>CM038215.1:162339602-162983146 GCA_021442155.1 Cymbidium sinense
TGCTCGGTTAATTAGGTGGAAATTCTTATCTTAACCTTAATTTTTTCCCAATTAATTACCAATTAATTCTAAATAGTAAGAAAATCATTAATTAAGCTTGCTAATCATTATGAAATAGTGAATGGGCATGGAGAATGAGATTGGGACCTCTTCCCAATCTTTTCCCAAGTCCATTTCACTTGAATGGAAATTAATTAATTTGGGATTAATTGATGGTTTAATTTAATTAAATTGCTTAATTAATCAATTTGAAACTATAATCACATGGAATCTTAATTAATCAATTCATTGGTAGATCTTTAGGTGTTCAATATCCTAAAGACATTTAAGGAAATTATGGTTAACCCACATGTATGGAAAACCATGAAAGTACTTAAATTATCTTAAACTTAATTAATCACTAATTGAGCCAATTGCATTAGGCCTCTTTCATTTCTTAGGTTCATAATTTAATTTCCAATGTATGTACATATCATGTTGGATCATAATTACTTGGTTAATTAAATTAAGGCAATATAGGTAAGGGTTAATTAATGTATTTAATGCATAGTACAACCTAATTAACCCATAAAATCAACTAAATTACTTTTCATTAAACCAAATTAAATCACAAACATGGGAATGGGTTAGATCAACAAATCTCATTTTCAAACCAAATCAAATATGAAATTGAAAGTGATAACTAAAAAAGTGTTGGTTTTCTTTAAATGCTTTTATTTGATTTGATTATCCTTAGGAATTAATTTAATTGAATGAAATCACATGTTTATGCTCATTCATTCCTTTTCAATCATGTTAAATATTGTATGTCATTTGAAATCAATTAAGTCAAATGGGTTTCCTTTATGTCAAGCTTGCATGTATTGATTTAATTTCTAATATGTGTGGCTATTATCACTATTAAATCCAAACATATTTTCCAAAGCCTATAAATGAATGGTTACATATTATATGAATGCAAGTTATAAATCCATAGGAGATGCATGTGATTATAGCTTAAATGTATGAAGTGAAGCTCCTTTCAATTTATTCATGTATTGATTTATGTAAGTGAGAATGTTAATGGGTATATAGTCTGGACATCCCAAAAATATGAGGCTTTAGTTAGCCCTAAGGAGGTTATTTGATTAGCTCACTTCCCTAGTTTAACAATGGCACGTACTCCATTTGATTTCATTCTTATGTATTTCAATACTAAAATTTGGATGAGGCTTTAATTCATATACATAAATGAATCAATCAAATTAAATATCAATTTTTTTGCATGATTTTCATTCTCCAAATTATGAATACATGTATGTATCTAAGAAAAGTGGTATATAGTCTGACATTCGGGACTATGAGGCTTTAGGCCCTAAGGAGGTCATTTGATTACCTCACTTCGTTTAACAAAGGCATACTTGTTTATGTCTTTTATACATACATGTGTGTATTTAATTAGAATGGTAATCCTTCCTTTTATTAAAAATACATGCATTTGCAATTGTTCAAGTGATTGAATTAATTGATCATGTGATTTGGAGCTCTCTTTCTTATGTTCATGCATGTAAATTTACATATGGTTTGAATGTAATGGTATATAGTCCGATATCCAGAATATGAGGTTTTAGCTATACCCAAGGAGGTCATTTGATTACTCACTTCCTTGGTTAACAATGACATATACTTGTTTAATTTCATCCCTATGTATTTTTTGCATAAGAATTTAGATAGAGCCTTAAATTAATATGAAAAATAATTCAATCATAGAAGAAATATAAAGCTTCAAATGTACATACTCACATCCATCATTCAAGTATGCTAAAACATATTGTATGTGCAGGTATACTTAAGACTTAATCATATGCATGTTACATGTGATGGAGAGGAATAATTTAGCATGTCATGTGATAGTATTTCAATTAGATTAATCTTAAGAAGCATTTCACATTGAATAGAATTATTTAAAGAGAACCTAAACTTAGGATTAATCTAAAATGTGTAATAAGCCATTCACTAAAGAGAACTAAATCAAATTAATAGCCTTTAGAAAGTTGTTTAAGGTAGGGATGAAAAGGCCAACCTCTTTTCTTCTCTTTACAACACTTAGTTGCTAAGTGTAGGTTATATGAAACAAAATAAAACATAAATTAAAACTTGCAAATTAATTAAAGAACTTGAAGTGAAACCACCCTTTAAGTTGAATCTTTCTGCACTTAGAAAATCTTAACTCTAAAGCGCAGTTAGGACATACCATACAAGCCATAATACACACACATTAGATTAAGTCACCACTTCTAGCTTTATGTTCAGACGGTGCATGGTGTAATGTATGTTATATTTTATGATGTATTATTTTAGACTGATGTTGTGGGTGTATGTTTTATAGACTAGATGGTAGTCATGATTATCCTAATCATTTTTTTTGTAAGGGATTATGTTTAAGGGATCACTTAAAATAAATATAAATGCTCTTTTGTTTGCTTAAGCCCCTAAGCATAATCCATGTTAGTATGGGCTTTAATATGTATGTTAAGTCCAAATTATAAATATAATTTCATTGTATGTGTCTTTAGCTAACACTTATCTTATAGTTAGATTTACTTTTCCTATTGTTAATATATAATTTTACATTAGAATGGATTAGTTATGGATAAGGATGAGCATTGGCTAGAATTTAATCATGAAGGCCATGTGAAGCCTTTGAAGTGGAGCAAACCAAGTCAAAGAAGAAGGAAGATACATGATGAAATGAAGACCCTCCTTAGTATTTATTATTAGTACATTATAAATTATTCTTTTATATTGTATAAGTAGCTACCCATTTTTCTTTAGTTGTATGGTAATCATTGTCATTATTCTTTTACATTAGCTATAAAATTTTTTTTGATGTTGTTTTAAAGTGCACATGGATTTTTCTTAGTTTCTTTATTTGTTTGATGTTTGAATGTCCTTGAAATTATAGGCTCTTAGAAAAAAATAAATTAAACTACACATCATATCTAAAGTTTTAAATAATTCATAACCTCACATAAAGCTATGACATGAATGATAATTAGATTTAGTAACCCCTAATGTTGAATGGCCAACAACATGCACATCATATTATTTCACTCTTAAAAAAAAAGAGATTTCCATCCTTGCAAGATAGGAGAATGCTTGACTTGTGAGGGCATCCTTTATGTTGGAAAACATCCCTTTCTTATTTATTTAGACAACAACCTTATTTTCTCATGCATGTAGGTATCATAAATGAAAGCCTTCAAAAATGAAGTGTCAAAATAAATAAAATTTGAAAATATGTTACATTATACTTCATATGCTCATACCACTCATGCTCTAGTCTCTTAGGGAGTTTTATGGACTTTAGTTTCTTTCTAATTAACAACTACTAATCTTGCAAATCATATGACCTGACTTCTTATTTAAAGCATTTAAGCTAGCCACCTGATGGTTGTAAGTCTAGTAGTTGGATGGTTTATCCTCTTATGGAGTTAAACCATATGCCTATTTTCACTTAGATTTAGGTTATCCTTATGCTAAAGCTCTATATTTAGGATCCAAGGTGGTTTTTTTTGGGCTACAAGCATAAATCCTCACCTCTTAGGCATCTCCACAATCTTGTGTTGTTGGATTACAAGTCCTAGCTTTATAATGAAATGTCAACTTAACAAAATGATCTTCTTCAATTTCAAAATTCTAAAGTCCAATTATAGAATAGGTGAAATGCTCACTATGTTTCTAGTATCAAGAGCTCCCTACTTGTTTCCTTGGCTTTGATAATAAGTCTTCTCCTTGAGTTTTCCCACTTAATTTTCCAATACAAATAATCCTTTGATAGTCTAGCCTTCAAATCTTTTGAGACTTTAATTACTACTTTAATCGAGAGTATTTTTAAGGGATTCACATCCCTTAGGATGTAATTAACTATGGAGGCTTGCCTCTATAAGGAACTTAATGAACCTGGCTTAGTATAAATGCTACTATACTTTTCCATGTAAAGTAGGGAAAGATCTTAGTACATTCAAAGACCCATCATGCCTTAAGAGTCCTATTAGGTGATTAGTCCATTATAGGTAATGATTTCAAAGATAGTGCATCTTTTCATAATGTCATACCGATCATTTCAATAAGTACCCCTAAGATCTGTGGCCCACATCTCAAAAAATAAACACCACAATAAGTTTTGAGACATAAGTGACATAGATAAAAAATGAGCATGAGCAAATCAAAACCCTAGATAACTAGAATCTCCAATGTAAAGACACAATTCTATAAGTAGATTGATCACCTTCATTTCTCCAGTTCCCATTAGAACCACTCGGCCTCAAGTAGCGGATAAATTATATCCTTGATCTCTCCCTCCGCCACCACCACTATGTAACCATCGCCTCCTCCCACTTCCATAACCACCAAACCACCACCTCAATATCCACTAGCACCTCTAGATCCCCACCACCATTGATAATCGCCACCTTTGCCTTCACTGCAGATCTAGAGCCTTGTTGATAGTGATGTTCTCATGCCCATTCTTAGGTTTAGCCAGTTTAGATTAGTTTGAGGTTAATTTCTTAACTTTAGTTACTTTAGTAAGTTTAGGGTTTTGTGGTTTAGGGTTAGGGTTTAGTTGGTTTTATGCTTAGGGTTTAAGGTTTAGGGTTAGGTTTAAGGTTTAGGTTTAGGGTTTAGTGTATTCTTTAGGGTTTAGGATTAGTTTAGGGTTTAGAGTTTAGGTTTATTTTAGGTTTAGTTTAGGGTTTAGATTTGTTATGTTTAGGGTTTAGGATTGGTGTGGTTTAGGTATTTAGGGTTATTTAGGGTTTAAGGTTTAGGTTTAGGGTTTAGGGTTTTATGGGGAAAGTTAGAATTTTATTACCATAAAAGGAAAAGATACAATGTCCTTAAAGGGTAAAAGCGTAAGATTCAACTACTCTGAGATACAAGAAACCTAAACATCTACACAGAAAGAAAATAAAAATAAAAAGAGCAAATACAATAGCTAAAAAATCATAAGAGAAGAAGATAGAGGACTAAAATAAATGCTTAAAATAGTAAAAGGATGAGAGTTCATGATTCCTTTGAGAAATTAAGATAAGCAAGATCCATAAAACAATATCACTTAGGTGACCAGTAAGTAACCATTCCTTCCTCCAAAGTTCCAACCTAAAGAAATTTGAAAACACTAAAAGAAAAAAAAAAAGTCATAGCTAAAATGGATAAGGATGGAGAGGAAAAGGATAGAGCTGAAAGAGAAGGCTGTGCTCAAGATCATCCAAGGCAACAATACATATGAGCATCCAAACTTCATAAAGAAGGATTACAATCATATGTAATGCTACCAACTAGAGAGAAGATGAGTAACATCAAAGCCATCATAGCCAAAGATACTGTAAACATCCAAGGCAAGGAGTCCGAGTTCTAGATCCCGCACCATTAAATAAGAGCACCCCAAAGAACTAGCTAGCAGACAAAACCACCAAAGAAAACCACAAAGACTAATCATAATAACCTAGAGAGAGGCTAAAACAAAAGTCGAACACAACACCACCATTATCCAAATACCCATCCAAGCTCCAAACCAAGGAAAACCAAAACCCATGATCAAAAGACATGCCAATTAATAGATAGCCAACAAAACCAAGATAGGAGCCCCTCAAAATAAAGTACCAACTAGTAGCACCAAGCCAAACTAGGGTGAGCAAACCACAAATGACTAAATATAAAAATTAAACCATCAATAAGGAAACATAAGATGCAACTAGTGAAAATCACCAAAAGACAAAATAGCCACAAAAGAAGGCCAAAGGCGCCACCAACCACCGATACCAAAAAAATTCAATCCAAAGCAAAAGATCCAAAGAAATTGTCCAAGAAGAAGGAAAGACCTCAAGAAAAAAATCAACCAACCAAGATTCCAAGGACAACTAAAGTCCTCCAACCAAACCAAGTAAAATAGCCATAAGGCAAACCACCGAGAAACCCATCATAAGTAGCCAACAAGGAAGCATCCCCAATAGCTGTATAAAACCAACAAAGCACCACACAACAGAGGTCCAAAAGAAGCACAACCACCATAGAAAGGCAAAGAATAGCCACCACTCAAAAACTAAACTTCCCCAAAGAAAGAAAAGACTAACTAGAAAGCATACAAAATAAAACCTCCAAATAATGCACCCAATAGAGGCTAATACTAGAGAATAACCAAACACAAAACCAAGAATGATCCAATAAACACAAAAGAACCGAGAGGTAATCCCCAAAAGTAGCCAAGAAACTCTCCAAAATAAGGCCTAGAAAGGTAAACAACCAATAGTAGTTCCCACTAGGAAGGCCACCCATCCAACCATGAAAACCAAAGAAAAACAATTCAAGTTCAAGAGGAGAGGCAACAAAACAAACCGCAAAAAAATAGAATAAAGCAGTAAAAAACATGTCATCCACTAAACCATAGTAATAAGGAAGAGAGATAGTAGAAACTGACTAAAAAAACCAAGCCAACCATGGAAAGATAAGAATCACCAAGCCAACCAAGAGTAAAAAACATAACCCACCTCAGCCAAAATGTAAAATAAGTTTAGAGGGATTTAGAATAGGTTTAGGGAGTGGAAGGTATGGAGAATAGGGAATTAAGCCAGGTTAGTTAGGGAGTCTAGGGTTAGGGTGTTAGGCCTGGGTCATATTGGATAAAGGTTGTGGTTGGGTAGATGGGGTGGGTCAGCCAAAGGTAGATCAGGTTGGCTGATAGGGCTGTGGGTCCAGGATTTAGGTGTGGTCAGGACTCTTAGTAGGGTGGCCTGGTTTAGGGTTAGGTGTGGCCTAGATCAGCACAAATAGGACTAGGGTGGCTTTAGTTAGAGTTTTAGTAGGGGTGCCAGTTAGTTTTAGGCCTAGTTTAGGGTCAGGCTTTTAAAACCTTAATTAAGTAAATTAGTAGATTTAGATTTAATTAATTTAATAGTTTATTTTTTATTTATTTTAGTTTATTTTATTTTTTTATTTCCATTTATGTTTCTTTTTATTTTTATTTAGTTTAGTTTATTTATTTTAGGTTTTTTATTTTAGTTTAGATTTTAATTTAATTTTATTTTTAGGTTTATGTTAGGTTTAGTTTATTTTTAGTTTAGTTTATTTTTTTTATTTTATTTTAGGTTTAGGTTTATTTTATTTTAAGTTTAGGTTTTTTTATTTATTTTTTTTAGGTTTTAGGTTTTATTTTGTGGTTATTTTAAGTTTTTTTTTAGTTTAAGGTTTATTTTTTAGTTTATTTTATTTTATTTAGCTTTTTTAGGTTTAGGTATTTATTTAGTTTATTTTATTTAAGTTTAGGTTTATTTTATTTTATTTTAAGTTTAGTTTTAATTTTATTTAGGTTTTTATTTTTAGTTTAGTTTAGGTTTTATTAATTTTATTTTATTTTAGTCTTTATTTTTATTTTATTATATTTAGGTTTAGGTTTAGGTTTAATCTTAATTTATATTATTTTTTATTTTATTTTTAGGTTTTTTATTTATTTTATATTAAGTTTTATTTTAAGTTTTAATTTTAGGGTTTAGGTTTAGGGTTTAGGAGGGTTTAGTTATTAGGGTTTAACAATGTTTAAGTTTTATAGTTTAGGTTTAGGGTTTATGGTTTAGGTTTTAGTTTGTGGTTTAGGTTTGTGGTTTTGTGGTTTAGGGTTTTAGGTTTTTTTAGGTTTATGGTTTAGGTTTTAGTTTATGGTTTAGGGTTTTTGGCTTTTTTTTAATAGAGAATAAATTCAGACTCAACATTTCTTTTTTTCAATTTCATGAACCAAGTAACACACCATATTTTAACACAATAAATGATAGATAGATAAAATGAGTAGCATAGAACAAATCAAAACCCTAGATAATTAGAACCATCTCTATAAAGACATAGTTTCATAAGCAGATGAATCACCGTTTCCAGTTCCCATCGTAACCACCTGGCCTCGAGTAGATCCACCATCATATCTTTCATTTTCCCCTGCCACCACATATAACCTCCATCGCCCTCCCGCTTCCATAACCAATCGCCTAACCACCCACCTCCATATCCACCAACACCTAGATCCCCACCACCACGCAATAACCATTGCCTCTCCTTCACCTCATCCATCTAGATCTAAGCTTGGTTGATCATGTTGTTCCTCCCATCTAAGTTCTACCCATTCTTAGGTTTAGGTTTATTTTTAATTTATTTAGTTTATGTTTGAGTTTTGGGTTTGGGGCTTGTGGGTTTAGGTTTGTGTTTGGGGTGGGTTGGGTTTGTGGTTTGAGTTTAGGGAAGTTTATTTATGGTTTAGGTTTTATATTTTGGGTTTAGGAGGGTAGGCAGGTTTAGGGTTTGGGTTGAGTTTAGGGTGGGGTAGAATGTGGTTTTTAAATTAAGCAAACCCAGGTGTGGTTTATTTAGTTAGTTTATTTTTATTTATTATTTACATTTATTTTATTTATTTTATTTATTTTATATTTATTTAGTTTAGATTTTAATTTTACTTTATTTTTTAAGTTTAGATTTAGGTTTATCTTGAGTTTATTTTATTTTATCTAGATTTAGATTTTATTTTATTTTAGTTTTAGGTTTTTTTATTTTAGTTTAGGTTTAGGTTTTTTTGGTATTTAGTTTATTTTAGTATTTTTATTTTTAGTTTTATTTTATTTTATTTATTTTATGTTTAGGTTTTAGGTTTTTATTTTAGGTTTAGGTTTAGGTTTTATTTATTTTAGTTTTGTTTATTTTAGTTTAGTTTAGCTTTATTTATATTGTTTTATTTAATTTTAATTTAGGTTTATTTTTTTAAGATTAGCTTTCAATTTTATTTTATTTATTTTTTATTTTTAAGTTTATTTTATCTTTTTTATTTTATTTTATTTTAGGTTTATTATCCTTATTTTACATTTAGTTTTTATTTTATTTAGGTTTCCATTTAAGTTTTATATTATTTTTAGTTTAGTTTAGTTTTATTTATTTTATTTGTTTAGGTTTAGGTTTCAATTTAGATTTTATTTATTTATTTTTTTATTTTATTTTGGTTTAGCTTTATTTATTTATTTATTTTATTTTATTTAGTTTATTTTAGGTTTTTAGGGTTTGGTTTTTTTTTTCAGGGTTAGGTCTCATGGATCTTTGTGGGTGGTGTTATGGTCAGCCTCATGGCCTGGGATCAGGGTAGTTTAGATTTAGGGTTTGTGGGTTTGATGGGCTCAGGTCAGCCTGTGGCCTAGGTCACTCTGCCTTAGGGCTCAGGTCACATCACCATCAGATCTGGAGTCAGGTGGTTGTGGCCTGTCGCCTCTCACCTAGGCTCCACCAGGGCCTTGGGCTAGATTTATTTTAGCCTGTGGCCTGTTTCTTTAAATCAAGCAAACCAGAAGGCTAATTTATATTTATTGAGTTTATTTGATTATTTAGTTTATTAATTATGAACTTATTTTAGTTTAGGCTCTTTTAGTTTTAAAGTTTAGTTTATGTATTTTTTAGTTTAGTTTATTATTATTTTTTTTTATTTTTTAGGTTTATTTATTTGTTATTTTTTTTTTATTAGGTTTTTATTTTAGGTTTATTTTAGGTTTATTTTAGTTGGGTTTATGTTTATTTTATTTATTTTATTTTATTTAGTTTAGGTTTAGTTTAGTTTATTTTAAGTTTAGGTTTAGATTTTATTTATATTAGTTTAGTTTATTTTAGTTTAGTTTAGGTTTAGGTTTATTTTATTTATTTTATTTTAGGTTTTTTTTTTAGTGTGTTTAGGTTTTATTTTTTATTTATTTTTAGGTTTTATATTTAGTTTTATTTTTAGGTTCTGATTTTATTTAGTTTATTTTAAGTTCATTTTATTTTATTTTATTTTTTTTTATTATATTTAGGTTTTTATTTTAGGTTTATTTTATTTTTAATTTAGTTTAGGTTTTATTTATTTTATTTTAGCTTAGTTTATATTTTTCTTTATTTTATTTTTTTAGTTTAGGCTTTCCTTTTTAGGTTTAATAGGTTTATGTTTTAGTTTAGGTTTTATTTTATTTTATTTATTTTGGTTTAGTTTTATTTTTTTTATTTTATTTTATTTAGTTTAGGTTTAGTTTTTATGTTTTATGATTTAGGGTTTAAAGTTTAGGGTTTATGTAGGGTTTGGGGTTTGTGGATTTAGGGTTTAGGGTTTGTGGGTTTAGTAGGGTTTAGGGTTTGGGTTTGGGTTTAGGGTTTGTGGTTTTAGGGTTTATAGGGTTTGTGGGTTTTTAGGGTTTAGGGTTTAGGTTTTAGGTTTATGGTTTAGGTTTTAGTTTAGGGTTTTGGGTTTCCATTTTTTTTATTTAATAGAGAACAAATTCGACACAACATTCTTTTTTTTTTTGATTTCATGAACCAAGTAACACACCATGTTTTCTAAGAGTATGACACAAAAAAATGAGCATGCATGAGAAAATCAAAACCCTAGATAATTAGAACCATCTCTATTGTAAAGACATAGTTTCATAAGCAGCAGATCGGATCGACCTTTCTTCAGTTTCTCCAGTTCCCATCAGAACCACCTTGGCCTCTCGAGTAGTGGGATCAACCATCATATTTTCGATCTCTCCCTCCTCCACCACCACCACTATAACCTCCGTCGCTCCTCCCACTTCCATAACCAACACTGCTCTAACCACCACCTCCACATCCACCAACATCTCTAGATACCCACCACCACTGCGATAACCATCGCCTCTCCCTTCACCTCCATCACTGGATCTAGACTAAGCTTGGTTGACGGTGATGTTCCTCCCGTCTAGGTTCTACCCATTGTTAGGGTTTAGGTTTATTTTTTAATTTATTTAGTTACTTTATGTTTGAGTTTTGTGGGGCTGGGGTTTTAGGGTTAGGTTTAGTGTTTAGGTTTTAGGTTTGGGGCAGGTTTGTGGTTTAGTTTAAGTTTTATATTTTTTGGGTTTAAGGTTTAGGGTTTGTAGGTTTTAGGGTTGTTTTAAATTAAGAAAACCCGGTAGGTTTAGATTTATTTAGTATATTTATTTATTTTATTTATTTTAGTTCACTTTTATTTTTATTTTTATTTAGGTTTATTTAGTTTATTTATTTATTTAGATTTTAATTATTTTTATTTTAGGTTTAAGTTTAGATTTAGTTTATTTTTTAGTAAAGTTTTATTTTTATTTTATCTTTTAGATTTAGATTTTATTTTTATTTTAGTTTTAGGTTTTTTATTTTATTTTAGGTTTAGGTTTTACATTTTTATTTTAGGTTTATTTGTAGGTTTTATTTTTAGTTTAGGTTTTTATTTTAGTTTATTTTATTTTATTTAGTTTATGTTTAGTTTAGGTTTAGTTTATTTAGGTTTTAGGTTTTATTTATTTTAGTTTAGTTTATTTTAGTTTAGGTTTAGGTTTATTTTATATTATTTATTTTATTTTAATTTAGGTTTAGGTTTTTTAAGATTAATTTTTATTTTTATTTATTTTAGGTTAATTTTTTGGTTTAGGTTTTATTTAGTTTTATTTTATTATATTTAGGTTTATTTTTCTTTATTTTACATTTAGTTTTATTTTATTTAGGTTTCTATTCTTAAGTTTATATTATTTTTATTAGTTTAAGTTTTATTTATTTATTTTAGTTTATTTTATTTTGTTATTTAATTTTTTAGGTTTAGGTTTAGGTTTTAGTTTAGATTTTATTTTATTTTATTTTATTTATTGGTTTAGGTTTATTTATTTAATGTTTTAGTTAGGTTTAGCTTTTTAGGTTTTAGGGTTTAGAGTAGGCGGGTTTATGGTTTAGGGTTTAGGATCTTGGGTGGGTTAGGTTTAGGCCTTAGGGTCAGGCTCATGGTTTAGGGATCAGGGTTTTTTAGGCAGGTGGCCTGTGGCCCATGGCTCAGTTTGGGCTCAGGTCATTGTGGTCAGGGTCACATTTGCTTTAGGGCCTGGAAGTCACATTATGCTTTAGTCAGGGTCAGGGCCCAGTGGCCTGTGGCCTGTGGATTTAGTTATGTTTAGTGGCTCAGGGCCCAGAGTGGGTCAGGGCCCAGTGGTTTAGAGAGTTGGGAGGGTGGTAGTTTAGAACCATGTGGTAGGGGTCTTTAAATTAAGCAAACCAGAAATCTGGTTTATCTTACACTTTATGAGGTTTATTTCTTATTTTATTTAGTTTAGTTTATTAATCTTGTACTTATCTTAGTTTAGGTTCTATTTTAGTTTATTTTTAGGCTTTAGTTTATGTTTATTTTAGTTTAGTTTTATTTTATTTTTTTTTAAGTTTATGTTTTTATTTTTTTAGGTTTAGTATTTATTATTTTTTTTTGTTTAGTATTAGGTTTTATTTTAGGTTTATTTTAGGTTTTATTAGGTTTAGGTTTATTTTTAGTTTATTTTATTTTATTTAATTTAGGGTTTAGATTTAGTTTATTTTAGGTTTAGGTTTAGATTTTATTTATTTTAGTTTAGTTTATTTTTGTTTAGGTTTAGGTTTAAGTTTATTTTCTATTTATTTATTTTAGTTTTTTTTTGTAAGGTTTAAGTTTTATTTTATTTTATTTTTAGGTTTTATATTTAGGTTTATTTTTTTGGTTTAGATTTTATTTCATTTTATTTTATTTTATTTTAGTCCATTTTATTTTTTTTTTTTACATTTTAGGTTTATTATATTTAGGTTTTTTATTATTAGGTTCATTTTATTTTTTTAATTTATTTTATGTTTTTATTTATTATTTATTTATATTTTATTATTTATTTTAGGTTTAGGTTTAGCTTAGGTTTAGGTTTATGTTTAGTTTATTTTATTTTATTTTATTTTATTTAGGTTTAGGATTTTATTTATTTTATTTTTATTTTAGTTTAGTTTAGGTTTTAGGTTTAATTTAGGGTTTAGTTTTAGGGTTTAAAGTTTAGGGTTTAAGGTGTAGGTTGTGGTGGTAGTGGTGGGTTTGGGTTTAGGGTTTATGGTTTAGTGGAGGGGTTTAAGGTTTTAGGGTTTGTGGAGTGGTTTATGGTTTTGATGATTTAGGGTTTAGGGTTATTCATTTTGGTTTTAGGTTTAGTGTTTTTTAGGGTTTAGTTTTTGGTTTTTTTAACGAGAACAAATTCATATTCAACATTTCTTACGATTTCATCAACCAAGTAACACACCTAGTTTTCTAAGACACAAGCGACATTAGATCAAAAATGAGCACATAGAGCAAAATCAAAACCCTAGATAACTAGAATCATCCCTAATGTAAAGGCACGCTCCATAAAGTAGATCGATTGAATATTCTTCGCCCAATTCCCACTCGAGTGGCGATCCACCATCATATCCCCGCTCTCCCCTCCTCCCCACCATGCTAACCTCGTTGCTCCTCGCTCCATAACCATAACTGATCCAACCACCACCTACATATCCACCAGCACCTCCAGATCCCCCACCACCACTATGATAACCACCGCCTCAGCGTTCGCCTCCACCGCCAGATCTATACTAAGCCTGGTTGATGGTGATGTTCCTGCTGTCAAGGTTCTACCCATTCTTAGGGTTTAAGTTTAGGTTTAGGTTTAATAAGTTTTAGTGTTTAGGTTTAGGTTTATTTTTAATTTATTTAGTTTAGAGTTTTGGTTTAGGAGTTTAGGGTGGGTTAGGTTTACGATTTTAGGGTTTAGGGTTTAGGGTTTGTGGGTTCAAGGTTTTTATGGTTTATGGTTTAGGGTTTAGGGTTTAGGATTATAGGTTTATAGGGTAGGGTTTAAGATTTTATGGTTTTTTTCAAAAAAAAAAAAGTAAATAGAGTTTATTTATTTATTTTATTTATTTATTTTATTATTTTAGGTTTATTTTTATTTTATTTAGTTTAGTTTATTTATGTTTATTTATTTTTAGTTTAGGGTTTTATTTTTTTAGTTTTATAGGTTTATTTTTTTAGAGTTTTATTTTATTTTATTTTGGTTTAGGTTTTATTTTTTATTTTAAGTAGGTTTTATATTATTTTTTAGGTAAGTTTATGTTTATTCTATTTTATATTTTAGGTTTATTTTTAGTTTATTTTCTTTATTTAGTTTGGGTTTAGCTTAGGTTTAATTTATTTTAGGTTGTTTAGGTTTAGGTTTTATTTATTTTAGTTTAGTTTATTTTAGTTTAGGTTTATGTTGATTTTATTTTTATTTTAGGTTTAGGTTTTATTTAGTTTAGGTTTTAGGTTTTTTTTAGGTTCTATTTTTAGGTTTATTTTTTTACGTTTAGGTTTTATTTAGTTTTTATTTTAGGTTTAGGTTTAGGATTGGCTACTAAAAACTTATCCGACTCAGGGCCTACGTGGTGGCGTGGAGCTTTCTCATCATCGCCCCGATCTAAGATTGGATGGCTATGATTAATCCCATAGCTTAATAAGATTAAATCAGATCGATCTAGCAAATCTAATCACAACCATCCATTTCGATCACGTGGAACGGATGATGGGTGATCTAACATCATGCGAGTGAGGGAGAATGGAGTCCATCCTCCATTGCTCACTTGATCCGAAGAAGCTTCAAAAAGGATCCCACACCTTCATGACATCGATCGAGGGGGGATCACGCAAGTTTTCTTCAAAAAGCTCCAACCCATTTTTCCTAAGGATCACTTTTGGAAGCATACCTCAGAGCTCGGCCGGTGGCTAACGACGAGGAAGCTTCATCTAGTGGAGACGAAGCCTATTGAGCAACAATTGGATCAATTCCTCGCTCACTAAGGCCATGAACTGATGATTTGGAGCTCAACTTTGATAGGTCCCACTTCGTGCTCGGAAAGGTACATGCAAAGTTAATTTGAGTTTGATGGAGAAATGGGTGTTAGGTCGAAATGGGAGTGTCCTATTTGGGACAAATAAGAATGGCATTTTTCAATCAAGGAACAAGCTTGGGAGCTTGGGAAATGGGAGTGCCCCATTTTGGGATGGAGAGAATGGCATTTTCCAATCGAGAATGAGCTTGGGAGCTTAGGAATGGCTCAAGTCATCTTGAAGCTAGGGATTTGAGGAATGATTTTTGTGTGTGTTTGAGTAAAAATGAGGGGGTGTATACCACCGTTCATCTTGATCCGATGGTGGGATTGGGTTTGACTTCTAGTGGTCGTCCAACCATCTCAGGGAGTCATGGGTGGTGGGGAGGAGGTGAGTTGGCTCGGCTTGGTTGGTTGAAGTTGTGGAGGTGGCTGCCAAAGAGGAATCATAGCTACCCTATGGGTTTGAAATGTTCCAATGGGGAGGCTGAGGTGATTTCACCTCCCATGGGTCACGGTCGACCCAACCACCCCTTGGATCAGGTTGGGTAGTGTCTTGTGCCTAGGTGGACCATTGAGAGAGTACCAAGTGGCCAAGGAATGGAAATGACCAGTTACATGGGTAATTTGTCTCATGTGATGTCCTTGACCTAAGGGTAGAATGATCATTTGGCATTTAATTTGATTTGGATAGATTTCAAATGATCCAAAAGTGGGTTATCCTAAATTTCAAGACAATTGGAGTTGATTTGGTTAGGGTCGGATCAATTTGACTCATTTAGGTCAAATTGGTTAGTTGGGTCAAGTTGACCAATTAGTCAAATTGGGTCAAACCAAGGGTTATCAAGTTCATATGATCATTTGGGATATTTTGATTCAATTGATTTGTTTGGCTTTAGATTTGATTTTGGCTCATTTGAATTCATTTTGGTCAAATGGAAAGTTGACCAATTTGACCAAATTGGCCAAATTGGCTTGGATGTTGGTTTGGGTTTAGTTGACTAATTAAAGATGATGGTAGGCTTTTGGTTTTTTGATTTAGGCCAACTTGAACCTTTAGGTCAATTTGGGCTAAGTAGGTCAATTGGTTCAATTGGATCCAAACATGGCTTTGGTCAAGTTCAACAATCAATTTGGAATGAACTTGAGCCATTGGTTGTAATCAATTTGGTTTATATTTTTATTTGACCAAATTTGGTCTTTTAGGTCAATTTGGATCAATTTAGGTCAAGAGGGCCAATTCGGTTTTGTTTGACTTAATTAAAAGTCAAGTCATATTCAAATATTGATTTTGATTTGGTATGAATCATTGGTTTCAAGAGATTTCACCTAGCTTGCAATTTGGCTAGTTTTGGTTCATATGGGTTAAGGGGATGACTTGGTCAAATGACCAAAGTTGACTTGGTTTGACCTAATTTATGATAATTGATCAACCTAGGGTGATCAACAATCATGATGGGAGGTTTTGATTGGCTTGGTTCAATCCAATTTGGGTAGGATTAGAACTTGGCTCAAATAGGTCAAATTGGCCACTTTGGGTCAAGTGGACCAATTGGGTTTAGTTGGCTTGATTTTGGGTTGAGTTTGATTTAGTTGAGTTTATATATGGATTTGGGATTGATATATAAATTCAATTGCATTTGGCTTAGGTTCAAATGGGTTTTGTTTCATTTGAACATTTCAAGTCAAAAGGGTTAAGTTGGGTTTGACTAGGGTTGATTTTGGTTTGGCTTGATGATTGTATATTTCATTTATATTTGTGAATATGATTGAAGGTATGATTCATTATGAGAAAATCAATTGAATTGGGGTTTTGGAATGATGGAATTTGGCTAAGTCCATGAAGTTGGGCCATGTGGCTTCGGTTTGGATTTTGATTTGGTTTGATTTAGTTTTGATGATTTAAATGTATATTTCATTTAAATTTGTGAATATGATTGAAAATTTGATTGATTTGTGAGAAAATCAATTGAGTTTGACTTGATTTGGATTAAGATTTGGCAAAGTCCATGGATAGGTCATATGGCTTGGAAGGGTTTGATTTAATTTGATTTAGTTTTGATCATCAAATGTAGATTTGATTTATATTTAGAAGATGATTGAAGATATAAATTGATTATGAGAAAATCAATTGATTTTGATTAATTGATTAAGATTTGCTAAGTCCATGGGTTAGGTCATATGGCAAGGTTTTCAAGTTTGGATTTGATCATGGCTTCAATCATTTGGTTTTGAAATTTGGGTTTTGATTTGGATTTGAATTTGATGTTTGAATTGAACTTGAGGTTTGGTTTGAGAAGGTGAACATGGATTGGATTTGGGTTGTAGGGTAGGTGGATTATCCTAATCCCTAAGGCATAACCTAATCCTATGGTTAACCATTCTAAGTCCTTAGGCTTAGGTTAAGTGTTTACTTAATTATTGGATGTGTCTTATGACTAGGGAAATTTTAGTGTCTAGAAGACTCCTAAGTCTAAGATGGGAAGATTGAATCTGCACTCCAAAAGTGAGGTCAATAGGTCTTAGGCTCCATAATGTTGTCTTTGGAGATAGATGATTGGAAGAACGAAGCCAAGTTTCATATTATAGACTTGGATACATCTTTCAATGCATTGCTTGGGAGACCATGGATACATGAGAACAACATAATTCCATCCCCTCTACATTAGTGTATGAAGTTCATGAGAGGTGGGATCGTTTGCTATGTCAAAGGAGATCTCAAGCCATTTAAAGTTCATGAGGTCGGCATATATGAGGATACAACATACTACCTCCCTCAAAATCAATAAGTCTATTCTCACGAACTTGGCCAAAGTTTAAAAATAAAATTAAAAAAATACAAAGAAAAATAAAAAGAAAGATAAAATGAAAAAGAAAAGAAAAGAGAAAATGAAAAAAAAATTAAATGGGAGAGAAAATGGACTTGGAGGAGGAAGTGGAGCTTGACATTAGATTCCACTCAATGTTCATTACACCATTCGAACATATGGGTAGGACAAGCTAACCTCCACTGGAGAGGAAGAGGCTAGTTGAGGTAGTCCTGTGGGTGAAAACCTCTTATTGGCCACCCAATAGAAGATATGTCTAGCTACCAAGAGTACACCGCTATCCATATATAGACTTAGAATCTAAATCATAGGATGAGTCTTATATGGTCACTACCATCTCTTCTCAATAGTAGATTCCCTTGGAGGTGACACTTGAGCTAGATAATAATGAAGACTGGGCTCCAAAGCAAAGCATAAGTGTATCCAAGTCTATATGTGAAACAATTAGGAATCAGTTGGGAACCTTAGCTCTAACCCCACTTTCATCTCAAAAATCTGAGGGTTTGGTAGTTAAGGAAGCCCTAAGTCATCCATTGGTGTGAAGACTCAAAAGTTTTTTTTGGGAGCATCATCCTCAAGTCAAGAAGTTGATGTAGAACTTGAGGATGATTCATATAAAGATTTAATAGAATTACCTTTTGATTAGTACTTGCCTTGTGTTCATAATTTAGTAAAGAAATGGTTAATCCCACATACTTGGTCAAAGCATAGGCTTGACTACTTCGAAAGAATATGGAAGAACAAATGCAAAAGCTCTCAATCATGACCAAGACTACGATTCGGTACTGTGGGTGTAGTCGATGATGATGATTATTGCTTAGTTGTTACCAATCATTTGGAATTTAATAGGCTCTTTTCAAATCACATTAACTCATATGAGTGGCTGTGCTTAGAAACTTCAGATGATTTTTAAGTCAAAGATGCACCACCAGAGTTCGAAAAAGATATCAAGTCAACCATCGACAAGTTCAAGGAAATCAACTTAGAACCAAGAAGATCCACGCACATACATACATCACTTTGTTGAATGAAATTGAAACCAATGACTTAGTTAGGCTATTGACTGAGTTTAAGGACTACTTTGCATGGAGTTATGAAGAGATTCCTAGATTTTCTCATGTCGTAGTAGTCCATAAACTAGTAATAGAGCCTACGTCTAACTCTATTAAGCAAGCTCCTTGGTGCACGCGATTAG
Source organism: Cymbidium sinense (assembly GCA_021442155.1). Lineage (NCBI taxonomy): Eukaryota > Viridiplantae > Streptophyta > Magnoliopsida > Asparagales > Orchidaceae > Cymbidium > Cymbidium sinense. The sequence continues at coordinate 162,358,323 of CM038215.1, forward strand.
ACATAGAACAACATGTCATTTAAGAAGTTAAGAAACTGATCAATGTTGGCTTCATTTGGGAAGAATAATACCCTTCTTGGTTAGCCTATGTCATCCCAATTAAGAAAAGGAATGGCCAAATTTACATATACTTCAATTTTAGGGATTTAAATAAGGCATGTCCAAAAGATGAATTTCCACTACCAATCTCGGAGCTGATGGTGGACTTTGCCTCATCTCATGTAGTATTCTCTTTCATGGATGGCTCATCTAGATATAACCAAATAAAGATGGCCCCTAAAGATGAAAGAAACACTACTTTTAGAACTCTGATTGGAATCTTTTACTATAAGGTCATGCCTTTCAGCCTTAAAAATGATGGTGCTACATACCAGTAGGCTATGACTTGAATCTTTGATGAACTCATTCATCATCAAGTTAAGTGCTATGTCGATGATCTCGTGATCAAAAGTAGAGAAAAGAAAAACCATCTCTATGACTTGAGAGTAGCTTTCAAATAGTTAAGAAAAATGAACCCTCTAGAGTGTGCATTCGGGGGAGCTTTAGGAAAATTCCTTGGCTTTTTTGTCCATCACTAGGGAATCAAAATAGATCCAGAGAAGATCAAGGAAATATTAGGAATTCCACTCAAAAAAGTTTAACTCAACTCAGATCATTCCAAGGGAGGTTAGCATATCTAAGATGCTTTATATCCAACTTATCGAAGATGTTAGCCATTCTCAGCACTTGTCAAAAATAATGCCAAGTTCAACTAAGATAACAAGTGTGAGCATGCCTTCAATGACATCAAGCATTACCTGATAACACCATTGATTTTTGTAGCCCGTATCCTAGGCAAGTTGCTCATACTTTACACTGCTACATTAGATGACTCCCTTGGTGCAATGTTGGCCAAAGCACAAAGAGAAGAAAAATGCACTTTACTACCTGAGTTGTCATCTAATCCCTTCTTAGGCTAAGTATCCACCCATTGAGAAGCATTGCCTAGCTTTAATCTTTGCATCCCAAAAGCTACAACACAACATGCTTCTTCATAAGGTGAACTTAATCTTTAAGACCAATTTAATACAGTATCTCATGACACACTGCTATCCAGATGGTTGGCATGATGGTCCATGATCCTCTTATAGTTTGACATTACCTTCCTACTCCTCTATGCAGTAAAAGGACAAGCGCTAGCAGATTTCTTAGCAGGACACCCACTTCCCGCTTACTCTCCGCTTAGTGATGATCTCCACGATGAACAAATCATGAACTTAGGGGATACTAGCATTCACCACTGGGAGATGTACTTTGATGGTGTAGCTTCCACTAAAAGAGAAGAAGAACCAAAACCTACTATTCCAAGAAAGGCAAGGGTAGGAATAGTTCTCTTAACTCTTGACCGCGATGTGATGATATTCTCATATCATCTATCCAATCCATGCCAACAATGAAGCAATATGAGGCTCAGGTGGTCTGAGTTAGCCGTTACTCTAAGCATCCGTAACATCAACATCTTCGATTCTCTAGTTATCAACCAAATCACTGGGTCCTCTAAAGTTATAAAGCCCAAGCTCCATCATTGCCACAGGTACACCATAGACTTGTTGGGCCAAATCCTAGAGGTTGCCATTTGTAAGATTCCTTGAGAAGAGAATGTTGTAGCATATATTATAGCCAAGCTTATCAAGGAGTTGGCATATCCGGTGGATGAGTCCATATCAATAAAAGTCTAAAATAGACAAGTCTTATCTCTTATTGATGTTGAACTCAAAATTACTCTCTTGAAGGGTTGGATGCCATTACCAAAAAGGATGAAGAGTTAGATTGGAGGAAACCATTCATGGATTACCTAAATAAAGGAAAACTACCTCAAGAGAAGTCCCAAGCCCATCAGATGAAGCAAAGAGTACTTTCCTATGCTGTTGTGGATGGTGACTTATATTGGTGATCTTTCGATCATATGTCATTACATTATTTATTTAAGCACAAAGCCCATAAGATCATGATCGAGGTACATTTAGGATTATGTGGAGCCAACCAATCTAGTCCGAAGATGAAAGCCAATATCAAGATATTAGGATACTATTGGCCATCGATGATCAAAGATTGCATGGATACGGCTAGGTGATGCCATAAATGTCAAATACACGGTGTGGTCCTTCACCAACCACCCAACATTCTACATCCAACATTGGCCTCATGGCCATTTGAGTGTTGGGGTACCGACATAGTGGGTCCGATAAATCCTTATTCCTCAAAGGGTCATCAATTCATCTTAGATGCTACTGACTATTTTTCCTAATGGGTGAAGGAGATTACTCTCAAAGAGGTCACAACTCATTATGTACTCCAATATTTTAGAAATCATATCGTATATAGGTTCAGAGTGCCTCGATGAATTATATCTGATAATAGTCCTGCATTCAAGAGCACCAAGATCAAAACTTTTCTCAAGACACAACATTGATTGAAGATATTCTACCATCAACTACTGAGGGAAAATGGCTTATAAGACTACAACAAAACTCTCATCCAAATATTAAAGAAGACACTCATAATAACACAAGGCATGAGTTAGTTGAAGCCTTGTTGGCCTATTGGACCATATAGAACTCCAACTCGCCTACTCTTTTTCCTTAGTGTATGGGCCCGAAGCCATTCTACCATTAAAAGTTCAACTCTCATCACTAAGGATAGCAATGAGTAGCAAGATCATATGAGAGCGAAGTGTTGTAGTTAGAAGAGCTCAAAGGAGGAGAGAGATCATGGTCAAAAACTCGAAGTTGTACAAAGCTAAAATGATTCAAGGTCACAACAAGTTGGTCCGCGTTATAGCTTTTCAAGTAAGAGAGCTTATTTTTTATTTTAAGGAGATTGATTGTTGCTCACCATAAGATGGGAGGAAAGTTTGAACCCACTTGGGAAGGCCCTTTTGCCATAGAGAAGGCCTACCTAGGAGGATCTTATCACCTTATTAATGATAAGGGAGAGCACCCCATGCTTCCAATCAGTGGGCTCTACTTAGAGAAATATTATAAATCATGTTTAAAAATAATTATCATCAATGAAAATTCTATTTTGAATTCAATCTCTTCCATGTTGAAAGTATTCTTATTTGAATTACCATGATGTGGTTTAGGTGTGTAAGGAACCGAAGTGGCTATCCTTCATCGATAAACACAAACATAAACTACACACAAACATATAAAATAAACAAATATCTTTTATCTTGGGCTACTGAAGTTGAGATAATGCCCCATGACACTCACTCAAGATTGCTCTAGGTCGGCGCTTACCCTATTAGTGTGTCACCCCAGTGGTCTTCTTTTGAGGATGTAAGTCTTATGCTTTCCTCTTTACTTGGCCACCGCACACGATGAGCACCTCATTAGTTTGGTAGGCTTTGCAGTAGCTACCTCATGTTGGCTTCATTTAAGAGGATGTGTGTCTGCTATGCTTTCTTCTTGGATTAGCCTTCATGATCTGGAAAGGTCAAGTATATTTAAGGTTTAGGATAAGTCCCCTAGCAGCTCCTTCCCTACTCACTGCTTCAAGTCTAGGTCTATTCCTTCCTTGGGGTCCCCGCTTAATAGTCGCTCTAGGTCAGATAGCATCTATCCTGATGATATTCTATGATCCCCACTTGAAAAGTTATAAGACCTACATGCTTTCTAGATTGATCATTGCACCCGGCACCATAGGTTGGTTAATTCTCACTATGGATGGATACACTAGTCATGCATGGGTACACCATAGGTTGGTTGGTTCTCACCTTAGATACACCACTCATGGCATGTAAGTCTGCTACACTTTCTCGAGTTGGCCACCATACACCTATAAGCTTTCTTTTCCAAGGCTCAAGATAATGCCTCTAGTAGCACCTCCTCTTTGAGCACTATATTTGAATCACATCCTTTGCGACCCTATTTAGACACTACCTAGGTTACTATCAGATTGGATAGTTTCCCTTTCATAGTAACCACCCTTGTGGTTGGAGAATTCATCCTGTGGATTTGAAGATTCTCCCTTGGTCTAGTAAATTTGAGATAGGTCAAGGCCGACATAGCCCCTTCTCACTGTGGTCCTTCACACACCAAAAAGATCCATGCAAACATATAAACAAAATCTATGTTCCCTTTTGGATTAGGAGGACACCCTTAGCAGTACCTTTTCCCAAGCTGGCATCCTATCTTTAGGATAGTGTTAAAAACTCCCTATAGGAATCACTACTTACTCTAAGTTGATATAAGTCCCCAATGACATTCACTGAGTCGCCCCTAAGTCGCTGATTTGTTGTGCTACTAATAGGTCACCCCAATGGTGCTACACCTTCTACATCATTGCACAATCAAAGGCAACCCCTTGGTTGCTGGCCAACAAACTATCCCTTTGGATTAGTAAATTGAGACAAGTTTGATATAACCCTTCTCAATGAGTACATCACACATTGACATGGTCCATAAATTAAATATATCAAATTTGATCATGCTCACATCCCCAGCAGATATGCCCTCAATTCAAAATCAAACTTAACCAAACATACCTTATCAAAATCACATGAAATTAAGAAGAAAATTAAGCTTGACTACTTTTGAGTTGACATAAGTCGCTAGCAACATTCACTAAGTTTCCCTAGGTCGTTCGATTTTGTTGTGCATAGGTCACCCCAGTAGTTGTTCCTTGCTTTGAAAGTATCTATGACTTCTTCATAGTTGTAAAACGAAGGAAACCCCTTAAGTTGCTACTACCCCCCGGTAGACTATCCCTTTGGATTTGTAAACTTGAGGGGTCAAGGCTGATATATCCCCTTCTCAATGGGTCCAACACACACCAACAAAGTCCATACATTAACTCAGATTAAATTAAACCCAATCTAATTTTCCCAATGTAGTTAAATCACACCTTTCTCTCTAGTGGTGCCCCAAATCATATATAAACAAGTCAAGAATACAAATCAAATTCAAAACCAATCTCCCCAGTGGAGCTAAATTAAACCAACTCTCCCAATAAAGTCTAAATCAAAGAAATCTAACCAAACTCTTATTCATAGTGGATACATCCCCAAACAAATATATGATATCAAACTCAAATCCCAAACCCCATCGGATAGCCTGAACCTATTTCCCTAGTGGAAGGTTCAAATACCCAATCCCCAATGGACTCGAGCCCATATCTTTAGTAGATATGCCTCCACATCAATTAAAACAAAACAAATTAAAGTTGATTTGATCTTAATCCCTAGTGGATTATAGATTCTTATCCCCACCAGAACTTCTTTCCATAAATCATATAATCAAATCAAATTCAAACCTTATCCCTAACAGAATTTCTTCTTCTATGCCCACGATATAGACCACTCACATGTCATGTCAATGCATGTGTGATCCCCTAGCAGATCTCCCTCCATGTCCTTGACATGGAATTCTCATCAAATCTTCTTATTCTCTTATGCTTTTAATACTTCAACCAAAAGCCTAACAATGTATTCATTTCAAATTACATCATCTTAACATTGTAATCAATATTTTATGATTTGTGATGGTGGAAGCTCAACCTAACTATACAATATCATGCTAAAAATAATATATTATGAATTAACACACTATATTATATTATAATAGATGATGTTATATTATAATTTACTATTATATAATATATTGTCTAACATTACAGCTCATTAGAATCACTTAAACGGTTCAAATAACAAAATTTTTTCAAAATATGAATAATGTTCATTTTGGATGTAAAATTGTTATTTTTCTATTAGAAATGTTACAAAATAGCATAATTTGGTGTTGCTTGTGTGTGCCATCAATTTGGCCAAATTCTTCCATCTCAACCTTCAAATTAATATTTTGGGAGTTTTGACCCAATGTATTATAATAGAAGTAAAACATACTAAAATGTACAATAACATTTAGTAACACACCACCACATTCATATATATGTGAAGTTATATTGTTATGTACATTATATTTTAATGTGCTTTTTATATAATATATTATCTTACATTACACTTTAAAATGAATCACTTTAAGCAAAGAATTTATATTGAAAAATGACCTTTTTTATGCAAAATTCCATTATTTTGATTAAATGACACGCCTTAGCACACCCCGAATGATGTTCCCTAAAGCTTACTTTAAATTTAGCCAAATACCATCATCTCAGCCTATAAATTAGTGTTTTTATGAATTATACAAATAAAAACTCTACTACATCATACTATAACATACTAAAATATGTTAAACAAAAGTAGTAATACACAATAGTATGCTATAATGCATAATGCTACACTATGTTATGTCATCCTATATTATAATAAACTATAACATGCTATATTATATTATATTGCATATCACATCACAAGGGATTGGTTAATATAAAAAATTATAAAATTAGTCTAAATAATAAAAAACTATATTTTTAATCATATCACTTACATATTTTAAGGTGAAATAATACATTATGATGCCATACTCTACCTATTATTAATTTGGCTAAATTCCACCATTTTAAAGGCTAAATCAACATTTTTATAAATAACGCTAGTGTAGGCTTGACTGCATGATTGTAAAATACTAAAAGAATTTAAAATACGCAGAACAATATATTATGATATATGATGTTATACTATGCTACAACATGTAATATTTTTTTTGAACATAAATCTTACTTTTTTTTTTACTACAAGTGTATAGCACACCTTTGGTACTACAACCCCACTATAAATTTAACAAATTTCATCATCTTATTTATTAAATTAATATTTTAATGATTTATATTAATATAGACTGTAGGACACAATACCATAATATACTAAAACATTTCAAAACATCTTATAACTTCCAAAAAACATCACTACATGCTCAAATATATGATGCTACATTATACTATAATATATGGTATTATAATATGATTTAGGGTTAGGGTTTAGGGTATTCAAATCTCTAGTAGTCGACAGAAAGTCTCTTGAAGAAATTTTCTTTAGCTATGCTAGGATTAGGTCATTATTTAGATCTACTCCTAATGGCATCTTTATCCAAGGTTTGGGGTTTAAGGTTAATTTAGGGTTTAGGGTTTAGGGATTATTTAGGGCTTAGGGTTTAGGGTTAATTTAGGGTTTAGGGTTTGTTGTTTAGGGTTTAGTGTTTAGGGTAGGGTTTAGGATTTGGGTTGGGGTATGGTTTAGGGTGGGGTTTGGGTTTAAGGTTTAGGGTTTAGGTTTTAAATTTTAGGGTTTATCTTTTATGGTATAGGGTTTAGGGTTTAGGGTTTAGTGTTTAGGGTTTAGGGATTATAGGTTTTAGGGTTTAGGGTTTAGGGGTTCGTGTTTAAGTTTTAGGTTTAGGGTTTAAGTTTTAGTTTATGGTTTAGTGTTTAGGGTTTAAGGATTTTTTTTAATAGATAATAAATTCAAATTCAATATTTCTTTTTTTTTATTTCATCAACTAAGTAGCACCCCAAGCTTTCTAAGACACAAGCGATGACATAGATCAAAAATAAGCACCCATAGAGAAAATAAAAAAACTTACATAAGTAGAATGCCTCTCTTGTAAAGACATTGTTTCATAAGTAGCAGAATGGATTGACCATTCTTTAGTTTCTATAGTTCCCCATCGAATAACCCTCTCTCAAGGGATCCGCCATCATATCCCCGATCTCTTCCTCTTCCCTAACCATAACTGTAACCTCCTTCACTCCTCCCACCTTCATAACCACCACTACTCACCACCATCCATATCCACCACTCTCAAGATCCCCACCACCATTGCAACCACTACCTTTGCCTCCACCGCTATATCTATCGAGCCTACGGTGATGTTCCCCGCCATCAAGGTTCTACCTATTTTTAGGGTTTAGGGTTAGTTTAAGGTTTAGGTTTTAGGGTTATATGTTTTAAGGTTTAGGGATTAGGGTTTAGGGTTTAGGGTTTTAGGGTTTAGGGTTTAGGGTTTAGGTTTTAGGGTTTAGGGTTAGTTTTACTGTTTAAGGTTTAGGGTTACTTTTAACTGTTTAAGGTTTAAGTGTTTTTTTTTGAAATTAACTAAATCGATAGGTTTAAGTTTATTTAGCTTATTTAGTTTATTTTTTATTAATTTGAGTTTTTTTTAATTTTATTTAGATTTATTTTTTATTTTTATATAGTTTATTTTATTTATTTTTATTTTATTTATTTTTATTTTTTTTATTTAGTTGTTTAGTTTAGGTTTGGTTGAGTTTATTTTTATTTTATTTTAGGTTTTATTTTATTTATTTTAGGTTTAGGTTAGGTTTTATTTTATTTTAGTTTAGGTTTTAGGATTTTGGGTTTATTTAGATTTTATTTTAGTTTAGGTTTAGTTTATTTTATTTTATTTTATTTTATATTTAGGTTTAGTTTTTTTAGTTTACTTTAGGTTTAGGTTTAGGTTTATTTATTTTAGTTTAAGTTTAGTTTATTTTATTTTAATTTTATTTTAGGTTTAGATTTTTTTTTAGTTATAGTTTGTTATTTATTTTATTCTTTAAGTTTTTTAGGTTTAGGTTTATTTAGTTTTATTTTATTATTTTAGGTTTATTTCATTTTAATTTAATTTATCATAGGTTTATTTTTTAGTTTAGTTTATTTATTTTATTTTATTTTATTTTATTTAGCCTGATTAGTTTAGATATTTATTATCTCATCATCTTATATTTAGGTTTTTATTTATCTTTTAGGTTTATAGTAGGTTGGCCTCAGGCCCAGTGGCCCAGCCCAGTGGCCCAGGGAAGCCCAGTTTAGCCCAGAGATGACTAGTCCCACCATCTCAGGGCCCAGGGCCTGTGGCCCAGGGATCAGCGCCTCAGCCTCAGGCCAGGGTCAGGGATGGTGTGGCCCAGTGGCCTAGTCAGGCCAGGGTAGGGTCAGGAGTCAGTAGTGGGTCAGTTTTGGCCCAGGGCTCAGCTTTAGGGTCTTTAGGCCAGGGCCTAGGGCCCAGGGTAGGTTGTGTGGGCCCAGGGGCCTGGGGTCAGGAGTTTTGTGGGTCAGTTCAGTGGTCATAGAGCCTGGGGTCAAGAGGAAGGCCTTAGGTAGTGGGTTTAGGGTTTATGGATCATGGTTTAGGGTTGGTTTAGGGTTTAGTTTAGGGTTTATGGTTTAGGATCAGGTTATTTTAATTTATTATATCATTTTTTTATTTTTAAATTAAGAAACCAAGTTAAGGTTTATTTAGTTTATTTTTTATTTATTTTAGTTTATTTTATTTTATCATTTTTATTTAGGTTTATTTTTATTTTTTATTTAATATAGTTTGTTTATTTTAAGTTTATTTATTTTAGTTTAGGTTTTTTATTTTATTTTATTTTTAGTTTAGGTTTTAATTTTTTAATTTTAAGTTTCCGTTTACATTTTATTTTATTTTTTTAGGATTAGGGTTTTGGTATTTGGTTTATCTTTTATTTTTTTAGTTTAGATAGATTTATTTTTGGTTTATTTTATTTTATTTTCGGTTTAGGTTCAAGTTTAGGTTTATTTTATTTTTATTTTAGGTTTAGTTTTTTTTAGTTTAGGGTTTAGGTTTTATTCTTTATTTTTTAAAAGTTTATTTTACATTTTTATTTAGTTTTTATTTTATTTAATTTTTAGCTAAGTTTTTTATTTTATTTAGGCAATTTATTTTTGTAGTTTAGTTTAGGTTTTTATCTATTTTATCTTAGTTTAATTTTTATTTTTTATTTCATTTTCTTTTTAGGTTTAGGTTTAGGTTTTAGTTTATCTTTATATTTTATTGTATTTTATTTTATTTTGGTTTAGGTTATTTATTTATTTTATTTTTATTTTTTATTTTGAGGTTTTTTAGGGTATTGGTAGGTTTTGGGGTCTGGGGTTTGTGGGTTTAAGGTTTATTATTTATGGTTTAGGTTTACGTTTTAGTGTTTCGATTTTAGGGTTTATGGTTTTTGGATTTAGGGTTTAGGGTTTAGGGTTTAGGGTTCAAGGTTTTCAGGGTTTAAGGCTTAGGGTTTAGGGTTGAGGGTTTAGGTTTTAGATTTTAGGTCTAAAGTTCAGGTTTTAGTTTAGGGTTTATTGTTTTTATTTTTTTTTTAATAAAGAAAAATTCAAATTCAACATTTCTTCTTTTTGATTTCATTGACCAACTAACGCACCAAGTTTTCTGGGACATAAGCAATGACGTAGATAAAAAATGAGCATGCTGAAAGCAAATCAAAAACTCTAGATAACTAGAATGCCTTTATCAGAAGATCCATAAGCAAAGAATCGATCGACGCTCTTAGTTTCTCCAATTCCCATTCCACCTCGCCTCAAGTAGTCAGATCCACAATCATATCCCTGATCTTTCCCTCTGCCATCACCATGGTTGTAACCTCTATCACTCCTCCCACCTCCATAACCACCACAGCTCCGACCACCACCTCCATATCCACCAGCACCTCTAGATCCCCAACCAACACTATGATAACTGCCGCCTCCACCTTCGCCTCCATTACTATATCTAAACTGAACCTAGTTGATGGTGATGTCCCTACTATCAAGGTTCTGCCCATTCTTAGGGTTTAGGTTTCTTAGGTTTTATGATTTAGGTTTATTTTTCAATTTATTTAGGTTTAAGTTTAGGGTTTGGGGTTTGGGCTTTGGGGTTTGTGGTTTGGGTGGGTTAGGGTTTAGGTGGGTTTAGGTTAGGGTTTTAGGTTTAGGGTTTATGCTTTAGTTTAGGGTGTGGTTTATGCTTTAGGGTTTAGGTTTGGGGTTTGGTGACGATTTATGGTCCAGGGCTTAGGTGTTTTAGTATTGTTTAGGTTTAGTGTCAGTGGGGTAGGGTTTAGGTTATTTTAGGGTTTATTTTAAAAAAAAACAAATTAAGTAAACTAGTTGGTTTAGATTTATTTAGTTTATTTTTTATTTATTTTAGTTTATTTATTTTATTTTGATATATTTTATTTTTATTTATTAGGTTTTATTTAGTTTTTTTATTTTAGATTTTTAGGTTTAGGTTTAGGTTTATGTTTATTTTTAGGTTTAGGTTTTATTTTATTTTTTTATTTAGGTTTATTTTAGGTTTAAGTTTAGGTTTTATTAGTTTTATTTTTAGGTTTATGTTTAGTTTTGTTTTAGGTTTATTTTTAGTTTACTTTATTTTATTTAGTTTAAGGTTTAAGTTTAGTTTATTTTAGGTTTAAGTTTAAGTTTTATTTCTTTTAGTTAAACATATTTTAATTTTGGTTTAGGTTTATTTTATTTTATTTATTTATTTTATTTTAGGTTAATTTTAATTTTTAGTTTAGTTTTGGGTTTTATATTTTATTTATTTTTATGCTGTATTTTTAGGTTTAAGTTTTTATTTATTTTTATTTTATTTAATTTTTGGTTTATTTTATTTTTAATTTAAGTTTAGTTTCTAGTTTATTTAGGTTTTCTATTCTTAGATTTATTTTATTTTATTTAGGTTAGTCCAATTTTTTATTTTTTTTATTTTTTTTAGTTTATTTTTATTATTTATTTTATTTTATTTTTAGGTTTAAGTTTTAGCTTAAGTTATTATTTTATTTTATTTTATTTATTTTATTTAGGTTTAGTTTTTTACTTATTTAATTTTAGGTTTTATTTATTTTAAGTTTAGGTTTTTGTGGATTTAGGGTTTGTAGGGTTTAGGATTTATCTCTTTAGGTCAGGCTCAGTGGTTTTAGGTTTGGGTGGTTTAGGCTTTAGTGTTTTGTGTTAACAGTGGATTAGGTTTAGTTTAGGGTGGGATTAGGTTTATGGATGATACTAGAGCAGTAGGTTTAGGGTTTATGGAGTTTAGAGCTCAGGTTTATGGAGTTTAAAGTGGGGTAGGGTTTAGGGAAGATTTAAAGATTTGGGGTTTAGAGCCTGGGGCAGGGTTAGTGGGTAAGGTAGGGTTTAGAGTGGGAGGGTTTTAGGTTTAGGATTTAGGGTTTAGGGTCATGATTTAATACAATTTTAAAAAAAATAAAACTTGTATCATTTTATTTATTTTAGTTTATTTTATTTTATTTAGTTATATATTTATTTTTATTTTATTTATTTATTTTAGGTTTATTTATTTTAGTTTAGTTAATGTTTATTTAGTTTTATTTTTATTTTATTAGGTTATATTTTTTTAATATTTAAGTTTAGTTTTTTGTTTTAATTTTACTTTTTTAGGTTTAGGTTTAGATTTTATTTTAGGTTTACTTTAGGTTTTATTTTTAGTTTAGTTTAGGTTAATTTTAGTTTATTTAATTTTATTTAGTTTAGGTTTAGTTTATTTAGGTTTAGGTTTATCTTTATATTTTAGTTTAGATTAGGTTTTTTATTTTGTTTATTTTAGGTTTAGGTTTTAGTTTAGGGTTTTTATTTATTTTATTTGTTTATTTTTTAGGTTTAAGTTTTTATTTAGCTTTTAATTAAATTAATTTTATATTTATTTTATTTTTATTTTAAGTTTATTTTTTATTTTATTTAATTTTTTTATTTTTGGGTTTATTTTATTTTTTATTTTAGTTTAGGTTTTTATTTATTTTAATTTAGTTTAGTTTAGGTTTTTAATTATTTTATTTTAGTTTAGTTTTTATTTTTTATATTATTTTGTTTTTATATTTAAGTTTAGGTTTAGTTTATTTTATTAGGTTTAGGTTTTTATTCTTTTATTTTAGGTTTTTTTAGTTTAAAAGGTCAGGTTTTAGGTTTTAGGGTTTAGGTTGTGTAGGGTGGGGTGGGGAGGGTGGTTTGGGTTTTAGGGTTTAGTGTTTAGTGTAGGGTTGTGTTTAGTTTAGGGTTTGGTGGAGGATGTGGTGTGGTAGGGTTTAGGTTTAGGGTTTGGTTTAGGGCTTTGGTTTTTTAATTAGAGTTTAGTATAGGGTTAGAGTTTTTTTTAAATTAAGTAAACTATTTATTTATTTTATTTATTTATTTATTTATTTTATTTTTATTTTTATTTAGGTTCATTTTATTTCTATTTAGTTTAGTTTATTTATGGAGTGTAATTTTAGTTATAGAATACAGACATTAGGTGAACAAGTCAAAAAAGAGTGAGTGATTCAGATATTTAGGTTATATTACTCAAAATGATGGTGAAATAGATGGAGATGTTATTAGTAGAATTCAAGTTGAATGGTTGAAGTGGAGGAATGTATCTGGCCTATTGTGTGATAGAAAGTACCGCTTAAACTTAAGGGAAAATTTTATAAGATGGTGGTAAGACCTACAATGATTTATGGTGCAAAATGTTGGCCAATAGAAGAGAAACATGAGACTAAGTTAAGTTTTACAGAGACAAGGATGCTCAGGTGGATGAGTGGCTTTACTCTTAGAGATAAAATGTGAAATCTGAATGTTCGGGAAAAAGTTGGAGCAGCTCCGATGGTAGATAAGATTAGAGAGAGTGGCTTTAGATGGTTTGGCCACATAAAGAGTCTATCCAATGACCGATTAGGAGTATTTGATTTCACTTATGTTAAGAAAGGTTGATGTAGACCTAAAAGGCATGGTTAAGATGTATAAAAAATGACCACCATACTTGAATTGAGTGATAATTAGACACATAATAGGACACAATGGAGAAGGATTTATAAAATGTCCACCAAGTGGGATAAAGGCTTGTTGTTATTGTTGTTGTAGTTTAGTTTATTTAATTTTATTTAGGTTTTAATTTTAATTTTTTTTTAGGTTTAGGTTTAGGTTTAAGTTTATTTTTTTAGTTTAGTTATATTTTTATTTTATTTTTTACATTTAAGTTTTATTCTTTATTTTAGGTTTAGGCTTAAGTTTTTATTTTATTTCTTTTATGTTTAGGTTTTAGGTTTATATTTTAGATTTATTTTTTGGTTTTACTTTTTTTTAGTTTATTTTATTTTTAGCTTATTTTATTATTTTATTTAGGTTTAGTATTTTATTTTAAGTTTAGTATTTGTTTATATTTAGTTTATTTTCGTTTTAGGTTTTGGTTTATTTTATTTTAAGGTTTAGGTTTCTTTTAAGTAAAAGGTTTCTTGTTTATTTGGCTATTTCCAGGTTTAGATTAGTATTTAGTTTTATTTTATCTTAATTTAGGTTTATCTTATTTTAATTTTAGGTTTAGTTTTAGTTTTAGGTTTTATTTTAGTTTAGTTTACATTTTTAGTAGTTTAGTTTAGGTTTTATTTTATTTTATTTTATTTATGTTTAATTTATTTTATTTTAAGTTTTATTTAGTTTAGGTTTAGGTTTTAGCTTTTTAGGGTGTGGAGGGTGGTTAGTTTAGGGAGTTAGTTTAGGGTTTAGGTTTAGGATTATTTGAGTGCTGGGTGGTTTAAGGTTTGGGGTGAGCTGGGTTTAGGTGTGGAGGATTTTAGAGTTTAGGGTTTAGGGTTTAGGGTGTGGAGGGTCTGTCTAAGATTATTTTAGTTTAGGGTTTAGGGTTTAATGTTTTTTTTTAACAGAGAACAAAATTAGATTCAAGATTTCTTCTCTTCTTTTTGATTTCATCAACCAAGTAACATGAAGTTTTCTAAGACACGAACGATGATATAGATAAAAAATGGGCATGCATAGAGCAAATCAAAACCCTAGATAAGTAGAACCATCTCAACTGTAATGACATAGTTCTATAAGCAGCATATCGGATCGATCGTTATTCAGTTTGTCTAGTTCCCATCAAAACCACCTTGGCCTCTCAAGTATCAGGATCCACTATTATATCACCGATCTCTCCCTCTACCACCACCATAGTTGCATCCTCTATCTCTTTTCCTGCCTCCATAACCACCACTACACCGACCACCACCTCCATATCCAAGAGCACCTCCAGATCAACCACCACCACTACGATAACCATCTCCTCCTCCTTCGCCTCCACCGCCAGATCTTGACTGAGCCAAATGGATGATGATGTTCCCCATCGACCCCCATTCAGGGTTTAGGTTTAGGTTTAGGTTTATTTGGGTTTAGAGTTTAGGTTTTTATTTTATTTTATTTAGTTACTATAGGATTAGGTTTGGGTTTGGTTTAGGGTTTGGGTTTAGGTTTGGTTTAGGTTTGTGGGTTTAGGGTTAGGGTTTAGAGTTTAGGGTTTAGGGTTTTTAAGGTTTAGGGTTTAGGGTTGTAGGTTTAGGGTTTAGGGTTTATTTTTTTTTTATTTAAGTAGACCGATATGTTTAGGTTTATTTAGTTTATTTTTTACTTATTTTAATTTATTCTATTTATTATTTATATTTAGGCTTATTATTTTAGTTTTATTTTAGTTTTGTTTATTTATTTTAGGTTTATTTATTTAGTTTAGGTTTTTTATTTTAGTTTATTTTCAAAGTTTTGGTTTAGGTTTAGGTTTATTTTTTAGTTGAGTTTTTATTTTTTTTTAGGTTTTGGTTTAGGTTTTTATTTTATTTTTTTAGGTTTAGGTTTTAGGTTTTTATTTTAGGTTTATTTTTTAGGTTTTATTTTAGTTTAGGTTTAGTCTTTTAGTTTCTTTTATTTAGTTTAGGTTTAGGTTTAGGTTTACTTATTTTAGTTTAGTTTTAGGTTTATTTTATTTTATTATAGGTTTAGTTTTTTTAGGATTTAGGTTTTATTTTTTATATATTTTTAGGTTTTATAGTATATTTTAAATTTAGGTTTTTAGTTATTATTTTATTTTATTTTAGGTTTACTCATTTTATTTTATGTTTAGTTTTAATTTTATTTAGGTCTTTTATTCTTAGGTTTATTTTATTTTTAGGTTAGTTTAGGTATTTATTTTATTTTATTATTATTTATTTATTAATTTATTTTATTTTATTTTTAGGTTTAGTTTAGTTTAGATTTTATTATATATTATTTAAATTTTATTTAGGTTTTATCTTATTTAAGTTTATGTAGGTTTAGGTCAGTTGTGGTTTAGGTTTGGCCCAGGGCCCATGCTTGGTGGTTAGCATCTTTAGGGTTTAGGTATGGTCAGTGGTTTAGGGCCTGGGTTTAAGCTTTAGCCTGTGGTGTAGGTTTAAGGTTTCAGGGCCTCTTTAAGCTGGGGTTTGGGCCCATGCCTAGTGTGTGTTTTATTTAGGGTCAGGATCAGTGGGAGAGTTTAGGGTGGCCTGGGAGAGGGGCTCAGTGGGTTTAGGGAGTGATTTAGTCAAGCCCAGATTTTGGTGCGCAGGGCCAGGGTCATGTAGGGTTTAGGGTTATTTAAAGTGGTAAGATTTAGTGTTTAGATGTGGTAGGATTTAGGTTTTAGCTTAGGGTTTTCTTTCTAAAGTAAGTGAACTGGTAGGTTTATTATTTAGATTATTTTTTATATATTTTAGCTTATGTTATTTTATTTTATTTTTTGTGTAGTTTTATTTCTTATTTTAATTTAGTTTGTTTATTTATTTTAATTATTTTAGTTTATATTTTATTTCAAGATATTTTTAGGTTTAAGTTTAGGTTTTATTTTATTCAGATTATGTTTAGGTTTTATTTTATTTTTTACATTTAGGTTTTATGTTTTATTTTAGGTTTATTTTTTATTTTATTTAGTTTTAGGTTTAGGTTTATTTTAAGTTTATTTTATTTATTTTGTTTAGGGTTTTAGTTTAGTTTATTTAGGTTTAGGTTTAGGTTTTAATTATTTTAGTTTAGTTTATTTTAGTTCAGTTTATGTTTATTTTATTTGTCTTTTAGGTTTTTTTTTAGTTTAGGGTTTAGGTTTATTATTTCTTCATTTTAGGTTTCAATTTTATTTAGTTTTATTTTATTTTATTTTGGTTTATTATTTTATTTTACGTTTAGTTTTATTTGTAGGTTTCTTATTTTAGGTTTATTTTATTTTTTAGTTTAGTTTAGCTTTTATTTATTTTATTTTATTTTAGTTTTATTTTATTTATATTTTATTTTAGGTGTGGTAGTTTAGGTTTAGTTTAGGTTTTAATATATATTTTTTATTTTATTTTAGGTAGTGTTATTTTATTTATTTTAGGTTTTATTTAGTTTAGGTTTATGGTTTGTGGTGTGGTAGGGAGGTTTGGGGAGGGTCAGGGTTTGTGGTTTTAGGGTTTGTGGTGGGGTGGGGTGGAGTTTAGCATTTTAGGGTTTATGGTTTAGGGTTTAGGGTTTAGGGTTTAGGGTTTAGGGTTTTATGGTTTAGGGTTTAGGGTTTAGGGTTTAGGTGTTTGGGTTTTTTTATTTATTTATATTATTTTATTATTTTTTTAAATTAAGTAAATTGGTAGGTTTAGGTTTATTTATTTTATTTTTTATTTACTTAGTTTATTTTATTTTTTAGTTTTATTTAAGTTTATTTTTAGTTTTATTTAGTTTAGTTTATTTATTTTAGGTTTATTTATTTTAGTTTATTTTTTAGGTTCAGGTTTAGGATTAGATGGACACACATAAAAAATACAAATAAAAATATTTTTAAGAGGAAGCTACAAGAGCTTAGAATTTGGGATAGTCATAAGGAAGCTGATGTTATGTGGGAAAAAGTAACATGTGAAATTAAGCAAGTTGCTAAAATGTGTTTGGAGAATCAAAAGAAAAGCTTCTTTTAATAAAATAGTTGGTGGTGGAGTCGTGTGCAAGGAAAGATAAGAAATAAGAAGCATTGTTATAAACTTGGTTTAGATGTAAAAACTTAGAGAATTGGGAAAGATAAAAAGTGGACTATAGAGATTCTAAGAAAGTAATATATGATGCAAAAAATTTAGCTTTTAGTGATTTATACAATAGATTAGATACCAAAGAAGGTGAAAGATGTATGTATAAGTTATCCAACCAAAGAGATAGGAGAAGTAAAGACTTAGTTCAAGTGAGGTGTATTAAAGATGAAAATAATAAAGTGTTTTTCTTAGAAAAGGATATTGAAAATAGGTGGATGAAGTATTTTGATAAATATTTCAATGAAGGATCTGAAAGTATGATTGATTTTATTAACCTTAATATCCTAAACAAAAATAGAGAATTTTATTTTTATCATCGTATTAGTAAATGAGAAGTTAGAGAAGCTTTAAAAAAAATTAAATGTTGAAAAATAGTAGGACTTGATGATATTCCAATAGAAGTGTGGAAATGTTTAGGAGATCAAGGAATTTCTTAGCTTACAAATCTTTTTAATGTTATTTTAAAGACTAAAAAGATGCTAGAAGAGTGAAGAAAGAGTTTGTTGGTTCCTATATTTAAGAATAAAGGTGATGCACAAGAGTGCACAAATTATAGAGGAATTAAGTTAATGTGTCATAAAAAATTATCGAGGGTAATTGAGCATAGTTAATGTGATACAAAAGTTTCTCACAATCTATTTGGTTTCATGCCAGGTAGATCTACTATGGATGCTATACATTTGTTAAGAGGTTTGATGGAGAAGTATAGAGAAAGTAAGGAGGATCTACAATGATATTTATTGATTTAGAGAAACCTTATGATAAAGTTTCAAGAGATGTTCTTTGGAGAGTTCTAGAACAGAAAAGAGTTAATATTGGTTATATTCAAGTCATTAAGGATATTATACTAGAGTTGTTGCTTGTGTCCAAACACAAGGAGGATTGATAAAATATTTTCCTATTTTAGTTGGATTACATCAAGGATTAGCTCTAAGACCTTATCTTTTTTACTTTAGTTATGGATGTTCTTACTAGGCACTTATAGGAAGATGTACCTTAGTGTATGCTTTTTGCTAATGACATTCTTCTTGTTTATAAGACTAGAGAAGGAGTCCAAGAGAAACTTGAATTATGGAGGTCAACATTAGAGTCTAAAGGTTTACATTTAAGTAGATCTAAAACTAAATATACAGAGTGTAATTTTAGTTGTAGAAGTTCTAGTGATAGTGTTGTGATATTAGGTGAACAAGTCATTAATAAGAGTGAGCGATTCAAATATTTAGGCTATATTATTCAAAATGACTGTGAAATAGATGGAGATGTTATTAGTAGAATTCAAGTTGGATGGTTAAAGTGGAGGAATGTATCATTGATTGTGATAGAAAAGTTCCAAACTTAAACAAAAATTTTATAAGATGGTGGTAAGACCAGAATGACTTATGGTGGCCAATAAAAGAGAAGCATAAAACTAAGTTAAGTGTTACAGAGATGAGGATGCTCAGTGGGATGAGTGGCTTTTCTCCTCGATAGATAAAATGCAAAATGAGTATGTTCTGGGAAAAAGTTGGAGTAGCTCCAATGGAAGATAAGATTAGAGAGAGTTTAGCCTGTTGGACACATAAAGCCATTCATCCGATGACCTAGAAGAGATGCATTAGATTTTCCTTATATTAATAAAGGTAGAGGTAGACCTAAAAATACTTTGTTAAGATGTATAAAAAATGACCTTAGTATACCTAAATTAAATGAGAATTTGAAACATAATAGATAGTGGAATGAAGGATTCATGTCATTACTTAGTGGGATAAAGACTTCTTCTTATTGTTGTATTGTTGTTGTTGTTGTTGTTGTTGTTGTTGTTGTTATTGTTTAAGTTTAGGTTTAGGTTTATTTGTTTAGTTTTCTTTTTATTTATTTTTTATTTTTATTTAGGTTTATTTTTAATTTCATTTAGTTTAGTTTATTGAATTTAGGTTTATTTATTTTAATTTATTTTTTAGTTTAGTTATATTTTTATTTTTATTTCAAGTATAGGTTTTTGTTTTTATTTTTAGGTTTAAGTTTAGGTTTTGTTTTATTTTTTTAGGTTTATTTTTAGGAAATATTTTTTAGTCTAGGTTTAGGTTTATTTTTAATTTAATTTAATTTATTTTATTTAGGTTTAGGTTTAGGTTTTGTTTATTTTATTTTAGTTTATTTTAGTTTATGTTTTGGTTTATTTTATTTTTATTTTAAGTTTATTTTTTTAGTTTAGGCTTTAGGTTTTATTTTTGGTTTATTTTTTAGGTTCAAGTTTTTATTTAATTTTTATTTAATTTGATTTTTTATTTTAGGTTTAGTTTTTATTTTATTTATTTTATTTTATGTTTTATTTATTTATTTTAAGTTTAGTTTTTAGGAGTTTTAGGATTTAGGGGTTTAGTGTAGCTTTAGGGTCAGTGGGTAGGGTTTAGGTAGGGTTTAGAGTTTTTTAAGTTTGGCTAGTTTAAGGTTTAATCATGGTTTAATGGTTTGGGCATGGTAGGGCCCAGGGTCAGGTCAGGGTCACCCAGGATTTAGGTTATGGAGGTTATTTGAGGGTTTATTATCATTTAGCATTTAGGATTTAGTGGCCCAGTTTAGAGTGGGGCCCAGGTTTCAAGCTAGTTTTAATTTTAGGGAGGGGTTTAGGGTTTATAATTTAGGGTTTAGGGTTTAGTGTAGGGTTTAGGTTTTAAGCAAACCCGATAGTTTTTTTTTTAGTAGCCATTTTAATCATTTTTTCTATTTGAGTTTTCTATTTATTTATTTTAGTGCCATCCAGTTTAGGCTCTTTTAGGTGATTTAGTGGGAGTTTTAGAGTTTAGTTGGTGATTTAGGGTTTAGATTTAGGGCCTGAGCCCAGGGTCAGGACTCCAGTGTGCAGGTAGCACTAGGTAGGGTTTAGGGTTTTGGAAACAGAATAAGGCCTTTAGTTTTGGTCAGTCAATAGTTAAACGGTGAGTATTTTTTAGAGTGGAAGATTTAGAGGGCCCAGGTTTAGATTTATTTAGGGAGAGGGTTTAGGGTTTAGGTTTAGTTTAGTGATCAGTGGGTCATTTGTTTTGGAGTTTAGTGTTTTAGGTTTGGGTTTAGGTTTAGGTTTTAAAAAAAAATTAAGTAAATGATATAGTTTTTATTTTAGTTTTATATTTTTATTTATATTTTTTTTTTTATTTTATGAGTAATTTATTTTATGTTTATTTATACTAGGGTTTATTTTAGGTTTAGTTTAGTTTATGTTAGTTTAGTTTTATTTTATTTTTTAGTTTAATTTTTTTATTTTAGGTTTTGGTTTACATTTTATTTAATGTAGGTTTTAGGTTTTATTTTAGGTTTATTTTAGGTTTTATTTTTAGTTTGATTTAGGTTTATTTTAGTTTATTTTATTTCATTTAGTTTCTAGTTTAGGTTTTATTTATTTTGTTTAGCATATTTTAGTTTAGTTTAGGTTTATTTATTTATTTTGTTTATTTCATTTTATTTTATGTTTAGTTTATAGGGTTTAGGTTTTATTTTGTTTGTATTTAAGATTTATTTCTTTTAGGTTTTATTTTATTTTAAGTTTATTTTGTTTTATTTTATTTAGGTTTTTATTGAGTTTATTTTAGTTTAAGTTTTATTTATTTTATTTTAGTTTATTTTATTATTTTATTTTTAGGGGTTTAGGTTTATTTAGGTTTTATTTTATTTTATTCTTTTATTTTATTTAGGTTTATTGGTTTTTTAGTATTTTTTTGGTAGTTTAGTTTACTTGGTAGTTTAGGTTAGGGTTTAGGGTTTAGGTTTATTTTATGGCTCAGGGTTTAGTGTTTTAGTTTTGGGTTTAATTTTTATGATTTAGGGTTTAGGGTTTAGGGTCATTTAGGGTTTGGTTTTAGTTTAGTTTAAGGTGGTCCAGGTTTATTTATTTTAGTTTAGTTTAGTGATTTATTTTGTTATATTTTTAGTTTAGTATTTTATTTTTTATTTTTATTTTGGTTTATTTTAGGTTTAGGTTTTATTTAGTTTTATTTTATTTTATTTTAGATTACATTTGGGTTTAGTGGAGTTTTAGGGTTTATGGTGGCTAGGGTTTAGTGGTTTTAGGTTTTAGGGTTTATGGTTTAGTGTTTATTTTTTTATTTTTTCATTATTTTAATATTTTTTTTAAATGATAGGTTTAGGTTTATTTAGTTTTATTTTATTTAATTTAGTTAATTTTTATTTTATTTAGATTTAGCTTTATTTTAGTTTAGTTTATTTATTTTATTTATTTATTTATATTTTAGTTTATTTTATTTAGTTTTAATTTAATATTTTTATTTTAGTTTTAGGTTTATTTTTATTTTATTTTATTTTTGATTTTGGGTTTATTTATTTTATTTATTTTTAAGTTTAGGTTTAGGTTTAGTTTAGTTTTTATATATATTTATATATTATATATTATATTATATTTTGGTTTAGTTTATTTTTAGTTTAGTTTAGGTTTTATTTTAAGTTTAGGTTTTAAATTTTATTTAGGTTTACTTTAGGTATTATTTTTTTGTTTAAGTTTATGTTTATTTTAGTTTATTTTATTTTAATTAGTTTAGGTTTAATGTTTAGTTTATTTTAGGTTTAGGTATTATTTATTTTAGTTTAGTTTATTTTAGTTTAGATTTAAGTTTATTTTATTTTTATCTTATTAGTTTAGGGTTTATGTTTATTTTGGTTTATGTTTTAGGTAAGTTTATTGAATTTATATATATATTATTTTATCTAGGTTTATTTTATTTTATTTATGTTTTTTATTTAGTTTAGTTTTTGTTTATTTTATTTTAGTTTAGTTTTAAATTTTATTTTATCTATTAGGTTATGTATAGGTAGGTTTGGGTTTAGGGTTTAGGTTTAGGGCTCCAGGTTTCAGGGTTGAGGGTTTGAGGGTTTTAGGGTTTAGGGAGCCCAGGTCATTTAGGTGTCAGTTAGTTTTAGGAGTAGGAGTTTAGATTTGGGGTTCAGTTAGAGTTGGGAAGATTTGGGTTTCTTGTTTGTTTTATTTTAGTTTATTTTATGTTTTAGGTTTAGGTTTATGTTTGTTTTAGTTTTTTTGTTAGGTTTATTTTTATTTTAAGTTTATGTTTTATTTATTTTTTTTTAGTTAAGGTTTAGGTTTATTTTGGGTTTATTTATTTTATTTTAGATTTAATTTATTTTATTTTATTTCATTTAGTTTAGTTTAGGTTGAGTTTAGATTTAGGTTTAGGTTTTTTTATTTTTATGTTTAGTTTATTTTAGTTTAGTTTTGGTTTATTTTATTTTTATTTTATTATTTTTTATGTTTAGGTTTTTGAGTTTAGTATTTTATTTATTTTATTTAGTTATTTTAGGTTTATTAAGTTTTATTTGAGTTTTAGTTTTATTTCATTTTATGTTTAGTTTTATTTTATTTATCTTTTATTCTAGTTTATTTAGTTTATTTATTTTATTTATTTTTATTATTATATTTTATTTTATCTTTGGGTTTAGATTTAGGTCTTAGCTTAGGTTTTATTTTATTTTTATTATATTTAGGTTTAGGTTTTTATGTATTTTATTCAAGTTTATTTAATTTAGGTTTAGGTTTTTTTTTTTATTTAGGTTTAGGGTTTAGGGTTAGGTTTAGGGTTTAGGGTTTTGGTTTAGGGTTTATGGTCAGGTTTGGGTTTAGGTTTAGGGTTTAATGTAGCTGGGTGGTTTAGAAGGTATTAGGGTGGGGTTTTAGTCAGTTTAGTTTATTTTAGGTTTAGGTTAAGGTTATTTAGTTTAGTTTATTTTAGTTTAGATTGATTTTATTTTATTTATTTTATGTTAAAGTTTTTTTTAGTTTAGGGATTTTATTTATTTATTTTCTTTTAGGTTTATTTTTAGGTTTATTTTTATTTAGTTTTATTTTACTTTATTTTAGGTTTAATTTATTTTATTTTTTACATTTGAGTTTTAGTTTATCGAGGTTTTATTTTTTAGCTTTATTTTATTTTTTTAGTTTTAGTTTTATATTTATCTTATTTTGGTTTAGTATTTAGTTTTTTATTTTATTTTATTTTTAGGTTTGGGTAGAGGTTTAGGTTTAGGTTTTTATTTAGGTTTTTATTTTATTTTATTCTTTATATTATTTAAGTTTAGGTTTTTTAATTTATTTTATATTTTGGTTTTATTTATTTAGGTTTAGGTTTTTAGCATTTAGAGTTTAGTGGGTTTAGTGGTTTGGTTTAGAGGTTTAAGGTTATGCTTTGGGCAGTTTAAGGTAGGGTTTAGGGTTTAAGATTTAGGGTTTTTTTGTAAGTAGGGTTTTTTTAGTTTGTGGTTTAGGTTTGGGGTTTGGGGTTTAAAGGATTGGATCAACATTGTATCAGGGTTTAGATTTTAGGGTTTAGGATTTAGTGTTTAAGGTTTAGGGTCCATTATTTAGGTTTTTTTTTAAATTAAGTAAATCAATAGGTTTAAGTTTAGTTAGTTTATTTTTTTAATTTATTTTGTTTATTTTATTTTTTATTTTTATTTAGTTTAGTTTATTTATTTTAGGTTTTTGTTTCAGTTTTTTTATTTTAGTTTATTTTTTTTTAAGTTTATGTTTAGGGTTAGCGTAGGGTTTAGGGTTTAGGGTTTAAGGTTTTTATGGTTTAGGGTTTAGGATTTAGGATTTTAGGGTTTTTTTTTATTTATTAGTAGTTTTAGTTTATTTTATTTTTATTTTTATTTATGTTTTTTTTTTTATTTAGTATTATCTATTTATTTTAGTTTAATTTTTTTATTTTAGTTTATTTTTGGGTTTAGGTTACTTTTAATTGAGTTTTATTTTATTTTATATTTTTGGTTTAGATTTATTTTATTTTAGGAAGTTTAGTTTTATTTTATTTTTAGGTTTAAGTTTTAGGTTTTATTTTAGGTTAATTTTATGTTTTATTTTTTGTTTAGGTTTAGGTTTATTTTAGTTTTTTTATTTTATTTAGGGTTTAGGTTTAATTTATTTTTTAGGTTTTATTTATTTTGGTTTAGTTATTAGTTTAGGTTTAGGTTTCTTTTATTTTGTTTATTTTATTTTTATTTTAGGTTGAGGTTTTTTTTTCATTTAGGGTTTAGGTTTTATTTTTACTTATTTTAAAGTTTTATTTTTAGCTCTACTTTTTGGTTTAGATTTTTATTTAGTTTTTATTTTATTTTATTTTAGGTTTATTTTAGATTTATTTTTTTATTTTTTGTTTTAATTTTATTTTACTTAGGTTTTTTATTCTTAGGTTTATTTTATATTTTTAGTTTTGTTTTACATTTTACTTATTTTATTTTAGTTTAATTTTATTAGTTTATTTTATTTTATTTTAGGTTTAGGTTTAAATTTTAGTTTAGGTTTTTATTTTGTTTTTATTTTATTTTATTTAGGTTTAGGTTTTCTATTTTTCATTTTTAAGTTTTATTTAGTTTAGGTTTATATTTTAAGGTTTTTAGGGTATAAGGTTAAGGGTTGATTAGTTTAGGGTTTGTGAGGTTTAGGGTTTTTAGGGTAGTTAGTGATTAGTTTAGGAGGTTTAGGAGGTAGAGGTAGTGGTTAGTTTTATAAGGGTTAGGGTTAGAGGTATGGTAAGGGTTATTAGGATAGGTGGATCAGGTTTAGGTTTAGTTTAGGGTTTAGGAGTGTTAGATTTAGGGTTTGGGGTTTAGGTTTAGTAGGTTTAGGGTTAGTTTAGGTTTTTAGGGTTTTAGGGTTTTGTTTTATTTTCATTTTATTTTTATTTTAAATTAAGTAAACTAGTAGGTTTATGTTTATTTAGTTTATTTTTCTATTTATTTCAATTTATTATATTTTTTATTTTGATTCAAGATTTATATTTTAATTTACTTTTTAGGTTTAGGTTTATGTTTAGCTTTATTTTCTAGTTTAGTTTTATTTTTATCTTATTTCTTAGGTTTAGGTTTTATTTTTTATTTTTAGGTTTAGATTTAGTTTTTATTTTATTTTGTTGGGTTTAGGTTTTTGGTTTTTATTTTAGATTTATTTTATTAGTTTAGGGTTTTGGTTTTGTTTATTTTAGGTTTAGGTTTAGGATTTATTTATTTTAGTTTAATTTAGTTTACTTTAGGTTTAGTTTAATTATTTTTTGTTATTTTTTTATTTTTTTTTTTTTTAGTTTAAGTTTAAGTTTTATTCTTTGTTCATTTTAGGTTTTATTTTAGTTTTATTTTTTTAGGTTTTATTTTTATTTTATTTTATTTTTATTTTACATTTATTTTTTTTTTTTTAGATTTATTTTATTTTTTTTAGTTTAGTTTAGGTTTTTATTTATTTTATTTTAGTTTAGTTTTTATTTTATATTTTATTTTATTTTTTAAGGTTAATTAATTAATTTAGTTATTATTTTAATTAATTTTATTTTATTATGTTTATTTGTTAGTTATTTGTTTATTTAGGTTTAGTTTATCAGTTTAGTTTATTTTATTATTTCTTTTGTTATTTGTTTTTGTTTTGGGTTTATTTGTTTTTAGGTTCAGTGCTTTTTTGGGTTTATTGGGGTTATTATGGTTTAGTGTTCTTTAGTTTAGTTTTAGTTTTTGGTTTTTATTTAATTTTAGTTTAGGTGGGGTTTATTAGTTTAAGTTTGATTTTTAGTTTAGTTATTGTTTAGTTATTAGTTTAGGTTTTATTTATAGTTTTGGGTTTTATTAGTTTTTAGTTTATTAGTTATTATTAGTTTAGTGAGTTTTTATTAGTTTTTTCTGATTCAATTTTAGTTTAGTTTATTAGTTTATGGGTTTTAGGCTTTTAGTTTAGTTTTTATTTTTAGTTTATTATTAGGTTTTATTGGTTTGGTTTATTAGTGGGTTTAGTTTAATTATTTATTATTATTATTATTTATTTATTATTATTATTATTATTATTATTATTAATTTTAGTTTTTATTATTATTATTATTATAATAATTTTTATTATTATTATTACTATTATTTTATTAGTTTTAGTTTATTTATTTTTTATGGTTTTAATTAGTTTATTTTATTTTTATTATTTTTTTATTTTTTATTTTTATTAGTTTTAGTTTATTATTAGTTTATTATATTTATTTAGTTAGTTTGTGAGTTTTAGTTTATTTTAGTTTAGTTTATTTATTTTATTATTTATTATAGTAATTAATAATAATAATATATTATTATTAGTTTAGTTTAGTTTTTTATTATTATATTTTATTTTATTATTATTATTATTATTTTTATTATTATTTATTTGTTTATATTTATGAGTGTTTTAAGGTTTTATGTAGTTTATTTAGTTTTCGTTATTATTATTATTATTATTATTTTTAATTATTTATGTTAATTTTAGTTTTTAAGTTTATTATTAGATTAATAATTATTTATTTAGTTAGTTTTGTGAGTTATAGTTAGGTTTTTATTTATTTATTTATTAGTTTAGTTTATTTATTAGTTTGGGCAGTTTTAGTTATTTTTGGTTTTAGGTTTTAGAAGGTTTAGTTGGGTAGTTTAGGGTAGGTTTAGGGTTTATTTAGGTTTTTTAGGGTTTGGGGTTTAGGGTTTTTATTAACCAAATAGGGTTTAGTATTTTATTTTTATTTTTATTTTTTTTATTATTTATTTTATTTATATTTTATTTATTTATTTTTATTTATTTTATAGGTTTAAGTTTAGTTTTTTTTAGTTTAGTTTTTTTTATTTTAAATAGGTTTTATTTTTTATTATTTAGGTTTAGGTTTAGGTTTATTTTATTTATTTTTGTTTAGTTTATTTTTTTTTTTTTTAGGTTTATTTATATTTTATTTTATTTAGTTGGTTTATTTTTATCTATTTAGTTTAGTTTATTTATTTATTTATTTATTTAAGTATTTTGGGTTTATTATTATTAGGTTTATTTAGTTTTATTTTTTATTTATTTATTACATTTTATTTTAGGTTTATTTGGTTTATTTTTTAGAAGTTTTATTTATTTTATTTTTTTAGTTTTATTTTATTTTATTTTTTAGTTAGTTAATTTATTTAGGTTTAAGTTTTTAATTTATTTTTAGGTTTATTTATTTTTTAGTTTTTTTATTATTTTTTATATTTTAGATTTAGTTTAGGTTTTATTTAGTAGTTTTAGGGTTTATTTTATTTTTAAGTTTGGTTTATGGTTTAGTTTATTTTTATTATTTTTAGTTTAGTTTTTTTATTTTATTTATTTTATTTATTTTATTTTTTTTATTTATTTATTTTTATTTTAATTTAGAGTTTATTTTAGGTTTAGTTTAGTAGTTTATTTATTTTTAGTTTAGGGTTTTATTTTATTTTAGTTTATTTTTTTAGGTTTTATTTTATTATTTTAGTTTTTTAGGGTTTTTTTTTAGTATTTTTATTAAATTTTTAGTTTTTTTTTTTTATTTAGTTTTTTGTTTTAGTTTTTTTTTATTAGGTTTAGTTTTATTTTTATTTATTTTAGTTTATTTTTTATTTAAGTTTATTATTTATTTATTTTATTTTATTTATTTAGTTTATTATTTTTTATTTTTATTTTTTTATAGTTTATTTTATTATTATTTAGTTTTTTTTTATTTATTTTAGGTTTTTTTTAGGTTTTTATATTAGTTTGTGGTTTTAGTTTTAGGGTTTAGGTTTATATTTTTAGGTTTAGTTTTATGTTTTATTTTTGTTTATTATTTTAGGTTTATAGTTTTATTTAATTTTTATTTTATTTTTATTTATTTAGTTTATTTAAGTATTTAGTTTAGTTATTTTTTATAGTTTTTTTAGTTTTATTTTTTTTTAAGTTTTTATTAGTTTTATTTTTTAGGGTTTTATTTATTTAGTTTTATTATTTTAGTTTAGTATTTTATTATTATTTATTTTAGTTTTATTTTTATTTTAGTATTTATTTTATTTATTTAAGTTTTATTTTAGGTTTTAGGTTTATTATTTAGGTTTATTTATTTTAGTTTAGTTTAGTTATTTTATTTATTTTATTTTTTATAGTTTAGGTTTATTTAGGTTTATTTTTTTTATTTAGTTAGTTTAGAGGTTTATTTTATTTATTTTATTTTAGGTTTTATTTTTAGGTTTTTAGGGTTTATAGGTGTTATGGTTTAGGGTTTTAGTAAGTTTGGGGTTTTAGGGTTTAGGGTTTAGGAGGTTTAGTTTTTTAGTTAGGGTTTATATTTAGGTTTAGGTAGTTTTTTGGTATAGTTAGTAAGGTTTAGGGTTTTATGGTATTATTAGTTAGTTTATATTTAGGATTTATTTAGATTTATGGTTTATTTTTAAATAAATTGTTTAATAAGTAAGTTTTTATTTATTATTTATTTTATTATTTTATCTTTATTTATTTTTTTTATTTATATTTTATATTTTTAGTTTATATTTTTATTTTATCATTTATTTTTTGTTTAAGTTTTAGGTTTTTAAGGTTTAGGGTTTAGGGTTTAGTTTAGGGTTTATTTAGGCCTGGGTTTATTTAGAGTAGTTTAGAGGTTTATTATTTTTAGGGTTTTTAGAGTTTAGTTACAGTTTGGGTTTAAGGTTTAGTTTAGGTTTAGGTAGTTATATTTTAAGTTTAGGTTTAGTTTATTTAGTTTAGGATTAGTTTAAAGTTTAAGTTTTTAATAGGGTTTTTAGAGTTTTTAGGGTTTTATAGTTTATTTAGGTTTTAGTTGATATTTAGGGTTAGTTTTAACAAATTTAGTTTATTATATTTATTTTTTATTATATTTATATTATATTTTTTATTTAATATTTTAGTTTATTTTTTATTTTTTATTAGTTTAGGTTTATTTTAGTAAAGTTTATTTTTATTTTTTTTAGAGTTTAGGTTTTTTTAGGGCTTTAGGTTATTTAGGCAGGTTTAGTTTTAGGTTTAGGAGTTTAGGTTTAGTATTAGGGTTATTAGTTTAGTTTATAGGTTTTTTGGTGGGGTTTTGGTTTGGGGTTAGGTTTAGGGTTTAGAGGTTTTAGTTTGGAGGTTTATTTTTATTTATTTTTTGGGTTGTTTTAGAAGTTTTAGTTTAGTTTATTTTAAATCATAAACCAAGTTTTTTTATTATTTTTATTTAAGTTTAGGTTTAGTTTATTTAATTTAGTTTATTTTATTTAGTTTAGTTTATTTATTTTATTATTTATTTAATTTATTTAGTTTAATTTATTTTAGTTTTTTATTTAGTTATTTTTAGTATTTTTTTTAGTTATGTTTTATTTTATTTTTTTTTCAAATAGGTTTATTTTTATTTTAGGTTTAGGTTTTATTATTTTATTTTAGTTTTATTTTTTTTATTTATTTTATTTTTTATAGTTTATTTTTAGTTTATTTATTTATATTTAGTTTATTTTGGTTAGGTTTAGGTTATTTTTTTAGTTTAGTTTATTTACTTTTTAGTGTTTTTATTTTATTTTATGTTTAGGATTTATTTTATTTTTTATTTATTTTAAGTTTTTTTAAATTAGTTTATATTTAATATTTATTTTAGGTTTATTTTACATTTTTATTTTATTTATGTTTGGTTATTTTAGGTTTTATTTAGTTTATTTTATTTTTAGTTTTTTTTATTTTATTTTATTTTAGTTTATTTTATTTTTTAGTTTTATTTTATTTTATTTTTTTATTTATTTTTTTAGTTTTTTTTAATTTTATTAGGTTTTATTTTTTATTTTAGGATTTTGTAGTTTAGGGGTTTTTAGGGTTTAGGGTTTAGGGTGAGTTGGTTTAGGGTTTAGGTTTGGGTTTAGATGTAGGTTTAGGTTTAGGGTTTAGTTTAAGATTTAGTTTTAGGTTTTATGGTTTAGGATTTAGGATTTAGGAATTTATTTATTTTATTTAGTTTATTTTAGATAGGAAATTATTTTAATTATAATTTTATTTTATTTTATAGTTTAATTTATTTTTATAGTTTAGTTTTATTTTATTTATTATTTTAGGTTTTATTTTTATTTTATAGATATTTTATTTTATTTATTTTGTTTGTTAGTTTAGGTTTTAGTTTAATATTTTAGTTTATTATTTATTTTATTTAGATTATTTTTTTTTAGTTTAGGTTTTTTATTTAATTTTTTATTTAGTTTATTTATTTTTATTTTAGTTTTATTTTATTTATTTTATGTTTATTTTAGTTTAGTTTAGGATTTTTTTTAATTTTAGAGGTTTAGTTTTATTTATTATTATTTTATTTATTTTATATAGGTTTAGGTTTAGTTTAGGTTTATTTATTTTAGGTTTATTTTATTTAGGTTAGGGTCTTTTAGGGTCATTTTAGGGTTTTATTTTTTTTTGGTTTTATTTTTTTTTTTATTTTATTTTAATTTTTTATATTTTTTTTTTTAGGGTTAAAGTTTATTTAGTTTATATTTTATTTTTTTATTTTTTTATTTATTATTTTATTTATATTTTATTATTTATTTTAGGTTTATTTATTTTAGTTTTTTTATTTTATTATATTTAGTTTTGGTTTTTAGTTATATTTATTTTATTTTTAGGTTTTATTATTTTATTTTGTTTAGGTTTATTTAGTTTATTTAGTAGGTTTAGGGTTTATATTTTAGTTTATTTTATTTTATTTTTTTATTTAGTTTTAGGTTTTGTAATAGGTTTTATTTTTTTATTTTTTATGTTTATTTTTAGGTTTTATTTAGTTTTTATTTTCTTTATTTTAGATTTGTTTATTTATTTAGTTTTACTTTTATTTTAGTTTTATTTTTAGTTTAGGTTTTAGTTTATTTTTTTAGTTTTTTTTTCTTTATTTTATTTTCTTTTTTAGGTTTATTTAGGTTTAGGTTTTAGTTTTTATTTTATTTTATTTATTTTATTTTATTTTTTATTATTTATTTATTTTATATTTAGGAGTTTTAGGTTTTAGTAGGGTTTATATTTAGGTTATTTTAGGGTTTAGTTTATTTAGTTAGGTTTATTAGTAGTTTGTTTAGTGGTTTTTCCTTTTTAGTAGATTCAACTTTCTTTTTATTATTTATTTATTTTATTTTTTTATTTATTTTATTTAGTTTTATTTATTTTGGTTTATTTATTTTAGTTTAGGTTTTTATTTTAGTTTATTTTAGAGGTTTAAGTTTAATTTAGTGAGTTTATTTTTATTTTAGTTTAGGTTTTTTTTTTTTTATTATTTTTTAGTTTATTTGGTTTATTTTTATTTATTTTATATTTATTTTATTTTTTTTATATTTTAGTTTATTTATTTTAGTTTAGGTTTATTTTATTTTGTTTATATTTATTTTATAGGTTTAGTTAGGTTTAGTTTATTTTATTTTATTTTTAGTTTATTTTTTTTATTTATTATTTTATTTTTTTTTAGTTTATTTTATTTTATTTTAGTTTAGTTTATTTAGGTTTTATTTTTTATTTTATAGTTTATTTTTATTTTATGTTATTTTATTTATTTTTTTTAGTTTTATTTTTTTTATTTTATTTATTTAGGTTTTATTTATAGTAGGAGTTTATTTAGTTTAGTGAGTTAGTTTTAGGTTTAGTATTTTAGTTTTAGGATTTAGGGAGGATTTAGGTTATAGGGTTAGAGGTTTAGTTTAGAGGTTTATAGGGTTTAGGTATTTTTGGGTTTTTAATTTGGTTTTTTAGTTTTTATTTTAGTTTAGGGTTTGTATTTAGGGTTTTAGTTTTTAGGGTTTAGATTTAGTTTAGTTTTTTAGGGTTTAGGGTTTAGGGTTTTTTTTTGGGGAAACCCCATGTAGGGGTATTTTATTGCCACAAAAAGAGGGATATAAGGTCCTTAAAGGGGATAAACTCCAGAACTACTGCTAAAAGAGCTACAATCAGCCTAAGGAGTAAATCCCCTATCTAAGTACATCCAAAAGCAAAAGAAGATATTAAAGCAATCAAAAGATACAAGTTGATTAACATAATAAGCCAAAGGAAGATTAGGCCAATGAGGACGTGAGAATGCATGACAATATGGAGCAAACCCAAGAGGACAAGAGAGAATCAATTGTAATAAGAAAGAGTTAAAGTAATACAAAAGGATAAATGAAAACAACATACTGAGAATGATACTAAGGAATTGTGATAGAGAAGGCTCGCTCACCACACCAAGTTGCGATGCAAATATGAGCATCCAAACTTCGAAGGGTTACATCACAAGAGCTACTACCAAACCAAAGGGAGTGAGATCATCACCATCATAGCCAACAAACTGTGAGGAGATAACAACTAGTTGTTGAAAGTCTTGTGAGCTTTATTACGCAAAACCTAAACAAAACCATATCTAATATAGAGAGGAAATTGCAAAGAGTCAAGGATAAGGGGTCCCATTCAAGAAAAGTATCATCAATATAGTCACCCTGACATGAGAATACATAAACATATGAGAATGAAACACCTTTGCCAGAACCTCATGAAAAGTCATATCCAAGAAGATAAAAAAGAGCATATAATCCCTCCACAAGTAAAACAGAGGAGGCAAAACAAATCTCATAAACAAATCAATATATGATATATATATATATATACATATATATATATATATATATATATATATATATAATATCTTTCGTGCAGAAACAACCCTTATTAATATCCATAGAATGGGAAAAGCAATTGTAAAAAGAACAAAATAGAAATAGATAATACCCAAAACCAAAAATAGCACCAACTAAAGATAGTCTCCTCCAGAAAGATTCAGACCAAAAATTGAAATGATCAACAAACAACAAAAAGCAAGATAGTAAAAAGAAACATTCGTAATGGATACACGGCCAAACCAATCGCAAGATGGGAATAGAGACAACATAATGTAGATCACAACAATCGAGATGAACAATAGCCTACATAAAATAACGGGCATTCAAAGCCAACCCCAAAGAAAAATAATGCAACATTTGAACCCACCAAAAAATCAAAAGTGGATTCAAATGAGTATCAACATTAGAATCCAAAAGCAAGAAGAGATAATAAAGGCCAAACAAGATAAGAAGTTAAGACAAGAACATCCAAGAAGGGGATAGCAAGTTGGCCATAAAACCTCTCAATAGTAGATTGCAATAATAACAAGATAAAGCATAAAATATAAGGTAACCAGCAATCACCAAAACCATCGAATAGCAATGGAAATAGTTTATGAACATAGGACCAAGTCCACCAACAAAGATGGAGCCAACATAGGAGTCTTGAAAAACCAAGACAACAAATATCCAAGACAAGAAGCAACCAAGACAATAAAAACTAGCTAGCTTGCCATAAAGCCACCCATCCAAGATAAACATTGTAAGAGATACAAGTTTAACTGAAAGAAGATGGAGAAAATAGCAACAGATAAAGTAGACCAATGAATTCAGATGATATGCATATAATAAACCAATAAGGGGGTTCAAAGAAAATTCCACCAAGCAATCAACAACTTCAATAGAGACTTGAAAAAAACAAACCAAAACCACAGAGACAAGATAGAGTATTAATCTCACCAATGACCAAGGCAATACCAACAAGCCAAGAGTACTCAAAAGCATATGTAAAGATCCAAATAATTAGATCACAATTAAGATAAATGTTGAAAAGACAGGATTTTAATAAAGCAAAAATAGTTAGAAAAAAGAAAAAAAGGAACAGAATAACAAAGACCACCAAAGGACCCTAAAATCCAAAAGCCAACAATGGTATCAAAGGATAATAAATAAAAAACCTTCCAATAAGCAGCTAGTTAAACCCACAACCATAGAAAGGCAACAGAAAGCCATTAAGGAAATCCAAACCGGCAATGAAAATCGATCCCATAATAAAAGAGAAGAATTTTGACTATGGCAAACAGAACCAGGATGAAAAGAGCAACAACAAGTGTGATCAAAAATAGCCAAATTGATAATAACACAAACAGTTGGAAAATCAAGAATCAAAAAACATCCAGAAGTCACAAAGACAACAATCTGGAAATAGGTCCCAAAAAACTAATGACTAACATTAAAAGGAATAACAAGACCTTTCCAGATCAGAAAATACAGTCTAGCAGCAAGGCCTAGAATGAGAGGGAAAACAAAGTAAAAACCAAAAAGAGAGGAAAACATGAAAATCCATTCCTCCAGGGAGCAAGCGAAAATAGCCAGCAAAAAATAAATTCTCTCCAGACAAGAGCAGTAAAAGAGATTGACCAAAGTCCAAATCTCAGAAACATCCTGCATAAAATTGATCATAAAAAAAAAAAAAAACTCCATCCTAAAGAAACATCCAGAGATTCCACCTGCAAAGTAAAAGAGGCTAAAAGATAACCAAGTAATATCAAAGTTCGCATGATAGCTAAGAAAGCCCGCAAAAATAACCTTGGCATGAAGATCCCACCAATGGGACCCTACTGAATTAGAAAATGGTTTCTAAAGAGAGCAGGCTAAATGGGATCTAGATTCTAGTATGGACAACAACCAAGAAGATAAATATCAGTAAAAAGGCCAAAAAAGCCTCTTCATGCAAAAATAAAATAAAAGATAACTCAAATAAAAGGAAAATGTCACCAAAGCTAGAGTTAGAGTGAATATCAGACCAAGATCTAATAGGGAGACAAGAAAGATGTCAAAAGATAGCCACCACCATTATCGCTAAAATCCAACAACCTAACAGTAAATCATCAAAATAAATATTGCAACCAGCATAATGAACACTAATACAATGCATAGAAACAACATAGGTAACTAAGATGCTCCAAGCAGTAATATCTTTGAGAAACAACAAGTTGCAAAAATTAATGGCAGTAGCTAAACCCATCAAAATAAATATCTCCATCCAGCATTGATTAAGCCCCCTAGGATTAGGAATGAAGATAGCATTGATATTAAAATCCCAAATAGGAGTGGTGTTATAAACCAATAAAACACACATAGCTCAACAAAATTCCAATGCTATTGGATATAGCTCAACAACAACCCTTTATCTGTAAATGCCAAAAGCGAGACCTCCAAATAAAGGATAAGCTATTAAAACACCAAATCATGGCACAAAGATCAAGACAAGTAATATCCGTGAAGCATCCACAAAAGACACAAAAGGAATAAAGCCAAAGATAGGCATAAAAAGATGAGATGAAAGTAAAACATCAAAGGTTAGATTAAGTTCGAGATAAGCCCTAATTGTCCAAGTTAACCAACGCAAGTGTTTGGGTAAGGTGAGTTGATCAAAGAAGATGATACCATCTATCTAGCACCCATTGGCAAGTCAAGACAAGCATTTCCTTCATGCCAAACATGAGTGATGTTAAAATTCAAAAGAAGAGCTCTAGTTTGCTTGAGGAGTTAGTCGCTCATTTTGGTGGAAGTCAAAAGATCAATAGAAGCCACCTCAATCCAAATATTGAGCGACCATTTTGAAGGAAAATCTCAAGAGCTTTACCAGAAAATGGGAAAAGTGAAATAAGGGGATAAGAAAAAATAGTACTATACCCTTAGAGTTCCTAAAATGCCACCACAACCGTGAGCCATTATGAGAGACAGAGCCATATAATTTTAATAATATGGTCAAGAGGTTTTTTCCAATAAATAATCTTGTCATTTCGACAGTATGGTTGATCCGGCAGGTTAAACCCAATTTATTGGCCACAATCTAATGAATGAGATTGGCTTTTAAACAAGTCACAAATTTTGTTTTAGTTCTAGTAATAATCCTCACGTGGTTCATAGGGATCCCAGATGTTGTTTTTGGTCCATCCATCCATATGAACCAGATAAGAGTGATAGCAGTGATGACTTTAATGTGACCTTTAATAGTATTATCAAAATAGACTTCAAGAAGTTGATATAAAGTAAGAGAGCCATTGAAATTTACTATGTTAAAAAGATCATCATACCAAATCCAAAGTTTAGAAGCAATGGCCCCATTATTAAAAAACATGATTAACATTCTCAATATGGAAACAACATTGACATTTAGAGGGTAAATGAAACCCTTTACCCCACAACAAGGAATCAACAGGATAAAATTTTTCCAAGTAAGAATAGAAGAAGTATATTGTTATTCCAAAGTTTGGAGAACACATAGGAGGAATCATGAGTATCTTTAATGTGGAGCCACACATTTTGAGGTTGAAATCACCATTATGTGAGAGCTTAAAGAGAATCTGATCTTGATTTGGGATAGGATAGTAGAAACCATATTCAAGAAAGTAAAAGGGATAAAATTAGCAAGTTTGTTCCACTTGTTGTTATGCCTAAAAGAGTTTACTCTAGCGTAGTGGAATGGGTGGAGAGTAAATGGATCCACATCCACCTCCATTTTATCTTGCCAAAAGAAAGAAGTGCCGAGTTAAGTTAATGCCAAAATTAAGGATTAGATCCCATTTTGATAGAACAAAGTCTTTTTGTGGAGAATCACCTAGTTTAAAGGGGGTGCTACAATATTTAGTGAAATTAGCCCAAAGACTATGATTACTAAAATTCCACCGTGGTTTATGAAGCTTCTTTATGGATTCACAAAAATCAAGTGCCACAACTTTTAAACCAAGAGGTCATTCTTTTAGAGGAGGTATTGAGCTAAAAATTTGCTCACGATGATGATAGAAATGGTTTGGATGAGATATAAAGGCATGGAATTAAGAGTTCTTAATCAAGGTTAGCCTACCACCAAAAGAGAGTAATGAAATTCCCAAACCAAAATTTTATTAGATATTAATAAGGTCATCAAAAAAGATGAGATCTTTTCGCCTTTAAAAAGAGCCCAGATAATTAATGGGAAGTTGATTTTGCTTAAAATTAGTAATTCTCGGAGATTTGAGTCTATATAGGAATCTTAGAGGGATAAAAAATATTTTCTTTCATTGAGAAAGAGACCACTAACTTTGCCAAAATCATTTAAGAGATTCTTAGTTTTAACATGTTGAAGAAGAGGCATTGCAGAAGATTATAAAATCATCAAAGCTAAGATGAGAAATAGGAAACCACCATGAGTTTTAAAAACATGTTAGGATTTTTAATGAAAAGATCATTGAGGTCTCCTCAAAGATATTCACAATGATAAAAGAGAAGGAGAGGGTCACCTTGTAAGCCATGACTTGAAGTAAAAAACCAAGGGACTCACCATTCATGATAATAAAAAACATTAGTGATACAACTTTTATAAGTCGATAAAATTATCGAAAACCAAACAAATGTAAGATTTGAAAGAGGAAATCCCATGAGAGGTTGTCAAAGGTTTTAGTGATGTCTAGAAGAGGATATTACCTCCTCGGAAGGAACATCAATGTCATGAACCAGCTCTTGAGCGAGAAGAATATTATCAGATATGGCTCTATTTTTAACAAAGCCAGTTTGGTTAGGGGAGATGATTTAGGGAGCAGAGGGCTAATCCTATTATTAATTAATTTAGCAATGAGTTTTTGGAAAAAGGTGCAAAGACTAATAGGTCTAAAATTGCCCCAAGATTCAAGATTGTTGGTTTTGGGAATAAGGACAATAGAAGTACATGAAAAATATCTAGGAATAGAGCTGCCATCAAAAAAATCAATAACAGGATCAACAAGATCAGATTTAATAAAAGGCCAACAATGCTGAAAGAAATGAGTCAGATACCATCGTACAAGAATGTAATCATCATGCTATTGAGAGTACTACTAATCTCGCTTAGGGATGCATAGTGAGCACATGGTTATCCTCATTGTTAATCATAGAAGGGATTAGATGGGTGTTGAGAGGGGTATCTAAGGGATTAGAATTTAATAAATTTTGAAAGTGATGTATGACGATTCCTTAATTTCATTATTTATCAGTTATCCACCACCATTAGAGTTCTTAATTTTCTTAATCAAGTTTAATGCTTTCGCTTTATTGCAAATAGCATGGAAATACCTTGTGTTTCACTCCATCAACAATATATGTAGCGCTTTTGATGCCAATAGGTTTCCTCCATATTTTGGTAATTAATCAAGTTATCTTTGGCAATGCTCAACTCATCATCGGAGTTAAGACAGCCTCTTCAAGAGAGCAAACAACTTGTTCCATAGCTTTAAGATTGGTAAAAAGATTTTTAAATATATGCTTGTTCCACCAATTGTGGTTTTGTTTAAGCCTTTGAGCCAAGCCTGCAATCATGCCTAATTATGGTGAAGGAGCCATCCAATTAGTGAAAACAACATTAGTGAAATCACCATGTTGGTCCACATATTTTGGAATCTAAAGTGAGGGAAAGGGTTAAGGGGAGAGTTTTGATAGAGATCAAGCATGATGACAAAGTGCTCAAATGCTCAATAGAAGTAAGAGGCCATTGATTGATCCAAAGAGAATTAAAGAGGGTTCAAGACGCCAAAGTCTAGAGTTATGCTGTAATCGACAAAACCAATGTCAATCAAATCTAGGATCATTAGAGAAGTCTTCCATGGAATGGAGGTTAGGAGAACATCCTCCCTCCTTTCTCAAGAAGCAATGATAGTGTTGAAATCACCCCAACCAACCGTGGAAGGTTAACCGAGGAGGCTAAGGTTCTTAAGTGATTCCAAAGGATGTTCCTACCGCTTTATTACAAGAAGCATAGATAAAGGAACCAAACCAAAACTCACCTAATGAGATTTTGACATTAACCAATTGATCAAGATCATCAATGATGGAAATGGTGATGGAATTATTCCAAAACACCATATTTTATTATTAAGATTGAAGAGGAAATTTTGAAATCCATCTAGCAACATGGGCAATCTTGGAAGAGTTAATGAAAGGCTCAATAATAACAAGTAATTTGATGTTATGAGCAGAGGATCCTACACAGGGGGGAGAGTCCACACAACCATATTCCAAATAAGAAAATTAATCATAAAAATCCAAAAAGGAAAAGGTAAAAAAGAAATGGAAAAGAAGAGAGGAGGACATAATTATTTATGTGAGTGTTAGAGAAGAACGTGGTTCTAGTGTTAATTATTATTAGTCATTTTGGCTTTATAAGATTTTTTTAATAACATTTGGAAGGGTCTATCAAGATCCAAAGTATCTCCATCGAAAGGGATTGGTTTTGGTATCCGAATAGAGCGACGTCAATGTTTTAGTAGTGGTGATTTCTCCTTCTTCAAGATCGAGTAAGAATGAGAATGGATTGCCTGAGTATCACTCTGTAGAGAAATAGAAGGGAAGGTTCTTGCACCATTAATAGTATAAATATCATTCTCATTATGATGATGCATAATAAGATTTTGGTCTGACACCAAAGGATTAACATTATTTTGATCCAATATAAGATTCTCATTCAAATTATCATTAAGATTCAAATGGAGCAAAGGATTGTCATGAGAAGCCAAATTATTACAAGTGGGAGTAGTGCTAGGTAAGTAATCATTAATTTCTTCACATACATCAATGGTAGTTTTTTTACCAAGCTCATAATGTTTTTCATTAGGCAAATCAGTAGGTAATAAAGGGGTAGGTGTAGGAGGATGAGTTCCATTATGAGTAGCTTTAGGCACATAAGCTAACTTATTGGTTTTCCCAGCCAAGAGAGAGGCTGTGATATATTCTTTTGAGGTTAGGGTGTAACACAAAGCATTGAGTGATATGACCATGATCTTACAGGAGTGCAAAAGATGGAAATTTTCAAATTCTACTTTCGGTTATATCCAATTTTTTGAACCATCCAAACTTCTTTGGGGTATTTTTGGTAATGTCAATCTCAACCAAGATACGCAACAGATGATGGTCGAGATCTAGCAAAAGGGTTTGATCAATTTGAAGGGTCTACCAAATAGAGCACCAACCACAAACAGAACTTGGTGAGTAACATAGTGAATTCTCATGTTGGGAAAAGCAAGCCATAAAGAAACAATAGGGGATTCCTCTTTGACATCAAAAAGGGGTGACCATTTCAAGAGCCTCATTTGACAATTATACATAAAATAGGATTACAGCAAAGACTCTAGAATAATCTAAATCATTTGATAATAATAAGGA
This sequence comes from Cymbidium sinense, assembly GCA_021442155.1. Lineage (NCBI taxonomy): Eukaryota > Viridiplantae > Streptophyta > Magnoliopsida > Asparagales > Orchidaceae > Cymbidium > Cymbidium sinense. The sequence goes on from CM038215.1 coordinate 162,398,661, forward strand.
TATGTCAAGGATCAATCAACCCAATAGTGAAGACTAAAAGCTTTAAGCTATGGAAGAATGATTGACATTATCTAGAGAGAATTTACCAACCAAAGAGAACTCAAAAGGCTTAGCTAATTTCTCCACATCCTGGTCAGAACACATGACAGCTGGAAATCCATGGAATGATGTTGAAATTAAGTTAACCGAGGTATTGTAGTTAGGGATCTTACCATAAATAGCATCCTTAAAGGACTTGACAGCAAATGCAATAATGGATGAAATCGGATCCAAAGTACCTTTAGGATCAAAGGGCAAAGCCGACGCATCCAAGGGAGATGGGTTCAGTTGCACAGAGAGCGATGCCTCTGCCATTGAACGATCCAGTGAGAGTCACATAAGAAACCAAGATGAGAGAGGAAGTGCAACCAATAAAATAATATCACGATCGAGGAACCCAAATTCACCAAATCATAGAAAATTACACGGAACACAAAATCCGAGAGGAGCGCAGAGAAAGAGGGTGGGTTGGTTTGGTTTTGGTGAGGATAGGTTTTGGGGTTTAGGTTTAGGGTTAGTTTAGGTTTTATAGGGTTCAGGTTGGTTGAGTTTAGAGAGGTAGAGTAGGTAGTGTGGGGTTGGGTTTAGGTGTGGTTATTAAATTTTATTTATTTATTTAAAAAAACATTAATCAACCATGTTTAAGTTTATTTAGTTTTTATAATTTAGGTTTATTTTATTTAGTTTAGTTTATTTATTTTAGGTTTATTTATCTTAGTTTATTTTGTATTTAGGCAGTAGAGTTTATCTTAGTAGATTTTCATTTTAATTTTATTTTCTAGTAGGTTTAGGTTTATTTTATCTAGATCAGGTTTATGGCCTTTATTTAGTAGCCCAGATCATTAGCAATCTATTTAGAGAGTAGGTCAGGCCATTAGGTCTACCCAGGGTCAGGTCAGCTCAGGGTTTAGAGTCAGCTTAGGCCTGTTGTGGCCCAGGAGTAGGGCCCAGTGATAGCCCAGTAGCCTAGAGCCTCTAGTCAATGTAGGCCCAGGTTTAAGGTGTAGCCCAGTTTCCAAGAGGCCCAGGGTGGTTTAGGCCCAGGGTTTAAGGATCAGCCTAGGTCAGAGGGTTATAGGATAGTCTGTTATGATAGGGCCCAGGGTAAGATTTAGATCAGAGGGTAGGGTTTTTAAAGCACAGGGGAGTCATTAGTTTATTAATTTATTTAGATTTTATTATAAGTTTATTTATTTATTTAGTTTAGTTTATTATTTTTGTTTTATTTATGTTAGTATGTTTTGTTTTAGTTTATTTTTTTCGTTTAATCTTATTTTTAGTTTAGTTTTATTTTATTTAATTTTAGTTAGGTTTTATTTTTAATTTTAGGTTTATGTTTGGTTTTTTATTTTATTTTTGTAGGTTTAGGTTTTAGGTTTTTATTTTATTTTTATTTTTAGGTTTTTTTATTTAGTTTAGCTAGTTTATTTTAGTTTATTTTATTTTATTTAGTTTGGGGTTTAGTTTAGGTTTTATTTATTTTAGTTTATGTTTATGTTTATTTTATTTGTTTATTTTAGGTTTAGGGTTTTTTTTAGTTTAAGGTTTAGGTTTTATTTTTTATTTATTTTTAGGTTTATTTTTTTAGATTTAGGTTTTTATTTAGTTTTTATTTTATTTAGGTTTTTCTGCCACCATCTTTTAAGATCTTTATTGGTAGTGGGAACCCATGATAACACATTGCACATTTTAGAGTTGGCTGTTGCAACTCCAGTGGCAGCAACACACTCCTCTTCCGCCTTTTCATTAGAAGTCTGTCAAGTGTTGCATTTGATTGGTATGTCGAACTGCCCAATGGTTCTATGAAGACTTTTTCTGAGTTGGAGCACCTCTTTATCAAGATGTTTGCTAGAGCTTAGGAGAGGGTGATTGTAGGCGACCTCATTGTAGAGAAACAGAAACTCAACGAGTCCCTTGTTGATAACATTCTCAGGTGGCGCAACCTAATCATGAAATGAGAACTACAACTATCTAAAGAGCATGCCATTCAGATTCTTCTCATGAATATTTATGGCCCGATCAACTTCATGCTTAAGGGCTTTACCATCAAAATATTTGAGAAATTAATCAATAAGGTGGCTAGCCTATAAGAGCAAGCCAAAGAGTTACTTTCCACCAAAATCAAGCCAGATAGTTTAAGAAAGTCGTGGATAGTTAAGTGACGTAGAGGTGCCAAATGAGTTCAAGATGAGAGAGCTACGAGCTCATAGCCTTGCTGCACCTCCTCTTCCACACACGGCCATCAACTACCACAATGATCATTTCCACCACCTCAGTAGCCTACCCAATATTGGTATTCATATCCATCAGATAGCTACTTTCCACTTTCTCGAGCTGATAGATTGGTTAAGTCAAACTCATTCAAGGGAGAGGTAGTTAGAAAAATCTTTAAAAATCTTCTAAAGAAACCTGACTTTCAATTACTAGAGCTTAAGAGGCCGGAGGAAGTGGGCAAAAATGATGATCCTAGCTATTTCCCCTACCACCGCATGTTAGGCCATGTCTTAAAGGATTGTATCACTTTTAAGGATTATCTTGAGCACAACTACAAGTTGAAAGCCATAATTATCCCTAACGAATACTTATTAAAGCAACCATCCAGTTCTATTAGAGTAATCCTTAGTGATACTTGTGATCCTCTTAACACCAAAGAAGGTTAAGATATCTCCATATCCCAAACCTCTAAGAAGATCATTTCTAAGATCAAGAAGCTTTCATTGCAGGTGCATGAAGTTGCTCAAACCTCCAACACCAAGGAAGGTTTGCTAGTTGCAAAGGATTACTTGGGGAGGGTGACTGCCCAGCAGCAACAGTAGGTCACGATACTTGTTCGGGATAGTCCAGTAGTGCAGCCACCATTTGAGTCCAATACTTCCTCCTCCATTGTAGCTATTACCTCTTCATCTAGCCCCTCTTCAACTAGCAAGAGCATTGTATCTATGGATAAGGGAACTAAATCCTTTACTCTACATACTTTACTTGATTTTTATCATGTACCTCCACCCAAAAAATAATTAATGATGAAAGTCAAGCAATATAGCCCCTTCTCGGTGGGTCTATCACACACCGATAGGGTCCATACATTAACTCATATTAAACCCAATCTGATTTTCCCCCAGTGGAGTTAAATCACACCCTTCTCCCAAGTGGAGCCCCAAATCATATATAAACAAGTCAAGCAAATAAATCAAATTCCAAACCAACGTTCCTAGTGGAACTAAATTAAACCAACTCCCCCAGTAAATTCTAAATCAAAGAAATCCAACCAAACTCTTATCCTCAGCGGATACATCCCCAAACAAATCTTTGATATCAAACTCAAATCCTAATCCCCAGTGGATAGCCCAAACATGTTTCCTTATGGAAGGTTCATATACTCGATCCCCAATGGACTCGAGCCCATATCTCTAGCAGATATGCCTCCACATCAATTAAAACAAAACAAATTAAAGTTGATTAAACTTAATCCATGGTGGATTATAGATTCTTATCCCTTGCAGATCTTCTATCCTCAAATCATATAATCAAATCAAATCCAAACCTTATCCCCAATAGATTTTCTTCTTTTATGCCCTCAACATAAACCCCTCACATGTCATGTATAATGCATTAGTGATCCCCTAAGCAGAGCTCCCTTCATGCCCTTGACATGGAATTCTCATAAAATTTTATTTCTTCTCTTATGTACACCTTTAATACTTCAACCAAAAGCCTAATAATGTATTTCTTCAAATTACATCATCTTAACATTGTAATCAACATTTTATGATTTGTGATGGTGCAAGCACAAACTAACTATACAATATCATGCTAAACATATTATAGTATGAATAAACACACTATATTATTTTATAATATATGATGTTATATTATAATTTGCTATAATATAATATATTATCTAACATTACACATCATTAGAGTCACTTAAAAGGAACAAATAACAAAATTTTTTTAATATATGAATAATGTTCATTTTGGATGTAAAATTGTTATTTTTCTTTAAGAAATGGTACAAAATGGCATAATTTTGGCATTCCTTCTTAGCGTGTGTCATGAATTTGGCCAAATTCTCCCATCTCAACCTTCAAATTAATATTTTTATGTGTTTTTACCCAATGTATTATAACAAAAGTAAAACATACTAAAATCTACAATAACATTTAGTAACACACCATCACAGTCATATATATGTGAAGTTATATTATTATGTACATTATATTTTAGTATGCTTTCATATAATATATTATCTTACATTACACCTTAAAATGAATCACTTTAACAAAAAAAAATTATAAAATTTGGTTAAAAAAAAGAACATTTATTTTGGATGCAAAATTCCATTCTTTTGATTAAATGACACACCATAGCTCACCCCCAATGATGTTCCTTAAATCTTACCTTAAATTTGGCCAAATCCCATCATCTTAGCCTATAAATCTGTATTTTTATGAATTATACTTGTACAAACTCTACTACATCATACTTTAAGATACTAAAATATGCTAAACAATAAGTAGTAATACACAAAAGTATGCTATAATGCGTGATGCTACACTATGTTATGGCATCCTATATCATAATACACTAACATATTATATTATGTTATATTCCATATCACATCACAAGGGATTGCTTAAGATAAAAAATCAAAAAATTAGTCTAAACAATAAAAAACTATATATTTTAGTTGTATCACTTAACAAATTTTAAATTAAAATAATATATTATGATGCCATGCTCTGCCTATTATGAATTTGGCCAAATTCCACCATTTTAAAGTCTAAATCAACATTTTTATATGGTTTCGACCGCATGATTGTAAAATACCGAAAAGAATTTAAAATGTGCAGAACAATATATTATGATATATGATGTTATACTATGCTACAACATATAATATTTATTTTGAACATAAAATCTTACTTTTTAAACTACAAGTGGAGTAGCACACCTTTGGTGCTACAACCTAATTCCCACTTTAAATTTAACAAATTTCATCATCTAATTTATTAATTAAATATTATTATGATTTATATTAATATAAACTATAGGGAACAATACCATAATATACTAAAACATTTCAAAACATATTATAACATCCAAAAAACACATCAATATATGCTCAAATATATGATGCTACATTATACTATAATATATGGTAATATAATATGATTTAGGGTTAGGGTTTAGGGTATTCAAATCACTAGCAGTTAAGGGAAAGTCTATTCAAGATATTTTCTTTAGCTACCTTAACTATGTTAGGATTAGGTCATTCTTTTGATCTACTCCTAATGAAAACTTTATTCAAGATTTATGGTTTAGGGTTTTGGGTTAGTTTAAGGTTTAATGTTTATGGTTAGTTTAAGGTTTAGGATTTAGGGTTCAGGGTTTAGTATTTATGGTTTAGGGTTTATGATTTTAGGGTTTAGGGTTTAGGTTTATGGTTTAGGGTTTTAGGGTTTAGGGTTTAGGGTTTAGGGTTTAGGGTTTAGGATTTAGAGATTTGGGTTTAGGGTTTATGGTTTAGGGTTTAGGGTTTAGGGTTTAGTGTTTAGGGTTTAGGGCTTTTAGGGTTTAAGATTTAGGGTTTAGGGTTATAGGTTTAGGTTTATGTTTTAGTTTAGATTTAGGTATAGGATTTAAGGTTTAAGATTAAAGGTTTTTTTAATAGAGAACAAATTCATATTCAGCATTTATTCTTTTTAATTTCATCAACCAAGTAGCATCCCAACTTTTCTATGACACAAGCGACGACATAGATAAAAAATGAGCACCCATAGAGCAAATAAAAAACCCTAGATAAGTAGAACCGTCTCTACTGTAAAGATAGTTCCATAAGTAGCAAATCGGGTTGGTCATTCTTCAGTTTCTCTAGTTCCCATCAAAACAACCAAGCCTCTTGACCAGGGGAATCCGCCATCATATCCCCGATCGCTCCCTTCGCCACCACCACCACGATTATAACCTCTATCACTCCCCCTGCCTCCATAACCACCACTACTCCGACCACCACCTCCATATCCACCATCACCTTCAGATCCCCCACCACTACTGTGAGAACTGCCGCCTCTACCTTTGCCTCCACCACATGATTTAGACTGAGACTAGTTCATAGTGATATTCCTGCCATCAAGGATCTTCCCATTCTGAGGGTTTACGGTTAGTTTTGGGTGAGGTTAGTATGTTTAGGTTTTTGTGTTAGTTTAGGTTTGTTTGAGGTTTATGGCTAGGTTTAATATTTTAGGGTTTAGTGTTTAGAGTTGGTTTAGGGTTTTGAGATTTAGGTTTATGATTTAGGGTAAATAAACCCTAAACCTAAACCCTAAACCTAAACCCAATCCCTAAACCCTAAACCTAAACCCTAACTAAACTAAACCTAAACCCTAAACCCTAAACCCTAAACCCTAAAATGCTAAACTTGAAACCCTAAACTAACCTTAAACCCTAAACCTTAAATCATAAAAACCCTAAACTCTGAAGCCTAAACCATAAACCTTAAATGCTAAACCTAAACTAACTTTAAACCATAAGTTAACCCTAAAACCTAAACTTTAAACCTAAATCCTAAACCATAAAGCCTAAACATTAAACCCGAAACCTTAAACCCTAAACCCTAACCCTAAACCCTAAACACTAAAACCCTAAACTTTAAACCTTAAACCCTAAACCCTAAACCTTAAATCCTAATAACCTAGAAACCTAAACCTAAACTAAATAAAACATAAAAATAAAATAAATAATTAAAAACCTAAACCTAAACATAAAAATTAAATAGAGTAAATTATAAGATTAAATTAAAATAAAATAAATAAAAACCTAAACTAAACTAAATAAAATAAAATAAACCTAAGAATAAAAAACCTAAATAAAATAAAAACTAAACTTAAAATAAAAATAAACTAAACCTAAAATAAAGTAGAATAAAAAATAAATAAAAACCTAAACCAAAAAATAATCCTAAAAATAAATAAAATCTAAACCTAAGTCCAACTAAAAAAACATAACTAAAAATAAAATAAAATAAAAATGTACTTAAATAAAATAAACCTAAACTAAAATAAATAAAGCAATACGTAAACCTAAATCAAAAATAAACTAAACCTAAACCCTAAACTAAATAAAATAAAATAAATAAAATCTAAATAAATAAAAATTAAAACCTAATCCTTAAACTAAAAAAAGCTAAACTTAAAATAAACAAAATAAAGTAAACCTAAACCTAAACTAAAATAAACTAAACTAAAATATATAAAACATAAAATAAACCTAAGAATTAAAAACATAAATAAAATAATAACTATATAAAAAAAATTAAAAATAAACCTAAAATTAAATAAAATAATAACTAAATAAAATCATAAACCTAAAAAATAAAACTTAAAAAAAACTAAGAATAAATAAAAAATAAAACATAAACCTTAAACTAAAAAAATCTAAATCTAAAATAAAAATAAAATAAAAAAATAAAATAAACCTAAACCTAAACTAAAATAAACTAAACAAAATAAAAAAACCTAAACCTAAACTAAATATAATAAAATAAATTAAAAATAAACCTAAATCTAAATAAAAAAGTAAAAGCTAAAAATAAACCTTAAATAAAAACCTAAGACCTAAACCTTAATCTAAAATTAAAAAATAAAACCTAAACATGAAAAAATAAAATAAAAATAAAATTCAACTAAAAAATAATCCTTAACATAAACCTAAACATAAAAAATAAACTAAACTAAATAAAAATTAAAAATAATCATAAATAAAAACAAAAAATAAGCTAAAGTAAAATAAATAAGAAAAAACTTAATAAACCTAAACCTGCCGGTTTACTTAATTTAAAAAAAACCCTAAACCCTAAAAACCCTAAACCCTAAAGCTTAAACACAAAACCCTAAAACCTAAACCCTAAACTCTAATACCTAACCCTAAACCCTAAACCATAAAACCTTAAACCCTAAAATCCTAAACCTTAAACCCTAAACTAAAAATAAACATAAACCTAAACCTAAACCTTAAAAATAAACTAAAATAAAAAACCTAAACTAAAATAAATAAACATAAAATATGTAAACTAAACTACATAAAAATAAAAATAAAAAGAAATAAAAAATAAACTAAATATACTAAATAAACCAAAACCAACCAGTTTACTTAATTTTTCTAAAAAAATCTTAAACCCTAATTCCTAAACTCTAAACCTTAAACCCTAAACACTAAACCCTAAACCTAAAACCCTAAACATACAATCCTAAACCCTAAACCCTAACCCTAAACCCTCAACCTTAAAAGGATAAATCCTAAAACCCGAAGCCCTAAACCCTAAACCCTAAACCCTAAACCCTAAACCCTAAAGACCAAACCCTAAACCTAAACCTAAATTAACTAAATAATTTTAAAAATAAACCTAAACCCTAAAATCTAATAAACCTAAACCTAAACCTAAACCCTAAGAATGGGCTCAACCTTGATGGTAGGAACATCACCATCAATAAAGTTAGTCTAGATCTGGCAATGGAGGCAAAGGCAGAGGCAGAAATTATTGTAGTGGTGGTGGCGGATATGGAGGTTCTAGTGGATATGGAGGTGGTGGTCAGAACAGTGGTGCTTATGGAGGCGGGAGGAGCGACCAAGGTTACAAGTGTGGTGGTCATCGAGGGAGAGAATGGGGATATGATGGTGGATCCCGCTACTCGATAGGGTAGGGTGGTTCTTATGGGAATTGGAGAAACTGAAAAATGGTCGATCCAATCTGCTGCCAATAGAAATGTGTCTTTATAGTATAGATGGTTCTAATTATCTATGGTTTTGATTTGCTCTATGCGTGCTCTTTTTTTATCTATATTGTCACTTGTGTCTTAAAAAACTGGGTGTTACATGGTTCATGAAATGTTGAATCTAAATTTTTTCCTTATTAAAAAATGTAAAAACCAAAAACCCTAAACCTAAAACCTAAACCCCATACCCTAAAAATGCTAAACCCTAAACCTTAAACCTAAACCATTAAAACCCTAAATAATAAACCCTAACCCTAACCTTAAACCTAAACCCTAAACCCTAAACCCTAAAGTCTAAACCCAAAACACTAAACCCCAAACCCTTAACCCTAAACCCGAAACCCTAAAAAAAGCTAAAAACCAAAACCTAAACTAAATAAAACCTAAGAATATAATAAATTTAAAAACCTAAACCCAAATAAAATAAAACACAGATTAAAACCTAAACCTAAACCTAAACCTAAATCTAAACCTAAACCCAAAAAGAAAATAAATTAAAATAAAACTAAACTAAAATATAATATATAAAACTAAACTAAAAAAATAAAATAAAAAACCTAAATAAAATAAATAACTATACCTAAAATAAAAATAAAATGAACCTATAATAAATAAAAATAAAAACCTATAATAAATAAAATAAAAACCTAAACCTCAATCTAAAAAAAATAAAAACCTAAACCTAAACCTAAAAATAATATAATATAAAAATAAGAAGTAAACTAAAATAAAATAAATAAAAATATAAACTAAACTAAAAAAATAAAAAAAAAAAAACCTAAATAAAATAGAAACTAAATAAAAACCTAAACCTAAAAGATAAATTTTAAAATAAAACCTAAAAATAAATAAAAAATAAAACCCAAACCATAAACTAAAAAAAACCTAAACCTAAAATAAAGAAAATAAAATAGATCTAAACCCAATATAAAATAAACTAAACTAAAACAAATAAAATCTAAACCTAAATCTAAAATAAACTAAACCTAAACCCTAAACTAAACAAAATAAAATAAACTAAAAAAAAATCCTAAACCTAAACAAAAAAATAAAACCTAAAAATAAACCTTAAATGAAAACTTAAAAGCTAAACATAAAAAAATAAAATAAAAACCTAAATCTAAATCTAAAAATAAAAAATAAAACCTAAACCCAAAAACTAAAATAAAATTAAAAGTAAACTAAAAAAAACATAAACCTAAAAAAATAAACTAAAATAAAAAACCTAAACTAAATAAAATAAATCTAAAATAAACAAATAAACAAACTAAAAATATAAAATAAACCTAAATAAAAATACAAAATAAAATAAACTAAAATAAATAAAAAATAAACTAAATAAACCTAAACCTACTGATGTTCTTAATTAAAAAACCCTAAACCTAAGCTTAAGTAATTAAATAAATTAAAAAATAATCCTAAAGACTAAAACCCAATAAACCTAAACCAAAACATAAACCCTATGAATAGGCAGAACCTTGACATCCGGAACATCACTGTTAACTAGGATCAGTCCAGATTCGACAGTGGAAGCGAAGGTGGAGGCGACGGTTATCACAGTGGTGGTGGGGATCTAGAGGTGTTAGTTGATATGGAGGTGGTGGTCCGGGTAGTGGTGGTTATGGAGGCAGGAGGAACGATGGAGGTTACAACTGTGGTGGTGGCATAGGGGAGAGATCAAGGATATGATGGTGGATCCCGCTACTCGAGATGTCGGGTGATTCTGATGGGACATGGAGAAACTGAAGAATGACCTATCCGATTCTTATGGAACTGTGACTTTTCAGTAGAGACAATTTTAGTTATCTAGGGTTTTTGATTTGCTCTATGTGTGCTCATTTTTTGTCACATGTTTCTTAAAAAACTTGGTGTGTTACTTGGTTGATGAAATCAAAAAGAAGAAATGTTGACTTAATTTATTCTCTATTAAAAATAATGGAACAAAAACCCTAAACCCTAAAACTAAAGCTTAAAATCTAAACCCTAAATCTTAAACCCTAAAAACCTTAAACCTAAACCCTAAACCCTAAAACCTAATACCTAAACCTTAAATGTTAAACCTACAACCCTAAACTCTAAATCCTAAACTCTAAACCCAAAACCCTAAACTTAAATCCTAAACACTAAACCCTAACCCTAACCCTAAACCCTAAACCCTAAACCTTAAACCCTAAAACCCTAAACCCAAAATCATAAACTAACCTTAAATCCCAAAACTTAAACCTTAAAAACCCTAAACCTTAAAGCCTAAACCCTAAACAAATCCTAAACCCTAAGCTAACCCTAAACCCTAAGCCCTAAACCCTAAACCCTACATCCTAAACATTAAACCTAAACCCTAAACCTTAAACCCTAACCCTAACCCTAAACCCTAAACCCTAAACCCTAAAATCCTAAACCTTAAACCCTAAACCTTAAACCCTTTAAACCAAAAAACCTAAATCTAAACTAAGTAAAACCTAAAAATAAAAGAAATAAAAAAACCTAAACCTAAACCTAAAATTAAAATAAAATAAACTAATAAAAATAAATTAAAATAATGTAAATAAAAACCTAAACTAAACTAAATAAAATAAAATAAACCTAAGAATAAAAAACCTTGATAAAATAAAAACTAAATGTAAAATAAAAATGAAATAAACTTAAAATATAGCTAAAATAAAAAAAATAAAAACTAAATAAAAACCTAAACCTAAAAAATAAACCTAAATATAAAATCTAAAAGTAAATAAAAAATAAAAGCTAAATCCAAGACTACAAAAAACTAAACCTAAAATAAAATAAACAAAATAAAATAAACTTAAACCTAAACTAAAAAAAACTACACTAAAATTAATAAAACCTAAACATAAACCTAAAATAAACTAAACCTAAACCCTAAACTAAAAATAAACCTAAAAGTAAACTAAATAAAACCTAAAAATAAAATAAATAAAAAAACATAAACATAAATAAAATAAAAAATAAAGTAAAATAAAAACATAAACTACGACCTAAACCTAAACATATTCCCAAAGAGGAAAACAAAAAAAATTATAAACTAAACTAAAATAAAATATAAAAACCTAAACTAAAATAAAAAATAAACCAAAAAATAAAAATGAAAAAAACCCAACATAAAATAAAATAAAAACTAAATAAAAACCTTAACCTATTAAATAAAACCTAAAAAAATAAAACCTAAACATAAAATATAAAATAAAAATAAAACTAAAGTAAAAAATAAACATAAACCTAAACCTTAAAAATAAACTAAAATAAAAAATACTAAACTAAAATAAAAAACCTAAATTAAATAAACTAAACTAAATAAAAATAAAAATAAACCAAAATCAAAATATATAAAATAAAATAAACTAAAATAAAAAACATAATTAAATAAACCTAAACCTATGAGTTTACTTAATTTAAAAAAAATAAAATAAAATAAAAATAAAAAACTCTACGACTAAACCCTAAACCTTAAAACTTACCCTAAACCTACAACCCTAAACCTTAAATCCTAAACTGTAAAACTAACACTAAACCCTTGCCCTAATCCTATAACCCTAAGCCTGCAACACTAAATCCTAAACCTTAATCCCAAAACTAGCACTAAATCCTAAACCTTAAACCCTAAATAAAATAATAAATAAAAAATAAAAAAAAATCCCTAACCTAAACCCTAAACACTAAAACAAACCCTAAGCCTTAAATTCTTAACCTATAACCCTAAACCATAAAACACTTAAACCCTAATCCCTAAACCCTAAATCCTAAACAAAAAAACATACAACCCTAAACCCTAAACCCTAAACCTAAACCTTAAACCCTAAACCCTAAACCTTAAAAACTTAAACTTAAATTAAATAAAACCTAAATATAAAATAAATAAAAAATACAACCTAAATAAAATATAAAAAATTAAATTAAATAAAAAACCTAAATGTCAACCTAAACCTAAACTTAAAATTAAAATAAAACAAAAAATAAAAACTAAATTAAAAATAAATAAATAAAATTTTTTAACTATACTAAACAATAAAATAAACCTAAAAATAAATAAACCTAAATAAAATATAAACTAAACATAAGATAAAAATAAAATAAACATAAAATAGTAACTAAATAAAAACCTAAACCTAAAAAATAAACCTGAAAATAAAACTAATAAATAAATAAAAAATAAAACCTAAACCATAACTAAAATAGAAAAAACCTAAACATAAAATAAATAAAATAAAATAAACCTAAACCTAAACTAAAATAAACTAAAGTAAAATAAATAAAACATAAACCTAAACTTAAATAAAACTAAACCGAAACCCAAAACTAAATAAAATAAAATAAACTAAAAATAAACCAAAACCTAAACTAAAAAAATAAAACCTAAAAATAAACCTAAAATAAAAGCCTAAAACCTAAACCTAAAAAATAAAATAAATACCTAAATCTACACCTAAAAATAAAAAAGATTAAATCTTGAATCGAAAAAAACTCTAAACTAAAAAATAAATTGAAACTTAAACCTAAACCTAAAAAATAAACTGAAATAAAAAATGTGTACTAAAATAAATAATCCTAAAATAAATAAACTAAACTAAAAAAAATAAAAACTTAATCTAAAAAAAATAAAATAATAAAATAAATGAAAATAATTTAAAAATTAACAAAATTAACCTAAACCAATTAGTTCTCTTAATTAAAAAAACCCTAAACCTTAAATCCTAAACCCTAAACCCTAAATCCCCTAAACCCTAAAACTAACCTTAAAGCCTAAACCCTAAACCCTAAACCCTAAATTAACCCTAAACCCTAAATATATAAAAAAAAATTTATAAAAACCTAACCATAAACCCTAAACCATAAACCGTAAACCCTAGACCCTAAACCCTGAAACCATAAACCCAAAACCCAAAACCCTAAACCCTAAATCCTAAAACCTACAACCCTGAACCCCAAACCCTAAACCCTAAACCCTAAACCCTAAAATGCTAAAAAGCTAAACCCTAAACTAAATAAAACCAAAATAAAATAAATAAAAGATCCTAAAATAAAATAAAGTAAAAAAAATTAAATATAATGAAAACATAAATTAAAGCCTAAACTTAAACCTAAACCTAAACTTAAAAAGAATAAATATTAAACTACAATAAAATAAATAAAATCCAAAATTAAACTAAAAAAAGTAAACAACCTAAATAAAATAAAACTAAACCTAAAATAAAAATAAAATAAACCTAAAATAAATTAAATTAAAAACTTAATAAAATCTAAACCTAAAAAAAAATTAAAAATAAATATAAAATAAAACCTAAAAATGAAATAAAAATAACCTAAACTAAAATAAATAAAACCAAACCCCAAACAAAAAATAAACTAAACCTAAGCCTAAAGCTAAACTAAATAATATAAATTAAACTAAAAATAAACTTAAACCTAAAATAAAAAAAATAAAACCTAAAAATAAACCTAAAATAAAAAACTAAAACCTAAACCTAAAAAAATAAAATAAAAACCTAAACCTACACCTAAAAATAAAAAATAAAACTTGAACCGAAAAAAACACTAAACTAAAAAATTAATTGAAACTTAAACCTAAACCTAAAAAATAAACTAAAATAAAAAATGTGTACTAAAATAAATAAACCTAAACTAAAATAAAATAAAAAAAAAAAATAATAAAAATTAAATAAATGAAAATAAATAAATAAAAACTAAATAATCCTAAACCAATCAGTTTTCTTAATTAAAAAATCTTAAACCTTAAACCCTAAACCCTAAACCTTAAAGTTTAAACCCTAAACCCTAAACTAGCCCTAAAGCCTAAACCCTAAATCTAAAATCCTAAACCCTAAACTAACCCTAGACCCTAAATAAGTAAAAAAATTTAAATAAAACCCTAACCTTAATCCTAAAACGGAATCCCTAAACCCTAAACCCTAAACCCTGAAACTCTAAACCCTAAACCATAAAACCTAAACCCTAAAACCTACAACCCTGAACCCTAAACCCTATAACCTAAACCCTAAACTAACCCTAAACCCTAAACCCTAAAATGCTAAAAAGATAAACCCTAAACTAAATAAAACCTAAAAATAAAATAAATAAAAGGAACTAAGCCAAAATAAAATAAAAAAATAAAATATAATGAAAACATAAATTAAAGCCTAAAACTAAACCTAACCCTAAACCTAAAAAGAATAAAAACTAAACTAAAATAAAATAAATAAAAACTTAAACTAAACTAAAAGTTAAAAAACCTAAACAAAATAAAAACTAAGCCTAAAATAAAAATAAAATAAACCTAAAATAAATTAAATTAAAAACTAAATAAAAACTTAAACCTAAAAAAATCTAAAAATAAATATAAAATAAAAACTAAACTTTAAATAAAAATAACATATCTCTAAACCTAAACTATAATAAATAAAACCTAAACCCAAACAAAAAATAAACTAAACCTAAACCAAAATCTAAACTGAATAATATAAAATAAACTAAAAATAAACCTAAACCTAAACTAAAAAAAAACCTAAAGTAAAAACCTAAAATCTAAACCTAAAAAAATAAAATAAAAACCTAAACCTAAACCTAAAAATATAAAATAAAACCTAAACCTAAAAAATAAAATAAAATTAAAATTAAACTAAAAAAAACCTAAATGAAAAACATAAACTAAAATAAATAAATCTAAAATAAATAAACTAAACTAAATAAAAGTAAACCTAAATAAAAATAAATAATAAAATAAACAAAAATAAATAAAAAATGAATTACATAAACTAAATAAACCTAAACCTACCGGTTTACTTAATTAAAAAACCATAAACCCTAAATCTTAAACCCTAAACCCTAAACTCTAAACCATAAAGCTACAATGCTGAACCCTCAAAAATCCTAAACCCAAAATCCTAAACCCTAAACCATAACCCTAAGCCCTAAGCCCTGAATCCTACACCCTAAACCCTAAACCCTAAACCCTAAACTACTCCTAAAGCCTAAACCTTAAACCATAAAAAGCTAACAACCTAAACCTAAAAAAAAATAAAACCTAAAATAAAATAAATAAAAAACCTAAACAAAAATAAAATAAAAAATAAAAGAAATAAAAACCTAAATTAAAACCTAAACCTATACTAAAACCTAAAAATAAAAAAAAAGCTAAACTAAAATAAAATAAACAGAAACCAAAACTAAACTAAAAAATAAAATGCCTAACTAAAATAAAAAACTAAACCTAAAATAAAAATAAAATAATCCTAAAATTAAATTAAATTAAATTAAATTAAAAACCTGAATAAAAATTAAAATAAAAATAAACCCAAATAAAAATAAAAAATAAAATAAATTAAAATAAATAAAAAATAAACTAAATAAACCTAAACTTACCATTATACTTAATTTTAAAAAAAAACCCTAACATTAAACCCTAAACCCTAAACTGCAAACCCTAAATCATAAACCCTAAACCCTAAACCTTAAACCTAAATCCTAAAACCCTAAATCCTACACCCTAAACACTAAACCTTAAACACTAAAACCTAAACCCTAAACCCTAAACCCTAAAAACTAAAAATCTAAATCTAAATAAAATAAAACTAAATAAATAAATAAACTAAAACCTAAATGAAATAAAAAAAAAATAAAATAAAATAAAACCTAAACTAAAACTTAAACCTAAACCTAAACCTAAACTTAAACCTAAAAATAAAATAATATAAAAAATAGAAACTATACTAAAATAAAATAAATAAAAATCTAAACTAAACTAAAAAAGAAAAAATAACTTAATATTTAAAAAACTTAAATAAAATAAAAACTAAACATTAAATAAAAATAAAGTAAACCTAAAATTAAATAAAATAAAAACTAAATAAAAACCTAAACCTAAAGATAAACCTAAAAATGAACCCTAAAAATAAAGTAAAAATTAAAAATCAACCGAGAAAGTAAAAAAAAACCTAAACCTGGAATAAACCAAATAAAATAAACCCACACCTAAACAAAAATAAACTAAACTAAAATAAATAAAACATAAACGTAAACCTAAAATAAATTAAACCTAAACCCCAAACTATTTGAAGTAAAATAAAGTAAAAATAAACCTAAACATAAAATAAAAAATAAAACCTAAAAATAAACCTAAAAGAAAAACCTAAAAGCTATACCTAAAAAAATAAAATAAAACCTAAACTTAAACCTAAAAATAAAAATTAAACCTTAAGCTTAAAAAATAAAATAAAATTTAAACTAAACTAAAAAAATAAACATAAATCTAAAATATTAAATAAAATAAAAAACCTAAACTAAAATAAATAAACCTAAAATAAACAAACTAAACTAAATAAAAATTGAAAATAAGCTAAATAAAAATTAATAATAAAATGAACTAAAATAAATAAAAAGTATACTAAATAAACCTAAACCTACCAATTATCTTAATTTAAAAAAAAACTAAACCCTAAACCTAACCTAAAGTAACTAAATAAATTAAAAAATAATCCTAAACCATAAAACCTCATAAACCGAAACCTAAACCTAAACCCTAAGAATGGGCATAACCTTGACGATAGGAACATCATCGTCAACCAAGCTCGCCTAGAACAAGCAGGAGGTAAAGGCGGAGGAGGCACTTATCACAAGCATCGCGATGTGGAGGTGGTGGTCAGAGCAATGGTGGTTATGGAGGCATGAGTATCGATGGAGGTTACAACCGTGGTGGTGGCGGAGGGGAGAGATCAGGGATATGATGGTGGATTTTGCTACTCGAGAGGCTGGGGTGGTTTTGATGGGAACTAGAGAAACTGAAGAATGACTGATCCAATCTGTTGCTTATGGAACTTTGTCTTTATAGTAAAGACAGTTCTAGCTATCTAAGGTTTTGATTTGCTCTATGGGTGCTCATATTTTATCTATTTCGTCACTTATGTATTAGAAAATTTAGTGTCTTGGTTGGTGAAATCAAAAAGAATAAATGTTGAAAATGAATTTATTTTCTATTAAAAAATAAAAACCCTAAACTCTAAATGTAAAACTTAAACCCTAAACCCTAAACCCTAAAAACTCTAAACCCTAAGCCCTAACCCCTAAACCCAAAAACCCTAAACCCTAAACCCTAAACCCTAAATCTTAAAACCTAAACATTAAACCCAAAACCCTAAACCCTAAACCCTAAACCCTAAACCCTAACACTAACCCTAAACCCTATACCCTAAACCCTAAAACCCTAAACCCTAAACCTTAAACGAACCCTAAATCATAAACACAAAACCCTAAAAACTCAAAACCCTGAAGCCTAAACCCTAAAGCTTAAACCCTAAACCTTAAACTAACCCTAAACACTAAGCTAACCCTAAACACTAAAAACCCAAAACCCTAAAACCTAAACACTAAACCATAAATCCTAAACCATAAACCTTAAACCCTAAAAACCTTAAAACCTAAACCTAAACTAAATAAAACCTAAAAATAAAAATAAATAAGAAAACCTAATCTTAAACCTAAAAATTAAATAAAATAAACTAATAAAAATAAATTAACATAAAAGAAATAATAACCTAAACTAAAAAATGAAAAATAAAATAAACTTATGAATAAAAAGCCTAAACAAAACAAAAACAAAACATAAATTAAAAATAAAATAAACCTATAATAAACCTAAAAGAAAATAAAATAAAAACTAAATAAAAACTGAAACCCAAAATAATACTTAAAAATAAATAAAAAAATAAAACCTAAACCCTAGACTAAAAAGAAACCTAAACCTAAAATAAATATAAAATAAATAATGTAAAATAAATTAAACCTAAACACTAAAATAAATAAAAGAAAATAAACTAAAATAAACATAAACCTAAATAAAAAATAAAACCTAAAAGTAAACAAAAAATAAAAACCTAAAACCTAAACTAAATAAAACTTAAAAGTAAAATAAATAAATAAACTTAAACCTAAATATAATAATAAATAAAATAAAATAAAAACATAAACTACAACCTAAACCTAAACATAAACCCAAAAAGAAAAGAAAATAAAAGATAAAAAACAAGAACTAAACTAAAATATAATAAATAAAAACCTAAGCTAAACAAAAAAAATAAAAAACTAAATAAAATAAAAGTAAAACTAAAATAAAATGAAGTAAACCTAAAATAAAAAAAATAAAACTAAATAAAAATCAAAACCTAAAAAATAAAACCTAAAAATAAATAAAAAATAAAACATAATCCCTAAACTAAAAAAAACCTAAACCTAAAATAAAAATAAAATAAACCAAAACCTAAACTTAAATAAACTAAACTATAATAAGTAAAACCTAAACCTAAACCTAAACTTAAAATAAACTAAACCTTAATCTAACCCTAAAAAAGATTAAATAAAATAAACAAAAAATAAACCTAAACCTAAACTAAAAAATAGAATCTAAAAATAAACCCAAAATAAATACCTAAAAGCTGAACCTAAGAAAATAAAATAAAAACCTAAAACTAAACATAAAAATAAAAATAAAACCTAAACTTAAAAAAAAAAAAAAAAACTAATGTAAAAAAAACAAACATAAATATAAACCTAAACTAAAAAAATAAACTAAAATAAATAACCTAAACTAAAATAAATAACCCTAAATTAAATAAACTAAATTAAATAAAATAAAATTAAACTAAAATCAAAATAAAAAAATAAAATAAACTAAAATAAATAAAAAATAAACTAAATAAAGCTAAACATTTGAGTTTATTTAATTTTAAAAAAATAAAAATATAAAAAAAATTTTAAAAAGTCCTACCTCTAAACCCTAAACCTTAAAACTATCCCTAAACTTACAACCCTATACCCTAAAACCTAAAACTAACCCTAAACCTGCAACCCTAAACTTACAACACTAAACCCTAAACCCTAAATTAAAAAAATAAAAATAATTGAAAAAAACTAAACTAAACAAAATAAATAATAAAAATAAAAACTAAACTTAAATAAAATAAATAAAAACCTAAATTAAACAAAAAGATAAAAACCCTAAATAAAATAAAAATTAAAATAATATTAAAACAAAATTAATGTAAAATAAAATAAAAACTAAATAAAAACCTAAACCTACAAAACAAACCTAAAAATAAATAAAAATAAATCCTAAACCTTAAACTAGAATAAAAATAAAATAAACCTAAACCTAAACTAAAATAAATAAAAGGTAAACCTAAACTTAAAATAAACTAAACCTAAACCTAAACCTAAAATAAAATAAACTAAAAATAAACCTAAACCTAAACAAAAAAGATAAACCTAAAATAAAAACCTAAAACCTAAACCTAAAAAAATAAAATAAAAACTTAAACCTAAGCCTAAAAATAAAAAAATAAACCTTAACGCAAAAAATAAAATAAAAATAAAACTAAACTAAAAAATAAACCTAAACCTAAAGAATGAACCAAAATAAACAACCTAAACTAAAATAAATAAACACAAAATAAAAAACAAAATAAAATAAATATAAAAATAAACCTAAATAAAAATAAAAATATAATAAACTAAAATAAATAAAAAAAACTTAATAAACATAAACCTATTAGTTTACTTAATTTAAAAAATATATAATAAATAAAAAACAAAAAATAAAAAAAACCCAAAAACTAACCCTAAACCCTAAACCCTAAACCTCAATCCCGTAAACCCTACACCCTAAACCCTAAACCTTAAACCCTACCCTAAACCCTAAACCCTAAACCCTAAACCCCAAACCCTAAAACCCTAAACCCTAAATCTTAAAGTCTAAACCCTAAACCTTAAACCCTCTAAAAAATCTAAACTCTAAACCCTAAACCTAAACCCTAAACCCTAAACCCTAAAACCTACAACCCTAAACCTACAACCATACACCCTAAACCCCAAACCCTAACACCTAAACCCTAAAAACCTAAAACCCAAACCAAAACTAAATAAAACTTAAAGATAAAATAAATAAAAAACCTAAACATAATTAAAATAAATTAAAGAAAATAAAATAAAAACCTAACCTAAACATAAAAATAAAGTAAAATAATAAAATAAAACTAAACTAAAATAAAAATAAATAAAAGCCTAAACTAAACTAAAAAATAAATTAAACCTAAAAACAAAAAAATTAATTAAAATAAAACCTAAATATAAAATAAAAATAAAATAAACCTAAAATAAAATAAAAACAAAACTAAATAAAAACATAAACCTAAAAAATAAAACTATAAATAAAATGTAAAAATAAATAAAATAAATAAAACCTAAACCATAAACTAAAAAAAGACATAAACCTAAAATAAACAAAATAAAATAAACCTAAACCTAAACTAAAATAAACTAAAGAAAAATAAATAAAACCTAAAGTAAACCTAAAATAAACCTAAAATAAACCTAAGAATTAAAAATGTAAACAAAATAAAAACTAAATGTAAAATATAAATAAAATAAACCTAAAATAAACCAAAAATAAAATAAAATAAAAATAAAATAAAATCCTAAACCTAAAAAATAAAACCTAAAAACAAATAAAAAATAAAATCTAAACCCTAATCTTAAAAAAAACTAAACATAAAATAAAAATTTAAATAACAAAATAAAATAAACCTAAACCTAAACCTAAACTAAAATAAAGTAAACTAAAATAAATAAAACCTAAACCTAAACCTAAACTAAATAAAATAAAATAAACTTAAATAAACCTAAATCTAAACTAAAAAAATAAATCATAAAAATAAACCTAAAATAAAAACCTATAACCAAAACCAAAAAAATAAAATAAAAACCTCAACCTAAACCTAAACCTAAACCTAAACCTAAAAATATAAAGTAAAAGCTAAACCTAAAAAATAAAAGAAAAATAAAACTCAACTAAAAAAAAATAAAACCTAAACCTAAACCTAAAAAATAAGCTAAAATAAAATATCTAAACTAAAATAAATAAACTAAACTAAATAAAAATTAAAAATAAAAATAGATAAAAATAAAAAATAAAATAAACTAAAATAAATAAAAAGAAGCTAAATAAATTAAATAAACCTAAAACTATTAGTTTACTTAATTTCTTTTAAAAATACCCCAATACCGTAAGCTAACCCTAAACCCTAAATCCTAAACCCTAAATCCTAAAGCCTAAACACTAAATTGTAATCCCTAAACTCTAATCCCTAACCCTAAACCCTAAACCCTAAAACCCTAAACCTTAAAATCTAACCCTAAACCTAAACCCAAAACCTAAACAAAACTAAATTAAATAAAAGCTAAAATAAAATATAAAAACCTAAACCTAAATAAATAAAATAAAATAAAATAAAATTTAAACTAAACCTAAACCTAAATCTAAAAATTAAAAAAACTAATAAAAATAAGCTAAAATAATAAAAAAAAACTAAAATAAACTTAAAAAGAAAATAAACCTAAGAATAAAAACATAAATAAAGTAAAAACTAAAGGTAAAATAAAAACCAAAAAAATAAAAAATAAAATAAAAACTAAATAAAAACTTAAACCTCAAAATAAAACATAAAAATAAATAAAAAAATAAAACCTAAACCTTAAACTAGAAACAAAAACCTAAACCTAAAATAAAAATAAAATAAACCTATACCTAAACTAAAGTAAATAAAACCTAAACCTAAACTTAAAATATAAATAACCATAAACTAAAATAAAATAAATAACTAAAATAAACCCTAAACTAAAACATAAAACCTACAAATAAACCTAAAATAAAAACCTAAAACCTAAACATAAAAAAATAAAATAAAAATCTAAACTAAACTTAAAAATTGAAAATAAACCTAAAACTAAAAAATAAAATAAAAAATAAACTAAACTAAAAATAAACATAAACTAACCCTAAACCTAAAAAAATAAACTAAAATAAAATCTTAAACTAAAATAAATAAATATAAAATAAATAAATAAACTAAATAAAATAAAAAATAAACCTAAATAAAATGCTATAAACTAAATACCTAAATGGGTTTGCTTAATTTAAAATCCTAAATGCTAAATCTAATCTAAACCCTAACACTAAACTCCACCCTAAACCCTAAACCCTCTAAAACCCTAAATTATTAAAACCCATCCCTGGGCCCTACCACACCTACAACCTTTACTCCTTAAACCTAAACTCCCAACTGAGCCTAACCTACCTTCCACAGGCCCTGACCCTGGCTCCTAAACTGGGCCTTACCCTAACCTTATACCTGGGCTGGACCTGACCCTGATCTAAAACTAGACCTGGGCCTGCTCTATCACTGAGCCTAGCCAAACCACTGACACTGAGGCTGGGAGCCAAGATGGGCCCTGGACCCTGGGCCCTAAGATCATATCCTAACCTCTACCACCACACCCTAAACTTAAACCAATACTGAACTGAGCTAAACTAAAAAAAAATCTTGAAAATAAAATAAATAAAATACCTAAACCTAAAAATATAAAAATAAAATAAAATAAAACTTAAACTAACCAAAACCTAAACATAAAATAAAATAAATTAAAATAAACTATAATAAATAATGAAAATCAAAACTAAACTAAAAATAAAATAAACTGGAATAACCTAAATAAAATAAAAGCTAAACCTAAAATATAAATAAAATAAAAAATAAATAAAAACCTAAAACTAAAAAATAAACCTAAAAATAATGCCTAAAAATTAGAATAATAATAAACCTAAATCATAAACTAAAATAAAACATAAAGTAAAAATAAAAATAAAATGAACAAAATAGAATAAACCTAAACCTAAAATAAAGTAAACCTAGACCTAATCTAAATAAAATAAAATAAACTAAAAATAAACCTAAACCTAAACTAAAAAATAAAACCAAAAAACAAACCTAAAATGAGTCCTAAAACCTAAACCTAAAAAAATTAAATAAAATCCTAAACTTAAACCTAAAAATAAAAAATAAAACCTAAACCTAAAAAATAAAATAAAATTAAAACTCAACTAAAATGTAAACTTAAACCTAAACCTAAAATATAAATTAAAATAAAGAACCTAAACTAAAATAAGAAACTAAACTAAATAAAAATACCAAATAAACTTAAATAAAAATAAAAAATTAAGTTAACTAAAATAAATAATAAATAAACTAAATATACTAAATAAACCTAAACCTACCAATTTACTTAATTAAAGAAAAACCTTAAACCCTAAATCCTAAACCTACAACACTAAACCCTAAACCCTAAACCACCCAAAATCTAAACCTAAACCCTAAACTCTTAACCCTAAAAACAGTAAAACCACAAACCCTAAACCCTAAACCCTAAACCCTAAACCCTAAACCTTAAACACTAAACCCTAACCCTAACCCCTAAACCCTAACTCTAAACCCTAAACCCTAAATCCCAAAACTAAAACCTAAACTTAAATTAACTAAATAAATTAGAAAATAAACCTAAACATAAACCTAAACCTAAACCTTAAGAATGGGCAAAACCTTGATGGCTGGAACATCACCGTCAATCATGCTCGGTCTAGATTTGGTGGTGGAGGCGAAGGCAGAGGTGGCCATTATCGCAATGGTTGTGGGGGATCTGGAGGTGCTAGTGAATACAGAGGTGGTGGTCGGAGTAGGGGCGATTATGGAGGCGGGAGGAGCGATGGAGGTTATAGTCATGGTGGTGGCAGAGGGAGAGATCGGGGATATTATGGTGGATTTCACTACTCGAGAGGTCAGGTGGTTTCTAATGGGAACTGGAGAAATTAAAGAATGTTAGATTTGATCTGCTGCTTATGGAACTATGTCTTTATAATAGAGACAGTTATAGTTATCTAGGATTTTTGATTTGCTCTATGTGTGCTCATTTTTGATATATGTCCCACTTCTGTCTTAGAAAACTTGTTGTGTTACTTGGTTGATAAAATTAAAAAAAAAAAGAAATATTGAATCTAAATTTATTCTCTATTAAAAAAAACCCTAAACCCCAAACTAAAACTTGAAACTTAATCCTAAAACCTAAACCCAACAATTTTCTAAAGCCTTTTACTATGCTGGCTGAACCATTGTTGATCATTTTGGATTGGACTTTCTGATTTCTACCTTTGGCCCCATTTTGTGTGGTTATCTTATCTTCTGGTGATTTACACTTTGTAGCTTTTGTTTCCTTCTATTGATAGTTTCATTTCTGAGCTATTTTATCATTCATCATTGCCAACCATGGTTTGACCTTGGCGACTGCTTATTGTTGGGACTTTGGCTTGAGGGCTCCTATCTTAGTTTTATTGGCTATTTCTTAATTAATTAGCATTGTTCTTGTGCTTGTTGATGGCTGGTACTAATTTTCCTGGTTTGGAGCTTGGATGGGAATTTGGTTAATGGTTGTTGTTGGTATTCTGACTTTATTCTAGCCTCTCTCTAGGTTATTGTGATTAGTCTATTGTGGTTTTTATTTGGTGGTTTGGCTTGTTGTTCTTTTTGGTTGCTTTTGTTTAATGGTGATGGATCACGGAACCCATGGACTGGCCTTGGATGTTTACTTGTCGGTATGCTAACTATGATGGCTTTGATGTTACTCGCATCTTCTCTCTAGTTGGTAGCATTATATATGATTGTAACCCTTCTTTATGAAGTTTGGATGCTCTTATGTATTTTTGCCCCTTAAGATGATCCTAATTAATCTTGAGCCTTCTCTTTTTAAGCTCTCACCTTTTCCTCTCTTTATCCTTATCATTTTTTGGTATGACTTTTGCCTTTATAGTGTTTTACATATTTTTTGTATAAGTTGGAAATGAACAGAGGGTAAGGTCATTGCTCAGTCAACCCAAATGATGTTGTTGTGTATCTTGCTTATCTTGCTTTTTCAAAGGAATCATGAGCTACCTAACTCATCCTTTTACTATTTTCAATATTTGTTTGTCTTACTCTATGCCTTTTTCTCTTATACCTTTTAGGCACAATATTTGCTCTATTGTTTTGTTTTCTTTTTCTAATGTACTTAGATGGGAGTTTAGCTCTCTAGGTTTCTTATAACTCTGAGAGCAGTAGAATTTTAGAGCTTTACCCCTTTAAGGACATTGTCTATTTTCCTTTTATGGTAATAAAATTCTAACTTTCCTAAAAAAAATACCTAAACCTAAACCTAAACCCTAATAAAAACCTAAAGCCTAAACCCTAAACCCTAAACCCTAAATCATAAACTCTAAACACTAAACCCAAAAACCTAAACCCTAAACTCTAAAACCATAAACCCTAAACCATAAACTAACCATAAACCCAAAAGCCTAAACACTAAACCCTAAATGAAAAACCCAAAATCGTAACCCTAAACTTTAAACCCAAAACCTTAAACCCTAAAAGCATAAAACCTAAAATCCTAAACCCTAATCCCTAAAGCCTAAAGCTAAACCTAAAACCCTAACCCTAAACCATAAACCCCAAACCTAAACCTAAAGTAACTAAATAAATTAAAAATAAACCTAAACCCTAAAACCTAATAAACCTAAACAAAACATAAACCTTAAGAATGGGAAAAAACCTTAATGGTAGGAACATCACCGTCAGGAGTTTAGATGGCGATGGGAAGGAGGAGGCTGTGATTATCATAGTGGTCGTGTGGGATTTGGAGGTACTAGTGGTTATGGAGGCTGGAGGAGCGACGGAGGTTACAGTCGTGGTAGTGGTAGAGGGATGAATCAAGGATATGTTGGTGGATCTTGCTACTCGAGAGGCCAGGGTGGTTCTAATGGAAACTAGAGAAACTGAAGAAAGGAAAATTCGATCTGCTACTTATGGAACTGTGTCTTTATAGTAGAGATAGTTCAAGTTATCTAGGGTTTTAATTTGCTCTATGTGCTCATTTTTTATCTATGTCATCGCTTATGTCTTAGAAAACTTGGTGTGTTACATGGTTGATGAAATCAAAAGTAAGAAATGATGAATATGAATTTGGTCGCTATTAAAAGAAACCAAAACCCTAAACCATAAAATAAAACCAAACCTCCTAAACTAAATCATACCATAAAATACATGGTAAACCCAAAACCCTAAACCCTAAAATGGTAAACCAAACCAAACCTAAACTACAACCTAAACCTAAAACCCTAAACCCTAAACCACAAAGCCTAAACCTAAACCTAAACCATAAACCCTAAACCCAAGCCTAAACCTTAAAACCAAAACCTTATCCTAAACTAAATAAAATAAAAATAAAAAATCTAAATCTAAATAAAATGAAACCTAAACTAAACCTAAACCTAAAAATAAAATAAAATAAAAGAAAAAACTAAATTAATATAATAAATAAAATCCTAGACTAAACCAAAATAAAATAAGCCAGAATAAAAGCCTAAATAAAATAAAACTAAACATAAAATAAAATAAAATAAACCTAAAATAAAATAAAACCTAAAACTAAGAAATAAACCAGAAGATAATAAACCCTAAACTAAAACCTAAACCAAAAAATAAAAAATAAATAAACAAAATATAATAAACTTAAACCTAAAAAAATAAACTAAACTAAAATAAATAAAACCTAAACCTAAAACTAAACTAAATAAAATAAAATAAATAAAATAAACCTAAACCTAAGTAAAAAATTAAAACCTAAAATAAACCTAAAATAAAACCTAAAACCTAAACCTAAAAAATTAAATAAAAACCTCAACTAAACCTAAAAAATAAAAAAAAAAACTAAACCTAAAAATAAAATAAAAAATAAACTCAGTGAAAAAAAACTTAAACTTTAAAAATAAACTAAAATATAAAAAACATAAATGAAAATAAAGAAACTAAACTAAATAAAATAAAAATAAACAATAAAATAAATAAATAAAATAAACTAAAATAAATAAAATATAAACTAAATAAACATAAACCTATCAGTTTACTTAATTTTTTTTAAAAAACCATAAACCCTAAACCCTAAATCCCAAACGCTAAACCCTAAACCAACAACTCTAAACCCTAATCCCTAAACCCACAAACCTGTCAAACCTAAACCAAAACCACAAACCCTAAACCCCCAACCCCTAAACCCCAACCCTAAACAAACATAAAGTAGTAGGGTTTTAATTTTTTTAGGGTTGGGTTTAAATTTATAGGGTTTTGGTTTAGGGTTTAGGGGTTTAGGGTTTAAGTTTAGGGTTTAGGGGTTTTAGGGTTTAGGGTTTAGTATTTAGGATTAGGTTTTAAGTTTAGGGTTCAGTTTTAATTTAGGGTTTAGGTTTTGGTTATTTTTCTTTTAATAGAGAATAAATTTAGATTCAACTTTTCTACTTTTTGAATTCATTAACCAAGTAACACACCAAGTTTTCTAAGACACAAGTGACGACATGGATAAAAAATGAGCATGCATAGAGCAGATCAAAATTAGATAACTAGAATCATCTCTACTATGATGACACAGTTCCATAAGCAGATCAGATTAGCTATTTTTTAGTTTCTCCAGTTCTGATCAAAACAACCATGTCCTCTCTAGTAGCAGGATCCACCATTATATCCCCAATCTCTCCCTTCACCACCACCATGGATGTAACCTCCATCGCTCCTCCCACCTCCATAACCACCATTGCTCTGACCACCACCTCCATATCCTGACTCCAGATCCCCATCACCACTATGATAATCACCTCTACCTTCACCTCCTTTGCCCAGCTAGGTTAATGGTAATGTTCTTTCCATCAAGGTTCTGCCCATTCTTAGGGTTTTTAAAAAAAATCAAAAGTGGGAGAATTTTATTGCCAAAAAGAAAGGGATACAAGGTCCTTAAAGGGGATAAATCTCTAAACTACTACTCAAAGAGCTACAATTAACCTAAAGAGATAAATTTTCTACCTATTACAAAAAACCAAAGCAAAATAAGGAAATGACAAAAATTAAAAAACAAATAACACCAAATTCCAAGATGGCCAAAGCCATCTATATCCTAAATCATCTATGAGATGCACAAACCACCTACAACCCCAAAACGCCATAAACCTGCAAATAACTTAATATAGAGATAAACATCTAGAAATAAGGATAAGCTAAATACACAAAAGGAACAAAATGATAAAAATCTTAGATATGGCTCACGCTCAATCCCATTCATCTTAAGGGGAAATAGTATATGTGAGCATCCAAACTTTAGAAGAAGGGTTACAATCACATATGGTGCTACTAGACAAAAGGATAATAGAGTAAGAATCCCACCCTTTATAACCAACTTACCTTAATTAAAGTAAATATCTAACAGCCAAGAGCTCATCATGTCCCATTATCTATCATTAGGATTAAATAGGCAACTAACCAGCAAAACATCCAGCCAAAGTAGAGCAAAGAAACCAACCAAACAAGATAACCATAAAGAAATAACCACCATCATAGCCACCCAAAACAAATAAATACCAAAGGTAAAGAACAAAAATTCTATAGATCCACCAACTAACATACAACACCATCATGGCCACCTAGCCATAGCAGAATCGTGAAATATTAATAGAAATAAGAACATAAAGCCACATATAGGTTCATCCCACAACAAAAGAAATGACAAGCCAATGGGCCATATCCAACAGGCAAACTCCATAAAAAAACTTCAAAAAAACCACCAAAAAGGGAACAAAAACTAGATGGCAGGTAACAACTCTAGAGAGAGTAAACTCAGGCTAGGAAGGAACAAAGCCCATAACCAAGCCCAACCAATAATCACGATGCGAGATAGCAAAAACCAAAAGAAAAAGGCTAGAATTAACCACAACCATCAAGCAACCACCAACTAATAAACCCTCACAAGAAAAAAAGAGGCTAGGAAAAAAGGCAAATAAGTAAGCTCTGAAGCCTGCCAATCACCATGCCATCCTAAAACTAACACAGTAGGAGACCAACAAGAGAGCCACCAAAACTAGAGGGCAAGTAAATCTCAATAGTACCAACCAGAAATAATCTCAACCTCCATCAAAAGGAGATATCATTCTTAGGGTTTAAGTTTAGGTTTAGGTTTATTAGGTTTTAGGGTTTGGGTTTATTTTTTAATTTATTTAGTTACTTTAGGTTTAGGTTTAGGGTTTGGGGTTTAGTGTTTAGGGTTAGGGTTTAGGGTTTAGGGTTTTGGGTTTAGGGTTTAGGGTTTAGGGTTTAGGGTTTTTGGAATAGGGTTTTAGGGTTTAGGGTTTAGGGTTTATGGTTGTTTGTTTATGGTTTAGGGTTTGGTGTTAAGGATTTAGGGTTTATCATTTTTTTTAAAAAAAATTAAGTAAACTGATAGTTTTTGGTTTATTTAGTTTATATTTTGTTTATTTTAGTTTATTTTATTATTTTATTTTTATTTAGGTTTATTTTATATTTAGTTTAGTTTCTTTATTTTAGTTTATGTTTTTCATATTTTAGTTTATTTTTTAAGTTTAGGTTTATTTTTCAATTGAGTTATATTTTTATTTTATTTTTTAGGTTTAGGTTTTATTTTTTATTTTTAGGTTTAGGTTGAGGTTTTTATTTTATTATTTAGGTTTAGATTTTAGGTTTTTATTTTAGGTTTATTTTTAGGTTTTAATTTTTTACTTTAGGTTTAGGTTTCTTTTTAGTTTATTTTGTTTTATTTAGTTTAGTTTTAGGTTTAGGATTTATTTATTTTAGTTTAGTTTAGGTTTAAGTTTATTTTATTTTTTTTATTTTTGGTTTAAGTTTTTTTAGTTTAGGGTTTAGTTATAATTTTAAGGTTTATTTCTTAGGTTTAGGTCTTTATTTTATTTTATTTTAGGTTTATTTTTATTTTACATTTAGTTTTTATTTTATTTAGGCTTTTTATTCTTAGGCTTATTTTATTTTTTTAGTTTAGCTTAGGATTTTATTTATTATATTTTAATTTAGTTTTTATTTTTTATTTTATTTTATTTTATTTTTAGGTTTAGGTTTAGGTTTTAGTTTAGGTTTTCATTTTATTTAGAATTAGATTTTTAATTTATTTTATTTTTAGGTTTTATTTAGTTTAGGACTAGGTTTTTAGGTTATTAAGGTTTAGGGTTTAGGGTTTATGATTTAGGGTTTATGGTTTAGGGTTTAGGCTTTGAGGCTTAGGGTTCAGGGTTTAGGGTTATAGGTTTTAGGATTTTTGGTTTTGGTTTTACCATTTTAGGGTTAGGGTTTAGGGTTTATGATTGTAGGTTTAGGGTTTAGGGTTTAAGGTTCAAGCTTTAGTTTAGGGTTTAGGGTTTTTGGTTTTCTTTTTAATAGAGAACAAATTTAGATTGAACATTTCTTCTTTTTGATTTCATCAACCAAGTAACACACCAAGTTTTCTAAGACACAAGTGATGACATAGATAAAAAATGAGCATGCGTAGAGCAAATCAAAAACCTAGATAACTTGAATTGTCTCTACTGTAAAGATAGTTCCATAAGTAGCAGATTGGATCTACTATTATTTAGTTTCTCCTCTTCCCATTAGAACCACCTCGGCCTCTCGAGTGGTGAGATCCTCTAACATATCCCTGATCCCTCTCTCTGCCACTACCATGACTGTAACCTACGTTGCTCCTCCAGCCTCCATAACCACTAGCACCTCCAAATCTCACACCACCACTATGATAATCAAAGCCACCGCCTTCACCTCCACCACCAGATCTAGACTAAGCTTGGTTGATGGTGATGTTCCTACCATTAAGGTTTATGTTTTGGTTTAGGTTTAATAGGTTTCAGGGTTTAGGTTTATTAGTTACTTTAGGTTTAGGTTTAAGGTTTGGGTTTAGGGTTTAGGGTTAGGGTTTCAGGTTTAGGCTTTAGGCTTTAGGGTTTAGGGTTTAGGATTTTAGGTTTTATGCTTTTATGGTTTAAAGTTTAGGGTTTTGCATTTAGGGTTTAGTGTTTAGGATTTTGGGTTTAGGGTTAGTTTAAGGTTTAGGGTTTATGGTTTTAGAGTTTAGGGTTTAAGTTTTTGGGTTAGTGTTTAGGGTTTAAGGTATAGGGTTTAGGGTTTTAGGGTTTGGGGTTGTTTAAGGTTTAGGGTTTAGGGTTTAGGGTTTAGGGTATTTTTTTTAGGAAAGTTAGAATTTTATAACCATAAAAGGAAAATAGACAATGTCCTTAAAAGGGGTGAAGCTCTAATATTCTACTGCTCCCAGAGTTATAAGAAACCTAGAGAGCTAAACCCCCATCTGAGTACATTAGAAAAAGAAAAGAAAATAATAGAGGAAATATTATCCCTAAAAGGTATAAGAGAAAAAGGTATAGAGTAAGACAAACAAATATTGAAAATAGTAAAAGGATGAGTTAGTAGCAGTTCATGATTCCTTCAAAAAAACAAGATAAGCAAGATACACAACAACATCACTTGGGTTGACTAAGCAATGACCTTACCCTCTGTACATTTCCAACTTATAAAAAAAATTTGTAAAACACTATAAAGGCAAAAGTCATACCTAAAATTGATAAGGATAAAGAGAGGAAAAGGAGCGAGCTTAGAAAGAGAAGGCTCAAGATTAGTTAGGATCATCTCAAGGGGCAACAATACATAAGAGCATCCAAACTTCATCAAGAAGGGTTACAATCATATGTAATGCTACCAACCAGGAGAAGATGTGAGTAACATCAAAGCCATCATAGTTAGCATACCTGATACAAGTAAACATCCAAGGCTAGTAGTCCATAGAGTTCTAGATCCATCACCATTAAATAAAAAGCAACCGACCAGCAACCAGCTAGCAACCAAACCACCAAATAAAAACCACAACAGACTAATCACAATAACCTAGAGAGAGGCTAGAACAAAGTCAGAATACTAACAATAACCATTAACCAAATTCCCATCCAAGCTCCAAACTAGGGAAAACCAATACCAGCAATCAGGAAGCACCAGACCAATGCTAATTAATTAAGAAATAGCCAACAAAACCAAGATAGGAGCCCTCAAGACAAAGTCCCAACAATTAGCAGTCACCAAGGCAAACCAGGGTGAGCAACCATAAATGACTAAATAGCTCAGAAATGGAACCATCAACTAAAGGAAACATAAGCTGCAGCCAGTGTAAATCACCAAAAGATAAAATAACCATACAAAAGGGGGCCAAAGGTAGCCACCAAACAACAAAAACCAAAAAGTCCAATCCAAAATGATCAACAAAGGTTCAGCCAGCACAACAAAAGGCTTTAAAAAATTGTTGGGTTTAGGTTTTAGGATTAAGTTTTGGCTTTTAGTTTAGGGTTTTGGGTTTTTTTAATAGAGAAGAAATTCAGATTCAACATTTCTTTTTTTCGATTTCATCAACCAAGTAACACAATAAGTTTTCTAAGACACAAGTGGTGACATAGATCAAAAATGTGGACGCATAGAGCAAATCAAAAATCCTAGATAACTATAATTGTCTCTACTATATAAAGAGCAGTTCCATAAGCGGTCAAATCAATCATTCTTTAGTTTCTCCGGTTCCCATTAGAAATAGCGACCTCTTGGTAGGGGATCCACCATAATATCACGATATCTCCCTTTGCCACCACCGATAATAACCTCGAATTGATCTCCTCGTAACCACCTTAGTCCACCACTACTGCATTAGCACCTCCAAATCCTCCACAACCACTATGATAATCGTCGCCTCTGCCTTTACCTCCACCAGATCTAGGCGAACGGTTGGTATGATGTTCCTACTATCAAGGTTATGCCCATTCTTAAGGTATAGGTTTAGGTTTATGTTTATTAGATTTAGGGTTTAGGTTTATTTTCTAATTTATTTAGTTACTTTAGGTTTAGGTTTAGGTTTAAGTTTTGGGGTTTAGGGTTTAGGGTTTAGAGTTAGGGTTTAGGGTTTAGGGTTTAGGGTTTAGGTTTTGGTTTAGTTTATTTTAAATTTAGGTTTATTCTATTTTGTTAATTTTGTTTTAATTTTTTCTTTTGGTTTTATTTTAGTTTACGATTTAGGTTTTATATTTAATTTATTTTTAGGTTTATTTTTTAGTTTTATGTTTTTATTTAGTTTTTATTTTATTTTTATTTTAGGTTTAGCTTTTATTTTATTTAAGTTTTTTATTCTTAAGTTTATTTTATTTTTTAGTTTAGTTTTGGATTTTTGTTATTTTATTTTAATTTATTTTTTTATTTTATTTTATTTTTACGTTTAAGTTTAAGTTTTAGTTTAGGTTTTTATTTTATATTATTTAGGTTTAGGTATTTCATTTATTTTAATTTTAGGATTTTTTTAGTTTATGTTTAGGTTTATTTTTTAGTTTAGGGTTTTTTGGGTTTCTTATTTAGGTTTTATGGTTTTAGGATTTATGGTTTTAGTTTAGAGTTCTAGGGTTTATTTTTTAATTTTAGCTTTAGGTTTATTTTGGGGTTTAGGGATTTTATTTATTTTAGGTTATCTTATTTAGGGTTAGATTATTTATTTTATGGTTTATTTTATTCTTTAGTTTGGGTTTTAGGATTTAAGTTATTTATTTTAATTTTAGGAGTTTTAGTTAGGGTTTAGGGTTTTAAGTTTAGGTTTAAGGTATTTAGGGCTTAAAGTTAGTTTGGTTTTCTTTTTAGTTAGGGTTTAGGTTTGGGTTAGGTTTAGGGTTTAGGTTTAGGGTTTAGGGTTTAGGGGTTAGGGTTAGATTAGGGTTTAGGGATTATGGTTTAGGGTTTATTCTTTAGGGTTTAGGGTTTTTAGGATTTAAGGTTAGTTTAAGGTTTAAGTTTAGTTTTAGGGTTTGTTTAAGTTTAGGATTAGGGTTTTAGGGTTTAGGGTTTAGGTTAGTTCTGATTTAAGTTTAAGGTTTATGCTTTAGGTTTTAGTATTTTAGGGGTTTAGGGTTTTAATTTAGTTTTAGGTTTAGGTTTAGGAGGTTTAGGTTTAGGTTTAGGATTTAGCGTTTAGGGTTTTTTTTTCAAATTAAGTAAACCGATAGGTTTAGGTTTCTTTAGTTTATTTAGTTTATTTTACATTATTATTTAGGTTTATTTTTTATTTTTATTTAGTTTAATTTATTTATTTTATGTTTGTTTATTTTAGTTTAGCCTTTTTATTTTAGTTTATTTTTAGGTTTAGGGTTAGGTTTATGTTTATTTTTCTTAGTTTTTATTTTTATTTTATTTTTTTAATTTTAGGTTTATTTTTTTTTATTTTAGGTTTAGGTTTAGATTTTTTATTTTATTTTTTAGGTTTAGGTTTTAGGTTTGATTTTTGGTTTATTTGTAGGTTTATGTTTTAGTTTAGGTTTAGGTTTATTTTTTTAGTTTATTTTATTTTATTAGCTTATGGTTTAGGTTTAGTTTATTTGGGTTTAGGTTTAGGTTTTAGTTACTTTAGTTTAGGTATAGGTTTATTTTATTTTATTATTTTTATTTTTATTTTAGGTTTAGGTTTTTTTTAGTTTAGGGTTTAGGTTTTATTTTTTATTTATTTTTAGGTTTAGGTTTTTATTTAATTTTTATTTTATTTTATTTTTGGTTTTTTTGGTTTTTATTTTACCTTTAGTTTTTAGTTTATTTATGTTTTTATTCTTAGGTTTATTTTCTTTTGAAGTTTAGTTTAGGTTTAGGTTTTTTTATATATTTTATTTTTTAGCTTTTATTTACTTTAGTTTAGGTTTTTAGGTTTTTTGGGTTTAGGGTTTAGGGTTTAGGATTTTAAGGCTTAGGGTTTTAGGGTTTAGGGTTTAGGGGTTAGGGATTAGAGTTTAGGGTTTAGGGTTTAAGGTTAGCTTAGGGTATTGGGGGTTTTTTTTAAAATTTAAGTAAACCAATAGTTTTAGGTTTATTTAGTTTATTTAGATTCATTTTATTTATTTTAGTTTATTTTATTTTTATTTTTTTTATTTTTATTTAGTTTATGTTTTTTATTTTAGTTTATTTTGTAGGTTTAGATTTATTTTTAGTTTAGTTTTATTTTAAACCTAAAATAAAAATCTAAAACATAAACCTAAGAAAGTAAAATAAAACCTATACCTAAACCTAAACCTAAACTAAAGATAAAAAATAAAACCTAAACCTAAAAATTAAAATAAAAATAAAACTCAACTAAAAAATAAAACTAAACTTGAACCTAAATCGAAAAAATAAACTAAAATATAAAACCTAAACTAAAATATATAACCTAAACTAAATAAAAATTAAAAATAAACATAAATAAAAATAAAAATGTAAAATATACTAAAATAAATAAACCTAAACCTATTAGTTTACTTAATTTTTTTTAAAAAAAACTCTAAACCATAAGAAAACCTTAAACCCAAAACCCTAAAAACCCTAAATCCTAAAGCCTAAACCCTAAACCCTAAACCCTAGCCCTTAACCCTAAACACTAAACCCTAAAACCCAAAACCCAAAACCTTAAACCTTGAACCATAAAACTAAAAATCTAATCTTAAATTAAATAAAACCTAAAAAAAATGAAAAAACCTAAAACTAAATAAAATAATGAAATAAAATAACATAAAACCTTAAACAAAAATATAAACATAAACTTAAAAATAAAAAAATAAACTAATAAAAATAGACTAAAATAAACTAAATAAAGACTTAAACTAAACATAAAATAAATTTAACCTAATAAAAACAAATAAAATAAAACCAAATAAACCAAAATAAAATAAAATAATTAAAACCAACCTAAAAAATAAACCTAAAAATAAAACCTAAATAAATAAAAATAAAACCTAAACCAAACTAAAAGAAACATAAACCTAAAATAAAATAAAATAAATAAAATAAAATAAACCTAAACATAAACTAAAATAAATAAAACCCTAGCCTTAAATAAACTAAACCTAAACCATAAACTAAACTAAAAGCAAACTTGTACCTACACTAAGAAATAAAACCTAAAAATAAACCTAAAATAAAAACATAAATCCTAAACCTAAAAAAAATAAAATAAAAACCTAAACCTAAATCTAAAATTAAAAAGTATACATAAACCTAAAAAATAAATTAAAAATAAAACTAAACTAAAAAATAAACATAAACCACCTAAACCTAAACCTAAAGATAAACTAAATGAACCTAAATTAAAATAAATAAACTAAACTAAATAAAATAAAATAAAATTAAATAAATTTATAAAATAAACTAAATAAACTCCTATTTGGTTTCTTTAAAATCTAAATGCTAAACTGACCTAAACCTAAATCCTTCTAAAACTAAACCACACCACCTGGGCCCACTACTTAAATCTTAAACTCCCACCAAACCCTCACTGACCTAAACCTCCCTAACCCTCCCAAACCTCCACTGGCCACCACTGACCTGAGCCCTAAATCCTCTCCCCATCATGATCAACTAACCTTGACCTGACT
The DNA here is from genome assembly GCA_021442155.1 of Cymbidium sinense. Classification (NCBI taxonomy): domain Eukaryota; kingdom Viridiplantae; phylum Streptophyta; class Magnoliopsida; order Asparagales; family Orchidaceae; genus Cymbidium; species Cymbidium sinense. The sequence continues at coordinate 162,435,654 of CM038215.1, forward strand.
AAACCCAGGCCACAACTCTAAACCCTAAACATTAACCCTAAACACTACCAACCACCTAAATAATGAGCCACAAAACCTAAAAACCACACTAAACCTATACTAAACCTAAACTAAATCTAAACTCTAAACCCCACTCTCTAATTAAACTAAACTAAAACTAAACCTAAACTAAACCCCAAACTTAAACTAAAACTAAACCTAAACCTAAACCTAAACATAAAACCTAAACCTAAACCTGACCCCACAAACCCTAAACCCTAAACCCTCTAAACCACCACAAACACTAAACTCAGAAACTTAAACCTAGTTATCTGGTTCTCCTTGGAGCTATGGTGATTTCATTTTCCCTTCATGGTTATCTCGTCTCACATTTTTGGTGGATCCTTCATCATTCTCGACTATTTTATGGAGCCTTTCGAATATCTGGCCACTCACGTGATGTGTCTCTTCTGAATTTGGCTACGATAACCTTGAACCCACAGACTACATCTCCCAATTTGGATGATTTGACTAGGGCATCCAATTTTATGGGGATTTCTAAACCCAATGCCATACCTGCTATTAAATTCTTTAAGGATGCACTTTTTTGTAAGAGCTCTACCATATCTGATTTAGTGAATATGATTTTGACTTCATTTCGAGGTATTCCTGCGACCATGAGTTTGTATCATGATGTCGAAAAGCTTACAAAACCTTTTGAATTTACTTTAGTTCAAAAATTTGCATTGCACTGGCCGAATTTGGAAAAGATCTGATCCTTTCTTCATAACCTTAAACTTTCAGGTGCTTTCTCTATTGGCTTGATCAATCTAAGACATATTCTAATTCAACTTATGAATGATTTCGATTATTCAATGGTTTTCTCACGTCGATCTTACTTTGTCTTTAACTATCAAATGCATTTTTTATAGTGGTCTCCCCTTTTTGATATAAAGGATGAATAACCTATTATTCCTATCTGTTAGCTCTTCCAAACATAAGAATCCATTATGTTACCCACCAAATTTTATTTACTATCGAGGCTCTTTTTGGTCAGCCATGCCAAATCGATTAGGTGACCACTGTGAGATCCCGTCCCTCTGTTGCTCTTATATTGGTTGAACTTGACATATATGAAAAACATACTAAGGAGGTTAGGATTCGATCTAAAAGTTTGGTTATTTACATAAGATCAAATTTGAAAATTTTTTGGTTTTCTATTCCCATTGCAAGATACATGGTCATGATAATTCAAAGTGTTTGTTCTTCAGCTGCATCTTAAAAAGAAAATTTTGAATGATCATAACTTGAAATTAGCTTCTAATAAAGTTAATAAAACTATTTATATGCCTAAAAATAGCTTAAATGTTGATATTAGGTTAGACTCTTTGGAATCTTTTGATGTTCCTAAAATTGTTGATTCTGCTTCTCATTTTGACCATGATAAAGGTACTAATAATGTTGAAAAAGATGGTCTTCCCAACAACCTTTCTTTACATGAGAATATGCCCATTATGGATAATTCCAAATTCAAAGAGGCTGAAAAAAATGATGATTCATTCTCTAATGAGTCTATTCCTACTTCTTTGCTAGCATTAATTGATGAGAATGAGGATTTAAATGATAACCTGATTGTGGATAAAATTCTTGAGAAAAATACTGATTCTAACATTGGTAATTGTGCTTTGAATGGTATAATATCTTCTCCTTCCCCTAATTCCAAGATTGATCTTCATTCTAATCCCACTTTTCAACAAAATGCTGATTTGGAAGTGGGGGAAGTTGTGATTAGAGATGTTCTTGCTAGTCCTTATCCTATTAATAATATTTCTAATCAATCTCAATCAGATGGTGACACTTTGGATAAAAACAAAAAATTCTAAACTATCCTTAAAAAAAAACTAAAAACTCTAAGATGAAATCTCCTATTTTTTGACAAATCTACTAGATCTGGATCCTCTTCACATAAATAATGTGTTGTTTTACTTTTTTTCTTAGAAGAGGATTTGTTATTCTTTCTCTTTCTCTTTATTATTATCCTTTAATTTCCTTTTACAATTTTCTTTATGTTTAATTTTTTTATTTGGAATATTAAAGGGATTGGTACCCTCACTATTCATAATCATATTAGAAATCTCTGTAAAATTAACAATATCTCTTTACTTATCATTATTGAACCTCTTATACATGTTGATAAAATCAATCATGTTACTAGAATGCTTGGCTTTAGTAATTTTTTCTCTAACATCAGTAATAAAATTTGGTGCTTTTGGAATAGCTTCTTAAATGTTTTAATTTTAGATGATCTACAACAAGTTGTCAATGCTAAAATTTCTTTTGGTGACTCTTATGTGTGGGGCTCTTTTATTTATGCTTTTTTCAATAGAGCTGGTCGAAATGTTCTTTGAGAGAATTTGAGAAGTTTTGCTCTTTATGTTAACAAACCTTGGTTGGTTGGGGGTGATTTCAACACTATTATGTATTCTTCAGAACGAAGGAGTGGTTGCTCGCCTAATATTCATTATATGGAAAAATTTTCTAACATGATTCTTGATTGCAATATATTTTACATTGGTTTTAAAAGCTCTAATTATACTTGGCAAAACTCTAAGCTCTGGCAACATTTAGAAGAATTCTTTTCAACTCTCATTGGATTAATTAATGGCCTCTTACCTCTGTTGACCATTTTAGTAAAACTTTATCTGATCATGCCACACTTTTGGTTTAAGTTAAAGAAAACTCTAAAATATTAAACATCTCACTCTCTTATAGATTTTAAAATATGTATATTCAACATCTAGATTTTTTTAAAGTCTTGGCCATAATTGGATTTCCCCTTTACACCCTGATAATTCGATTAGGGGTATGAATAGATTATGGTTTAAGCTTAAAAAGCTCAAATAAAATTTAGTTTGGTGGAACAAACATTATTTTAAAAATATTTTTGCTAATATAAAAACATGGAACTTTTGGTTTGTGAACTTGAAAGTGCTATTTTCACTGACTGTTCTAAGCTTAAAGATTTGAATGAAGCTAAAGATAAACTAGTTAATTATCAAAATATGGAAGAGACCTATTGGCAGAAAAAAGATGCTAATAAACATATTGCTGATGGGGACAGAAATACTAGTTATTTTATGCTTTATTTATTAAAAGTGAGGTTTAAATTATATCCAAAAAATGAAAAATGATATTGGAGATTGGATTCGATATTAATGTTATTATAGATTATGTTATTAACCACTTTAGAAATATTCTTAATAAAATCCACTCTTATGAAGCTATTTCTAATTCCCATTTGATCCCCTCTATTATTAGCAATGATGATAATCATTAGCTTACTAGGTTGCCTACTGAAGATGAGATTGGTAAGGTTCTCAATAGCATGAACATTGATTTCGTTACTAGTTTGGAGGGTTATACTACTCAATTTTTTTGAAATTGTTGGTCTATTATTAAGCATGACTTAATTGATGCTATTGTTGATTTTTTCTTGGTAATCCTCTCCTTAAATATTTTTCAAGCACTTCCATTATTCTTATACCTAAAAAAGATAATCTATATTCTTAGAGTGATTTTAGACCTATGAGTCTTTACACTTTCTTTAATAAATTGATTTCTAAAGTTCTTACTAATAGACTTAGTCCTTTACTTCAAAAAATTATCTCTCTTAACCAAACTGGTTTTGTTAGTGGGAGATCTATATCTGATAACATTCTTCTTGCTCAAGAGCTTATTCATGATTTTGATGATCAAACTAGAGGTGGTAACATCCTTTTTAAATTAGATATTTGTAAAGCCTTTGATAATATCTCTTAAGATTTCCTTTTAAATATCGCATTTATTTGTTTCGATAATTTCATTAACCTTATTAAAACTAAATTAATAATGCCGGTTTTCAATTCATCGTAATGGGAAGCTTTAGGCTTCTTTCCTTTTCATGGATTGAGACAAGGAGATCCTTTATCCCTTCTTTGTTTATTATTGTGGAATACCTTTCTAGGAGTTTAAATGATTTATTCAATAACAACCCTAGCATGTACTTTAGAACTCTTGGTGGTATCCTATTTCATCTTAGCTTTGTTGATGATTTCATTATCTTTGTAATGCATCTTTTCATCATATCAAAAGACTTAAGAAATTTTTAAATAATTTTGGTAGAGAAAGTGGTATTTCTATTAATGAAAGCAAGAGCTACTTTATTACCTCTAAAATTTCTAATAATAAAGTCAATCATATCTTGAGAATCATTAACCTTAAACACCAGTAACGCCCTATTAAATATATGAGTGCTCCTCTTCTCAAAAGTCAAAAAAGATCCCATCTTTTTGAAGAGCTTATCCAAAAATTTTTAATAAAATTTCAGTGTTGGAATTTCACTTACTTTCTTTTGGTGGTAGACTTACTTTGCTTAGGAGTACTCTTAATTCGATGCCTTTATATCTTATTCAAACCATTATCCCTACTAATTCTATCTTAAATAGAATTGATCAACTCCTTAATAAATTTTTTTGGGACTCTAATAATTCAGTTAAAAAGATGCATTGGACTTCTTGGAATAAATGTTGTAGTCCTCTGGGTGAAAGTGCACTTGCTTGCAAACCTATTCGTGAAGCTATTATTGCCTTCTCCAATAAACATTGTGGAAATTTTGAAAAAAATGGTAGCCTCTGGGCTAATTTTATGACAGCTAAATATTCCAAAGGTAAGCACCCTCTAATATGTACTTATAAAGTTGGTGAATCCCCAGTTTGGAAAAGGCTTTGCTCCATTAAATGAGGGGCTAAATCCTTGATATCTTGGGGTATAAATTTGGGATCATCTTTCTTTTGGTGAGACAACTAGATTGGTGGTAGTTCTATTGATTCTTTTTTATCTACCCATTCTACTACTGCTACTAAAGTTAACTCATTTTGGCTTAATAACAAGTGGAATGATAGTAAACTTAGCCAATTTATTCATAACTCTCTTTTTGATAAATTTAGTGATATTCCTATCTTTTCCAACAAGCTTGATCAAATTATTTTTAAGCTATCTTATAATGGTGATTTTATTCTTAAAGAGGCTTGGAATTATATTAGAGATACTCATATTTCTTCAAATGTATTTATTAAACTTTGGAATAATATCATCCCTATCTCTTATTTTGTCCTTACTTGGAGAATAATAAAAAACTTCATTCATGTTGATTCCTTGGTCTAGGATAAAGGATTTCATTTGCCTTCCAAATGTTATTGTTGTTTTCATATTGAAAATGTTAATCATGTTTTTGTCAATGGTGCTATTGCCTCTAAATTATGGGTTTGGTATGATCTTTTTAATACTAACCATTTCCATTGCTTTCTTTCTTTATATCAACTTCTTGAAGCTTGTTTCCACAAAACTATGAAAGATCATATCAATGTTTTAATTGCCATTACCCTTATTTAGTTCATATGGATGGATAGAAATGATGCTAAATATTGTGGTATTCTTATGAATTAGAAAAGGATTATTTCTAGAACCAAAGAAAAAAATCATGCATTATTTAATGCTATTTTAATTAGTAACACACATTTTAGATGCTGCAAATTTGTGGCCAAAAAATTGGATCTTTACCTGCCTAAGATCACCATCTATAAAGAAGATAGGAATATATATTGGATAAAACCTAATAATAATATTATTTAAATTAATACTGATGGCTCTATCTCTTAGAATACATTTGATTGTGGTGGTATTTTTAGGGACTTTAAAGGTAATGTCATTTTTGCTTTTGCTTATCCTCTTAAAGCTTGTTCTGTTATCTATGCTGAATTAATGGCTGTAAACAAAGTTATTGACATTTGTTTGCAAAAAGGTTTCTTCAACATTTGTATTGAAGTTGATGCTCTTTTACTCATTGACATGCTGACTTCCACTTAGATGGGGAATGAGGATTTATTTTATCTTCTTAATCATACTAGAACACTCCTCTCTCAAGTATGCTTTAAAATTTCTCACATTTGGCATGAAGGAAATGTCTGTGTAGATTTTTTGGCTAATCTAGGTGCTAAATTAAATGATCGCATTCGTTATGATAATCTTAATTTACCAAGATAATTGAGAGGGTTGGTTAATCTGGATAACACCAGATTACCTTATCTCAGAAATTAAATTTGCTTTGTGTTTTTTTTTGGTTTTCTATGTTTTTGTCTATGTACATTTTCATTTTGCTACATTCCTCTGGCTGGTTCACTCTCTTGTCTAGTCTGTGCTGTAATATTTAGGAGATCTCTTTGAGGTGGTGGCTAGTTGTTTAGCCTCTCTTGTTGGAGAGGTGTTCTCATGAGTTGACTATTTTAATTAGGGATCTGAATGTCAATAGTTTCTTCAAGTGCTTCTTTGAACTTGTGGTTGCCTCCTTTTAGGTTATGCCACTACCTGATTTTAGCTTTTCCCTTTTCTTAATTGATATTAGTTTTGCCTCTAATTTTGGCTGGGTATTTCCTTACTTAAGAAGGTTTTTCAGCTACTATTTTTGGGCATAGTGGGTGCTGCTGTTTGCTACTACCCTCTACCTAGCTATCTTGGATGGCTATTATTTGATGGCTATTGTTGATCATTTCACTCTTGAGTTTGTGATAGGCCTTTTGGTGGTTTTTGTCTATTCATCCTTTTTAGGCTTGGTGGCTTTTATTTGTTGGTTTCTCCCTTTACCTTGTGGATAGAAGGGTGCTGATTGGTGGTCGTTAGTATCCTATGTTCTCTTTAGTATTGGTTTTTTTATCCCTGGTGTCTTGAAGGGGCCTTGGTCTACTTTCCTGTCCAGTCTGGTTGGCTGTTGGAGGTTGGGTGGTCCTCCCAGGTTGCGGCTTTTTATCTGGTTGGGTGATTACCATTTCTTTATTTTTTGTTTTCGGTGGCTTCCTGTTGGTTTGTCACTATGCCTGTCTTTCTCTGTGTTAGGATTGCCTCCCCTTTGGACTGGCTGCTTCCTTGTTAGAGTTGGCTCATCTGCTGCTTTGTTAATTAGCTGGGTGGCTTTGTGGGCTGGCTAGTTTGGTTGGTTGTGTTGGCTGGTTTGGTTGGTTTCCTTTTTGGTTTTCTCTCTAAACTGTTATTAGCTGGTAGGGTTGCCTTTTTGGTGGTTTTTCTTTATTTTATTTTTGGGTTTATGGTGGCTATTTGTTAGTTGTTGATACTAGTTGTTTGCTCAGTTGGCTGGCTGCTATTTTTGCCTTGAGTGCTATTGGCTTAATCTATTATTTTGGTTTCTTTGGCTCCCTTTGTTTCCTATGTCTTGCCTCTTGCTTGGTAGGGTGGGCTTGGCTATTTTCCCTGCTGCTCTTGGTGGTGATTTTTTAGTTTTTTCTGGATGCCCCTTTGGTCTCCTCATGGGTTCTTTTTCCTCTCCCTAGTGCTATTTTCTTATGGCTATCTTCTTGTCTCTAAAAGAGGTATTTTGACTACCTTTTTATTTCTTTCCTCTACTGTCTGGGTTGGACTGGTGGCTACTGTAAGTGTTTGCCTTGTTCTCTGATCTAGTTTGAAGTTATTGGTTCCTTAGTGCTAGTTGTAGGTTGTTGTTTTAGTTTTGGGCTATTTCTTGTGGTTGTCTGGTGACACTAGTGGGTCTGGTTCCTATCCATGGTGGCTTTTTTCTGGGTGAAATCTTAGCAGCTGCTATTTCATTTCTATTGTGGCAGTTTTTTTTATGCTACTTCCTTTCAAGCTTGGTGGCCTTTAGTCGGCTGGGTGATTTGTGCGCTAGCTATTTCTGTTGCTTGGGTAGCAGGTACTACAGAATTGTTGACTTTCACTCTTTGGCGGATTGCCTTCGTCAAGGTAATTGGGTGATGATGGTTGGGATGATTTCCCTATTATCTTTTTTTGGCATATATGATTGTAACCCTTCTTTTGAAGTCTGATGCTCATTTGTGGTTGCCACTTAAGATGAAGGTGGTGAGCCTAAGCCTTATTTGAAATTTTCTCTTATATTGCTCTTTATTATGTGCTTAAGCTTGATTTTCTCTAGCTATGCTAATTACATCTTCTAGTACCATGCAGGATTCTTTTATAGGTTCTTTGCAAGTTTCAAATCCTGGATGTGAATTGTGCAACTCTCAAAAGACTTTTGATTCTAGTAGTGGGCTTTGATTGATGCTCCTATTTACTATGTTGTTGCTTTGTTGTTTTTTGGTTGCTTAGGTTTTTATTTCCTTGGTTTCATTGTATTAGATAGGAGACTTTTCTCTCTAGGCTGAATGTAGCTCTTTAAGCAATAATTGAAAAAACATTTCCCCTCTTATGGAACTTAAACCTAAAAGAAAAATATAATAAAAAAAAACTAAATTAAAATAAAATAAATAAAATCCTAAACTAAACTAAATAAAACTAAATAAAATAAAAAATAAACCTAAAATAAAAATACAATAAACCTAAAATAAAATAGAAACTAAATAAAAACCTAAACCTAAAAAGTAAACCTAAAAACAAATAAAAATTAAAACCTAAACCCTAAACACATAAAAAACCTAAACCTAAACTAAAAGAAACTAAACTAATATAAATAAGACCTAAACCTAAACAAAAACCAAAAATAAACCCAAACCTTAAAAAAAAACCCTAAACAATAAACTAAAAAATAACCTAAACCTAAAATAAATAATATAAAGTATACATAAACCTAAACTAAAATAAACTAAACTAAAATAAATAAAACATAAACCCTAAACCTTAAACCTTAAAAATGCTAAACCTTAAAACCCTAAACCCTAAATAAATCCTAAACCAACCCTAAAACCTAAAACCTAAAACCTAAACCTTCACTAAATAAAACCTAAAAAAATAAAATAAAACCTACACCTAAATTAAATAAAAGAAAATAAATTCTAAAATCCTAAATCTAAACTAAATAAACTAAAAGTAAAATAAATAAAAACCTACACCTAAATAAAATAAAATAAAATATATACTAACCTAAACTAAACCTAAAAACTAAACCTAAACCTAAACTAAAAAATATAATAAAATAAAATTAGAATCTAAACTAAAATAAAATAAATAAAACCTAAACTAAACTAAAAAAATAAAATACTAAAATAAAACCTATAAAATAAAACTAAACATAATAAACCTAAATAAAATAAAATAAAACTAAATAAAACCTAACTAAAAATAAACCTAAAAAAATAAACTTAAAACTAAAACCTAAAATAAATAAATAAAACCAAAACCCTTAATAAAAAACCTAAACCTAAAATGAAGATAAAATAAACATAAACCTAAACTAAAATAAATACTAAACCCTAAACCCTAAATCCTAAATCTTAAACCCTAAACTTAAACCTTCTAAATCCAAAACCTAAACTAAACCCTAACACAAACTAAACTACCACCTCTTACCTTAAACCCACCTCCACACCCTCCCTCCAAACTACCAAAACTTAAAACTGACCTAAACCCTAAACTAACCTAGCTACATACAACCTAAACCTAAATCCTCTAAAATTCTAAACCATAAACCCTAAACCCTAAACCCTCCCTAAAATACTAAACCCTCCTAATCTTTCCCAACTAAACCCCACCCTAAATCCTAAACCCTAAACCTCAAAAACCTAAAAACCTAAACCTAAACTAAATAAAACCTAAAAACAAAATAAATAAAAAAACCTCAGCCTAAATAAATAAAATAAATTAAAATAAAATAAAAACCTATACTCAAAACTAAACCTAAACCTATACCTAAAGCTAAAATATAATAAAAAAGAAATACTAAAGTAAAATAAAATAAATAAAAACCTAGACTAAACTAAAAATATAAAATAAACCTAAAAATAAAAAACCTAAATAAAATAAAACCTAAAAACAAAATAAAAATAAAATATACCTAAAATACATAAAATAAAAACTAAATAAAATCCTAAATATAAATAATAAACCTAAAATAAAGCTTAAAAATAAATAAAAAATAAAACCTAATCTCTAAAATAAAAATATACTAAAAATATACTAAAATAGAAATCTAAACTAAACCAGAAATCCTAAAAATAAACTTAAAATAAAACCTAAACTACTAAAAAAAAAACCTAAACCTAAAAATAAAATAAAATAAAAAAAAAAAACAAACATAAATCCTAAACTTAAAATAAACCAAAATTAAAACCTATAAATAAATAAAGCTAAAATAAAATAAACTAATAAAATAAAAAATAACCAAATAAATATATAATAAACTAAACCTACCATTTTGCTTAATTTAAAAACCAACACTAAATCTTAAACCCTAAACCCTACCCTAAACTAACTACCATACCTACACCTACCCTGACCCTAAACCCTAAAATAAATCCTGTGTCCTAAACCTACCCTCTAAACCTCTATAAAACCAAACTAAAACTAAACTACTAAACTAAATCACTAAACCTAAACCTAAACTAAAATAAACCTTAAAAACCTAACTAAAATTATAAACCTAAACCTAAACCTCTAATGACCTAATCTAAATAAATTAAAACTAAACCTAAACTAAAAACCTAAACCTAAACTAAACTAAAATAAAAATAAAAATAAAATTAAAATAAAAGTTAAACCTAAACCTAAACCTAAACTAAATAAAATAAACTAAAATAAAATAAACAAACTAAAATAAATGAAAAATAAAATAAACATAAACTTAAACCTAAAAATTAAACTAAAATAAACCTAAATAAAAAAACTAAACCTAAACTAAACCTAAACCTAAACTAAACCTAAAATAAACCTAAACCAAAAAACATAAAACAAAACTAAAAACTAACTAAATAAACTAACCTAAAACCTAAACCTAAACTAAACTAAATAAGCTTTAAAAAAAAAACCTAAACCTAAATTAAATAAATAAAATAAAAATAAATAAATCAAAAATAAACCTAAACTTAAACCTAAACCTAAATAAATCTAAAACCTAAAACCTTATCTTAAAACCTAAACTCTAAACTAAAAGAAATAAATTAAAACCTAAACCATAAAATAAAACTAAACTAAAATAAACTAAACTAAAATAAACCTAAAATTAAAATAAAACCTAAACCTAAACCTAAAATAAAATAAAATAAATAAATAAATAATAAATAAATAAAACTAAAATAAACTTAAAACCTAAAAACCTAAACTAAACTAAAACCTAAATAAAATATAAACCTAAAAATAAATAAACTAAACCTAAACCTAAACCTAAAAATAAAATAAAATCTAAATCTAAACTAAACTAATAAATAAATAAAATAAACCTAAACTAAATAACTAAACCTAAATCTAAACTAAATAAAAATAAAAAAAACCTACTTACCTAAACTAAATCAATAAACCAAAATAAACCTAAACTAAAAACCTAAATGAAACCTAAACCTAAACCTAAAACTAAACCTAATAAATAAAATAAAATATAAACTAAAATAAATAAAATAAACCTAAACCTAAAACCCTAAACCTAAACTAAACTTAAACCTAAAACCTAAACCTAAACCTAAACTAAACTAAAATAACCTAAAATAAAATAAAACCTAAATAAAAATCTAAACTAAATAAAAAAAAAAAAACATAAAATAAACCTAAACCTAAAATTAAAATAAATAAATTAAAATAAACCTAAAATAAAAGTAAAATAAAATAAATTAAACCTAAACTTAAACCTAAACTAAATAAACTAAATAAATTAAACCTAAACCTAAATAAACTAAAACCTAAACTAATAAAATAAAGCTAAATAACTAAATAAACCTAAACCTAAACCTAAAATAAAAATAAACCTAAACTAAATTAATATAAATAAATAATCTTAAACATAAATAAACTAAAACTAAATAAACTTAAACCTAAACTTAAAATTAAAAACCTAAACCTAAACCTAAACCTAAACCTAAACTAAAAAAAAAAACCTAAACCTAAATAAACTAAAAAGCGTAATAAAGTAAATAAATAAACTAAATAAAACATTTTTCCTCAGATTGGTGGATTGGTGGAAGCTCCTTGGTTTTTGCTGATTTTCTATTTTCTCGTTCATGGTGACTACTTGATCTGTGAGGGTTGGAGGGGACTTTACTTGCCTCTAGCCTATTTTCTCTCCTTCCTCATTTATTTCTAGTGGTTGGGTTGCCATCTTTGGTTGTTTTTCCCTTGGTTGTTTGTTTGGCTGGGTGACTACCATTTCTATTTTTTAGTTTTTTTGATTATCTCTAGGAGGGTTGTGTTTATGCTTGCTATTGCTTTTTCCAACTATTTTGGGCTCTATTTTAGGTTAGCCTTTTATTTTGGCTAACCGCCCCCCTTTCGATATTGGATCTTCTGCTGTTATGGTTGGTTGTTGAGTGGCAGCTATTGGTCTCTTTAGGATTTGATTAGCATTGGTCTTTTCAATACTTTTTGGTTATTTCTTCTAGTTTGGGTTGGGGATTCCTGTTGGTTGGTTGTTTTCTCTTTTGATTGGCATGAGGATAGCTGCTTTGTGTTTTTTTCCTTCTTGACCTAGTTATGGCTAATTTTATTCATGGCTTTTTATCACTGCCTACTAGATTGATGGCATCCTTTTCTCTACCTGGATTGGTTTAGTGTCTACTAATGATTTCTTTTGGCTCTCCCTTGCTTAGAGCTTTGATGTCTATTTGAATGATGGTTGTTGTTATTTTTTTTATTTTGTTTTAGTCTCTTCTGGCTATTGTATTAGATGTTTCTATGCTTGGCTTGTCCTTTAGAATTCTTCCTTCGGTGGTGGCTCTATCGACCTTGTTGTATCTTAGGTGGTAGGCTGTTGTGATGCTATCATTTTTTGGTTGTTTGGCTATTGTTTGGTAGCTATTTCTTTGTTTGCTAATGTAGGTTCTCGAAGCCTTTGGGTTGCTTTCTTTAGATGTTGGCTTGCATCAGGAATGCTGGCTATGATGGCCCTGATGTTACCCGTATCTTCAGTTTTGGTTGGTAGCATTGCATATGAATGTAACCCTTCTTAGGAAGTTTGGATGCTCATATGCGTTGTGGCCTCTTGAGAAGATCTTAACTAAGCCTGAGCTTTCTCTTTCTCGGCTCTCTCTAATAGATTTCTTTATCCTTATTCTTGTTAGCTATGACTATTGCTTTTGTAGTGTTTTGTAAATTTCAGTTGTAGGTTGGAACTTTTCAAATGGAATGATCGTTACTCAGTCAACTCAAGAGCAGTTGATGTGGATCTTGCTATCTTGCCTCCCAAAAGGGATCAAGAGCTACTGCTAACTAGTCTTTTGATTATTTTTTACTTATATTGTACTAGTCTTAATCTGTCTTTTCCTCTTTTGCTTTTTTTTTAGTTGCTTTTCTCATTATTTTCCATTGTACATAGATGGGGTATAGCTCTTTGGGTTCCTTGTAGCTCGAGAGCGATCTTTGAGCTTTAGCCCTCTTAAGACATTGTATCCTTTTCTTTTTATTGTAATAAAATTCTAACCTTTCCTCAAAAAAACTCTAAAACCTAAACCCTAACCCTAACCTAAACCCACACACATAAACCCTAAACCTCATAAATCTTAAACCTAAACTAACCTTAAACCCTAAACCTAAACCTAAACCTAAACCATAAAGTCCAGGCTAAAAAAACCTAATCTAAACCCTAAACCACAAAACTCCAAACCCAAAACACTATCACCACTAAACCTAAATCAAACCAAACCTAAATCCTAAAATAACCCTAAACCCAAACCCTAAACCCTAAACCTAAAACCCAAAATCTAAACCCCAAACCTAAACCTAAACCCAAAACCCCAAACCCAAACCCTAAACCCTAAAACCTAAAACCTAAAACCTAAAAATAAAATAAAATAAAACCTAAATTTAAAGAAAAATAAAAAATAAAACCTAATCTAAACCTAAAATAAAATAAATAAAATAAAACTAAATAAAAAATAAAACTAAACTAAATAAAATAAATATAAAATAAATAAAACTAAAAAATATAATAAATAAATAACCTAAAAAAAATAAAAAACAAAAAAATAAAAATAAATACCTACTAAAACTAATATAAAATAAACTACTTAAAATAAAACCTAAATAAACCTAAAAATAAAAAAATAACCTAAAATAAACCTAAAAACTAAAATACCTAAACCTAAATAAAAAAAAAAACCTAAATAAATAAATAAACTAATAATAAATAAAAACTAAACTAAACTAAACTACTAAAACTAATAAATAATAAAACTAAAATAAATAAAAATAAATAAAAAAAAACCTAAATAAAAAAAAAATAAAAAAAAAAAACCTAAATAAAAACCTTAAACCTAAAATAAAAAAAAAATAAAATAAACCTAAAATAAATAAAATAAAAAAACTAAATAAAAACCAAAATAAAATAAATAAAAATAAATAAAATAAAACCTAAACTAAACCTAAAATAAAAATAAATAAAAAAATAATAAAAAAATAAAAAATAAATAAATAAAATAAATAAAATAAACCAAATAAAAAAATAAACTAAATTAAACCTAAACCTAAACTAAATAAAATAAAATAAACAAAAAAATAAAAAATATAAAAATAAAATAAAATAAACCTTAAAACTAAACTAAAAATAAAATAAACCTAAACCTAAAAACTAAAATAAAAAAATAAAACCCTAAACCCTAAAATAAAATAAAATAAAACTCCTAAAAAAAATAAAACTAAAACCTAAACCTAAAAAAAAAAAAAAAAAAACCTAAATAAATAAAATAAACCTAAAATAAACAAATAAAAAATTAAAATAAAACTAAATAAATAAAATAAAAATAAAATAAACTAAAATAAAATAAAATAAATACTAAAATAAATACCTATAATTTTAAACCAAAACATAAAAACAAAATATAATAAATCCTAAATACCTATAAAAAAAAAAATATACCTAAACCTAAATAAAATACCCTAAACCCTAAACTAAACCTAAACCCTAAACCTAAAACCCTAAACCTATAAAACCTAAATAAACTCCTAAATAAAATCTAATAAAATAAAAATAATAAAATAATAAAAAATAAAATAAATAAAATAATAAATAAATAAAACTAAACCCTAAACCCATAAAACCTAAATAAAACCTAAACACCTAAACCTAATATAAAAAAATAAAACTAAAACATATAAACCTTAACACTAAATCTTAAACCTAAATACAAAAATAAACATAATAAATAAATTAAAAAAAATAAATCTAAACCAAAACTTAATAAACCTAAACCTAAACCTAAACCCTAAAATTGGGCAGAACCTTGGCGACAGGAACATCACCGTCAACCAAGCTAAGTCTAGATCTAGCGGTGGAGGCGAAGGCAGAGGCAGCTATTATCACAGTGGAGGTGGGGCATATAGAGGTGCTGGTGGACATGGAAGTGGTGGTCAGAGTAGTGGTGATTATGGAGGAGGCAGGAGTGATGGAGGTTACCATCGTGGTGGTGGTGGAGAGAGAGATCAGGGATATGATGGTTGATTCTGCTACTTGAGAGGCCGGGGTGGTTATGGAGAAATTGAAGAATGGTCAATATGATCTTGCGAACTGTCTTTATAATGAGGGTTCATTTAGGGTTTTTTGATTTTCTCTATGAGTGCTTATTTTTGGTCAATGTCATCGCTTGGGTCTTAAAGGTGTGCTATTTGGTCGATAAAATTGAAAGAAGAAATGTTAAATATGAATTTTTTCTCTATTAAAAAAACCCAAAAACCCAAACCCTAAACTAAAACTTTAACCATAAACCTAAAACTTAAATGCTAAACCCTAAAACCCCTAAACCCTAAACCCTAAATCGTAAACCTTAAAATTGTAAACTTTAAACCCTAAACCCTAAAACCAAAACCCTAAACCCTAAACCCTAAACCAAAAAAAAAACCTAATCCTAAACCCTAAACCCTAAACTAACCCTAAACCCTAAACCCCAAAAAGCTAAAATCCTAAACCTAAACTAAATAAAACCTAAAAATAAAATAAATAAGAAAACCTAAACAAAATAAATACAAAAAAAATAAAATAAAATAAAAACATAAACTAAAACTAAAACCTAAACATACACCTAAACCAAATCCTAAAATAAAAAAAAAAAAAAAACTAAACTAAAATAAAATAAATAAAAACCTAAACTAAACTAAAAAATAAAAACTTAAATAAAATAAAAACCCAAACTAAAATACAAATAAAATAAACCTAAAATAAAAAAATAAAAACTAAATAAAAGCCTAAACCTAAAAAATAAACTTAAAAAACCTAAAAATAAATAAAAACTAAATCCTAAACCCTAAACTAAAAAAAAATCTAAACCTAAAATAAAAATAAAATAAAACTAAACCTAAACTAAAATAAAATAAACTAAATTAAATAAAACCTAAAGCTAAACCTAAAATAAGCAAAACCTAAACCTAAACCTAAACCTAAACTAAATAAAATTAAATAAACTAAAAATAAACCTAAACCTAAACTTAAAAATAAATCCTAAAATAAAAACCTAAAACACAAACGTAAAAAAATAAAATAAAAATAAAACAAAATTGAAGAAAAAAACTAAACCTAAACCTAAACCTAAACCTAAACCTAAAAAAATAAACTAGAATAAAAAACCTAAACTAAAATAAATAAACTAAACTAGATAAAAATTAAAATAAACCTAAATAAATAATAAATTAAACAAAACTAAAATAAATAAATAAATAACTAAATGTTTATAAATGTACTAGTTTACTTACTTTAAAAAAAAATAAAAAATAAAATAAAAAACCCCAAACCCTAAAATTAACCCTAAACCCTAAACCTACAACCTTAAACCCTAAACCCTAAGCCCTAAAACCCTAAACCATAAACCCTAAAACCTAAACACTAAACCCTAAAACCCTAAACCCTAAAGCATACTACCCTAAACCTTAGACCCTAAACACCTAAACCCTAAACCCTAAACCCTGAAAATGTAAAAACCTAAACCTAAACTAAATAAAATGTAAGAATAAAATAAATAAAATAACTTAAACATAAATAAATAAAATAAATTAAAATAAAAAACTTAACTAAAACCTAAACCTAACAAGAAAATAATATAAAAAATAAAATCTAATATAAAATAAAATAAACCTAAAAATAAAAAACCTAAATAAAATAAAACCTAAACATAAATTAAAATATACCTAAAATAAAATGGAATAAAAACTAAATCAAACCTAAACTTAAAAAAATAAACCTAAAAAGTAAACTTATTCCATAAACTTAAAAAAAACCTAAACATAAAATAAACAAAATAAAATAAAATTAAAACTAAATAAAAGTAAATTAAACTAAAACAAATAAAACCCAAAATAGACCTAAAATAAACATAAGCCTGAGCCTTATCTAAGATTTTTATTATTTTGTTCCTTTTGTGTACTTAGCTTGTCCTTATTTCTGGATGCTTATCTCTATCTTAAGTTCTTTGTGTTTGAGGTTTTGTAGGTGGTTTGTGCATCTTTAAAAGATTTTGAGATATAGATGGCTTTAGCCTTCTTAGAATTTTGTTCTATTTCTATTGCTTTTGTCTTTTTCTTTCTTTTGCTTTGGTTTTCTTGTAATTGGTATGGGGATTTACCACTTTAGGCTAATTATAGCTCTTTCAGCAGTAGTTTAGAGATTTATCCCTTTAAGGACCTTTTATCCCTTTCTATTTTGCAATAAAATTCTAACACTTTTAATTTAAAAAAAGACCTAACAATGGAAGAACCTTGACGGCAGGAACATCACCATCAACCAGGGTCAGTCAAGATCTGGCGTGGAGGTGAAGGCGGAGTCGGCGGTTATCGCAGTGGTGGTGGGGGATCTAGAGGTGCTAGTGGATATGTAGGTGGTGGTCGTAGTGGTGGTTATGAGGCGAGAAGCAACGGAGGTGCCGTGTTGGTGGAGGGAGAGATCGGGGACATGATGGTGGATCCCGCTACTCAAAAGGCTACAGGTGGTTTTATTGGGAACTGGAGAAATTGAAAAGCAGCCAATCTGATCTGCTACTTATGGAACTATGTCTTTATAGTAGAGACGATTCTAGTTATCTAAGGTTTCTAATTTGCTCTATGTGTGCTCATTTTTTATCTATGTAGTCGCTTGTGTTTTAGAAAACTTGGTGTGTTCCTTGGTTTATGAATTCGAAGAGAAGAAATATTGAATCTGAATTTGTTCTCTATTAAAAAAACAAAAAACCCTAAACCCTAAACGAAAACCTGAACCCTAAACCTAAAACCTAAACCCTAAACCCTAAACCCTAAACCCTAAATCCCTAAACCCTAAAACCTAAGCCCTAAACCATAAACCCTAAACCCTAAAGTCAAAAAAAAAAACCTAAACCATAAACCATAAGCCCCAAAACCTAAACCCTCATCTCTAAACCTTAAACTAACCCTAAACCCTAAACCTTAAAAAGCTAAAAACCAAAATCTAAACTAAATAAAATCTAAAAGAAATAAATAAAACCAAATAAAATAAAAGAAAATAAATAAAATAAAATAAAACTAAATTGAAATATAAATAAAAAACCTAAACTAAACTAAAAATATATAAACCTAAATAAAATAAAACTAAAGCTAAAATAAAAATATAATAAACTTAAAATAAAATAAAATAAAACTAAATAAAAACCTAAACCAAAAAATAATCCAAAAAAAATAAAAAACAAAATCTAAATCCTAAACTAAAAGAAACCTAAACCTAAAATAAAAATAAAATAAACTTAAACCTAAACTAAAATAAACTAAACTAAAATAAATAAAACCTAAACCTAAACTCAATAAATAAAATAAACTAAAATAAACCTAAACCTATACTAAAACATAAAACCTAAAAATAAACCTAAAATAGAAACCTAAAACCTAAACCTAAAAAAAAAAAAAAAACCAAAACCTAAAACTCAAAATAAAAATAAAACCTAAACTTAAAAAATAAAATAAAAAAAACAAACTAAATAATAAACCTAAACCTAAAAAATAAAATAAAATGAAAAAGCTAAACTAAAATAAATAAACTATATTAAATAAAAATAAAATAAACCTAAATAAAAATAAAAATAAAATAAACTAAAATAAAAAAAATAAACTAAATAAACCTAAACCTACCATTTTTCTTAATTTAAAAAAAAAAACCCTAAACCCTAAACCCTAAACCCTAAACCCTAAAACCTAAACCCAAAAATATAAATCCTAAAACCCTAATCCCTAAACCCTAAACCCTAAAATCTAAACCCTAAAACCCTAAAGCCTAAACTCTGTTAAAAAAAAACCTTAAACCTTAAACCTTAAACCCTAAACCCTAAACCCTAAACCCTAAACCCTAAACCCTAAACCCTAAACTAAAACCTAAACCCTAAACATAAAACTTAAACCCTAAACCTAAAAACCCTAAACCCTAAACACTAAACCATTAATCCTAAACCCTAAACACTAAATTAAAACTCTAAATCAGAACCCTAAACCCTAAACTCTAAAACCTAAACCTAAATAAGAAAATAAAATAAAATAAAATAAAACCTAAACTAAACCTAAACCTAAACCTAAACCCAAAAATAAAATAAAATAGAAAATAAAAATTAAACTAAAATAAAATAAAAAAAAACCAAAACAAATAAAAAAATAAACCAAAAAATGAAAAACCTTAATAAAATAAAAACTAAACCTAAAATAAAAAAAATAAACCTAAAATAAAATAAAATAAAAACTAAATAAAAACCCCAAACCTAAGAAATAAAATTAACAATAAAACCTAAAAATAAATAAAAAATAACAACTAAACCATAAACATAAAATAAAAAAAATTAAATAAACTAAAAATAAACCTAAGCCTAAACTAAAAATAAAACCTAAAAAACCTAAAATAACAACCTAAAACCTAAACTTAAAAAAATAAAATATAAATTAAACCTAAGCCTAATAATAAAAAATAAAACTAAACTAAAAGATAAACCTAAACATAAACCTAAGCCTAAATGATAAACTAAAATAAATAAAAACCTAAACTAAAATAAATAAACCTAATATAAATAAACTACAATAATAAAAAATAAACCTAAATAAAATAAAAATAAAATAAAATAAATAAAAAATAAACTAAATAAACCTAAACTAGGGTTTACTTATTTTTTTTTTAAAACCCTAAACCATAAATAAAAAAAATAAAACCCAAAAATAAACCTAAAATAAAAACCTAAAACCTAAACCTAAAAAAATAATATAAAAACCTAAACCTAAACCTAAAAATAAAGAATAAAATAAAAATAAAACAAAACTAAAAAATAAAATAAAACCTAAACCTAAACTAAAAAAAATATCAAAACCTTAAACTAAACAAAAATAAAATAAAAATAAAATAATAAATACTAACTTAAACTACCTTTAATTAAAATAAAATAATAAAATAAATAAATAAACAATCCTAAACCTAATCTACCTACAACCCTAAACTCTAAATCCTAAATGGTAAACCCTAAACCTAAACTAAACCATAAACCCTAAACCATAAACCCTAAAGCCTAAACCCTAAACCCTAAAACACTAAACCCTAAAATATAAACCTAAACCTAAACCCTAAACTAAACTATGTTAAACCTTAAACCCAAACCTAAACTCTAAACCTAAACCCTAAACCCTAAACTAAAACCTAAACCCTAAACCCAAAAACCCTAAACCCTAAACACTAACTCATAAACCCTAAACCATAAACCCTAAACCCTAAAACCTAAACCTAAATAAAATAATAAAATAAAATAAAATAAAAACCTAAACTAAAACCTAATCCTAAACCTAAAACTAAACCAAAACCTAAACCTAATAATAAAATAAAATAAAAATGAAAAACTAAACAAAAAATAAAATAAAAAAACCTTAACTACACAAAATACTAAAATAAAATAAAAATTCAAAACCTAAATAAAATAAAAATTAAACCTAAAATAAAAATAAAATAAGCCTAACATAATATAAAATAAATACTAAATAAAACCTAAACCAAAAAAAAAATAATCCTAAAAACAAAACCTAAAAATAAATAAAATATAACACCTAAACCCAAAATAAAAAAAACCTAAACCTAGAATAGAAATAAAATAAACAAAATAAAATAAACCTAAACCCAAACTAAAATAAACTAAACTAAAATAAATAAAACCTAACCTAAACCTAAAATAAACAAAACCTAAACCTAAACTGAATGAAATATCATAAACTAAAAATAAACTTAACCCTAAACTAAAAAATAAAACCTAAAAATAAACCTAAAATAATAACCAAAAACCTAAACCTAATCTTAATTATAAAAAATAAAACTTAAACCTGAAAAATAAAAGAAAAATAAAACTAACTAAAACAAACCTAAACTTGAACAAAAACCTAAAAAAACAAAAATAAAAAAATAAACTAAAATAAATAAACTTAATATAAATAAACTAAACTAAATATAAATAAAAAATAAAAATAAATAATAAAATAAACTAAAATAAATAAAAAATAAACTAAATAAACATAAACCTACCTAAATTTTCTTTTAAAAAAACCCTAAACCCTAAACTAAGAAATAAAACCTAAAAATAAACCTAAAATAAAAACCTAAAACCTAAACCTAAACCTAAAAAATAAAATAAAACCTAAACCTAAACTAAAAAATAAAACATAAACTTAAAACTAGAAAATAAAATTAAAATAAAACTAAACTAAAAAATAAACTTAAACCTAAACCTAAAAAATAACTAAAATAAAAAAGCTAAACTAAAATAAATAAAAATAAACCTAAATAAAAATAAAAAATAAAACAAACTAAAATAATTAATAAAAATAAACTAGATAAACCTAAACCTACTAGTTTACTTAATTAAAAAAAATAAAAAATAAAAAAACCCCAAGACTAAAATTAACCCTAAACCCTAAACCCTAAACCCTAAGCTCTAATCCATAAACCTATAACCCTTTAACCTAAACCCTAAACCCTAAAACCCTAAAACCCTAAACCCTAAACCCTAAACCCTAAACCCAAAATTGTAAACCCTAAACCCTAAAACCCTAAATCTTAAACCATAAACCCTAAACTCCATTAAAAATAAACATTAAACCCTCAACCCTAAACATAAATCGAAACCCTAAACCTAAAACCTAACCTAAAACACTAAACCCTAAACTGCATACCATAAACCCTAAACCCTAAACCCTAAATCCTAAAACCCTAAACCATGAACCCTAAACCCTAAACCCTAAAACTTAAACCTAAATAATAAAATAAAATAAAATATAATATACTAAACCTAAACTAAAACATTAACCTAAACCTAAACCTAAACCTAAAAATAAAATAAAATAGAAAATAAAAACTAAACTAAAATAAAATAAATAAAAACCTAAACTTAACAAAAAATAAAATAAACCTAAAAATAGAAAACCTAAATAAAATAAAAAATAAACCTAAAATAAAAATAAAATAAACTTAAGATAAAATTAAATAAAAGTAAATAAAACTAAACATAAAAGATAAACCTAAAAATAAAACCTAAAAATAAATAGAAAACAATACCTAAACCCTAAACTAAAAAAACATAAACCTAAAGCAAAAATTAAACAAACAAAATAAAATAAACGTAAAGGTGAACTAAAATAAATAAAATAAAATAAACTAAAAATAAACCTAAGCCTAAACTAAAAAATAAAACTTAAAAATAAACCAAAAATAACAACCTAAAACCTAAACCTCATAAAATAAAATAAAAATGTAAGCCTAAACTTAATAATAAAAAATAAAACTTAAACCTAAAAAATAAAATTAAATTAAAACTAAATAAAAAATAAACATAAACCTAAACTTAAACCTAAAAAATAAAATAAAATAAAAAATCTAAACTAAAATAAATAAATCTAATATAAATAAACTAAACTAAATAAAATAAATAAACCTAAAAAAATAAAATAAACTAAAATGAATAAAAAAATATGCTAAATAAACTAAATAAACCTAAACTTATCAGTTTACATAATGTTTTTTTTAAAAACCCCTAAAACCTACACTATAAGCCCTAAATCGTAAAACCACTAAACCTTAAATCCTAAACCCTTAACCCTAAACTCTAAACCCTAAACCCTAAACCTACAACACTAAACCCTAAACCCTGAACCCTAAACCTACAATCGTAAACCTTAAACTATAAACCATTAACCCTATACCCTAAACCCTAAACCTTAAACCATTAACCCTAAACCCTAAACCCTAAACCCTAAACCCTATACCCTAAACTTTAAATCCTAAACCTTAATCCTTAAAAACCCATAAACTCTAAACCCTAAACTCAAAACCTTAAACTAATCATAAACCCTAAACCCAAAACCTTAAACTAACCATAAACCATAAACCCTAAACCCTAAACCAAAAACCCTAAATAATGAAACCCTAAACCCTAAATAACCCTAAACTCTAAAACCCTAAACCCTAAACTCTAAACCTTAAATAATAAAACCCTAAACCCTAAAACCTAAACAATAAACCCTAACTCCTAAACCCTAATCCCTAACCTTAAACCTAAACCTTAAAAGCATAAATCCTAAAACTTTAAAGCCTAAACCCTAATCATTAAACCATAACCCTAAACCCTAAACCTAAAAGTAAGGTAACTAAATAAATTAAAAAAGAAACCTAAACCTAAAACCTAATAAACCTAAACCTAAATCTAAACCCTAAGAATGGGAAGAACCATCACAGTAGGAAAATCATAGTCATCAAGGCTCAGTCTAGATCTAGCCATGGAGGCGAAGGCGTAGGCAATGATTATCGTAGTGGTAGTGGGGGATCTAGAGGTGCTGATCAATAGGAGGTAGTGGTGGCTGGTGGTATAGAGGAGCACTGAGGCTACTGGTGGTAGTGGAAGGAGAGATCGATGATATGATGGTGGATCCCACTACTCGAGAGGGGTGGTTCTAATGGGGATTGGAGAAACTGAAGACTGGTCAATCCGATCTGTTGCTTATGGAACTATGTCTTTATAGTAGAGATTCTAGTTATCTGTGGTTTTTTATTTATTCTATGCATGCTCATTTTTTATCTATGTTATCACTTGTGTCTTAGAAAACTTGGTGTGTTACTTGGTTGATGAAACCAAAAAGAAGAAATCTTGAATCATAATTTGTTCTCTTTGAAAAATAAAAAATAAAAACCATAAACCCTAAACCCTAAACTAAATCCTGAACCCACCTAAACCTAAACCCTAAACCCTAAACCCTAAAAACCCTAAACCCTAAACCCAAAATCATAAACTATAAAACCCTAAACCCTAAACCCTAAACCCTAAAAAGCTAAAAACCTTAATCTAAACTAAATAAAACCTAAAAGTAAAATAAATAAAAAACCTAAACCAAAATAAAATAAAATAAAAGCCTAAACTAAAACATAAACCTAAACCTAAAAAGAAAATAAAATAAAAACAAAACTAAAATAAAATAAAGAAAAACCTAAACTAAACTAAAAAAATAAAAAACTAAATAAAATAAAATCTATACCTAAAATAAAAATAATAAAACCTAAAATAAAACAAAATAAACTAAATAAAAACCTAAACCTCAAACATAAACCTAAAAATAAAACCTAAAAATTAATAAAAAAAATAAAACCTAAACCCTAAACTAAAAAAAACATAAACCTAAAATAAAAATAAAATAAACCTAAACTTAAACTAAAATAAATAAATCTTAAACCTAAAATAAACTAAACCTAAACCAAAATTTAAACTAAATTAAATAAAATAAACTAAAATAAACCTATACCTAGACTAAAAATAAAACCTTAAAATAAACCTAAAATAAAACAAAACCTCAACTTAAAAAAAATAAATAAAAACTAAACCTAAACCTAAAAATAAAAAATAAAACCTAAACCTAAAAATAAAATAAAAATAAAACTAAACTAAAAAATTAACTTAAACCTAAACCTAAACCTAAAAAATAAACTAAATAAAAACCTAAACTAAAATAGATAAACCTAAAATAAATAAACTAAACTAAATAAAAATAAAATTGATCCTAAATATAAATAAAAAATAAAATAAACTATAATAAATAAAAAATGAACTAAATAAATTAAATAAACTTAAACCTATCGATTTACTTAATTTAAAAATAAATAAATAAAAAAACCCTAAACCCTAAACCCTAAATACTAAACCTTAAACCCTAAACCCTAATACCTAAAGCCTAAACAAGAAACCCAAACCCTAAACCTTAAGCCCTTAACCCTAAACCTAAACCTAACCCTAAACCCAAAAACCTAACATTAAGATAATCAAACCCTAAGATAAACCTAAACCCAAAACTTAAAAACCCTAAAGCCTAAAGCCGAAACACTAAACCCTAAACCCTAAACCCTAAACCCTAAACCCTAACTCTTAAACCCTAACTTAAACCCTAAACCCTAAACCGTAAACCCTAAAAGCCTAAACCCTAAACCCTAAACCCTAAACTATAAACCCTAAACCTAATCCTAAAGAAACTAGATAAATAAAAAAATAAACCTAAACCCTAAAACCTAATAAACTTAAACCTAAACCTAAATCTAAACACTAATAATGGGCAGAACCTTGATGGTAGGAGCATCAGCGTCAACTAAGCTCAATTTAGATCTAGCAATGTAGTTGATGGCAGAGGAGGTGGTTATCACAGTGGTGGTTGGGGATCTCGAGATGCTGGTGAATATGGAGGTCGTGGTCAAAATAGTGGTGGTTATGGAAGTAGAAGGATGACGAGGTTATAAGGATGGTGGTCATGAAGGGATAGATCAAATATGATGATCCCCCGCCGAGAGGTGGTGGTTCTAATGGGAACTAGAGAAACTAAAGAATGGTCGATCCGACCTACTGGAACTATGACTTTATAGAGAGATAGTTCAAGTTATCTAGGGTTTTTAATTTACTTTATGTGTGCTCATTTTTTATATATGTCATCGCTTATGTCTTAGAAATCTTGGTGTGCCATTTGGTTGGTGAAATCAAAGATAATAAATGTTGAATATGAATTTATTCTTCGTTAAAATATTAAACCCTAAACCCTAAACTAAAACTTAAACCATAAATCTATAACCTAAACTCTAAACCCTAAAACCATAAACCCTAAACACTAAACCCTAAACCCTAAACATAAAACCCTAAACCCTAAAACCCTAAACCATAAACCTGTTGACCTCACTTTTGGAGTGAGCTCTCAACTTCCTTATCATAGATCTAGGACTCTCATAAACACATAGAGTTCCTTAGTCTTAAGAAACTTGTAGTGATTAGGTGAACACTTAACCTAAACCTAGAGACTTAGAAGAGTTAGTCATAGGGGTAGGTTGTGCCTTAGGGATTTAGGAGAACTTGCCTACCTTATAGCCCAAACCAAATCCTTACTTTATTCTTCCAAATCAAATCTCAAATTTAAATCAAAATTCCAAAATCAAATCCAACTATCATATGATTTAAACCCATGATCAAATTCAAACTCCAAATCCCTTCCTAAGCCCTTTGATTTTATCTTATGGACTTAAATTTAACCAAATTTAACCCAACCTATTGATTTTCTCAATTATCAAATTTAATCTCAAATCAAATTCTAAATCATAAATCAATTCCAAACTACAAATGGTTGAAACCCAAATCAAATCAAATTCCTGATTTTAGCCATTTTAGCCAAATTCTTGAACTTGGCTAAATAATACTAAAATCAATTCAAAACTCATGGATTTCCTCATGATTTAAACATTCCTAGAATCATTGATCCAAATATAAATACAAACTACAATTATGAAACCAAATCCATGCTAACCCAAATTAAACCTAAGTTAGCCCTTTTGACTTGAAATTATCATATGAACCAAAATCCATATGGATCCAAATTACTTGCAATTGATTTGTATTTTCATCAAACCCATTTATCAATATAATTAAACTTGAATCAAGCCATGATCAAGCCAATTAACCCATTTAGGTTCACTTGAACTAAAGTGACCTAAAGACCTTTTCAAGCCAAGGTCTAATTTTACCCAAATTGGATTGAACTAAGCCCATCCAAACCTCACAACATGATAAAACTAACCCTAAACCCTCATCTCTAAACCTTAAACTAACCCTAAACCCTAAACCTTAAAAAGCTAAAAACCAAAATCTAAACTAAATAAAATCTAAAAGAAATAAATAAAAAAACTGAAATCAAAATAAAAGAAAATAAATAAAATAAAATAAAAACTAAATTGAAATATAATAATTAAAAACCTAAACTAAACTAAAAATATATAAAACCTAAATAAAATTAAAACTAAAGCTAAAATAAAAATATAATAAACTTAAAATAAAATAAAATAAAACTAAATAAAAACCTAAACCAAAAAATAATCCAAAAAAAATAAAAAATAAAATCTAAATCCTAAACTAAAAGAAACCAAAACCTAAAATAAAAATAAAATAAACTTAAACCTAAACTAAAATAAACTAAACTAAAATAAATAAAACCTAAACCTAAACTCAATTAAATAAAATAAACTAAAAATAAACCTAAACCTATACTAAAACATAAAAACTAAAAATAAACCTAAAATAGAAACCTAAAACCTAAACCTAAAAAAACAAAAAAAAAACCAAAACCTAACACTCAAAATAAAAAATAAAACCTAAACTTAAAAAATAAAATAAAAAAAACAAACTAAATAATAAACCTAAACCTAAAAAATAAAATAAAATGAAAAAGCTAAACTAAAATAAATAAACTATATTAAAAAAATAAAATAAACCTAAACAAAAATAAAAAATAAAATAAACTAAAATAAATCAAAAAATAAACTAAATAAACCAAAACCTACCATTTCACTTAATTTAAAAAAAAACCCAACCCTAAAACTTAAACACTAAACCCTAAACCCTAAAACCTAAACCCAAAAATATAAATCCTAAAACCCTAATCCCTAAACCCTAAACCCTAAAATATAAACCCTAAAACCCTAAAGCCTAAACTCTTAAAAAAACCTTAAACCTTAAACCCTAAACCCTAAACCCTAAACCCTAAACCCTAAACCCTAAACTAAAACCTAAACCCTAAACATAAAACTTAAACCCTAAATCCTAAAAACCCTAAACCCTAAACACTAAACCATTAATCCTAAACCCTAAACACTAAATTCGAAAACTCTAAATCGTAAACCCTAAACCCTAAACTCTAAAACCTAAACCTAAATAAGAAAATAAAATAAAATAAAATAAAAACCTAAACTAAAACCTAAACCTAAACCTAAACCCAAAATAAAATAGAAAATAAAATTAAACTAAAATAAAATAAATAAAACCAAAACAAATAAAAATTAAACCAAAATGAAAAACTTTAATAAAATAAAAACTAAACCTAAAATAAAAAAAATAAACCTAAAATAAAATAAAATAAAAAACTAAATAAAACCCCAAACCTAAGAAATAAAATTAACAATAAAACCTAAAATAAATAAAAATAACAACTAAACCATAAATATAAAATAAAAAAAAATTAAATAAACTAAAAATAAACCTAAGCCTAAACTAAAAATAAAACCTAAAAAAACCTAAAATAACAACCTAAAACCTAAACTTAAAAAAATAAAATATAAATTAAACCTAAGCCTAATAATAAAAGATAAACCTAAACATAAACCTAAGCCTAAATGATAAACTAAAATAAATAAAACCTAAACTAAAATAAATAAACCTAATATAAATAAACTACACTGAATAAAAAATAAACCTAAATAAAAATAAAAAATAAAATAAGCAGAATTAAATAAAAAATAAACTAAATAAACCGAAACCTACTGGTTTACTTATTTTTTTTAAAAAACCCTAAACCATAAATAAAAAAATAAAACCCAAAAATAAACCTAAAATAAAAACCTAAAACCTAAACCTAAAAAAATAATATAAAAACCTAAACCTAAACCTAAAAATAAAGAATAAAATAAAAATAAAACAAAACAAAAAATAAAATAAAACCTAAACCTAAACTTAAAAAATAAACAAATATCAAAAACCTTAACTAAACAAAATAAAAATAAAAATAAAAAAAACAATAAACTAATTAAACTTAAACCTATCAGTCTACTTAATTAAAAAAATAAAATAATAAAAAAATAAACAAATCGAAAAAAAACCTGAATCCTAAACCCTAAACCTTAGACCTACAACCCTAAACTCTAAATCCTAAATGGTAAAACCCTAAAACCTAAACACTAAACCATAAACCCTAAACCATAAACCCTAAATGCTAAACCCTAAACCCTAAAACACTAAACCCTAAAACATAAACCTTAAAACCTAAACCCTAAACCCTAAACTTAAACTATGTTAAAAAACCTTAAACCCAAAACCTTAAACCCTAAACCCTAAACCCTAAACTAAAACCTAAACCATAAACCCTAAACCTTAAACCCTAAAAACCCTAAACCCTAAACACTAACTCATAAACCCTAAACCCTACCACCCTAAACCATAAACCCTAAACCCTAAAACCTAAACCTAAATAAAATAATAAAATAAAATAAAATAAAAACCTAAACTAAAACCTTATCCTAAACCTAAAACTAAACCAAAACCTAAACCTAATAATAAAATAAAATAAAAATGAAAAACTAAACAAAAAATAAAATAAAAAACCTTAACTACACCAAATACTAAAATAAAATAAAAATAAAAAACCTAAATAAAATAAAAACTAAATCTAAAATAAAAATAAAATAAGCCTAACATAATATAAAATAAATACTAAATAAAAACCTAAACTAAAAAAATAATCCTAAAAACAAAACCTAAAAATAAATAAAATATAACACCTAAACCCTAAATGAAAAAAAACCTAAACCTAAAATTAAAATAAAATAAACAAAATAAAATAATCCTAAACCCAAACTAAAATACACTAAATTAAAATAAATAAAACCTAAGCCTAAACCTAAAATAAACAAAACCTAAACCTAAACTGAATGAAATATCATAAACTAAAATAAACTTAACCCTAAAAAAAAATAAAACCTAAAATAAACCTAAAATAATAACCAAAACCTAAACCTAATCTTAATTATATAAAATAAAACTTAAACCTGAAAATAAAAGAAAATAAAACTAACTAAAAATAAAACCTAAACTTGAAAAACCTAAAAAAAACAAAAATAAAAAAATAAACTAAAATAAATAAACTTAATATAAATAAACTAAACTAAATATAAATATAAATAAACAGAAATAAAAATAAAAAATAAAATAAACTAAAATAAATAAAAAAATAAACTAAATAAACATAAACTTACCTAAATTTTCTTTTAAAAAAACCCTAAACCCTAAACTAAGAAATAAAACCTAAAATAAACCTAAAATAAAACCTAAAACCTAAACCTAAACTAAAAAAAATAAAACCTAAACCTAAACCAAAAAATAAAACATTAAACTTAAAACTAGAAAATAAAATTAAAATAAAACTAAACTAAAAAATAAATTTAAACCTAAACCTAAAAAGTAACTAAAATAAAAAACCTAAACTAAAACAAATAAAAATAAACCTAAATAAAAATAAAAAATAAAACAAACTAAAATAATTAATAAAAATAAACTAGATAAACTAAACCTACTAGTTTACTTAATTAAAAAAAATAAAAAATAAAAAAACCCCAAGACTAAAATTAACCCTAAACCCTAAACTCTAAACCCTAAGGTCTAATCCATAAACCTATAACCCTTTCTGAGCCCTAAACCCTAAACCACAAACCACTAAACCCTAAACCACTGAGCCACTAGGCAGGGTGTGAGCCACGGACCTAAGGCCACAAATCTTGAGCCATGAGCCCTAAACTCCATTAAAATGGGCATTAAACCTCGACCCTAGGCATAAATCAGAAACCCTGACTAAACCTAGGCCAAATGCGTACCATAAACCCTAGGCCTGACCTAAATCACAGGCCTAAACCATGAACCTCCCTAAACCCTAAAACTTAAACCTAAATAATAAAATAAAATAAAATATAAACACCTAAACTAAAACACTAAAACCTAACTAAACCTAAAAGTAAAATGAAGAATGAATAAAACTAAATTAAAATAAAATAAATAAAACCTAAACTTAACAAAATAAAATAAACCTAAAATGAAAACCTAAATAAGATAAAATTAACCTAAAATAAAATAAAATAAACTTAAGATAAAATTAAATAAAAGTAAATAAAATCTAAACATAAAAGATAAACCTAAAATAAAACCTAAAAATAAATAGAAACAATACTACCACAAGCTTAAAAACATAAACCTAAAGAAAATTAAACAAACAAAATAAAATATAAAGATTGAGACTAAAATAAATAAAATAAAATAAACTAAAAATAAACCTAAGCCTAAACTAAAAATAAAACTTAAAAATAAACCAAAAATAACAACCTAAAAACCTCATAAAATAAAATAAAATGTAAGCTTAATAATAAAAATAAAACTTAAACCTAAAATTAAATTAAATTAAAACTAAATAAAAAATAAACATAAACCTAAACTTAAACATAAAAAATAAAATAAAATAAAAAAATCTAAACTAAAATAAATAAACCTAATATAAATAAATTAAACTAAATAAAAATAATAGTAAACCTTACTAAAAAAATAAAATAAACTAAAATGAATAAAAAAATATGCTAAATAAACTAAATAAACCTAAACTTATCAGTTTACATAATGTTTTTTTTTAAAAACCCCTAAAACCTACACTATAGCCCTGGGTAAAACCACTACCAGCCTCCTAACCCTTAACTCTGACCCCAAACCCTAAACCTGAGTACCCTAAACCTATGTGGTGAGCCTTTCTATGGGCCATTGACACTGTGCCTGGCCCCAGCCCAGGCCATTAACCTGCCCTGACCCTGGGCCCTAGCCCTGTGCCCTAGGCTTTAAATCCTGAGCCAGATCTTACCATAAACTCTGGGCCACAAGCCCACGCCAGGCTGACCATCCACTGGGCCCACCAACATGGGCATAAACCTGGGCCTGACCAAGGCCCTAAATAAGCCACTAAACCTAAATGACACCCAGGCTCTAAAGCCTACCACACTCTAAGGACCAAATAATAAAACCCTGACCACCCTAAACAATAAACCCTGGCTCCTAAACCCTGATCCCTAACTCTCCCAAGCATAAATCCTAAAACTTTAAAGCTCCTAATCATTAAACCATAACCTAAACCACACCTAAAAGTAAGGTAACTAAATAAATTAAAAAGAAACCTAAACCCTAACCTAATAAACTAAACCTAAATATAAACCCTAAGAATGGGAAGAACCATCACAGTAGGAAAATCATAGTCATCAAGGCTCAGTCTAGATCTAGCCATGGAGGCGTGAAATGATTCGTATTAGTAGTGGGGATCTAGAGGTCTTGTCAATATGTCACGGTGGTGGTGGGAGCGGTGGTGGTAATAGAAGCGAGGAGGAGGCTACAGTGGTGGTAGTGGAAGGGAGATCGATGATATGATGGTGGATCCCACTTTCGAGGCTGGGTGGTTCTAATGGGGATTGGAGAAACTGAAGACTGGTCAATCCGATCTGTTGCTTATAGAACTATGTCTTTATAGTAGAGGCGATTCTTGTTATCTGTGGTTTTTTATTTATTCTATGCATGCTCATTTTTTATCTATGTTATCACTTGTGTCTTAGAAAACTTGGTGTGTTACTTGGTTGATGAAACCAAAAAGAAGAAATCTTGAATCATAATTTGTTCTCTTTGAAAAATAAAAAATAAAAACCATAAACCATAAACCCTAAACTAAAACCCAAACCCACCTAAACCTAAACCCTAAACCCTAAACTCTAAAAACCCTAAACCCTAAACCCAAAATCGTAAACCGTAAAACCCAAAACCCAAAACCATAAACACTAAAAAGCTAAAAACCTTAATCGAAACTAAATAAAACCTAAAAGTAAAATAAATTAAAAAACCTAAACAAAAATAAAATAAAATAAAAGCCTAAACTAAAACATAAACCTAAACCTAAAAAGAAAATAAAAAAACAAAAAAATAAAAGAAAACCTAAACTAAACTAAAAAAACTAAATAAAATAAAATCTATACCTAAAATAAAAATAATAAAACCTAAAATAAAACAAAATAAACTAAATAAAAACCTAAACCTCAAACATAAACCTAAAAATAAAACCTAAAATTAATAAAAAATAAAACCTAAACCCTAAACTAAAAACATAAACCTAAAATAAAAATAAATAAACTAAACTAAACTAAAATAAATAAATCTTAAACCTAAAATAAACTAAACCTAAACCAAAATTTAAACTAAATTAAATAAAATAAACTAAAAATAAAACTATACCTAGACTAAAAAATAAAACCTTAAAATAAACCTAAAATAAAAACCTGAAACCTCAACTCAAAAAATTAAATAAAATCTAAAACTAAACTAAAATAAAAAATAAAACCTAAACCTAAAAAAAAATAAAATAAAACTAAACTAAAAAATTAACTTAAACCTAAACCTAAAAAAATAAACTAAATAAAACCTCTAAAATAGATAAACCTAATAAATAAATAAACTAAAATAAAAAATAAAATTGATCCTAAATATAAATAAAATAAAATAAACTATAATAAATAAAATGAACTAAATAAATTAAATAAACTTAAACCTATGGGTTGCTTACTTTAAAATAAAATAAATAAAACCCTAACCCTAACAAAACTAAACCTTAAACCCTAAACCCTAATCCTAAACTAAACACAAACCCACCTAAACCTTATCAACCTAAACCTTAACCCTCGGCCCTAAACCCTATAACCCTAACTAAAATAACCCTGATCCTAAACCCTCTTAAAACCCCAAGCCACTAAACCCTAAACCTCCCTAAACCACAACCCTAACTCTTAAACCACACCTAAACCTACCAAGCCTAAACCTAAACCTAACTACACTCTAAACCCTAATCCAACTAGATAAATAAAAAAAATAAACCTAAAACAAACCTAATAAACTTAAACCTAAACCTAAATCTAAACACTAATAATGGGCAGAACCTTGATGGTAGGAGCATCAGCGTCAACTAAGCTCAATTTATATCTAGCAATGTAGTTGATGGCAGAGGAGGTGGTTATCACAGTGGTGGTTGGGGATCTCGAGATGCTGGTGAATATGGAGGTCGTGGTCAAAACAGTGGTGGTTATGGAAGTAGAAGGATTGACGAAGGTTATAAGGATGGTGGTCATGAAGGGATAGATCAGAAATATGATGCAGATCCTGCTGCTCGAGAGGTGGCGGTGGTTCTGAAGGGAACTAGAGAAACTAAAGAATGGTCGATCCGATCTACTGCTTATGAAACTATGACTTTATAGTAGAGATAGTTCAAGTTATCTAGGGTTTTTAATTTACTCTATGTGTGCTCATTTTTTATATATGTCATCGCTTATGTCTTAGAAATCTTGGTGTTCCATTTGGTTGGTGAAATCAAAGATAATAAATGTTGAATATGAATTTATTCTTCGTTAAAATATTAAACCCTAAACCCTAAACTAAAACTTAAACCATAAATCTATAACCTAAACTCTAAACCCTAAAACCATAAACCCTAAACACTAAACCCTAAACCCTAAACACAAAACCCTAAACCCTAAAACCCTAAACCATAAACCTGTTGACCTCACTTTTGGGGTGAGCTCTCAACTTCCTTATCATTGATCTAGGACTCTCATAAACACATAGAGTTCCTTAGTCTTAAGAAACTTGTAGTGATTAGGTGAACACTTAACCTAAGCCTAGAGACTTAGAAGAGTCAGTCATAGGGGTAGGTTGTGCCTTAGGGATTTAGGAGAACTTGCCTACCTTATAACCCAAACCAAATCCTTACTTTATTCTTCCAAATTGAATCTCAAATTCAAATCTACATTCCAAAATTAAATCCAACTATCATATGATTGAAACCCATGACCAAATTCAAACTCCAAATCCCTTCCTAGGCCCTTTGATTTTATCTTATGGACTTAGCCTTAACCAAATTTAAATCAACCCAAATTCTATTGATTTTCTCAATTATAAAATTTAATCTCAAATCAAATTCTAAATCATAAATCAATTCCAAACTACAAATGGTTGAAACCCAAATCAAATCAAATTCCTGATTTTAGCCATTTTAGCCAAATTCTTGAACTTGGCTAAATAATACTAAAATCAATTCAAAACTCATGGATTTCCTCATGATTTAAACATTCCTAGAATCATTGATCCAAATATAAATACAAACTACAATTATGAAACCAAATCCATGCTAACCCAAATTAAACCTAAGTTAGCCCTTTTTCACTTGAAATTATCATATGAACCAAAATTCATATGGATCCAAATTACTTGCAATTCGATTTGTATTTTCATCTCAAACCCATTTATCAATATAATTAAACTTGAATCAAGCCATGATCAAGCCAATTAACCCATTTAGGTTCACTTGAACTAAAGTGACCTAAAGACCTTTTCAAGCCAAGGTCTAATTTTACCCAAATTGGATTGAACTAAGCCCATCCAAACCTCACAACATGATAAAAAATTATTCTAGGTTAATTAATTGTCATGAATTAGGTCAAACCAAGTCAAACTAGCTCATTAACTAAGTCAACATTTAACCCAAATGAAACCCAAATTAGCCAGAATCCACCATATGAGAAATTGACTAAACAATTGATTCAAATCCATTCCTATCCAATGATTGAAGATGACCAAACCCTCACTTGAGCAAACAAAGCCCAATTGGCTATTTGACCCAAGTTGACTCAAATTGGCATAAAAAGCCAAAATAGGTCAAATCATAATCCAACCCAAATTGATTATAACTAATGGCTCAAGTTCATTCTAAATCACTTATTAAACTTGACCAAAACCATGATTGAGCCCAATTTGACCAATTGGTCAACTTGACCTAACCTAACCCAAATTGACCTAAAGGGTCAAATTAGCCAAAATCTAAATTAATTCCAATTTAAACCAAACCAAAGCCTACAATCATTTTCAATTAGCCAATTGAACTTGACCCAAACCTAGGTTTGACCCAATTTGACCAATTTGTCAACTTGACCCAACCTAACCTAATTTGACCTACATAGGTCAAATCAAATAAACTCCAAACTACTTGAAATTTGGGCTAACCCACTTTTGACCCATCCCAAATCTACCAAAACTAAACCCAAAGCAAAATAAACATTTTTCCATTGGGTTTAGGGCATCCTATGAGATAATACACATGCTCATTTGGTCATTTATGCCCCTAACCACTTGGCACCCAATCATAGGTCCATTTAGGCACAGGACCATGGCTGACTTAACCAAAAGGTGGTTAGGTCAGCCATGATCCATGGGGAGGTGAAATCACCTCCCCATCCCCAATGGAGCTTTCCAAACAACCATAAGACACCCATTACTCCCTTGGCGGCCTCCTCCACACCCTCACCCAACCAAACTGAGCCACATCATGCACCCAAGGACCTCCACCACCCTCCAATTTGGCTAATTGATCAAGAAAAAATCCAAAGAAGCTATGGCCGTCCGATCTAAGGAATGAGGGGGTATACCCCCCTCATTCTCACTCAAACTCAGACACTCACACTTGATTCATCCCTATCAGCCAAGGAGAGAGTTCTTAGAGTAATTTCCAAGCCTTCCCAGCTCCCCAAAATCCCCATTCTCAATTTCATGCAAAATTGAAATAGGGAAGGCAACCTCCGATTCTCAATTGCTTAAACCTCCACCAAAGTGCAATTAACTTTGCACACCCCTTCCTTGGAGTAAAATGAGTGAGAACAAATCATTTCCCAAGCTTCTCGATGGCCGGAGGGTAGAGTTCAATCAAGCCCAAGCACCTACACCTAGTGGATTGGTCTTTAGAGCAAACTACACCAAATCAAAGCTTATGCAGCTCAATAGAGCTTTATTTCTACCAAACAAAACTTCTTCAATTGTTGGAATCATCGTTCATAAGCTCTGGTTAGGTATGCCATTGAAATCGATCCTTGAATAAAAATAGTTTGGTCTTTTGTGAAAGAAATTTTCATGTCATACGATTTCCTCTGTTAGATCATGTTATTGTGCTTCCTCGAAGGTGTGGGATCATTTTCATCTCCATCCGAGCTCGGGTGAGCTCGGATCGAGCAGCAATCGATGGATGGTAGTCATTGTTTGATGCTAGGGAGGAGATAGATCATGTACTATCCATCCCGCATGATCGGGATGAATGGTCCGATCTAATCATGCTTATAGCCTCTTATTAATCCTTCAAATCTTAGATGGGACGGTCCATGGAGTTACCATGTGCACCGCCATTCGACTCATCACTTGAACGTGATAACTTAAATAGCAAATCCCATTGCGCCATAATGGAAAGCACGCCATGTTAGCCGCCATGTGGCCCGATGGGATTAAGGCTCTAATTAGGGATAATTAACTAGTTTTTAGTCCTGAAAGTTCCTAAATTCAAAACTAATTCTATAAAAATCAATAAAAAAAATACAAACTTAGGCTCATTTTAAAGATAGTTTATAGTAGAATCCAAGAAAATTATTATTAATTGATTTTGAATAGTGGATTTGGATTAATTAAGGCTTAATTAGAATGTAATTAGTCTAATTACTCCCAAATTAACCATCCAATTAATCTTAAACTTTCTGTGCATGTTAACGGGGGATGATCTCTACCTCCCCTATTTTTGGGATTTTATTGGTTTCTTAATTAGGGAAATCAATGGGTTAAGCATTAATAATTTTCTCGATGTAATTAGTGATAATTAAGCAAATGAATAGTACATTAATCAATTTAAGCTTATTAACCTCTGTTAATGATGTTGAAGTCAAGAGAAATGGATTGGGACTCCCTCTTCCAATCTTTTCTTTAAGTCTTCTCTAATCCCTCTTAAATAATTGAATAATCAACACCCCTTAATTAATTAATTAACAAGAATAATCAAAAATCAAAATCATACCTCAACTTTAATCAACTAATTGAAAGGATTTAGTGATTGAGACTTAGGCTCCCTTCTTTGTCCCTTTCTCTAAGCCCATCTCATTTTGATTGTTTAAGGTTAATTAAAGTTTAATTAGTTAATTAACAAATTTAATTAATCATTTGAATCTATTTCTCTAATTTAAACTTGGGTAGCTCTTTGGGTGTTTAATAATCCAAAGGGGGAGGTAATGAAATTATGATTAGCTCACATGTGTGAGAATACTATAAAAGTAGTTAAGTGAGATCCCTTAAGCTTAATTAACTATTAATCATAAGCCAATTGCATTAAGCCCCTTTCATTTCTTAGGAGCATTGCAAATTTACTTTCCATGTGGTTGCATATCATATTGGCTCATTATTAATTTGTAAATTAACTTAAGGTGATGTAGGTAAGGGTTAATTAATTGGCTTAATTCATACCCTAACCTAATTAAACCATAAAATCAACTTAAATACTTCTTCATTAAATCAAATTAACTCACACATGAGGAATGGGATTAGGATCAGAAATCTCTTTCATTTCCTAAATCAAATCAAACTCAAAATTAAGAAATCTCATTAAAGGACTTTGGTTTATTTTAAGTGACTTTATTTAGTATGATTGTCCTTAGGAATTAATTGGAATGAATGAGATAATGTGCTTATGTTCCTTTATTTTTTCAATCATGTTAAATGTTGCTTCCCATGTGTAAACATGCATTCATTCCTTTTAAAATTAACTAATTGAAATGGTTTCTTTTATGTCAAATTGCATGTGTTGATTTAAATTAAAAATAGGTGTGGCTATTATCACTATTAAATCAAAAATTATTTTCAAAAGCCCAAAAATCAATTATGATAAATGTAGTGATGTTTATTACAAAAATCTATAGGTTTTCATGTGTTGATAATATAAGATATGCAATATGAAGCTCTCTTTCCTTATCTTACATGTATTCACATAGGAATTACAAATGTATAGTTCATTTGAAAAGCACATAACATTTGTCTAAATCTATTCCTATGCATTTCCACGCTAAAACATAAGAAGAATTTTATACCACATATGTAAATCATATAATAAAATAAAATATGACTTCTTGCATGAGTTGTTCTTCTTGTGGTTATTTTCATATATTCACCTGTATCTAAGAAAAGTGGTATATTAGTTTGGACACCCAAAGTTGCAAGGCTTTAAATAGCCCTAAGTAGGTCTTATACCTTATGCCACTAGCACAGAACAATTGTGTCGTACTCACTTTAAACTCTTATACATGTGTATGTGTGATGTGGCCAATGAATAAGAATCATAAGTCATATAAATCAAATACAAATTTTGCATGAGCTTTTTCTATCCTTGTAGTTACCTATACATCTATATGTATCTATGACAAGTGGTATATTAGTCTGGACACCCTAGGATTGCGATGCTTTATGTAGCCTTAAGTAGGCCTTGTACCTTATGCCCCTGGTGTGAAACAAAGATGATGTACTCACATAAAACTTTTATACATGTGAATGTGTATCTAGCTAATAGATGAAAAATCCCTATTTCTATTAAAAAGGCATGCATTCATGATTCAATCAAATGAAATATTTAAATTTCAAACACACTTCTTTGCATTCATCATTCAAGTATGCTAAAATATAAATTGCATGTATAGGAATGCATAGGATTTAATCATATGCATGATATACATGATGGAAAGAAATGAATAAACATGTGTTATGTTATAGTAATTCATTCTAATTAATCTTAAGATGCCTTTCTTATTGAATAAGGTTATTTACAGTGAACCTAAACTTATGGACTAATTAAAACATATAATATGCTATTCACTAAAGGAAATTGATTAATTAACTTGCTTTAGAAGTGACTTAAGGTAGGGATGAAAGAGAGGTTCCCTCTCTTTCTTCTCTTTATAACACTTAGTTGTTAAGTGTAGACCATATGAAATGAAAGAAAAGTAAAATCTTTAAATCAATCAAATCACTTAAAGAAAAATCAACCACTTTATAAATTAAATCCCTCACACTTAGCAAATTACAACTCTAAAGCCTAGTTTGGACATACCACACAAGCTTTAATTCACACACAATAGACTAAGTCACCATTTATAGATTTATGTTAGGGAGGTGTATGGTTTGATGTATGCTTGTTTTGTGATGTATTATTTTAGATTGGATGTTAGGGCGCATGTGCGTAGTCTGGATGTTGGGCCGATATTAGCCTAATCATGCTTTCTGTAGGGGGTTGTGCTTAAGGGGCCGCTAAATAAAAATATAAATGCTTTTTTCTATGCAGGTTGCTTAGCCCCTAAGCATAACCCAAGTTAAGATAGGTGGGCTTGGTTACACATGTGTGGGGTGCTAAGTCCAAATTATTCATATAATTGCTTGGTTTGTATGGTGTGTTTAGCTAACATTTATTTTCAGGTGTAGCTCGATTTACTTTCCTTCTTTTAATGTAATTTTGCATTAGGATTAGGGTGAGTATTATGAGGGATTAGGATGAGCATTGGTTATAAGACCAAGTCTTATGTACCATGTGATGCCTTTGGAGCAAGCATAGCCAAATCA
The DNA here is from genome assembly GCA_021442155.1 of Cymbidium sinense. Lineage (NCBI taxonomy): Eukaryota > Viridiplantae > Streptophyta > Magnoliopsida > Asparagales > Orchidaceae > Cymbidium > Cymbidium sinense. The sequence continues at coordinate 162,476,150 of CM038215.1, forward strand.
ATCCAAAAAGAAGGAAGAAATAGAGAAAATTAAATGAAGAAATGGAAGATGAAGAAATGAAGAAGGAAGAATGAAGAATGAAGACCCCCATAACATTCATCATTTGTAATTGTAATTATTCTCTTGTAATCTAGGTTGTATAAGGATAGAACTCAACTACTCACATTTCTTTTTTGGGATGTGGTGGCACGCATCGACCTTTTATTCTTTTTGATAGCTTTATAAAATTATTTGATGTTTTGTTTAGCGTTAGAAAAAGCATCACTTTTCATAGTTTGTTTATGATTGGTGATTGTTATATGGCATGGATGCAATTAGGCTCTTAGAATAAAAATTAATTCTCTATCCCATTAGCAACTCATAACTAAACTTTTAAAATAACTCATAATCTCATATAAAAGCTTAGGCATTAAATGAAGATAATAAAATATTTAGTAACCCCTTAGCTGGATGTTATATGTTTAATATCATGCATAATCATCTTGTTTCACTCTTGTTAAGAGAGGGCTTCCATCTTTGCTAGATAGAATGGGATTAACCTTTGAGAGCCTATGATGGAAGAACACCTATTTCCCTTTTGATTTGGCCCATAATCAACTTCTCATGAATTTAGGCATACAAAATCCTATATCCTGTGTCAAAATACAGAGTCCTAAATTAAATAAAATTTGATAAGAATTTGCATTGGATTTAAGTCAGTATTCATACCCCTCATGCTCAAGTCTCTTAGGGACTGGGTTTAAGGACTTAGTCTTTTTTCTAAATAATAACAACCTAGCCATATCACAAAAGTATATGACTTGCCTACATGGATTTAAAGCATAGGAGGAGTTAGTTGGCTGCCACTCCAGGTGATAATAAGTCCAACAGTCGGGTGGTTTACTCTCTCTTATGGAGCTAAACCATATAACCACATTCCCCTTAGATTTAGGTCATGCTTCAGCCCTCGCCAAAGTTCCCTAAATTTAGGATCTGAGGTTGTTGTTTCCCTTTACGGGCTACAAGCATAAATCCTCACTTTGGCATTTTCATAATCTTGTATTATGGAATTTTAAGTCCTAGATTTCTAATAAAATTTCAAATCAAAATAAATCTCCAAAATTTCAAATATATAAAGCCCAACCATAGGATCGATTGGACTGCTCACTAGGTTTCCTAGTATCATGAGTACTCCCTGCTCATCTCCTTTGGTTTAGATAATAACTCTTCCCTTTTGATCCATCCCACTTGATCTTCTAAAATACAACCAATTTATTGATAGTCCTATCTTTGAATTCTTTGGAGAAAATAATCGCCTACATTAATCAAGGGTATTCTTAAGGGATTAATTTTTCTTAAGATGTAATTAACTATGGGGGCTTGCCTCCATAGGGAACTTAACGAACCAGTTTAAATAAACCTAGTTTACTTTTCCATGTAAAGTATGGGAAAAATATCTGGTATATTTGAAGACCCATCATGCCTTAGGAGTCCTTATTAGGTGATTAGGTCCATCGTAGGGTAGTGATTTCTATCTTTCGAGATAGTGCACTATTCTTTGATTCGATCACCTCAATAAGTATATCAGATCTGTATGTTGTCCCCTCATATACATATACTGAAAATATACACCACCACACTAAACCTAAACCCTAACTAAACCCTAAACCCTAAACCACAACCATAAACCCTAAACCCAAAATACAACTAAACCCCAAATCTTACACTAAACCTAAATCATAAAACCCTAACTCTAAATTCTAAATAGCCTACCCTAAACCTAAACCATAAACCCTAAACCTGACCCTGACCCTAAACTACTGCCCTAAACCCTAAAATCCACTGAATATCCTGACCCCAACCTCCCTAATCTAAACCTACCCTGAGCCTGAAATCCTACCACACAAAACCACAGGCCACACCTACCCCAAACAACTGGGCTGCTAAACCACTAAACCTACCAACCTACCCTCTAAAACCAAACCTACACTAAAATAAACCTAAACAAAAAAACCTGACTAAACTAAAAAACCTAAAAAAATAAATAAATAAAATAAACTAAATAAAATAAAGATAAAATAAACAACTAAACCTAACAACCTAAACTAAACTTAAACCTAAAATAAAATAAAATAAAAAAATGTGAACTAAACTAAAATAAAGTAAATAAAACCTAATGAACTAAAAATAAAATAAAGCCCAAAATAAAAGACTAAATAAAAAAAATGAACCTAGATAAACATTAATTAAACCTAAAATAAAATAAAATAAAATTGAAAAACTAAACCTAAAAATAAACCTAAAATAAATAAAAACCTAAACCATAAACTAAAAAAACCTAAACCTAAAAGAAAAATAAAATAAACCTAAACTAAAATAAACAACACTATACTAAATAAAAGCTAAACTTTAATCTAAAATAAACTAAACCTAAACCTAAACATAAACTACATAAAATAATATAAACTAAAAATAAACTAACCTAAACTAAAAAAAATCCTAAAATAAACCTAAAATAAAACCTAAAACCTAAACCTAAAAAAATTAAAAAAACCTACCTAAAAAATAAAATAAAACCTAAACATAAAAATAAAATAAAATAAATTAATAATAATAAACTAAACATAATCTAAAATAATGCCAAAATAAACCTAAATAAAACCTAAACCTAAACCTAAATAAAATAAAACCTAAACCTAAAATAAAATAAAATAAAACCTAAACCTAAATAAAATAAACTAAAAAAATAAACTAAAAATAAATTAAACCAAAATTAACCTAGGCAAAATAAAGTAAAATAAAACCTAAACAAAATAAATAAACCTAAAATAAAATAAACTAAACTAAATAAAATAAAATGAACTTAAATAAAATAAAATAAAATAAACTACAATAAATAAAATAAACTAAATAAAGCTAAACCTACTAATTTGATTTAAAATAAATAAATAAACCCTAAAACCTAAACACTAAACCATAAATCTTAAAACCCTAAACACTCTCACCCTACTAAATAACCCCAACTCTAAAACCCTCCCCCAACCAAACCCTAAATCCAAACCCAATCCACAAAACTAAAGCAAAACCCTAAACTCTAAACCCTAAACACTAAACCTTAAACCCTAAACCCTAAACCCTAAAACTTAAACCCTAACCTGGACCTAAAATTAAGCTATCCCTAAACCCTAAACCCTTAGGCCTAAAAAGTAAACCTTAAACCCTATACCGAGGGTGGTTCTGATGGGAATTGGAGAAACTGAAGCACGGTCTATCTGACCTGCTGCTTATGGACGGTGTCTTTATAGTAGAGATGGTTCTTATCTAGGGTTTTTGATTTGCTCTATGCATGCTCATTTTTTATCTATGTCATCACTTATATCTTAGAAAACTTGGTCTCCTACATGGTTGATAAAATCCAAAAGAAGAAATGTTGAATCTGAATTTGTTCTCTATTAAAAAAATCTTTAAACCCTAAACCCTAAACCCTAATCTAAAGCCTTAACCCTAAACCTTTAACCTTAAAAACTCTAAAACCATAAACCCTAAACCCTAAACCTTAAACTAACATAAACCATAAACTTTAAACTAACCCAAATCCTAAACCCTAAATTCTAAATCGTAAACCCTAAACCCTGATATAAAACCCAAACATAAAATAAGAATAAAAAAACCTAAAATAAAATAAAATAAAAACTAAATAAAAACCTAAACCTAAGAAATAAATCTGAAAATAAAACCTAAAAATATATAAAAAAACCTAAACCCTAAATTTTAAAAAAAAAACCTATACCTAAAATAAATAAAATTAAATAAACCTAAATCTAAACTAAAATAAATAAAACCTAAAATAAACTAAACCTAAACCCCAAATTAAATAAAATAAAATAAACTAAAAATAAACCTAAACTTAAACTAAAAAATAAAACTTAAAAATAAACTAAAATAAAAACCTAAAAATAAAAACTAAAAAATAAAACCTAAACCTAAAAAAATTTAAATAAAAATAAACTATAAAATAAACCTAAACCGAAAAAAGAAACTAAAACCAAAAACCTAAACTAAAACAAATAAACTTAAAATAAATAAACTAAACTAAATAAGAATAAAATAAACTTACAACAACAATAAGCCTTTATCCACTTCAATTAGGTACATGAATCCTACGTCTCCATTGTTACTATTATGTGTCAAATTCTCATAAGAAAAAAAATAAACCTAAATAAAATAAACAATATAATAAACTAAAATAAATAAAAAAATAAACTAAATAAACCTAAACCGATCGATTTACTTAATTTTTTTTTAAAATAAATAAAATAAAATCCTAACCCTAAACCCTAAACTATGAACCCTAAACCTACAACCTAACAACTAACCCTAAACCCTGACCCTAACCAAACCACAAAACCTAAACCCTAAATCCATAACCTAAACCATAAAACTAACCAAAACCTAAATACTAAACCCCAAACCCTAAACTACCCTAACTGAGCCAAAATCCTTAACCCTAAAAAGTTAAAAACCTAAAACCTAAAAATCTAAACCTAAATTAAATAAAACCTAAAAATAAAATCAATAAAAACACCTAAACCTAAATTAAATAAAAAAATAAAATGAAATAAAAACCTAAGCTAAAACCTAAACCTAAACCTAAACCTAAAAAAACTAAAAATAACCTAAATTAAAATAAAATAAATAAAAACTTAAACTAAACTAAAAAAAAATAAACTTAAAATAAAACAAAATAAAATAAAATTAAATGTAAAGAAAAATAAAATAAAATAAAACTAAATAAAACCTAAACCTAAAATAAACCTAAAAAAACCTATAAATAAGTAAAAAAAAAAAAAAAAACCTAAACCCAAAAAAAAAAAACCTAAACCTAAAACAAATAAAATAAAATAAACCTAAACTAAACTAATAAACTAAATAATTAATGAAACCTAAACCTAAACTTAAAATATACTAAACTTAAACCCTAAACTAAATAAATTAAAAAATAAACCTAAACTTAAACTAAAAGTAAACCTAAAATAAACCTAAAATAAAACCTAAAACCTAAAACTAAAAATAAAATAAAATCCAAACTTAAACAAAATAATAAATAAACCTAAGCTAAAAGTAAAATAAGAATAATACTAAACTAAAAAATAAACATAATCCTAAACCTATGAGAGATAAACTAAAATAAAATCTAAATTAAAGAATAAAATAATATATAAAAATAAACCTAAATAAAAAAAAATAAAATAAGCTAAAATAAATGTAAAATAAACTAGATAAATTAAATAAACCTAAACCTAAACCTACTGGTTTACTTAATTTTAAAAAAGAAACCCTAAACACTAAACCCTAAACCTGATCCTAAACCCTAAAATCCAAAACCTACCCTAAAACAAATCCTAAATCCAAATCCTTAAACTTAACCCTAAACCACCACAAATAATAAAAAATCTAAATGCCCTAAAACTAATCAAACCCTAAAACCCAAACTAAACAAACAAACCTAAAATCCAAACCCTAAAAACCTAAAATCAAAACCTAAACTTAAACCTAAAAAACTGACTAAAAGAAATAAACTTAAACCTAAACCAAATGAAAAATAAATAAATAAATATAATAAATAAACATAATATAAAATAAAATAAAATAAAAATAAACAAACTAAATAAAATAAACTAAACTAAATAAACTGACCTAAACCTACTAAACCTAAACTAAGCTAAATTAAACTAAACTAAACTAAACTAATCCTAAACCTAAATCTAAACCTAAACCTAAACCTAATCTAAAATAAGCTAAATAAATAAATTAAAATAAATTAAAATAAATAAACCTAAATAAACCTAAACCTAAACGAAACCTAAAAATAAACTAAATAAATAAAAACTATACTAAAAAAAAAATCTTAATCTAAATAAAGAAAACCTAAACTAAATAAATAAACTTAAAGTAAAAATAAACAAAACTAAACTAAACTAAACTAAACTAAAAAATAAACCTAAACCTAAACCAAAACCTAAAACTACATAAACTTAAACCTAAATAAATATAATAAACTAAAATAAAATAGACTAAACCTAAATAAAAATAAAACTAAACCTAAACCTAAAATAAATAAATAAAATAAACTAAATAAAATAAACCTAAACTAAATAAAAACTAAAATAAAATAAACCTAAGCCTAAACCTAAACTAAACTAAATAAATAAACCTAAACTAAAATAAAAAATAAACCTAAATCTAAACCTAAACCTAAAACCAAAATAAAAATTAACATAAACTTAAACTTGAATAAACCTAAAAAACTTAAACTAAAATAAACCTAAACTAAAACCAAATAAAATAAAATAAAATAAAATAAAATAAACTAAAATAAATCAACCTAAACCTAAACATAATAAACCTAGACTAAATAAACCTAAACCTAAATAAAACCAAAACCTAAACAAAACCTATACGTAAACTTAAATTAATAAACCTAAAATAAAATAAAACCTAAAACTAAACCTATACCTAAACCTAAACTAAATAAACCTAAACCTAAACTAAAAATTAACCTAAACTAAATAAAACTAAACTAAATAAAACTTAAACTTAAATAAACCTAAACTAAATTAACCTAAACCAAAACCTAAGTTGAAACTAAATAAATAATAAACTAAATAATAAATAAAATAAATCTAAACATAAATAAACTAAACTAAACAAAATAAATAAAAATTAAACTAAAAAAATAAACTAAGTAAAACTTAAAACCTAAACTAAGATAAATAAAATTAATAAATGAACTAAACTAAACCTAAACCTAAACTTAAACCTAAAAATAAATTATGCTAAACTAAATTAAAATAAATAAAACCTAAACCTAAACTAAATAAATAAACTAAATAAAATAAACTAAATAAATTAAACTAAATAAATAAACCTAAATAAAAATAAAATAAAACTTAAACTTAAATCTAAACCTAAACCTAAACTTAAACTAAACTAAAAAGTAAACCTAATCCTAAACCTAAACTAAATAAACCTAAACCTAAACTAATTTAAATAAAATAAACTAATAAAACCTAAATAAACCTAAACCTAAATTAAATTAAACTAAATAAAGAAAAAAAACTAAACTAAAAATAAACTAAATAAATAGAACTAAATAAATAAACCTAAACCTAAACTAAGCTAAAAATAAACTAAAATAAAACTAAACTAGATAAATAAAAAAAATAAACTAAACTAAACTAAATAAACCTAAACTTAAATAAACTAAACTAAATAAACCAAAACCTATACCTAAACCTAAACTTAAACCAATATTAAATAAATAAAATAAAATAAAATAAAATAAATTAACCTAACCTAAACTAAATAAATAAACTAAATAAACTAAATAAAATAAACTAAAATAAATCTAAACTAAATAAACTAAACTAAATAAACCTAAACTAAACTAAATAAGCCTAAAACCAAAATCTAACCCTAAATCTAAACAAAACTAAACTAAAATGTAATAAATAAAATAAACCTAAACCTAAACTAAATAAAATAAACCTAAACTAAACTAAACTAAACTAAACTAAATAAAAGCTAAAATAAACCTAAAACTAAACCTAAACCTAAATCTAAACCTAAACCTAACATAAACCTAAAACCTAAAACCTAAACCTAAAATAAATAAACTAAACTAAACTAAAATGAACCCAAGCATAAATCTAAAATAAATAAATAAATAAACCTAAACCTAAACCTAAAATAAACCTAAACCAAAACTTAAATTAAATAAACCTAAACCTAAAATAAACTAAACCTAAAAAAAAAAAATTAAAAAAACCTAAACCTAAAACAAAACTAAATAAACTTAAAACTAAAATAAACTAAAAACTAAATAAACTAAAATAAATAAAACAAAAACCTAAATAAATAAACCTAAATACCTAAAATAAAAATAAATCTAAACCTAAACCTAAACTTATAAAAATAAACTAAAATAAATAAACTAAACTTAAATAAATAAACCTAAACCTAAACCTAAACCTAAACCTAAACCTAAATAAACTTAAGCTAAATAAATAAACTAAAAAAACCTAAACCTAATAAACTAATAAAACCTAAACTAAATTAAAAAATAAAACCTAAATCTAAACAATACTAAAACATAAACTAAACTAAATAAAATAAACCTAAACCTAAAATAAATAAACTAAACAAAATAAATAAATAAACCTAAACTAAATTAAACCTAAATGAATAAACCTAAACCTTAACCCAATAAACTAAACTCAACCAAAAACCTAAACCTAAACCTCAATAAATCTATAAATCTAAACAAAATAAACTAAAAATCTAAACCTAAACTAAACCTAAATAAAATAAACCTAAACTAAAAAATAAATAAACTAAACCTAAAAAAACCTGAAACCTAAAACAATGAAGAAACAGGCTAAAATAAAATAAACTAGGCTAAAACCTAAACCTAAAACTAGGCTAAAATAAAATAAATAAACTAAAACTTAAAACCTAAACCTAAACCTAAAATAAACTAAATAAAATAAATAAACCTAAAACTAAATATGCTAAATTAAGCTAAATAAACCTAAACCTAAACCAAAACTAAATAAACCTAAACTTAAACCTAAACCTAAATCATAACCTAAACTTAAAAATTAAAATAAAACCTAAACCTAAACCTAAACCTAAGCCTTAAAAATAAAATAAAACCTAAACCTAAACCTAAACCTAAACCTAAACCTAAACTAAACCTAAACCTAAACCTTAACTAAAATAAACTAAACTAATAAAGCAAATAAACCTAAACTAAACTAAAATAAACTAATTAAATAAACTAAATAAAATAAACCTACACGTAAACCTAAACCTAAAATAAATAAACTAAAATAAATTAAAAAAATTAAAAAATAAATAAACAAACAAAATAAACCTAAAACCTAAAGCCTAAACCCTAAACTAAACCTGACATAAACTAAACCTAAAGAAACCTAAACTAAAATAAACTAAAAAAATAAACCAAAACCTAAACTAAACTTAAACTTAAACCTAAACTAAATAATCAAAATAAACTAAACTAAATAAATTAAATAAACCTAAACCTAAACCTAAACTAAATAAAATAATCCTAAACATAAACTAAACTAAAATAAATAAATAAACGTAAATAAACCTAAATATACCAAAATTAAAACCTAAGCCTAAACCAAAATAAATAAACTAAACTAAATAAAAATAAAAAATAAACCTAAACTAAAATAAATAAACCTAAACCTAAACCTAAACCTAAACATAAATAAACTAAATAAAATAAACTAAAGAAATAAACCAAAACTAAACTAATTAAACCTAGATATAAATCAAAAACTAAATAAATGAACTTAAAAACCTAAACAAAGCCTAAACCTAAAAAAATAAATATAAATAAATAAATAAATAAACTTAAACCTAAACCTAAAAGGAAAACTAAATAAATTGAACTAATATAAACCTAAATAAATAAACCTAAACTAAAATAAATAAACCTAAAAAAAGAAATAAAAAATAAAATAAATAAACCTAAACCTAAACCTAAAATAAACTAAATAAAATAAACTAAACCTAAACTAAAATAAACTAAAACCTAAATAAAGTAAACCTAAAATAAACCAACCTAAACCTAATCCAAACCAAAACCTAAACTAAATAAACCTAAACCTGAACTAAAATAAACTAAAGCCTAAACTAAATAAATAAAACCTAAACCTAAACTAAACCTAACCTAAACCTAAAAATAAAAAACCTAAAACCTAAAGCTAAAATAATAAAATAAAAACCTAAACTTAAACCTAAAACTAAAAAACAAAACCTAAACCTAAAAAATAAAATAAAAATAAAACTCAACAAAAAATAAAACTAAACCTAAACAAGAAATAAAACCTAAAAATAAACCTAAACTAAAAAATAAATAAAAACCTAAACCAAAACCTAAAAGCAAATAAAAAACCTAAACTTTAAAAATAAAATAAAAATAAAACTCAACTAAAAAATTTAATCTTAACATAAACCTAAACCTAAGAAAAAACTAAAATAAAAAACCTAAACTAAAATAAATATACTAAACTAAATAAAGATAAAAGTGGCAAATAAAATAAAAAATAAACTAGGTTAAATATATAAAGATAAACTAAATAAACCTAAACTACTGGGTTTACTTAATTAAAATCTAAATCTAAACCCAAATCTTAACCCTAAACAAAATACTAACCTTAAACCCTAAACCCTAAAACCCTAAATCCTAAACCCAAACTCTAAACCATAAACTCAACCCAAACCCTAACCCTAAGCCTAAAAACTTAAACCATAACCACTACAAACCTCATATAAATCCTAAAACCCTAATCCCTAAACCTTAAACCCTAAATGCTAAACCCTAAACCCTAAACCTAACCCTAAACCTAAACCATAAACCCCAAACCTAAACCCAAACCCTAAACCTAAACAAGTATCTAAATAAATTAAAAAAATAACCCAAAACCTAATAAACTTAAACTAAACCTAAACCCTAAAATGGGCGAACCTTGATGGCGGGAACATCAACAAACAATTTAGATTTGGTGGCGGTGGAAGGCGGTGGCGATTATCCGATGGTGGTGGGGATCCAGGTGTTGGTGGATATGGAGGTGGTGGTCGAGCGGTGGTGGTTATGGAGGTAAGAGTGATGGAGGTTTTAGTGGTGGTGGCAGAGGAGAGATTGTAGATATGATGGCGGATCCAGCTACTGAGAGGTGTGGTTGATGGGAACTGAGAAAGAAGATCGATCCATCGCTTATGGAACTATGTCTTTATAGTAGAGACGGTTCTAGTTTTCTAGGCTGTTGATTTTCTCTATGCATGCTTATTTTTATCTATGTTGTCACTTATGTCTTCAAGAACTTAGTGTGTTACTTGATTAATGAAATCAAAACTAAAAAATGTTGTATCTGAATTTATTCTCTATTAAAAAAACCAAAAAACCAAAATCCCAAACTAAAAAGTGAACCTAAAACCCAAAACTGAAACCTTATACCCTAAACCCTAAAATAATAAAAAAATAAAAAAAATAAAAAAACCCTAAACCTAAATGTTAAACCCTAAAACTAACCATAAACCTACAACCCTAAACAGACCCTAAACTAAACTCACAAACTAAACCCTATAAAAACTAATAAAATAGTAAACTAAACTAACTAAAAAAAAACTAAACAAATAAATACTAAACTAATAAATAAAAACTAAAACTAATTATAAATTAAAACAAAAGCTAATTATAAACTAAAATAAAAACTAATAAAATTAAGTAAACTAATACAAGAAACTAATAAACTAATAATAACAAAAACTAACAAAACTAATAAACAAATTAATAATTAAATTAAACATAAATAAAACCCTCTAATAAATTAAGTAAAATAAAACTAATAAAACTAATAAAAAACTAAACTAAACTAAACTATTAAAACTAAATAAACTAATAAATTAAACCCTAATAAATAACTAATAATAATAATAACATAAATAAACTAAACCTAAACATAAATAATTAAATAACTAAATAATAATAAAACTAAATAACAACTAACTAAACTAAAACTAATATAATAAACTAAAACTAATAAACAAATTAAATAATTAATAAAAAACTAATAATAATAAGTAACTAATAACTAAAACTTATAACTAAACTAAATTAATAAATTAATAAACTAACGAAATAATAACTAAAGCTAATAATAAAACTAAAGAAACTAATAAACTAAAACTAAATAACTAATAACAACTAACACTAAATTAATTAACTAATAATAAATTAAACTAAATAAAACTAATAACTAAACTAATAATAATAATAATAATAAACTAAACTAATAATAAACTAAATAATAAATAAAACCTAAATAAATATACTAAATCTAAGAATAATAAACAAACCTAAGAAACTAAATAATAATAATAAACTAATAAAACTAACTAAACTAATAAACAAATAAATAATAATAATAAAAAATAAACTAAATTAAAAACTAATAATACTTAAAAGAACACTTAATAATAATAAAACCTAACAACATAAAAACTAAAATCTAAACTAAATAAATAAACCTAAACCTAAACCTAAACCTAAACCTAAAACATAAAATAAAACCTAAAAATGAAACTAAATAAAATAAATAAATAAAATAAACCTAAACCTAAACTAAATAAACTAAACTAAAAATAAACCTAAAATAAACATAAACCTAAACCTAAACCCTAAAATAATCTAAACTTAAACCCTAAACATAAACTAAATAAATTAAACAAAAACTAAATAAATCTAAACTAAATAAAATAAACCTAAACCTAAACCAAAACCTAAACCTAAACTTAAACATAAACATAAACCTCATTCTAAACTAAATAAATAGACTACTGCAGAATAAAAAAAACCTAACCTAAACTAAACCTTAATAAATGGACCTAAAAAAAAAAATAAATTAAGTAAATAAGCTAAAAAAAATAAAACTAAACTAAACCAACCACTTGAAACTAAAACTAAATATAAATCTAAGCCTAAACCTAAACCTTAAATAAATAAAAAAATAAATAAACTAAAACTAAAATAAATAAATAAAAATAAACTAAATAAACTAAACTAAATAACCTAAACTAAAAACCTAAACCTAAATAAACCTAAACATAAACAAATAAAATAAACTAAACTAAATAAATAAACCTAAACTAAATAAAATAAAGTAAACTAAAATAAACTTAAACCTACACCTAAACTAAAACTAAATAAACCTAAACCTAACAAAAAAAATAAACTAACATTAAATAAAACTAAATAAAACCTAAACCCAAAATAAAATATTTAAACTAAATAAATTAATTAAAATAAACCTAAACTAAACATAAACTAAATAAACCTAAACCTAAATGCTAAACCTAAAATAAAATAAAACTAAATAAACTAAACTAAATAAAACCTAAACCTAAACTAAATAAACAAAATAAATAAACCTAAACCTAAAAATAAATAAAAATAGAAATAAAAATAACCTAAACTAAACTATACTAAATAAACCTAAACACCCTAAACCCAAAATAATATAAATAAATAAATAAACTAAATAAACCTAAACCTAAACCTAAATAAATAAATAAACTAAATAAATAAACATAAACCTAAACCTAAATAAATAACTACACTAAATAAATGAACCTAAATCTAAACTTAAACCTAAACTAAGCTAAATAAAATAAAACCTAATAAATAAATAAAAACACCTAAACCTAAACCAAAACCTAAAATAAATAAAACTAAAAACTAAATAAACCTAAAAATAAAAAAGAACTAAACTAAACAAAAATAAATAAACCTAAACCTATATTAAAAATAAACCAAATAAATAAACATAAATAAACCTAAATAAATAAACAAAACTAATAAAATAAAATTAAAAATAAATGAAACTAAACCTAAAAATAAAAAACCTAAACTAAATAAACCTAAACCTAAACCTAAACCTAAACCAAAACCTAAACCTAAATAAACTAATCTACAAATAAAAAATAAATTTAAACTAAACGTAAACCTAAACCTAAAATAAAAACTAAATAAAATAAACTAAATAAAACCTAAACCTAAACCTAAACCTAAATAAAAATATAAACTAAAGTAAATAAACTAAACTAAATAAAAAATATATAAATAAAAGAAAAAATAAATAAAATAAACAACCTACACCTAAATAAAATAAAACAAAAAAACTAAACTACTAAATAAACCTAAATTTAAACTAAATAAACTAAAACTAAATAAAATAAAACTAACCTATACTAAAAACTAAAAAAAAAAAATAAACCTAAACCTAAAGTAAGCCTCAACCTAAAATAATAAACCAAAATAAACATAAACTAAACTTAAATAAAACCGAAACTAAACTAAAATAAAAAAGAAACTAAAATAAGAAATAAAACATTAACCTAAACTAAAAAAATAAGCTATATAAATAAAAAATAAAATAAACCTAAATAAACCTACCTAAACTAAACTAAAAATAAAAACCTAAAAAATAAATTAAACAAAAACTAAAATAAAATTTAAAAGATAAATTAAACTAAATAAAAAAGGCTGGTAAACCAAACCTAAACTGCATGACAGGCTTAAACCTAAACTTAAACCTAATTAAGATAAAACCTTATGCCCTAAATCTCAACCTAAATCCTGGGCCCTAAACTCAGGCCCTAAACTCTCCCACTGGTAAACACCTTACACTAAACATAAATCATGGGCCATAAACCTGGGCCACCCTGAGCCCTGGGCCACACCACAGGCCCTAAACCCTGGAGACCTAAACCTGTACCCACCACTGACCACTGACCATGACCTGGCCTAAACCCTACCCACTATGGGCTTAGACTGACCCACCCCAAGGCTCTGTGCCTAAATCCTAAATACAAACCCTGGCCTGGACCTGATCTCAGCCAGGCACTGCTGACCCTGGGCCACAACCAGTCTAAAGACTAAGTAGGCCTTAAACCATAAATCACGGGACCTCAAAAACCCAAACTGGGCCATGAAACAGGCCCTACCCTGACCAGTAAGCCTGGGCCCTAAACCCTAAACCATAAACACTAAACCTTCCCACTGACTCCAACCAGGCCCAGGCCCTGGGCCCTCCCACCCAGGCCACCTAAAACCTGAGCTAAAGATTAAATAAACCTAAATAAAATAAAAATAAACCTAAATAAAATAAAAATTTATATAAAATAAAACCCAAACTAAAATCTAAACGTAAACCTATACCAAAACCTAAAATTAAAATAAAATAAAAAATAAAAACTAAGCTAAAATAAAAAATCTAAACTAAAAAATAAAATAAAGCTATAACTAAAAAACCTAAATAAAATAAAAACTAAATCTAAAATAAAAATTAAATAAACCTAAAATAAAATAAAAACTAAATAAAAACCTAAACCTAAAAAATAAACTTAAAAATAAATAAAAAATAAAACTTAAACCCTAAACTAAAAAAAGCTTAAACCTCAAAATTAAATAAACCTAAACCTAAACTAAAATAAATAAAACCTAAACCTAAACCTAAAATAATCTAAACCTAAACCTTAAAATAAATAACATAAAATAAATTAAAAATAAACCTAAACCTAAACTAAAAAATAAATCCTAATAGTAAACCTAAAATAAAATCCTAAAACCTAAAACTTAACAAAAAAATTTAAAAATAATACCTAAACCTAAAAAATAAGATAAAAATAAAATAAACTAAAAAATAAACATAAAACAAAACCTAAACCTCAAAAAGAAACTAAAATAAAAAACCTAAACTAAAATTAATAAATCTAAAAGAAATAAACTAAACTAATTAAAAATAATAAATAAACCTAAATAAATATAATAATTAAAATAAACTAAATAAAAAATAAACTAAATAAAAATAAACCTTATGGTTTACTTAATTTTTTTTAAAAATAATCATAAACCCTAAACCCTAAACCCTGACCCTAAATCCCAACCCACCATTCCCCACATAACTAACTCTAAACCCTAAACCCTCCTAAACCTTGGCTGACCCTAACCACTGACCTAACCACCAACACTAAACCCTAAACCCTAAACACTAACATGATCCTTAAACCCTAAACCACAACTGACAAAACCTACCACAACCTAATAACCACAAATCCACCTAAACCCTAATCCCTAAACCCTAAACCTTAAATAAAACCTAAACCTAAAGAAGATAAAACCTAAAATAAAATAAATAAATAAACTTAGCATAAAAGATTATAGATAAAAAATTAAAACCTAAACTAAAATTTAAACCTAAACCTAAAAATAAAATAAAATAAAAAATAAACTATAATAAAATAAATAAAAACATAAACTAAACTATGAAATATAAATAAACTTAAAATTTAAATAACAACATAAAATAAAAACTATATGTAAAATAAAAAAATAAACCTAAAATAAAATAAAATAAAAACTAAATAAAAACCTAAACAAATAAAACCTTAAAATAAATAAAAAATTACATCTAAAATAAAAATAAAATAAATAAAATAAAATAAACCTAAACATAAGCATAAATAAAATAAACTAAAATAATTAAAACCTAAACCTAAACCTAAATAAATAAATAAAATAAACTAAAAATAAAATCTAAATCTATAAAAATTAAAACCTAAAAATAAACCTAAAATATAAAGCCAGAAGCTAAAGCTAAAAAAAATAAAATAAAAGCCTAAAAGTAAACCTAAAAATAAAAAACAAATCCTAAATTTAAAAAATAAAATAAAAATAAAATTCAACTAAAAATAAACCTAAACCTAAAAAAAATAAAACCTAAAAATAAACATAAATAAAAACCTAAAATCTAAACCTAAAAAATTAAAATAAAAATGTGAACCTGAACTTAAAAAATAAATCTAAACATATATAAACTAAATTAAATAAAAATAAAATAAAAATAAATTAAACTAAAATAAATAAGTAATAAATTAAACAAACCTAAACTTTTCGGTGTACTTAATTTAAAAAAAACCCTAAACCCAAAACCCTACACAAAAAAACTAACCCTAAACCCTTAACCCAAAAAAATAATAAGTAAATCCTAAACTCTAAACCCTAATCCATAAACCCTAAACTATAAACCCTAAACCCTAAACCCTAAACCCTAACCCTAACCCTAAACCCTAAACCCTAAAAGCATAAACCCTAAAATGCTAAACCCTAAACCCTAAACCCTTAACCCTAAATGCTAAACCTTAAACCCTAAACCCTAACCCTAAACCCTAAATCTAAAACCCCAAACCCTAAACCTAAACCTAAAGTATCTAAATAAATTAAAAAATAATCCTAAACCCTAAATTCTAATAAACATAAATCAAAATCTAAACCCTAAGAATGGGTAGAACCTTGAAGGTAGGAACATCACTGTTAACCAGACTCAGTCTAGATCAAGCAGTTGAGACAAAGGTGGAGGTGGTGGTTATCACAGTGGTGGTGGGGGATCTTGAGGTCTTGGTGGATATGGAGGTGGTGGTCGGACCAGTCATGGTTATGGAGGTAGGAGCAACGGAGGCTATAGCCGTGGTGGTGGCAAATGGAGAGATTATAGCTATGATGGCGGATCCCATAACTCGAGAGCCAGGGTGGTTCTTATAGGAACTAGAGAAACTGAATAACGACCTATCCAATTTCCTGCTTATGGAACCGTGTCTTTATCGTAGAGATGCTTCTAATTTTCTAGGGCTTTTGATTTGCTCTATGCATGCTCATTTTTTTATCTATGTCTTCGCTTGTGTCTTTGAGAACTTGGTGTGTTACTTGATTGATGAAATTAAAAAAAAAGAAAATGTGAAATCTAAATTTGTTCTTCATTAAAAAAAATAAAAACCCTAAAGCACAAAAACCTGAACCATAAACCTAAAACCTAAACCCTAAACCCTACACCCTAAAAATAATTAAAAAAAACCCTAACCCTAAATGCTAAACTTAAAACTAACCCTAATCCTTAAACCTTAAACCTACAACCCTAAACCCTAAACCCTAAAACCTAAAACGTTAAAACCCAAACCCTAAACCCTAAATCTAAACCTAAAACCCAATAAAACTAATAAACACTAAACTAAACTAACTAAAACTAAAACTTATAAATAATAAATTAAAACTAATAAACTAATAATAAATAAAAACTAATAATAAATTTAACCCAATAAACTAATAATAAACACAACCCTAATAAATAATAATAATAATAATAATAATAATAATAAAATAATAATAATAAAAACTAACTAATAATAAAACTCAACCTAATAACAAACTAATAATAACTAAACTACCTAAACTAAAACTAAAAACTAATAAACTAACTAAATCATTAATAAATAACTAATAATAATAACTAACTAATAACTAAACTAAACTAAAAACTAAGAAACTAACTAAACCTAATAATAAACTAACTAAATAATAATAAAAAATAATAATAATTAAAAAACTAATCAACTAAAGTAAATAACTAATAATAACTAACACTAAACTATTAAACTAATAATAAATTAAACTAAATAAAATAAATAACTAAACTAATAATAATAATAATAATAAATAATAATAATAATAATAATAATAATAACAAACCAAATAAATAATAAACTAAATAATAAATAAAACTTAAATAAATATAGTAAATATAATAATAATAAACATACCTAAGAAACTAATAAATAATAATAAACTAATAAAACTAACTAAACTAATAAACTAATAAATAATAATAATAATAATAATAATAATAATAATAATAATAATAAATAAACTAAACTAAAAACTAATAAAATCTAAAAAAACTAAATAATAATAAAACCTAATAACATAAAAACTAAAACCTAAACTAAAATAAATAAACTAAACTAAAAATCCTAAGCTAAAATAAAATAAAAAATTAACTAAATAAAATAAATAAATAAAAGAAACCTAAACCTAAACTTAATTAAATAATAAACTAAACTAAATAAACTAAACTAAAAATAAGCCTAAACCTAAACCTATACCCTAAACTAAACTAAACCTAAATTAAATAAAATAAACCTAAACTAAATAAATAAATCTAAACCTTAACCTAAACCTAAACATAAACCTAAACCTAATCCTAAACTAAATAAATAAACTAAACTAAATAAAAATAAACCTAAACCTAAACTAAACTTAAGTAAAAAACCTAAAATTAAAAATATATTAAATAAACCAAACTAAATAAACTAAACTAAATAATAAAACCTAAAAAAACTTAAACTAAACTAAACTAAAACCTAAAAATCTAAACTTAAATAAATAATAAATAAACTAAAATAAATAAAAAATAAAATAAAAAATAAAATAAAATAAACTAAATAAACCTAAACAAAAAAAACCTAAACTAAAATAAACTAAATAAAACCTAAGCCTTAATAAGCCTAAAGCTAAACAAATAAAATAAACTAAACTAAATAAATTAACTTAAACTAAATAAAAAAATTAAACTAAAATAAGCCTAACCAAAACCTAAACTAAAACTAAATAAACCTAAACCTAAAAATAAACTAAACCTAACCTAAATAAAACAAAAGAAAACCTAAACCTAAAATAAAATAAACTATAAACTAAATAAATAAACTAAATAAATAAACCTAATAAACCTAAAAAAGTAAAATAAACTAAACTAAACTAAATATATATAAAGACAATAAAATAAAATAAAAATCTACACCTAAACCTAAAATAAAAACCTAAACCTAAACTTAACTAAAAATAAAAAAATGAACAAAAATAAATAAAGCAATAAACTAAAAGAAAATAATTTAAATAAAAATAAATAAAAAATAAACTAAATAAGGAAATAAACCTAAATAAATAAAATAAATAAATAAATAAAGATAAACCTAAACTAAACCTAAACCTAAACCCTAAACCCAAAATAAACTAAAACTAAATAAAACCTAAACCTAAACAAAAATAAATAAACATAAACCTCAACCTAAATAAATAAACTAAATAAAGAAACAAAAATAAACCTAGATTAAGCCTATACTAAATAAACCTAAACTTAAACCCTAAACCCAAAATAAAATAAAACCAAATAAACTAAACTAAATGAAACATAATCCTAAAACTAAATAAATAAACAAACTAAATAAATAACCCTTAACCTAAACCAAAATAAATAAATAAACTAAATAAATAAACCTAAACTAAACTAAATAAACTAAAACCTAAATAAATAAATAAAAATAAACCTAAATCTAAACCTAAACTAAATAAAACTAAAAACTAAATAAACCCAAAAATAAAAATACATTAAACTAAATAAAAATAAATAAACCTAAACCTAAACTAAAAATAAACCAAAAAATAAACATAAATGAACCTAAATAAATAAACTAAACTAATAAAATATAAATAAAAACTAAAATAAAAATAAATGAACATAAACCTAAAAATTAAAAACCTAAACTACATAAACCTAAATAAACTTAAACCAAAACCTATACTAAAATTAACTAAAAACATAAACCTAAGCCAAAACCTAAACCTAAATAAACTAAACTACAAATAAAAATAAACCTAAACCTAAATGAAAATAAAATAAACCTAAACTAAACCTAAACCTAAAATTAATAAAATTTAAACCTAAATAAAAAACAAGACATAAATAAAACTAAATAAAATAAAAAAAAAATAAAAACTAAACAAAACCTAAAACCATATAAAACTAAAACCTAAACCTAAATAAAACCTAAACCCCAAACCTAAACTAAACTAAATAAACCTAAACCTAATGTAAATAAACTAAAAACTAAATAAGATAAACTAAACCATACTAAGCAAAATAGAAATAAATAAACTAAATAGAAAATAAGTAAAACTTAAACCTAAAATAAACCTAAACCTAAAAACTTAAACCTAAATAAACATGAACTAAACTAAAATAAAACCTAAACTAACCTAACATAAAAAATAAACTGAAATCAAAAATAAAACATAAACCTAAACCAAAACCTAAACTAAAAAAAAAACCTAAATAAATAAATAATAAAATAAACCTAAATAAACCAATACTTAAACTAAACTAAAATTAAAGATCTTAAAAATAAATAAAACCTAAACTAAAATAAACTAAAAAAGTAAACTAAGCTAAAGATAAACTAAACCTATAAGGTGTGAACTGCATAAAAAAAAATTAAAAAAACACCTAAACCTGATTAAAAAAACTCTATACCTAAAACCCTAAAACCATAGCCTAAAATCCTAAACTCTAACCCCCTAAACCCTAAACCAAACCATAAACTGAAAATCTTAAAACCCTGAACCTAAACCTTAGATCTAACCACAAGACCCTAAAGCCATAAAACCTGGGCCAACACCCTATTGACACTCCTAAACCCTGGGCCACAGGCCGGACCTGACTAAGCCTGATATTTAAAAGCCAACCACTACTGAACCACTGGGTTGACCCAGGTGTGACCCAAACTCTGAGCCTAAACTCTAAAGGCCTGAGCCTAAATCTAAACCCTAAACTGGGCCACCTGGGCCATGGGCCTAAGGCCACAGGCCACCACCACAAAAGGCATACTACCCACCAGGCCATAGCCATACCATAGAACTGATTCTAGGCCCTAAACTGATGCTGGACGGCAGTGCTCCCTGATCCTGACCCTAAAACCCCTGGGCCCTAGGCCCAAACCCTAGTGACCAGCCCTCACTCTGGTGCTGGCTGACCCTAAATCCTAAACCCAAGGCCAACCCAAACCCAGACCCAGGCCCTGGGCCCTAAACCCTAAACCCTACCACTTTGCACCTGAGCTAAACCCCAAAACTTAGGGCTAAACCCAATAAAATATAAAAATAAAATAATTAAAAAACCTAAAAATAAAATAAAATAAAATAAAATAAAATAAAATAAAAACTAAGTTAAAATAAATTAAATAAAAACCTAAACTAAACTAAAAACTAAAATAAAGATAAAACTATAAAACCTAAATAAAATAAAAACTAAATGTAAAATAAAAATAACTTAAAATAAATTAAAATAAAAACTAAATAAAAACCTAAGCTTAAAACAATGTAAAAATAAATAAAAATTAAAACCTAAACCCTAAACTAAAAAAACCTAAACCTCAAATAAACAAAATAAAATAAACCTAAACTTAAGCTAAAATAAATAAAACCTAAACCTAAACCTAAACCATAAACTAAATAAAATAAAATTAAATTAAATTAAACCTAAAACTAAATTAAAAATATAACCAAAAATAAACCTAAAATAAACCCCTAAAATCTAAAACTAAACAAAAAATTTAAAAATAATACCTAAACTTAAAAAATAAAATAAAAATAAAACTAAACTAAAAAAAAGATAAATCAAAACCTAAACCTAAAAATAAACTAAAATAAAAAACTTAAACTAAAATAAATAAACCTAAAATAAATAAATTAAACTAAATAAAAATAAAAATAAACCTAAATAAAAATAAAGAATAAAATAAACTAAACTAAATAAAAACTAAATATAAACCTGACTTAATGGTGCTTAATTTAAAGAAATATAACCCTAAACCCTAAACCTTGGGCCCTAAATCCTAGGCCACTAAACCACTCAGAACCCTGCAACCCTGACCCTAAACTCTACCAGACCACCCCACCAAACCTGACTGACCATGACCATAAACCTGGCCATGACCTAAACCCTGTCCCTAGCCACTTAAACCCTGGGCCCTAAACTACCACTGATCTTGATTTCAGCCTCACTGATCTTTAATTGGCGGAAAACCCTAAACCCTGAGCCCACAAATCCCAATGCCTCATATGAAAATAAAATCTAAAATAAATAAATAAATAAACTTAAACCTAAATAAAATACACTAAAACTAAACTAACCACAACCTAAAATAAAATAAAATAAAAATAAAATAAAATAGGATAAATATAATAATAACATAAACTAAACTATGAAATAAAATAAATTTAAAAATTAAAAACCTAAATATAATAAAAACTAAACATAAAATAAAATAAAAAAACTAAAATAAAGTAAAATAAAACTAAATAAAAACCTAAACCTAAAAAATAAACCTAAAAATTAAACTTAAAAATAAATAATAAAAAAAATCTAAACCCTAAATTAAAAAGAAGTTAAACCTAAAATGAAAATAAAATAAACCTAAACCTAAACTCAAATAAAATAAACTAAAATAATCAAAACCTAAACCTAAACCTAATCTAAATAAAATAAAATAAACTAAAAATAAACCAAAATCTAAACTAAAAAAATAAAAATTCAAAATAAACCTAAAATAAAAACCTAAAACGTAAAGCTAAAAAAATAAAAAATAAAAACTTAAACATAAACCCAAAAATAAAAGATAAAACCTAAACCTAAAAAAATAAAATAAAAATAAAATTCAACTAAAAATAAACCTAATCCTAAATAAAAAATAAAACCTAAAAATAAACCTAAAATGTATACTTAAAAAATAAAATAAAAACCTAAACCTAAATGTAAAAATAAAAAATAAAACCTAAACTTAAAAAATAAAATAAAAATAAAACTCAACTAAAAAATAAATTTAAACATTAACTTTAAACTTAAAATAAACTAAAATAAAACTAAAATTAAAATAAATAAATGTAAAATAAATAAACTAAAATAAATAAAAAAAATAAAAATAAACCTAAACAAAAATAAAATATAAAATAAACTAAAAAACCTAGACCTTCCTGTTTATTTAATTTTTTAAAAACACCCTAAATCCTACATCTTAAACCCAAAACCCTAAACCGTAAATCTTAAACCCTAAAAAACCCTTAATCGTAAACCCTAAACTCTAGACCCTAAACCCTAAACCATAAACCATAAACCCTAAATATTAAATGGTAACCAGCCAACCCTAAAACTTAAACCCTAACCACCCCACCCACCACTCCACTAAACCCTAAATGTTAAACACTAAACCCTAAACCCTAAACCTTAAACCCTAAACTTAAACTCTAAACCCCAAACCCTAAACCTAAACCTAAAGTGACTAAATAAATTAAAAAATAAACCTAAATCCTAAAATCCAAAAAACTTAAACCTAAACCTATACCCTAAGAATGGGTAGAACCATGACGATAGGAACATCACCATCAACCAAGCTCAGTCTAGATCTGGCAGTGGAGGAGAAGGTGGAGGCGGCAGTTATCACAGTGGTGGTGGGGGATTTAGAGGTGCAGGTAGATATGGAGGTGGTGGTCAGAGTAGTGGTGGTTATGGAGGTAGGAGGAGCGACGGAGGTTATAGCTGTGGTGGTGGTGGAGGGAAAGATTGTAGATATGATGGTAGATCCAACTACTCAAGAGGCCAGGTGGTTCTAATGGGAATTAAAGCGAAGAGCAGGCTCCGATCTGCTTATGGGCTGTGTGTTTGTAGAGGTTCTAATTTTCTAGGGCTTCTGATTTGCTCTATGCATGCTCATTTTTTATAAATATTATTTCTTTTATCTTTAAGAACTTGGTGTGTTACTTGACTGATGAATTCAAAAAGAAGCAATGTTGATTCTGAATTTATTCTCTGTTAAAAAAAAGCCAAAATCCCTAAAACCCAAACTAAAACCTAAACTCTAAATGTAAAACCTAAACCCTAAACCCTAAAACCTAAAAAATAATAAAAATAAATAAATAAAAAAACCCTAACCCTAAAACTAACCCTAAACCTACAACCCTAACCCCTAGACCCTAATAAGAAACTAATAAAACACTAAACTAAACTAATTAAAGCCAAAACTAATAAATAATAAACTAAAACTAATAAACTAATAATAAATAAAAATGAATAATAAAAGTAAAACAAAACTAATAATAACTAAACTAAACTAAAATAATAACTAATAAACTAATAATAATAAAACTAGCAAACTAATTAACAAAGTAATTAATTATTAAACATAAACAAAATACCCACTAATAAACTGACTAAAAATAAATAAACTAAGTAAACTAATAAAAGTAAACTACTTAAACTATTAACTAAACTAATAATAAAACTAATAAAATACCCCAAATAAAACTAACTAATAATAACTAGTAATAAACCTAAACCCTAAAACATAACTAACAAATAAAATAACTAACTAATAAAACTAAACCCAATAACTAAACTAATAATAACCAACTAACTAAACTATAATAACTAATAAATAAAATAATAAACCAAATAAATAAATAATAAATAATAATAATAATAATAACTAATAACTAAAACTAATAAACTAAACTAAACTAAACTATTAAACTAACTAAACCTAATAATAAACTAACTAAATTATAATTGCTAAATCTAATAATAAAATGAAAAAACTAATAAACTAAAACTAAATAACTAATAACAACTAACACTAAACTAACAAACTCATAATAAATTAAACTAAACTAATAATAATAATAAACTTAATTAATAATAAACTAAATAATTAATAAAACTTAAATAAATATACTAAATATAATAATAATAAACAAACTAAATAATAATAATA
This sequence comes from Cymbidium sinense, assembly GCA_021442155.1. Classification (NCBI taxonomy): domain Eukaryota; kingdom Viridiplantae; phylum Streptophyta; class Magnoliopsida; order Asparagales; family Orchidaceae; genus Cymbidium; species Cymbidium sinense. The sequence continues at coordinate 162,501,212 of CM038215.1, forward strand.
ATCTAATAAAAATTAATTAAATTAATAAACTAATAATAATAATAATAAATAAACTAAACAAAAATTAATACAAACACTAAATACTAATAAAACCTAATAACATAAAAAATTAAAACCTAAACTAAATAAATAAACCTAAACCTAAAACCTAAAATAAAACCTATAAAATAAACTAAATAAAATAAATAAATAAAATAAACATAAACCTAAACTAAACTAAATAACAAAATAATCTAAAAATAAACCTAAAATAAACCTAAACCTAAATGTAAACCCTTAACTAAACTAAACCTAAACTCTAAACATAAACTAAATAAACTAAATGAAAACTAAATAAACCTAAACTAAATAAAATAAACCTAAACCTAAACCTAAACCTAAATCTAAACATAAACTTAAACCTAATCCTAAATAAATAAATAAATAAGTAAACTTAAACCTAAACTTAACCTAAATAAATAAACCTAAAATAAAAAATAAATTAAATACAGTGAAAGATTAAACTAAAGCTAAACCAAATCTTGAACCTAAAAACTAAAAATAAACCTAAGCATAAATCTAAACCTTAAATAAATAAAAAATAAACTAAACAAATAAATAAACTAAATAAACCTAAATAAAAATAAATTAATAAAAATAAAAATAAAAATAAAAAAAATAAACTAAATAAACTTAAATTAAACTAAATAACCTAAACTAAAAACCCAAACTAAAATAAACTAAATAAAACCTAAACCAAAATAAACCTAAACTAAATAAAATAAACTAAACTAAATAAATAAATAAACCTAAACTAAAATAAACTAAACTAAAGAAAACCTCACACTACAATAAATAAACCTAAACACTAAACCTAAACTTAAAAAAAAAACTAAACTAAATAAATAAACATAAACCTAAACTTAAATAAAAAAATAAACTAAATAAATAAACTAATTAAGTAAACCTAAACCTAAAACTAAATAAATAAACTAAATAAAGAAATAAAATAAACCTAAACCTAAACCCTAAACCCAAAATAAAATTAAATTAAATATATTAAACTAAAAAAACCTAAACCTAAATAAACTAAATAAGTAAGCTTAAACCTAAACCTAAATAAATAAATAAACTAAATAAATTAACCTAAACCTAAAATAAATTAAATAAAATAAAACCTAAATAAATAAATAAAAATAAACCTAAACCTATACCAAAACCTAAACTAAATAAAAATTGAAAACTAAATAAACCTAAAAATAAAAAGAAAACTAAACTAAAAATAAATAAATAAACCTAAACCTAAACTAAAAATAAAATAAATAAATAAACATAAATAAACCTAAATAAATAAACTAAACTAATAAAATAAAAATAAAAACTAAAATAAAAATAAATGAACCTAAATCTAAAAATAAAAAACCTAAACTAAATAAACCTAAATAAACCTAAACCTAAACCTAAACTGAAACCTAAACCTAAATAAACTAAACTACAAATAAAAATAAACTTAAACCTAAATAAAAATTAAATAAACCTAAACTAAGCCTAAACCTAAAATAAAAACAAAATAAAATAAACTAAATAAAATGTAAACCTAAACCTAAATAAAAATAAAACCTAAACTAAATAAACCTGAATAAAAATAAAAGAAAAAATATATATAAATAAACAAAACCTATACCTAAACCCAAATAAAACCTAAACCCCAAACCTAAACTAAACTAAATAAACCTAAACCTAAACTAAATAAACTAAAAACTAAATAAAAAAAACTAACCTATACTAAAAAAATTGAAAATAAATATAATAACAAAATAAATTAAACCTAAACCTAAAGTAAACCTCAACCAAAAATCATAAACCTAAATAAACATAAACTAAACTAAAATAAATCCTAAACTAAACTAAAATAAAAAAAACTAAAATAAAAAATAAAACATGAAGCTAAAGCTAAACTTAAACTAAAAAAAACTAAATAAATAAATAATAAAATAAACATAAATAAACATGCCTAACTAAACTAAAAGAATAACCTAAAAATAAATAAAACATAAATAAAATAAAACTAAAATAATTAACTAAACTAAAATAAATAAACTTAAAAGCTACATAAAAATGGCTTTGGCTAAACCAATTAAAATAAACCCCATACCCTGGGCGCACTTACAGGCCCTAACCCTACCACACGGACCACTGGGCCTAAAGTGTGGGCATACCTGAGCCCTGACCATGGGCCATAAACCCTAAAGGCCCTGAGCCACTAAGACCACCCTGGGCCTCTAAACCCTAGATCCTGAGCCCTAGTCTTGGGTTACTGACTCAGGCTCTACAGGCCTTGAGCCATGACCTGAGCCCTGGGCCAGGCCATAAAGACCCTGACCCTGGGCTCTAAATGACCTGGGCCCCCCAGAGACTGACCCAGATCCTGGGCCCTAACTGACTAGATCTGGCTGACCTGAGGCGTGAGCCAGCCAGGCCCACCTAAGACCTAAAGGCCAAATAAACCCTGGGCCACTGGGCCCAAGACCATAAAGGACCCTGGGCTCAAAACCATGAGACCTAAAGGCATGGGCCTACAGACATAGCCACCAGTAGACCATGAGCCCAAAATGATGGTGAGCCCCAGACCTGGGCACAGGCCTGAGCCCTGGGCCTAGGCCAGGCCCTGAGCCCACAAGACCCTGGGCCACCCTAGGCCTGGGCCCTAAACCTGCTGAGCCCTAAAACCTAAAAGGCCAATTAGATAAGATCTAAAAATAAAATAAATAAAAACTTGGACCTGGTAAAGATAAATGGATAAAATCTAAACTAAAATCTAAACCTATACCTAAACCTAAACCTAAACCTAAAATAAAAAAAAATAAAATAAAAAAACTAAAACAAAATAAAATAAAATAAAACCTAAACTAAATTAAAAAATAAGATCAAGTTATAACTAAAAAGCCTAAATAAATTAAAAACTAAATGTAAAATAAAAATAAAATAAACCTAAAAAAACTAAATAAAAACCTAAACCTAAAAAATAAACTTAAAAATAAATAAATAAAACATAAACCCTATACTAAATAAAATAAAATAAAATAAACCTAAACCTAAAATAAAATTAATAAAACCTAAACCTAATCCTAAAGTAAACTAAGCATAAATCTTAAACTAAATTAGATAAGATAAACTAAAAATAAGCCTAAATCTAAAAAAATCCTAAAATAAAACCCTAAAACCCAAAAATAAACCAAAAATTAAAAAAAAAAAAGATATACCTAAACCTAAAAAATAAGATAAAAGTAAAATAAACTAAAAAATAAACATAAAACTAAACCTAAACAAAAAAATAAAATAAAAAACTTCAAGTAAAATTAATAAATCTAAAATTAATAAACTAAACTATATAAAAATAAAAAATTAATGAACTAAACTAAATAAAAAATAAACTAAATAAACCTAAACCATTTGGTTCACTTAATTTTAAAAAAAAAACCATAAACCCTAAACCCTAAACACTAAACCCTAAATCCTAAACCCTAATCCCCAAACCATAACAGTGACCTGATCCTGAAAACCATAAACCTGAACCTTAAACCACAAACCCTAAACCCTAAAAGCCCACCTTAATCTGGCCTAAACCCTAAACCTTACCCTAAATGCTAAACTTAAGGCAGCCCAGGCCACAGCCCAAATCTAAACTCTAAACCATAAACCCTGACCCTAAATCTTAAACCATAAGGCAGGAGCACTAAACCCTGACCACTAAACCACTGATCACTAAAATCCATATAAAAGCAAACTAAAATAAACAAAATAAAATAAAATAAATAAACTTAAGCCTAAATAATAATAAAAAATAAAATAAAACTTAAATAAAAACCTAAACCTGAACTTAAAAATAGAATAAAATAAAAAATAAAAGTAAATGAAAACATAAACTAAACTATGAAATAAAATAAACTTAAGAATTTAAAACCTAAATAAAATAAAAATAAATGTAAAATAAAAAAAATAAACTTAAAATAAAATAAAATAAAAACTAAGTAAAAATCTAAACCTACAAAATAAACCTTAGATAAAACCTAAAATTAAATTAAACCTAAAAAAAATTAACCCTAAAATAAAAATAAAATAAATAAAATAAAATAAACCTAAACCTAAACTAAAATAAAATAAACTAAAGTAAATAAAACTTAAACATAAACCTAAGCTAAATAAAATAAAATAAATTAAAAATGAAACTAAACCTAAACTAAAAAATAAAACCTGAAAATAAACCTAATTTAAAAAGCTAAAATCTAAAGCTAAAAAAATATAATAAAAACCTAAACGTAAACCTAAAATTAAAAAATAAAGCATAAACCTTAAAAATAAAATAAAAATAAAAGTCAAAGAAAAATTTACCTAAACCTAAACAAAAAATAAAACCTAAAAATAAACCTAAAATAAAAACCTAAAACATAAAACTAAAAAATTAAAATAAAATCCTGAACCTAAACTTAAAAAAAAAAATAAAACCTAAACTTAAAAAATAAATCTAAACATAAACCTAAACCAAAAAAATAAACTAAAATAAAAAAACCTAAATAAAATAAATAAACTAAATAAAAATAAAATATAAATAAAAAAAAATAAAATAAACTAAAATAAATAGTAATAAACTAAATTAACTACTTCTGGTTTGCTTAATTAAAAAAAAACCCTAACCCTGGTTCTAGGCCCCAAACCCTAAGCCCTAAACAAGAACACTAAACCCTTGACCAAAACCCTAAACTCTAGGCAGCTCTGCCACAGGCCCTGAGCCCCCTAGCCCTAAACCACAAGCCCCAAACCCACAAACCCTGGCACGCCCAGCCAAACCTTAAGCCTAAAAGAGCCACAAGCAAACCCTAAAACCCTAAACCCTAAACCTAAATCCTAAATGCAAACCTTAAACCAAAAACCCTAAACCCTAAATTCCATACCTAAACTAAACCTACTTAAAGTATCTAAATAAATTAAAAAATACACCTAAACACAAAAACCTAATAAACTTATACCTAAACCTAAACCCTAAAAATGGGCGAAACCTTTAAGGCAAGAACATCACCGTCAACCAGGCTCAGTCTAGATCTAGTGATTGAGGTGAAGTTAGAGGCGGCGATTATCATAGTGGTGGTGGGGGATCTGGAGGTGCTTATGGATATAGAGGTGGTGGTCAGAGCAGTGGTGGTTATCGAGATAGGAGGAGCGATGGAGGTTATAACCATGCTGGTGAAGGAGAGAGAGATTGTACATATGATGGCGGATCCCGCTAGTCGAGAGGTTGGGGTTATTCTGAAGGGAACTAGAGAATATGAATAACGGTTGATCCGATCTGCTGCTTATGGAACTGTGTCTTTATAGTAGAGATGTTCGAATTTTCTAGGGCATTTGATTTGCTCTATGCGTGCTCATTTTTTAACTATATCATCGCTTGTGTCTTTGAGAACTTGGTCTGTTACAATAAAAAAAACCAAAAACCCTAAAGCCCAAAAACCTGAACCCTAAACCTAAACCCTAAACCCTACACCCCAAAAAAATAAAAAAATAAAAAAACGCTAACCCTAAATGCTATACCCTAAAACTAACCCTAAACCCTAAACCCTAACCCTAAGCCTTAACAAGAAACTAATAAAACACTAAACTGAACTAACTAAAACTAAAACTAATAAATAATAGAATAAAATTATTAAATAATATACTAAAACTAGTAAACTAATAATAACGTAAACCTAAACCTAAATAAAAATAAAACCAAAACTAAATAAACCTAAATAAAAATAAAAGAAAAAAATAAATAAACTTAATAAAACCTAAACCTAAATAAAACCTAAACCTAAACCTAAATAAAACTTAAGCCCCCAACCTAAACTAAATAAATCTAAACCTAAACTAAATAAAATACAAACTAAATAAAATAAACTATACTATATTAAAAAAGCTAAAAATAAATAAAACATAAACCTAAAATAAACCTAAACCTAAAAACCTACACCAAAATAAACATAAAATAAACTGAAATAAAACCTGCTAAAATAAAAATAAACTAAAATCAAAATAAAACATAAACATAAACCTAAAGATAAACTAAAACCTAAATAAATAAATAATAAAATAAATCTAAATATTACTACCTAAAAACTAAAAAAAACTAAAAATAAATAAAACCTAAACTAAAATAAAACTAAAATAAATAAACTAAACTAAAAATAAATAAACCTAAACCTAAACCTAAACCAAAACCAAAACCTAAACAACATAAAATTTTAAAAAAAACATAAACCTAAACCTTAAACTAAAAAAAACCTAAACCTTAAACTAAAAAAAAAACCTAAACCTCAAATAAATAAACTAAAATAAACTTAAACCTAAAATAAAATAAATAAAACCTAAACCTAAAAAAAACTAAACTAAACTCACTAAATAAAAGAAGATAAACTAAAATTAAACCTGATCCTAAACTAAAAAATAAAACCTAAAACTAAACATAAAATATAACCCTAAAGCCTAAAACTAAACCAAAAATTAAAAAGTAATACCTAAACCTAAACAAATAAAATAAAAATAAAACTAAACTAAAAAATCAACATAAATTGAAACCTACACCTCAAAAGTAAACTAAAATAAAAAACTTAAACTAAAATAAATAAACCTAAAATAAATAAACTAAATTGAATAAAAATATAAAATAAATGTAAATAAAAATAAAAAATAAAATAAACTAAATTGAATAAAAAGTAAACTAAATAAACCTAAAATTTAAAGTTTACCTAATTTTAAAAAAATAAAACAAAACCCTAAGCCCTAAACTTTAAACCCTAAATCCTAAACCATAAACCCTAAGCAGACCACATAATTAACCCTAACTCTAACCTGACCATACCAAAACCACTAAATCTTAGGCCACCCCATAACTCCAGGCCCTGAGCCCTAAACCACTAAACCACTAAAACCACAGGCCCTGGCTACCCTGATCCTTCTGGCAGGACCCTACCCTAAACATTAAACCCTACCACTAAACTCTGGGCAGGAACCCTAAACCTTAAACCTAAATCCCACCCTGACCTAAACCCTAAATCTAAAGCCACAAACTTAAGGCTAAAATCCTACACTAAACTTAAACTAAATAAAACCTAAAATAAAAAAATAAAATAAAACCCAAATAAATAAAATAAACCTAAAACTTAAACTTTAAATTTAAAATAAAATAAAATAAAAATAAAATATAATAAAATAAAATAAAGAAAAACATAAACTAAACTATGAAATAAAATAAACCTAAGAATTAAAAGCTATGTAAAATAAAATCTAAATATAAAATAAAAAATAAATAAACCTAAAATAAAGTAAAATAAAACTAAATAAAACCTAAACCTAAAAGAAACCTAAAATAAAACTTAAAATTAAATAAAAATAAAATCTAAACTAAACTAAAAAAATTAAACCTAAAATGAAAGTAAAATAAATAAAATAAAATAAAGCCTAAACAAGCCCAAATAAAAACTATAATAATTAAAATAAACCTAAACCTAAGCTAAATAAAATAAAACAAACTAATAATAAGCCTAAACCTAAACTAAAAAATAAAACATAAAAATAAACTTAAAATAAAAACCTAAAACCTAAAGATAAATAAAATAAAATAAAAACCTAAACGTAAACCTAAACATAAAAAATAAAACCTAAACATAAAAAAGAAAATAAAAATAAAATTCAACTAAAAATAAACATAAAATAAAAACCTAAAATGTAAACATAAAACATAAAATAAAAACCTGAACCTAAACCTAAAAATAAAAAAGAAAACCTAAAATTAAAAATTAAAATAAAAATAAATATCAATTAAAAATAAATTTAAACATTAACCTAAACCTAAAAAAACTAAAATAAAAAAACCTAAAGAAAAGTAAACAAATCCAAAATAAATAAACTAAATTAAAAAATATAAAAGATAAACCTAAATAAATATATAAAATAAAATAAACTAAAATAAATAAAAAATAAACAAAATAAACCTAAACCTACAAGTAAAAAATCCTAAACCTAAAACTACCTTAAACCTAAAACCCTAAGCAGTGAACCCTACTCTAAACCTAAACCCCACTGGCTGAGCCCTAAACCACTAAAGATTAAACCCAACCCCCACAAGCCAAACCATAAACCTTAAACCTTAAACCCAAATCTTTAAACCCTAAACTCTAACCCTAACCCTAACCCTACCCTAAACTCTAAACCCCAAACCCTAAACCCTAAAACCCAAACCCCAAACTAATGTGTCTAAATAAATTAAAGATAAACCTAAATCCTAAAACTAAAACTAAACCTAAACCCTAAGAATAGGCTGAACGTTGATGGTAGGAACATCACCATCCAACAGGCTCAGTCTAGATCTGGTGGTGGAGGTGTCGATTATCACAGTGGTGGTGGGGGATCTAGAGGTGCTGGTGGATATGGAGGTGGTGGTCAGAACAGTGGTGGCTATGGTGGTAGGAGGAGTGATGGAGGTTATAGCCATGGTGTTGGCAGAGGGAAAGATTGTAGATATGATGGCGAATCCAACTACTCGAGAGGTCAGGGTGGTTTTGATGGAAACTAGAGGAACTGAAGAACGGTCGATCTAATTTACTGCTTATGGAACTTTGTCTTTAGAGTAGAGAGAGTTCTAGTTTTCTAGGGCATTTGATTTGCTCTATGAGTGCTCATTTTTTATCTATGTAATCGCTTATGCCTTTGAGAACTTGGTGTGTTATGAGATTGATGAAATCAAAAAGAAAAAATATTGATTCTAAATTTATTATCATTTAAAAAAAAATCCCTAAAACCCAAACTAAAGCGTGAACCCTAAACCTAAAACCTAAACCCTAAACCCTAAACCCTAAAAATTAATAAAAAAATAAAAGAAAACCTAACCCTAAATGCTAAACCCTTAAACTAACCCTAATCATTAAACCCTAACCCCTAAACCCTAAACACTAAAACCCTAAACCATAAACCTTAATAATAAACTAATAAAACACTAAACTAAACTAATGAAAACTAAAATTAATAAATAATAAACTAAAACTAATAAACTAATAATAAATAAAAACTAATAATAAATTAAAACCAAAATTAATTAAACTAAATAAATTAAACTAACTAAATAATAATTAATAAACTAATAATAATAAAAACTAACTAACCTAATTAACAAACTAATAAATTAAAATAAATAAAACCCCAATAAAATAAAATAAAATAAACTAATAAAACTAATAAAAAAACTAAACCTAAACAATTAACTAAAACTTAACTAATAACCTAATTAAACCTAAAATAAAATAACTAATAATAATAACTAAATAAACTAAACCATAAACATAACTAACAATAAATAACTAATTAATAAAAGAGAAAAACTAAACTAATAATAACTAAACTAACTAAACTAAAACTAATAACTAATAAACTAACTAAATAATTAATTAATAATTAAGAATAATAACTAACTAATAACTAAAACTAATAAATAAATTAAACTAATAAGCTAATAAACTAACTAAACCTAGTAATAAACTAAGTAAATAATAATAGCTAAAACTAATAATAAAATGGAAAAAACTAATAAACTAAAACTAAAGAACTAATAACAATTAACACTAAACTAATAAACTAATAATAAATTAAACTAAATAAAAGTAATAACTAAACTAATAGTAATAATAATAATAATAAACTAAACTAATAATAAATGAAATATTAAATAAAACCTAAATTAATATACTAAATCTAATAATAATAAATATACCTAAGAAACTAACTAATAATAATAAACTAATAAAACTAATTATTGTTAACAATAATAAATAAACTAAACAAAAAACTAATAATACTTAAAAAAACACTAAATAATAATAAAAATTAATAACATAAAAACTAACTAAACTAACCTAATAATAATAATAAACTAAATAATAAATAAATAAAACTAAACTAAACTAAATAAATAAATAACTAATAACTAAACTAACTAAAACTAATAAACTAATAATAATAGTTAAAATTAATAAAAATAATAATAATAATAATAAAAATAATAATAACTAAATAAACTTAAAACTAAACCCCTAAACCTAAATTAATAAAAGTAATAATAACAAAACTAATAATAATAAACTAAACTAAAGTAAAATAATTAATAACTAAACTAATAAAACAAATAATAATAACTAAATAATAACTAAAAAGATAATAAACTAATAATAAAACTAAATTAAAACTAACTAATAACTAACTAATAAAACCTATTAAACTAATCAATATTAAACTAAAACTAATAATTAATAAAAAAAATAAAATAATAATAAAATAAAACTAATAATAACTAATTAATAATAAGGTAATAACCAATAATAAAAATAAAATAAAATAGTAATAAAACTAAACTAATTAATAAATAAACTAAACCTAAAATAATAAACACTAAAACTAAACTAATAAACTAATAATAAATAACTAAATAACTAACTAAAACTAAACCCTAATCTTATTTAACCATGAAAACTACAATAAATAAACATAATAAAACTAAACCTAAATAACTAATAACTTGATAAACTAATAATAAAACACATTCTAAAAAAATTAATAATAACTAATAATAATAATCTAATAAATTAATAACTAAATAAAACAAAACTAACTAAATAACTAAACTAAATAACTAAAGTAATGAACTAATAAATAAACTTATAATAATAATAATAATAAAACTATAATAATAATAAAACTAGTAATAATAATAATAATAATAATAATAATAATAATAATAATAATAATAACAATAACTAAATTAATAAACTAATAATAATAAAAATAATAATAAACTAACTCATAAATTACTAAATAACTACTAATACCCACTAAATAAATAAACTAAATAATAGTAATAAAACTAATAATAATAAACATAAACTAATGAAAAAAAACTAAACTAAAGCAAAACTAATAATAAACCAACTAACCAAACTAATATAATAAACAATAAATAATTAATTAAAATCTAAACCATAAACCAAACTAAAAAACTAATAATAATAAAATAATAAACCTAAACCCATAACTAAAGTAATAAAAATAATAAACTAAATTAATAAATTAATAAATTAACTAACAAAACTAAATTAATAAAACTAAACCACTAACTAAAACTAATTAAAACCTAAATAATAATAAAACCATAAACTAATAATAATAACTAACTAAATTCAATAAATAAATAACTAACTAATAATAACTAATAAAGAAACTAAAAGAAATTAAACCCTCATAAACAAACAAACTAAATAAACTAACTAAATAAACTAATAAACTAAACCTAAACCCTAAAAAACCTAAAATAATAATAACTAAAACTAAAACTAATAAAACTAAACTTGCAACCTAACTAAAACTAAACTTACTAAACTAAACATAAAACTTATAATAACCTAAAAGTAATAAAACCAAATAACAACTAATAAACACTAAACCTAAAACCTAAACCCTAAAACTAAACTAAACCCTATTATTGGGCGATTTCGAGATCCTTCACGTTCTTGGTGAGTTTTTGAGCTCTTTCTCTCTTAGATTCCCTATAGATTTTTGGCTTTGAGCCAATATCAACCTGTTCTCACAGTGCCGTGACTCATGGCGTTGACTTCTTCAAATCCATGGGATAAATCCCATGTGTCGATGGATCCTGCTAGGGCATTAGATTTTTTAGGTAATCCTACTTCTAAATTACTTGTTGTTACTTAATCTTTCATTGAGCCTACATTGAATTTGTTTCATACAAATTTTAAAGGTGCTCCAACAATCATGATTTCAGATGAGGATATTGAAAGATTAGCAGAGGCTTTTGCTTTTTCTTTGATTGGAAAGTTTTCATTTAAACGAGCAAAGATGGGAGATATTCCTTCTTTTTTTCATAGCTTAAATTTTTCTAGTTCTTTTTCTATTACTCTGATTGATGCAAGGCTTGTTCTGTTTAAATTTTCTAATGACCTTGAATATCAAAGAATTTTTTCTAGGCGTTCTTACTATGGTTTTAATTGTCAAATGTATATTATAAAGAGAACGCCTATGTTTGATGTTAATGAAGAGTCTCCTATTGTTCCTATTTGGATTTCTTTACCTAACTTATGAATTCATCTATTCAATCATCATATTCTTTATGCTATTGGGTTGATTTTTGGTTGGCCTTTGCAAGTTAATCAAGCAACAACAGCTTCTTCCAGACCATATGTTATTAGAATACTTATAGAGATATATATTACTAAAATATAACTGAATGAAATTTGGTTTGGTTTGAAGAAATGCGGTTATATTTAGAAAGTTATTTTTCAGAACTTTCCCATTTTTTGTAATTATTATAAGATTCATAGGCATTAAATTTCTGAATGCTTTATTGCTCATTCCTCTCTTAGGAAGAAATTCTCTTGTAAGAATTCAATTGTTGAAAAAATTGATGATTCTCTGAAGTTGAATAAAGGAAAATCTACTTTTCAAAATTTTAATGTTTTGCAAAACCAGATTTTTGAATCTTTTGAAAACGTTTTACCTATTAATGATTTGTCTAATGTGGAAGGTAATTTTGATGTTTCTAAAAAATGTTTTAACTAATTATCATTCTCTAAGTGTTTCTTTTGATGATTTTGTTAAAGGAAAGACTTTAGAGGCTGTGGTTAATGATTCTAATGGTTTGGATGTTGTGCATAAGTCCTTTCATGATGATGGTTCAAATATTATTGATGCTAACACCATTTCTTCCAATCAGTTGGATGTTATTTCTTTTTCTCTTATGTCTGCTTTAGGTCATGGGAAAGAGAATATTTTTTTGCCTTCTTTGATTGAGAATGGTGGTGAAAAGAATGTTCTTATTTCTAATATTTTAACTTCTGGTCCTAACAATCTTGTTAATATTGGTGATCCTTCTTTTAAAAAATAAGATTTAGATACTTGTGACAATTCTATCATTGTGAATAGTTCTATTTTGATTCAAAATGATGGTTTTTCTGTGGATAATAATTATGTTTAGAATTTTGGTAATATGCTATATGTTTCTAAGGGATTTGAACCTTATTTTAATCTCTTACATGAAGATTGTACTGAAAATCTGGATTCTTCTTCTTTGCTTCTTTTCAGAATGAAGATAGAGAGGATACTCTTCAGATTTTGTTGGAAGGTGAAAATATTGACAATTGTCTTCTTAATAAAGTTGTTTCTACTCCTTTCACTTATGATTGTGAAATACATACTATTTCTAATTTTCCTTTGTCTAATGCTATGGATGATTCTGAATGCTCTTCTTTGAAATTGATAGCTTATGTTCATCCCCATGCCTTTTATAATAATGTTGATTCATTTTTAGATGGAGATTTTTTGGAGAAAGGGCATGGTTATAAAATTATTTACAAGAAAAAAAAAAAAGTGTTCGGATTTATGCCCCTCCTCACTTGCTGAGTGTTACTCATTCCAAAGCTTCTTGGAATTAGTCTCCCCTGTCCTAGGGTGGTTTGTACTTTTGGTTGGTTTTTTCTTTATTGGTTGAGCTTTTTCTATGTGTTTTCTTGCTAGCTGGAGTATTGGTTTCTTGGCTAATTTTCCTCCTTCTGGCTTGGTGTTGCTAACTTCTTATTTGCTGGGTTTTTTTTGGGTGCTCTTTGGCTAGTTGGTTTTGTGCTAGTGGCTTTGTTCATATTGGCTTGCATTTCTTTGGTTGGTGCTTTTGCTCTCTTTGTTGGTAGTAAGTTCAGCTTTTTATTACTAGCGTGTGGTTTGTCCATTGGTTGGTTATTTCTCTAGCTATTTATTTTAGCTTTTGATGGCCTTCTTCTTTTATCTATTGGTTGGTTTGATTCTCTTTCTCTTTTCTAGGGTATTTTTCCTGGGTGCTCTATTGGTTGTTTCCTTTCCTTTGGTTGGTGCCTTGGTGGCTTTGGATTGGTGTTGTTGTGGGTTCTATTGGCTTAGTGCCTTGGTGGCTTTAGATTGGTGTTGTTGTGGGCTCTGTTGGCTTTGTCTTTGAGGGCACTTTTCGTATTTTCTTTGGGCTATGAGCTTCTTTCTCCCACTTTTTTAAGAGGTGTTCATATTTGGTTTTGTTGGGATTGCCTTATGTTAAGTTTGTATGTTGCTCTCCTCTCTCTTTCTGTTTCCATAGCTTCATTTTTTTCTTTGGCTGGGTGGCTATTATGATAAGTTTGTAATTTTCTTTGGCTAGGATGGATATAATGATATGATGGATTTTTTCCTTAATATTTTTGTGGCAAGTGACTTTTCTTATTTATAACCATTCTTTGAAGCTAGATACACCTAGGATTTGATGCTCATCATTATTGTGATTATCCTTCTTTCCTCATATTTGGGCTTGAGGTTTTTTCTCTTTATGTTTTCTTATCTCCTTCTGTATGAGATTTCTTGTAGGTTGCTGGTTCTCTTTTTCAGTTGGTCTCTTCTTCTTCTTGGAGGGAGCTAGAGTCTTACTGATGGTCTCTTTTTTCTTAGATGGCTGGAGTTGTCTTCAATTGCAAGTTGGAAGTTTCCTTTTCTTATGGATCTTCGTCACTTTGGAGGTTCTTTTGGAGCTCAGTGGATTCTTCATCTTCGATGTCTTTTGCTTAACTTTTTTAATTTTATCTTTGTTTTTTGTTCTTTATTGCCCTTTGATGTATTAGTTTAGGGATAAACTCTTTAGGATTTTCCTTTAGCCCATTTGAGCAGTAGTTTTTTTTTGTTTTGAGTTTAGTCTCTAATATGGTCTTCTTGTACCTTTTTTTTGAGTAATTATTTCCTTTTAGTTAAAAAAATAACCCTAAATCCAAAACCCTAAACATTAGAACCCTAAACCTTAAATCCTAAACCCTAACCTTAAACCCTAAAACCCTAAACCCAAAAACCCTAAACCCTAAACCCTAGACCCTAAACCCTAAACCCAAAACCTAAACCCTAAAAACCTAAAAAACCTAAACCTAAACTAAATAAAACCTAAAAATAAAATAAATAAAAACCTAATCCTAAATAAAATATAAAAAAGCTACACTAAAAACTAAACTAAACCTAAAAATAAAATAAAATTAAAAAGAAAAATAAACTAAAATAAAATAAATAAAAACCTAAACTAAACTAAAAAAAATAACCTAAGAATAAGAAACCAAAATAAAATAGAAACTAAACGTAAAATAAAAATAAAATAAACCTATAATTAAAATAAAATGAAACTAAATAAAACCTAAATCTAAAAAATTAAACCTAAAATAAATAAAATTAAAACCTAAAATAAACTAAAAAAAGTAAACCTAAAGTAAAAAATAAAATAAACCTAAACCTAAACTAAAATAAACTAAACTAAAATATAAAAAACTAAACCTAAAAGAAAATAAAACTAAACTAAACCTAAACTAAATAAAATAAACTAAAAATAAACCGAAAACTTAAACCTAAAAAAATAAAATAAAAACCTAAACCTAAACCTTAAAAATAAAATAAAAATAAAACTCAACTAAAAAATATACCTAACCCTAAAAAATAAACTAAGATAAAAATCATAAACTTAAAATAAATAAAGCTTAAATAAATAAACTAAAATAAATAAAAATAAAAAATAAACCTAATAAAAATAAATAAATAAAATAAATTAAAATAAATAAAAAATAAAGTAAATAAACTAAATAAACCTAAACCTATCGATTTACTTAATTAAAAAAAAAACCTAAATCCTAAATCATAAACCATAAACCTTAAACCCTAATCCCTAAAAAGCCCTCAACCCTAAACCCTAAACCTTAAACACTAAACCCTAAACCCTAAACTCTAAACCCTAAACCCTATACCCTAACCCTAAACCCAAAACCCTAAACCCTAAACCCTAAACCTCAATTGAGCTGATTTTTATGAAAGCTGATCTTAAAGAAGTCAACGAAGAGGTTGTGAAATACAAAGTTGGTTCTCCTACCCATGTTGGTCTTGTTGCACCTATTGATGTTGTGATTCCTCCAAGCAACACTGGTGTAGATCATTCACAAACTTCTTTCTTCCAGGATCTCAACATCCTAACTAAGATCAACAAGGCTACTATTGAAATTATCACCCTGGTTGAGCTGATTAAAAAAGGAAATAAGGTGGGATCCTCAAAGGCTACTCACCTCACTAAGTTGGGGATTAGGCCATTTTCTTATGGCCTTGTTATCTAGTCTGTGAATGATGATGGTTTGTTGTTCAATCCTGAGGTGCTTGACCTCATTGAAGATGATCTCATCGAGAAGTTTTTGGCAGGCCTTTCAATGATCAATTCTCTCTCACTAGTCCTCTCTTATCCCACCCTTGCTACAACACCCACATGTTCATCAAAGCTTACAAGAATGTCCTCAACATCATGATTGCCATTGATTGAACATACCTGCACGCCGAGAAGGTTAAGGAGTATTTGAAGGATCTTAGTAAATTTGATGTTGCTGGTGCACCTGATGCTTCTGCTACTCTTGCTCTTTACTCTTTGGTGTAGTGATAGAAAGAAATCTTGAAGAATCTGATGATGATATGGGCTTCAGCTTGTTCAACTAAGCTTTGTTGGCTTTCTATAAAACCAAATTTTATCATCTCTGGGAGTTAAAACATTTTTTGAAATACAAGTTTTGTGAATTTTTGAATTGCATTTTATTTTATCTTATTTTATTAGTTGTTAGAGGATAATGACTTCTTTGATTTGGTAATTTCTTATTTGTTATGGAATCATCTAAGTTAAAATAAATAAATAAATAAACCCTAAAGCCTGATAGTAAACCATTAACCCTAAACCCTAACAGTGAACCCTAAACCCTAAACCCCAAATACTAAACTTAAACCTAAAGTAACTAAATAAATTAAAAAAAATAAACCTAAACCCTAAAACTTAATAAACCTAAACTTGAATTTAAACCCTAAGAATGGGCAGAACTTTGACAGTAGGAATATCATCATCAATCAAGCTCAGTTTAGATGTGGTGGTGGAGGCAAAGGTGGAGGTCACAGTGGAGGAAAAGGCGGAGGTGGCGGTTATCGCAATGGTGGTGGGGGATATGGAGGTGCTAGTGGAAATGGAGGTGGTTGTCAGAGTCGTGGTGGTTATGGAGGTGGGAGGAGTAATGGAGGTTCTGGTGTGGTGGTGGAGGAGGAGAAGAGGATATGATGGTGGGTCCACTTTACTAGAGGCGGGGTGTTCTGATGGGAATTGGAGAACTAAACACGATCGATCCGATCTAATGCTTATGGAAATGTGTCTTTACAGTAGAGAGCGCTGTAGTTATATTGGGTTTTCAATTTTCTCTCTATGTCCTTATTTTTCATCTATGTCATCACTTTTGTCTTAAAAATCTTGGTGTATTACTTGGTTGATGAAATTAAGAAAAACAAATGTTCCATCTGAGTTTGTTCTCTATAAAAAAACCAAAAACCTAAAACCCTAATCTAAAATCTGAACCTTAAACCTAAAACCTAAACCCTAAACACTAAACCCTAAATTGTAAACCCTAAAAATAAATAAACAAAAAACCCTAAACCTTAAAACTAACCCTAAACCCTAAACCCTAAACCTTAAAACCCTAAACCCTAAACCCTAAACCTAAACCAAAAAAATAAACTAAAATAAAATACTTAAACTAAAATAAAATACCTAGAATAAATAAATAAACCTAAAATAAATAAACTAAACTAAACTAAATAAAAAATAAACATAAATAAAAATAAAATATAAAAAATAAATAAATAATAAACTAAATAAATTAATTAAACAATATAAGAAATGTTGTAAATCTGAATTTCTTCTCTATTTTAAAAAAAAAAATCCCCTTAAACCCAAACATAAACATAAAACCTAAACCCTAAACCCTAAACATAAAAATAAAATCAATAAATAAAATCTAAACTAAGACAAAATAAAAAATAAAATAAAATAAAAACATAAATTAAAACCTAAACATAAACCTAAACCTAAACCTAAAAAGAAAATAAAATTAAAAATAAAAACTTAATTAAAATAAAATAAATAAAAACTTAAACTATACTAAAAAATAGAAAACCTAAATAAAATAAAAGCTAAACTTAAAATAAAAATAAAATAAAACTACAAATAAAATAAACTAAAACTAAATAAAAGCCTAAACCTAAAAATAAAACCTAAAAAAAATAAAACATAAACCCTAAACTAAAAAAAACTAAACCTAACATGAAAAGTAAAATAAACCAAAACCTAAACATAAATAAATTAAACCTAAACCTAAAACTAAAACTAAACTAAATAAAATATAATAAACTAAAAATAAACCTAAACCTAAACTACAAGATAAAACCTAAAAATAAACTTAAAATAAAAACTTAAAACAAAAACATAAAAAAAATAAAAGAAGAACCTAAACCTAAACCTAAACCTAAAAATAAAAAATGAAACCTAATCCTAAAAAATAAAATAAAATTAAAACCAAGCTAAAAAAATAAACATAAACCTAAACCTAAACCTAAATCTAAAAAAAAACCTAAACTAAAATAAATAAACTTAAAATAAATAAATTAAACTAAATATAAATAAAAATAACTCTAAATCAAAATAAAATAAATAAACTAAATAAACTTAAACTTACCAGTTTTGTTAATTTAAAAAAAATAAAAAATTAAAAAAATTAAAAAAAAACTAACCATAAACCCTAAAACTATTCCTAAACCCAAAACTCTAAACCATTAATGTACAACCCTAAACCTTAAACCCTAAACCCTAAAATTATAAACCCTAAACCCTAATCCCTAATCCCAAAGCTGACCCTAAACCACAAAATAACTAAATCCTAAACCACAAAAAACTGACCTAAAACCATAAATCCTAAGACTGACCACTGGCCAGGTAATTAAAATTTAAGATCCTAAATCTAAACCCTATAAACGCAAAAAACCAAAACTAAATAAAAACTAAAAAATAAAGAAATAAAACCCCTAAACCTAAATAAAATAAGTAAAATAAAATAAGATAAAAACCTAAACTAAAACCTAAACCTAAACCTAAAAATAAAACAAAATAAACTACTTAAAATAAACTAAAATAAAATAAATATAAACTTATGAATAAAAAACTTAAATAAAATCAAAACTAAATGTAAAATAAAAATAAAATAAACATAAAAAATTAAATAAAATGAAAATAAAAACTAAACCTAAAAAATAATCCTAAAAATAAAACTTAAACCCTAAACTAAAAAAAACCAAAGCCTAAAATAACAATAAAATAAACAACAAAATAAATCTATACTTAAACTAAAATAAATAAAACCTAAACTTAAACCTAAACCCTAAAATAAATAAATAAAATTAAGTTAAAAATAAACCTAAATGTAAATTTAAAAAAATTAAACCTAAACTAAAAACCTAAACTTAAACCTAATAAAATAAAATAAAACCTTAAGCTGAACATAAAATAAAAAATAAAACCTAAACCTAAAAAATAAAATAAAAATAATACTCAATTGAAAAATAAACTTAAACATAAACCTTTACCAAAAAAATAAACTAAAATAAAATACCTAAAACTAAAAAATAAATAAAGCTAAAATGAAATAAAAAATAAACATTAATAAAAAATAAAAATAAATATAAATTATTAAAATAAACTAAATAAACCAATTAAACAAAGAAGAAATGTTGTAAATCTGATTTTTCTCGTTAAAAAAAACCAAATCTAAAAACTAACACCGGACAAACTAAACCACTAAACCCTAACATGCCTAAAATTCTAACCCTGACCCTAAACCCTAAATGCTAAATCCAAAACCTATAACTTAAACCCTAAATCCTAACCTAAACCCTAAACCCTAAACACTAAACCCATAATGAAAAAACCCTAAATCCTAAACCCTAAACCCTAAAAAGCTAAAAACCTAAACCTAGACTAATCAAAACCTAAAAATAAAATAAATAAAAACACATAAACCAAAGTAAAATGAAAACATAAACTAAAAGCTAAATTGAAATATAAACCTCAAAAGAAAATAAAATAAAAAATAAAAACTAAACTAAAATTAAATAAATAAAAACCTAAACTAAACTAAAAAAATAAAATACTAAAATAAAATAAAAATTAAACCCAAAATAAAAAATAATTAACTTAAAATAAAAAAATAAAATAAAACTAAATAAAATATAAAAATAAACCTAAAATAAATAAAAATATAATTTAAATCTTAAACTAAAAAAAACCTAAACCTAAAATTAAAAAATTAAAAAAACCTAAACCTAAACTAAAATAAACTAAATTAAAATAAATAAAACCTAAATCTAAACTTAAAATAAACTAAACCTAAACTAAATAAATGAAACTTAAACCAAAAATAAAACCTAAGCCCTAAACTAAGAAAAAACTAAACCTAAAATAAAAAAAAATAAACCTAAACCTAAAATAAAATAAAATAAACTAAATTAAATAAAACCTAAACCTAAACCTAGACCTAAACTAAAATAATTAAAACACTAAAATGAACATAAATTGAAAAATAAAACCTAAAACCTAAACCTAAAACCTAAACCTAAAAATTCAAATAAAACCTAAACCTACACTTAAAATTAAAAATAAAACCTAAACCAAAAAAAATAAAATAAAATAAAACTAAAGAAAAAATAAACCTAAACCTAAACCTAAAAAAACTAAAGATATAAACCTAAAATAAATAAGGTAAACCTAATAAAAATAAAATAAACCTAAATCAAAATAAAAATGAACTAAGCAATCATAAACCTAAAAGTTTACTTAATTTAAAAAATAAAAAAATAAAAAAATTTAAAGAAAAAATTAAAAAAAACCCTAACCCTAACCCACAACTCTTAATCCCTTAACCCTAAACCCTAAACCCTAAATACTAAACCCTAATCCTTAAACCTTAAAACTATACCCTAGAAATCTAAAAATCTAAACCTAAACTAAATAAAACCTAAAAATAAAATAAATAAAAAAGCCTAAACCTAAATAAAATAATGAAAATAAAATAAAATAAAATCTTAAACTAAAACCTAAACCTATACCTAAATTAAAAAGTAAAATAAAATAATAAATAAAACTAAACTAAAATAAAATAAATAAAAACCTAAACTAAATTAAAAAATAAAATAAACCTAAAAAATAAAAAATCAAAATAAAATAAAAACTAAACATAGAATAAAAATAAAATAAATAAAATAAAATAAAATGAAAACTAAATAAAAACCTAAACCAAAAAAATAAATGTAAAACTAAAACCTAAAACTAAATAAAAAATAAAACTTAAACCCTAAACTAAAAAAAACCCTAAACCTAAAATAAAGAAAATAAAATAAACCTAATCCTGAAGTAAAATAAACTTAAACTAAACTAAACATAAACCCTAAACTAAATAAAATAAAATAAACAAAAAATAAACATAAACTAAACTATGAAAACAAATTAATCCTACGAAAAAAACCTAAATAAAATAAAAACTAAACCTAAAATAAAAATAAAATAAGCCTAAAATAAAATAAAATAAAAACTAAATAAAAACCTAAACCTAAAAAAACCTAAAAATAAATAAAAAATAAAACCTAAACCATAAAAAAAAACTTAAAATAAAATAAAATTAAAATAAATAAACTAAACTAAATAAACTAAACTAAAATAAAATAAACCTAAACTAAACCTAAAAAAATAAATCAGCTAAAATAAATAAACTAAACTAAATAAAATAAAAATAAAAAATTAAATTAAAATAAAAATAAGCAAAAGTAAAATAAATGCAGAATAAACTAAATAAACTAAAACCTGGGGTTTAATTTTAAAAAATTAAAAAATAAAAAAATAAAAAAACCCTAATGATTCTAAACTAAACCCTAAATGCTAAAACCATAGACCACAGATCTAAACACTAATCCCTAACCCTAAAAACTAAACCCTAAACCTAAAGCCTGCAAAACCAAGAGAATCCTAAAAAACCTAAACTAACTAGCCACTAAACTACCACTAAAAAACCATACCACTGAGGCTAAACCCAAACTAAACCACTGAGCCCTGACCACAAACCCTGACCTTAAGCCACTCTTCTAAACCCTGAGCCCTAAATGCTAATCAAACCCATAACTAAATCCTAAGACCTAAACCCTGACCCTAAACACTACCCTGATGAAAACCCTAAATCACACCCTAAACTGAGCTAAAACCTAAACCTGGTAATCAAAACCTAAAATAAAATAAATAAAAACATAAAAAATGAAATACTAAAGCTAATTGAACATACCTCAAAGAAAATAAAATAAAACTAAACTAAAATTAAATAAATAAAAACCTAAACTAAACTAAAAAAATAAAATACTAAAATAAAATAAAAATTAAACCCAAAATAAAAATAAAATTAACTTAAAATAAAATAAAATAAAAACTAAATAAAATATAAACAATAAACCTAAAAATAAATAAAAAATATAATTTAAATCTTAAACTAAAAAAAACCTAAACCTAAAATTAAAAAATTAAAAAAACCTAAACCTAAACTAAAATAAACTAAATTAAAATAAATAAAACCTAAATCTAAACTTAAAATAAACTAAACCTAAACTAAATAAATGAAACTTAAACCAAAAATAAAACCTAAGCCCTAAACTAAGGAAAAACTAAACCTAAAATAAAAAAAATAAACCTAAACCTAAAATAAAATAAAATAAACTAAATTAAATAAAACCTAAACCTAAACCTAGACCTAAACTAAAATAATTAAAAACACTAAAAATGAACATAAATTGAAAAATAAAACCTAAAACCTAAACCTAAAACCTAAACCTAAAAAATTCAAATAAAAACCTAAACCTACACTTAAAATTAAAAAAATAAAACCTAAAAAAAAAAAAATAAAATAAAAATAAAACTAAAGAAAAAAATAAACCTAAACCTAAACCTAAAAAAAACTAAAAGATATAAACCTAAAATAAATAAGGTAAACCTAATAAAAATAAAAATAAACCTAAATCAAAATAAAAATGAACTAAGCAATCATAAACCTAAAAGTTTACTTAATTTAAAAAATAAAAAAATAAAAAAATTTAAAGAAAAAATTAAAAAAAACCCTAAACAACTCTTAATCCCTTAACCCTAAACCCTAAATACTAAACCCTAATCCACCTTAAAACTATACCCTAGAAATCTAAAATCTAAACCTAAACTAAATAAAACCTAAAATAAAATAAATAAAAGCCAACCTAAATAAAATAATGAAAATAAAATAAAATAAAATCTTAAACTAAATACCTAAATTAAAAAAGTAAAATAAAATAAAAATAAAATAAACTAAAATAAAATAAATAAAATAAAACTAAACTAAATAAAAAAATAAAATAAATAAAAATAAAATAAAATAAAATAAAATAAAAAAAATAAATAAAAAAAAATAAATGTAAAACTAAAATAAAACTAAATAAAATAAAACTTAAAAACCTAAACTAAAAAAAAAACTAAATAAAATAAAAGAAAATAAAATAAACTAATCACAAGTAAAATAAACTTAAACTAAACTAAACATAAAAACTAAATAAAATAATAAAATAAACAAAAATAAACATAAACTAAACTATGAAAACAAATTAATCCTCTAAAAACCTAAATAAAATAAAAACTAAACCTAAAATAAAAATAAAATAAGCCTAAAATAAAATAAAATAAAAACTAAATAAAAACCTAAACCTAAAAAAACCTAAAAATAAATAAAAAATAAAACCTAAACCATAAACTAAAAAAAACTTAAAATAAAATAAAATTAAAATAAACCAAAACCTAAACTAAAATAAACTAAACTAAACTAAATAAAACCTAAACCTAAACCTAAACCTAAACCTAAAAAATAAATCAAGCTAAAATAAATAAACTAAACTAAATAAAAATAAAAATAAACCTAAATTAAAATAAAAAATAAGCAAAAGTAAAATAAATACGAAATAAACTAAATAAACTAAAACCTACCAGTTTACTTAATTTTAAAAAATTAAAAAATAAAAAAATAAAAAAAACCCTAACTGTAATTCCTAAACCCTAAACCCTAAATGCTAAAACCATAGACCCTAAAATCCTAAACACTAATCCTTAAAACCCTAAACCCTAAACCCTAAACCCTAAACCTTAAAGCCAAGGCAAATACAAACCCTACCAAACCTTAAAAACCTCATGAGCCTACTAACCCCAAACCCTAGGCCCTACCACACCCTAAACTAAACCCTAAACTGAGCCACTGTCATAAACCATGAGCTAAAAATCTAAAAACCTAAACCTAAACTAAATAAAACATAAAATAAAAAATAAAAAAATGTAAACCTAAATAAAATAAAATAAATAAAATAAAATAACAACCTAAAATCTAAACCTAAACCTAAAAATAAAATAAAATAAACTAACTAAAAAGTAATAATAAAATAAATAAAACCTAAATTAAACTAAAAAGTTAAATTAAACCTAAGAGTAGAAAACCGAAAAAAAATAAAAGCTAAACATAACTAAAAATAAAATAATCCTGAAATAAACCTGAAATAAAATAAATAAAACTAAATAAAAGCCTAAACATAAAAAAGTAAACATAAAAATAAAACCTAAACCTAAACTAAAAAAACATAATCCTAAAATGGAAATAAACCTAAACATAAACTAAAATAAACTAAACTAAAATAAATAAAACCTAAACCTAAATCTAAACCCTAAACTAAATAAAATAAAAGAAATTAAAAATAGAAACCTAAAACCTAAAACTAAAAAAATAAAATAAAAACCTATGCCTAATCATTTTATAAAAAATAAAACTTAAACATAAAAATTAAATTTAAAATAAAACTCAACTAAAAAATAAACCTAAACCTAAACCTAAACTTAATCCAAAAAATAAACTAAAATAAAATAACTAAACTAAAATAAAATAACTAAACTAAAATAGAAAACATAGACTAAAATAAATAAACCTAAAATAAATAAATTAAACTAAATAAAAATAAAAAATAAACATAAATAAAAATAAAAAATAAAATAAACTATAATAAACAAAAAATAAACTAAAAAAACTAAGTAAACAAAAGAATAAATGTTGTAAATCTAAATTTGTTCTCTCTTAAAAAAATACCCAAAATGCCTAAACCAAAAATTAAAACTGTACTGACTAAAAACTTAAATGGTAAAGCCAAACTGAAACCACAAGAAAACCACCAACCCAAACCCTGAAGCCAATCCTAAAGCCCTAAAACTCTAAAACCTTCAACCCTAAATCCTAAACGAAACCATAAAACTAACTCAAACTAAACTAAAAAAATTTAAATCTAAAAAACTTAAAATAAAACATAAAAAAAACAAACAAAATAAAATTAGAAATAAAATAAAATAAAAAAATATAAACTAAAACTGAAACTTAGGCTTCAAATAAAATAAAATAGAAATAAAAAACTTAACCAAGAAAATAAATAGCTAAACTTTAAAATAAAAAAAAACCTAAATGAATAAAAACTATACATAAAATAAAAATAAAATAAGAGTAAAATAAAATAAAATAAAAACTAAATAAAAATATAAACCTTAAAAATAAACCTAAAAATAAAATCTAAACCCTAAACTAAAAAAAGACCTAAACCTAAAAGAAAAATAAAATAAATAAAATAAAATTAACCTAAACTAAAAACTAAAATAAATAAAACCTATACTAAACCTAACCCATATAAAATAAATAAATTAAAAAAGTAAACTTAAACCTAAATTAAAAAAAAATTTTAAAAAAAACTTAAAATAGAAACCTAAACCTAAACATAATATAAAAAATAAAACCTAAACCTAATAAGTAAAAAAAATAAAACCCAAATATAAAATAAACCTAATCCTAAACCTAATCCAAAAAATTTAAACTAAAATAAAAAATAAAGACTAAAATAAATAAACCTAAAATTAATAAACTAAACTAAATAAACCTAAATAAAAATAAAAATAAAATAAATTAAAATAAATAAAAATTAAACTAATTAAACTAAAGAAGAAATGTTGTAAATTTGAATTTGTTCTCAGTTAAAAAAAAACCTAAAACCCTAAACCATAAACTAAAACCGAAATCCTAAACTAAAATCTAAACCCTAAAACATAAACCCTAAACCTTAAAAACCAAAAACCCTAAACCTTAGACCATAAACTGTAAACCCTAAAACCCTAAATCCTAAACCATAAACCCTAAAACCTAAACCCTAAACCTTAAACCCTCAAGCCAAAAAAAAACCTAATAGAAAACCTAAACCTAAGCCTAAAAAGGAAATAAAATAAAAAATAAAAACTTAACAAAAATAAATAAATAAAAACCTAAATAAACTAAAAAGTAAAAAGCCTAAATAAAATAAAAACTAAACCTAAAATCAAAATAAAATTAACCTAAAATAAAGCAAAATAAAAAATAAATAAAAGCCTAAACCTAAATAATAAACCTAAAAATAAATAAAAAATAAAATCTAATCTCTAAACTAAAAAAAACCTAAACCTAAAATAATGATAAATTAAACCTAAACATAAACTAAAATAAACATAAACTAAAAATAAACCAAAACCTAAACTAAAAAAAATAAAATAATCTTAAACTAAAAAATAAAACCTAAAAATAAACCTAAAATAAAAACCTAAAACCTAAAACTAAAAAATAAAATAAAAACCTAAACCGAAACCTAAAAATATAAAAAATAAAACCTAAACCTAAAAACCAAAAAAAAAACTAAACTTAAAAATAATTCTAACTTAAAAAATAAACTAAAATAAATAAACTAAAATAAATAAACTAAACTAAATAGAAATAAAAAATAAGCATAAATAGAAATAAAAAATAAAAAAAACTAAAAAATAAACTAAATAAACTAATTAAACAAAAAGAAATGTTGTAATAATTTGTTAAAAAAAAAAACCAAAAACCTAAACCTAAACTAAAACTTGAACCCTAAACTTATAACTAAATAAACCCTAAAACCTAAACCTAAACCCTAAACCCTAAATAAACCCTAAACCCTAAAATCCTAAACCCTAAAACCAAAACCTAAAAACCCAAAAAATAAACCCTAAACCCTAAAAGGCTAAAAACCTAAACCTAAACAAATTAAAACCTAAAAATAAAATAAATAAATAAAATATAAACCAAAATAAAAGAAAAACATAAACTAAAACCAAAACCTAAAAAGAAAATAAAATAAAAAATTAAAACTCAACTAAAATAAAATAAATAATAATTGAAACTAAACATAAAAATAAAATTAACTTAAATAAAATAAAATGTAAACCTCTAATAAAAATTAACATAAAATAAAATATAATAAAAACTAAATAAAAAACTAAACATAAACAATAAAACTAAAAATAAATAAGTAATATAACCAAAATGATAAACTAAAAAAAACCCTAATCCTAAATTAAAAAATTAAAAAAATCTAAACCTAAACTAAATTTAATAAAACCTAAACATAAACCTAAAATAAACTAAACTTAGACCAAAACCTATACTAAATAAATAAAATCTAAACCGTAAACTAAATAAATAAAATTTGAACCCAAAAATAAAATATAATAAAAACAAAATAAAAAACTAAACATAAACAATAAAACTAAAAATAAATAAGTAATATAACCAAAATGATAAACTAAAAAAAACCCTAATCCTAAATTAAAAAAAACCTAAACCTAAACTAAATTTAATAAAACCTAAACACAAACCTAAAATAAACTAAACTTAGACCAAAACCTAAACTAAATAAATAAAATATAAATCGTAAACTAAAAAAAGAAACTATACCTAAAATAAAAATAAATTAAAGCTAAACCTAAATTAAAATAAAATAAACTAAAATAAATAAAACCTAAACCAAGACCTAAAGTAAAATAAATAAATAAACTAAAAATAAACATAAATTGAAAAATAAAATGTAAAAATAAACCTAAAATAAGAATCAAAAACCAAAACCTAAAAAAATTAAATAAAAACCTAAACCTAAACCTAAAATTAAAAAAAATAAAATACAAACCTAGAAAATAAAATATAAAAAATAGAAATAAAAAGTAAACTTAACCCTAAACCCAAACCTAAAAAATAAACTAAAATAAAAATACTAAACTCAAATAAATAAACCTAAAATAAATAAGTTAAACTAAATAAAAATATAAAAAAACTTAAATCAAAATAAAAAATAAAATAAATAATCATAAACCTACAAGTTTACTAATTTTAAAAAAAAAAAAATGCTAAAACCCTAAACCCTAAACCCTAAACCCTAAACCCTAAACCCTAAACCCTAAAACCTAAACCCTAAACCCTAAACCCTAAACCCTAAAACATACAACCCTAAATAATAAACCCTAAACCGCAAACCCAAAAAACCTAAACTCTAAACACTAAACCCGAATCCCTAAATCATACACCCTAAACCCTAAAAACCTAAACTAAACAAAAGTTAAAAATTAAATAAATAAAAAAGCCTAAACCTAAATAAATTAACTAAAATAAAATGAAATAAAATCCTAAACTAAAACCTAAACCTAAACCTAAACTTAAAAATAAAATAAAATAATAAATAAAAACTAAACTAAAATAAAATAAATAAAATCTAAACTAAACTAAAAAATAAAATAAACCTAAAAATAAAAAACCCAAATAAAATAAAAACTAATCATAAAATAAAAATAATAAACCTAAAATAAAATAAAATAAAAACTAAATAATAACCTAAACCAAAAAATAAATGTAAAAATATAACATAAAATAAATAAAAAATAAAACTTAAACCTGAAACAAAAATTAACCTAAACCTAAAATAAAGAAAAGAAAATAAACCTAATCCTAAACTAAAATAAACTAAACTAAAATAAATAAAACCTAAACCTAAACTTAAACTAAACAAAACATAAACCCTAAACTATACAAAATAAAACAAACTAAAAGTAAACCAAAACTAAACTAAAACAACAAAATAAACCTAAGAGAAAAGAAAATAAACTTGAAATAAAAATAAAATAAACCTAAAATAAAATAAAATAAAAACTAAATAAAAACCTAAACCTTAAAATAAATTAAAAATAAAATCTAAACCCTAAACTAAAAAAAATGCTTAACCTAAAATAAAAATAAAATAAACCAAAACCTAAACTAAAATAAACTAAACTAAAATTAATAAAACCTAAGCTAAATAAAATAAAATAAACTAAAAATAAACCTAAACCTAAACTAAAAAACTAAAACCTATAATAAACCTCAAATAAAATGTAAAATGTAAACATAAAAAAATAAAATAAAAACCTATACCTAAAAATAAAAATAAAAAATAAAACCTAATCCTAAAAAAAAAAAAAAAACTAAACTAAAAAATAAACATAAACCTAAACCTAAACCAAAACGTAAAAAATAAATAAAAATCAAAAACCTAAACTAAAATAAAATAAGCTAAAATAAATAAACTAAACTAAATAAAAATAAAAATAAACTTGAATCAAAATAAGAAATAAAATAAATTAAAATAAATAAAAAAATAAACTAAATAAATCTAAACCTACTAGTTTACTTAATTTTTAAAAAATGTTAAAAAAATAAAATAAATAAAAAAACCTAACCCTAAACCCAAAACCATAAACTTTAAACCCGAAGCCAACAACCTAAACCCTAAACACTAAAACCATAGAACCTAAAAATCCTAAACCCTAAACCTGAAACCCTAATCCCAAAACCCTAAACCCTAAACCCTAAACTCTAAAGCCTAAAGCCTAAAGCCTAAACCCTAAAGCTGAAAAAACCCCAATCATTAAAGCCTAAAGCCTAAACTAACCCTAAACCCTAAATGATAAACCCTAAACCCTACAAATCCAAAAAACCCTAAACCTTAAAGCCTAAACACTAAACCCTAAACTCTAAACCCTAAACCCAAAACCCTAAATCCTAAACCTAAACCTTGAACCCTAAATATCTAAAAACCTAAACCTAAACAAAGTAAAACCTAAAAATAAAAAATAAAAAATTTTAAACAAAATAAAATATAAAAAATAAAATAAATTTAAACCTAAACCTAAACCTAAAAATAAAATAAAATAAACTAACTAAAATAAATAAAAATAAAATCAATAAAAACCTAAATTAAACTAAAAAATAAAATAAACTTTATAGCCGAAAACCTAAATAAAATAAAAACTAAATGTAAAATAAAAAGAAAATAAACCTAAAATATAATAAAATAAAACTAAATAAAAGGCTAAAGATAAAAAGTTAACCTAAATATAAAACCTAAACCTAAACTAAGAAAAACCTAATCCTAAAATGAAAATAAAATAAATAAAATAAAATAAACCTAAACCTAAACTAAAGTAAACTAAACTAAAATAAATGAAATCTAAACCTAAACCTAAACCTTAAATTAAATAAAAGAAAATAAATTAGAAATAAACTTAAACATAAATAAAAAATAAAACTTAAAAATAAACCTAAAATAAAAACCTAAAACCTGCACCTAAAAAATAAAATAAAAAATAAAACCTAAATCAAAAATAATAAACCAAAAATTAAACTCAAATAAAAAATAAACTTAAACCTAAACCTAATCCAAAAAATAAAATAAAATAAAATACCAAAACTAAAATAAAAAACCTAGACTAAAATAAACAAACCAAATATAAATAAACTAAACTAAATAAACATAAAAAATAAACATAAAAAATAAAAAAATAAAATAAACTAAAATAAATAAAAAATAAACTTAATAAATTAATTAAATAAAAGAAGAAATGTTGTAAATCTAAATTTATTCTCCATAAAACATTAAACCCTAAATTAAAACTTAAACCTAAACCCTAAACCCTAAAAATCATAAACCCAAAACCAAAATCCCAAAACACTAAACCCTAAACCCTAAACCTTCAACCTTAAACCCTAAGACCTAAATGCTAAACACTAAACCCTTAATCCTAAACCCTAAAAATCTAAAAACCTAAACTTAAACTAATTAAAATCTAAAAATAAGATAAATAAAAACATCTAAACCAAAATAAAATAAAATAAAAGAATAAACTAAACCTAAACCTAATACTAAACTTAAATGTAAACCTAAAAAGATAAAATAAAAAATAAAAACTTAACTAAAATAAAATAAATAAAAACTTAAACTAAACAAAAAAATAAAAAACTTAAACAAAATAAAAAATAAACCAAAAATAAAAGTAAAACAAACCTAAATCTAAACTAAACAAAATAAAACCTAAACCTAAAATAAAATAAACTAAAAATAAACTTAAACTAAAAAAATAAAACCTAAAAATAAACCTAAAATAATAACCTAAAACCTACACCTTAAAAAAAATAAAAACCTAAACCAAAACTTAAAAATAAAAATTAAAACCTAAACCTAGAAACTAAAATAAAAAAAAAACTAAACTAAAAATAAACCTAAACCTAAACCTAAAAAAAATAAAATAAAACCTAAACTAAAATAAATAAAACTAAAATAAATAAACTAAACTAAATAAAAAAGAAACTTAAATCAAAATAAAAAATAAATGAAAGTAACCTAAACTTACTAGTTTACTTAATTTAAAAAAAATTAAAAATAAAAAATTTAAAAAAGAAAAAAAAAACACTAACCCTAAATCTTAAACCGTAAAACCCTAAATCATATACTCTAAACCCTAAACCCTAAAACATATAACTTATACCATAAACCCTAAACCCCAAACCCTAAACCCTAAACCCTAAACACTAAACCCTAATCTCTAAACACCAAACCCTAAACCCTAAAAATCTAAAAACCTAAACCTAAACTAAATAAAACCTAAAAATAAATTAAATAATAAACCTAAAGATAAATAAAATAAATTATAATAAAAACTAAAACTAAAACCTAAACCTAAACCTAGACCTAAAAAAAACCACTAAACTAAAATAAATAAAATAAAAACCTAAACTAAACTAAAAAATAAAATTAACCTAAAAATAAAATCCCAAATAAAATAAAAACTAAACATAAAATAAAAATTAAATAAAATAAAAACTAAGCAAAAAACCTAAACTTAAGAAATAAACGTAAAAAATATTACCTAAAAATAAAAAATTAAAAGGAAAACCTAAACCCTAAACTAAAAAGAAAAAACTTAAACCTAAAATAAATAAATTAAATTAAGCTTAATCTTAAACTAAAATAAACTAAACTAAAATAGATAAAACCTAAACTTGGGTAAACCTTAACCCTAAATTAAATAAAATAAAATAAACTAAAAATAAACCTAAACCTAAACTAAAAAATAAAATCAAAAAATAAAACTAAAATTAAAACATAAGACCTAAACCTAGAAAAAAGAAGAATAAAAACCTAATTATAAACCTAAAAATAAAGAATTAAACCTAAACCTAAAAATTAAAATAAAAAAAAAAACTAAAAAATAAAAATAAACCTAAACCTAAACCACAAAAATAAACTAAAATAAAAAACCTAAACTAAAATAAATAAACTAATCTAAATAAAAATAAAAAATAAACTTAAATAAAAATAATGAATAACATAAACTAAATGAACTTAAATCTACCCGTTTATTTAATTTAAAAAAAAAAAGAACACTAAACCCTAAACCCAAAACCTAAAACCTTAAACCCTAAACCCAAAACTAACCCTAAACCTATAACCATAAACCCAAAACCCTAAACCTACAACCCTAAACCTTAAAAAACCTAAACCCACTAGTTGTGGTTGAATTTTCAGAAACTTTAAAGGTAATGTTATTTATGCTTTTGCCTATCCACTTACTGCATGTTCTGTTATCTTTTCTGAATTAATGGTTGTTAACAAAGTTACTAAGATTTGCTTATAAAAAGGTTGGCTGAATATTTAGATTGAGGTGGATGCTCTCTTGCTGATTGATATGTTGACTTCCTCCAAGGTGGGAAATATAGATTTGTATTACCTCCATAATCATACTAGAGCTCTCCTATCTCAAGTTTGTTTCAAAATCACTCATGTTTGGCATGAAGGTAATGCGTGTGCTGATTACCTTGGCAATCTGGTGCTAGATTAAATGACATAACTTTCTTTGATCAGCTTAATCTTCCCAAACATTCATGTGGATTGGTTAATTTGGACAATACAAGATTACCCTATCTCAGAGATTACCCTATCTTAGAGATTAGTCTCATTTTATGCTTTTTGGACTGTTAACAGTTTTGCCTTACCTGTATGTTCAACCTTTTATTTTATTTCTGTTGCAACTTGGTTTTTTGGATGCATTTCCCTAAAACTACTATATGGTTATCCTATGATGGAGGCTCTTGCCATTGTAGCCTCAACTGTTGGTTTACTGTTAATTGTCCAGCTACTTGTTGGGTTTTATTGTATTTATTGTTTCCCTTGCTAAATGGGGCTGTGCTTCCTATTTCTTGAATCTGCTAGTTTGTGTTGTCCCTTTTCCTAATCTGTAGGGACAAATTATGTATTTTGATTGCCATCACTATTGTTTCATTGCATGATTGGGACTATTTCTTGCATCCCATTCCTATTGTATTTATTAATACTGTTTGCCTAGATGATGGTCTATTTTCCCTTGATTTGAAGGATTTAATGCTACTATTTTTTTTAGTCCCCCTTTATTTCAATGTAGTAATGGTACTGCCAACATTACCCTCAATCGAGTTCAGTATTTGGTTTACTATTTTGGCTACTGGCTAAATGGTCTTTTGGGCTTTTATCTTCAACATGCTAACTATTGTAGTTGGTTTTCTGACTGGTCTTTTGTTATGTTGTTTGTTGTGTGGTAAACCATATTATCCGTGCCTTTGCGGTATTGGTATATCAATTATTTCATTTTGATGAAGGTGGTCCAATGGCTATTCTCTTTGATCATCTTATTTCTTTTGCTTTCCTATCTTTTTTGCTTTGTTTAGATTGTGTTATTGTGGGATTTACTCTATTGTTTGTAGATCTTTGAGAGATCTTGAGTTTATCCTCTTAATGACCTTGTAACCCCTTTTATGGCAATAAAATTTCCTATAGGGGTTCCCTAAAACCCTAAAACCTAAACCCTAAACCTTAAACCCTAAATAACCCTAAACCCTAAACCCTAAAAGTATAAACCCTAAAACTGTAAAACCTAAACCCTAAACCTTAAACCCTAACCCTAAATCCTAAACCCTAAACCCTAAACTCAAATACTAGACCTAAACCTAAAGTAACTAAATAAATTAAAAGATAAACATATACCCTAAAACCTAATAAACATAAACCTAAACCCTAAGAATGGGCAGAACCTTCACGACAGGAACATCACCATCAACTAGCCTCAGTCTATATCTTGTGGTGGAGGTGGAGGCAACGGTTATCACAGTGGTGGTGGGAGATTTAGAGGTGCTAGTGGATATGGAGGTGGTGGTCAGAGCAGTGGTGGTTATGGTGTCGAGGAGGGAGGTTATAAATAATGTTGAGGGAGATTGGGGATATGATGGTGGATCCCGCCACAGAAAAGTCCATGGTGGTTTTGATGAGAACTGAAGAAACTGAATAACAACCAATCCGATCTGCTACTTATGGAACTGTGTCTTTATAATAGAAATGATTCTACTTATTTAGGGTATTTTATTTGCTCTATGTGAGCTCATTTTTTACCTATGTCGTCACTTGTGTTTTAGAAAACTTGGTGTGCTACATGGTTTATGAAATCGAAAAGAAAAAATGTTGAATTTGAATTTGTTCTCTGTTAAAAAAACATATATATGAAAAACCCTAAACCATAAACTAGAACCCGATCCTTCAACCTAAAAGCTAAACCCTTAACCCTAAACCCTAAACCCTAAAAACCCTAAACCCTAAACCCTTAACCCAAAAACCCTAAACCTTAAAACATAAACCCAAAATCATAAACCACAAACCCTAAACCCTAAACCATAAACCCTAAACCCTAAACTAACCCTAAACTTTAAACCTAAACCAAAAATAAAGTAAACTTAAACTTATACCTAAACTAAATAAAATATAATAAACTAAAAAACATAACCTAAACTAAAAAAATAAACTTAAACTTAAAATAAAAACTAAAACATAAACCTAGAAATAAAATAAACATAAACCTAAACATAAAAATAAAAAATAAAACCAAAACCTAAAAATAAAATAAAAACAAAACTCAACTAAAAATAAACCTGATCCTAAAAAATAAAATAAAATAAAATAAAAAGCCAAATTAAAATAAATAAACTAAACTAAATAAAAATAATAAACAAAAATAAATAATAATAATAATTAAAAATAAATAAAAATAAAAATTTAAATAAACTAAATAAACCTAAACCTACCTGTTTACTTAATTTTTTTTAAAAAAACCTTAAACCCTAAGCTAACCCTAAACCCTAAACCCTATAGCCCTAAACCCGAAACCTTAAACCCTAAAAACCTAAAAACATAAACCTAAACTAAATAAAACCTAAAAAAAATTTAATAACCTTAAATAAAACTTAGATCTAAAACTAAAAATAAAATAAAATAAATAAATAAAAAATAAACAAAAAAATTAAATCTAAATTAAACCTAAAATAAACTTAAGAATAAAACCTAAAATAAAAACTAAAAGTATAAAAATAAGATAAACCTAAACCTAAAGAAAACCTAAAAATAAATAAAAAATAAAACCTAAACCCTGAACCAAAAAAAAACTTAAACTTAGAATAAAAATAAAATAAACCTAAACCTAAACTAAAATAAACTAAACTAAAATAAATAAAACCTAAACCTAAACATAAAATAAACTAAACATAAACCTAAACCTAAATTAAAGAAAATAAAATAAAAATAAACTTAAACCTAAATTAAAAATGAAACCTAAAAATAAGGCTAAAATAAAAATCAAAAACCTAAACCTAAAAAAATAAAATAAAAACCTAAACCTAAGCATAAAATTAAAAAATAAAACCAACACCTAAAACAAAAAATGAAAATAAAACTCAACTAAAAAATAAACCTAAGCCTAAACCTAAACCTAAAAAATAAACCATAATAAAAAACCTAAACTAATAAAAATAAACCTAAAATTAATAAACTAAACTCAATAAAAATAAAAAAAACATAAATAAAAATAAAAATTAAAATAAACTAAAATAAATAAAAAATAAACTAAATAAACCTAAACCTACCAAATTACTTAATTAAAAAATTAACCATAAACCCTAAATCCTAAACCTTAAACCCTAAACCTACAACCCTAAACCCTAAATCCTAACATTAAACCCTTAACCCTAAAAGCATAAACCCTAAAACCCTAAACCCAAAAACCCTAAACCCTAAAACCTAAATACAAAACCTTAAACCACAAACCCTAAACCCTAAACCTTAAACCCTAAACTAACCCTAAACCCTAAACCTAAACCAAAAATAAAACAAACTTAAAATTAAACCTAAATTAAATAAAATATAATAAACTAAAAATAAACATAACCTAAACTAAAAAATAAAACCTAAAAATAAACTTAAAATAAAAACCTAAAACATAAACCTAGAAAAATAAAATAAAAACATAAACCTGAACATAAAAATAAAAAATAAAACCTAAACCTAAAATAAAATAAAACAAAACTCAACTAAAAAATGAACATGATCCTAAAAAATAAAATAAAATAAAAAGCCAAATGAAAATAAATAAACTAAACTAAATAAAAATTAGAAATAAAAAAAATTAAAAAAATAAAATAAAAATAAATAAAAATAAAAATTCAAAAGATCTAATTAGACCTAAACTTACCAGTTTACTTAATTAGAAAAAACCTTAAACTCTAAGCTAACCCTAAATCCTAAAGCCTAAACACTAAACTCTAAACCCTAAACCCTAACCTCAAACCCCAAACCCTAAAGCCCTAAACCTTAAAAACCTAAAAGCATAAATCTAAACTAAATAAAACCTAGAAAAACATATATAAAAACCTTAACCTAAAAAAAATAAAAAAATAAAAAAAGTAATAAAAGCCTAAAATAGAACCTAGATCTAAAACTAAAAATAAAATAAAATAGACAAATAAAAATAAAAAAAATAAAAAAATTAAATCATAAACTAAACTTAAAAAAATAAAATAAACTTAAGAATAAAAAACATAAATAAAATAAAAACTAAAAGTACAAAAATAAAATAAACCTAAACCTAAAAAATCCTAAAAATAAATAAAAAATAAAATCTAAACCCTAAACTAAAAAAAACTAAACCTAAAATAAAAATAAAATAAATAAAATAAAATAAACCAAAACCTAAACTAAAATAAACTAAACTAAAATAAATAAAACCTAAACCTAAACATAAAATAAACTAAACCTAAACCTAAACCTAAATTTAATAAAATAAAATAAAAATAAACTTAAACCTAAACTAAAAATAAAACCTAAAAATAATCCAAAAATAAAAACCTAAAACCTAAACCTAAAAAAAATAAAATAAAAACCTAAACCTAAGCCTAAAATTAAAAAAATAAAACTAACACCTAAAATAAAAAATAAAAATAAAACTCAACTAAAAAAAAAAAACTTAAACCTAAACCTCAACCTAAAAAAATAAACTAAAATAAATAAACCTAAAATTAATAAACTAAACTAAATAAAAAAACCTAAATAAAAATAATAAATAAATAAATAAAATAAATAAACTAAATAAACCTAAACCTACCAAATTAATTAATTAAAAAAAACCATAAACCTAAATCCTAAACCTTAAACCCTAAACCTACAGTCCTAAACCCTAAATCCTAACCCTAAACCCTAAACCCTAAAAACATAAACCCTAAGACCTTAAACCCTGAACCCTAAACCCTAAACCCTAAACCCTAAACACTAAACCTACAACCATAAACCCTAAACCATAAACCTACAACCCTAAACCCTAAACCTGAAACCCTAAACCCTAAAAAACCCTAAACCCTAAACCTCAAACCTAAACCTAAACCAAAAGTAACTAAATAAATTAAAAAAATAAACCTAAACCCTAAAACCTAATAAACCTAAACCTAAACCCTAAGAATTGCGTAACCTTGATGAGAACATCACTAACCATTAAAACTCGGTGGAGGTGGTTATTGTAGTTGAGGTGGGGGATCTAGAGGTGCTGGTGGATATGGAGATGGTGGTCAGAAGAGTGGTGGTAATAGAGGCAGGAGGAGTGATGGAGTTTACAGTCGTGGTGGTGGCATAGAGAGAGATCGTCGATATGATGGTGGATCCCACTATTGGAGAGGTTGGGGTGGTTTTGATCATAACTGGAGAAATTGAAGAACGGCCGATCTGATCTGCTGCCTATGGAACTGTGTCTTGATAGTAGAGACAGTTATAGTTATCTAGGGTTTTTGATTTGCTCTATGCATGCTCATTTTTTATGTTTGTCATCACTTATGTCTTAGAAAACTTGGTGTGTTAGTTGGTTGATGAAATCAGAAAGAAGAAATGTTGAATTTAAATTTGTTCATCATTAAAAAAACCAAAAATTCTAAACCCTAAACTAAAACCTAAACCCTAAACCTAAAAGCAAAACCCTAAACACTAAAAATTGTAAACCCTAAACCCTAAACCCTAAACCTAAACCTAAACCTAAACTCTAAACCTAAAAAAATAAACCCTAAACCCTAAACCCTAAACCCTAAACCCTAAACTAAACCTAAAATAAAAACTCAACAACCATCTCTCTCCTCTTGGTTTCTCTCGGATTTTGTGTTCCTTTCATTTTTCTTATGTGGTTTGGCCGCTTTGGCCTTCCCTGATGATATTTTTTGGTTTATTGCTCTCAGTTTGGCCGCTTATGTGATTTTTCCTTGATCTTACAATGGTGAAGGAACCACTTTCTGTACAATCGAGCTCGTCAAACTTGGTGGCATCAGCTAAGCCTTCCAATCTATAAGGTAATTTGAATCGCCTTCATCCGTTACTACGCCTGCTATTAAGTCCTTCAAGGATGCATTATCTGGTAAGAACACTTGCTCTAATGCTTCAGTTAACTTAATCTCAACTTCCTTCCATGGAATGCCGGCTGTAATGTGCTTAGATCTTGATGTGGAAAAATTGGCAAAGCCCTTTGAATTTTCATTAGTTGGAAAATTTTCCTTAGGTCGCCCGACTGTTAACAATATCCAATCCTTCTTTCATAGCCTAAAGCTTTCGAGAGTTTTCACTATTGGGTTGATCGATCCTAGGCATATCCTTATTCAACTATCAAATGATTTAGACTACTCAAGAGTCTTTGCTCGTCGCTCCTACTTTGTGTATAGTTGTCAAATGAGGCTCTTGAAATGGTCACCTCCTTTTGATGTCAAAGAGGAATCCCCTATTGTTCCTTTATGGCTAGCCTTTCCAAACATGAGGATACATTACGTTACCAATAAAGTCCTATTTGCAGTTGGGGCTCTCTTTGGTAGGCCCCATCAAATTGATCAAGCCACCACCACGAGATCTCACCATTAGTTGCCCATATCTTCGTTGAGATTGATATTACCAAAAGTATCCTAAATAAGTTTGGATCGATTCAAAAAAATTTGGGTATAATCAGGAAGTGGAATTTAAAAATTTCCCTATTTTTTGTACACTTTGTAAGATCCATGGTCATGATCACTCTGAATGCTTTGTGTTAAACCTTAATAATAAAAAGAATAAATTGTTGGATCTCAATCCCACTCTAGGAAATGAAAAAACCAATAAGTATGCTTATGTGCCTAAAGCTACTCAAAATGGAACTCACCCTCCTACCCCTACTCCTTTACTATCTACTGATTTGCCTATTGGAGAACAATCTGAGCCGGTAAAAATAATGATATTGAGGTTTGTGAGGAAACTAATGATAACTTAATTAACATTACTCCTACTTGTAATAATTTGGTAGCACAAGACAATCCCTTGACTCATATGAATCATAATGGTGATTTGAATGGGAATCTCAAGTTGGATCAAAATCTCAAAACTAATTATGGAATTGTTCTGAAAAATATTGATACTTTGGTGATGGACCAATAATCATCATGGAAATGAGAATGAAATTTGTGCTATTAATGGTGTCACAACCTCTCCTTCTATTACCCTACAGAGTGATATCCATGCTAATCCAATTTCTCAACCTAACTCTGATATCAAAGAAGGAGAAATCACCATTAGGAATGCTTTGATAGATACTACTTCTAAATATCACCAACCACTCCCTTTCGGATGGAGTTACATTGGACATAGATAGGCCTTTTTAAATTGTTATTAAAAAGAAATCCCTTAAAGCTAGAATGTTCATTAATAGCTCCACCAGAACCACTCAATCTTCTCTAACTTCCCACAAATAATTGCTTCATGCTCTTTTTTTTCTTCTCCTTTAATTTTTTTGTTATCTTTTTTCTTTTCCTTCCATCGTATTATGATCAATTTTCTTATTTGGAATGTTCAGGGTATTGGGACTCTCACTATCCGCAATCATGTTAGGAGTCTTTGTTGCACTCATAACATAACCTTACTTGTTATTGAGCCACTCATTCACTCTTCTAAGATCACCCATGTTGCTAGAATGCTTGGGTTTTAAAAAATTTCTTTTATAATATTAGTAATAAAATTTGTTTTTGGAATAATTTAATCAACATTTCTATCCTTGATGATCTCAAACAATTGGTTAATGTTCAAATCTCATTGGGTAAATTTTCTGCTCTTGGTTTCTTTATCTATGCTTCTTGTAATAGAGCTGATAGGAACATCCTTTGGGATCACTTAAGAGCCTTCGCCTCCTCGGTTAGCAAACCCTGGTTGGTTGGGGGTGATTTCAACACCATTATTGCTTCCTCAAAAGGAGGGGAGGCTGCTCTCCTAACATCCATTCCATGGAAATTCCTCTAACATGATCCTAGACTGCAACCTGATAGATATTGGTTTGCATAACTCTAGACTTTGGCGAGGACCCTCTTTAATTCCCTTTGGATCAATCAATGGCTTCACTTCATTGAGCATTTGAGCGACCATGCTCCACTTTTGATCTCTATCAAAACTTCTTCTAGTAATCTTTCCTCCCCTACTCCTTTTAGATTCCAAAATATGTGGACCCAACATCATGATTTCATTAATGTTGTTTCCATTAATTGGATGGCCCCTATTCACCCAGACAATTCCGTTAAAGGCATGGTTCGTCTTTGGCTTAAGCTCAAAAGACTTAAATAAAACTTAACTTGGTGGAACAAGCATCATTTTAAAAAAAATTTTGCCAATCTCAAAATTATGGAAAAATTAGTTTGCTCCCTTAAAGATGCTGTCTTAACTGATCCTAGTAAGCTTGATGAGTTGAATCGCTAAAGATAACTTGATAAATTATCGAATATGGAGGAAACCGGCATCAAAAGGCCTCTAGCAAACATATTGCGATGGTGAAATACAAGGTATTTCCATGCTCTTTTCAAAAAAAAGCCTTACACTCTATTCATAAAATCAAAATATTAACGATGTTGGATCACTCATAATGAAATTAAAGATTCTATCATACAACATTTTCAAAATTTATTAAACATCAACCCTCCCTTAGAAGCCCTCTCCAACACACACCTGATCCCCTCTATGATTACTAATGATGAAAATCATTTACTCACTTTGCATCAATGGTGAGATTAGTAGTACTCTCAATAGCATGAACACTGACTCTTTTGCTGGCCCTGATGGCTACACAACCCATTTCTTTCAACATTATTGGCCTTTTATTAAGTCTAACCTTGTTGATGATGTTGTTGACTTCTTTGATGGTAGCTCTTTACTTAGATACTTTTCTAGCACTTCAATTGTCCTTATTCCCAAAACTAATAATCCTAATTCTTGTAGAGATTTTAGACCTATCAGCCTTTGCACCTTCTTTCAAAAACTCATTGCTAAATTAATTAATAATAGGATAAGTCCACTGCTCCCTAAAATTATTTCTCTTAACCAAACTAGCTTCGTTAAAAATAGAGTTATATCTGACAATATCTTTCTTGCCAAGAGCTGGTTCATGACATTGATGTTC
This sequence comes from Cymbidium sinense, assembly GCA_021442155.1. NCBI lineage: Eukaryota > Viridiplantae > Streptophyta > Magnoliopsida > Asparagales > Orchidaceae > Cymbidium > Cymbidium sinense. The sequence continues at coordinate 162,543,198 of CM038215.1, forward strand.
CTACTAGAGGTGGCAACATCCTCCTCAAACTGGACATCTCTAAAGCTTTTGATAACCTCTCATGGGATTTCCTCTTTCAAATCTTACATTTATTTGGGTTTTTTGATAATTTCATCTGCCTCATCAAAATTGTATTACCAATGTTTGGTTCTCTGTTATTATGAATGGTGAGTCCCTAGGTTTCTTTACTTCAAGGCATGGCTTGAGACAAGGAGACCCCCTTTCACCCTCTCTTTTTATTATTGTTGTTGAATATCTTTGAGGAGCACGAATGATCTTTTCAATAAAATCCTACCATATTTTTTAAAACTCATGGTGGTCTCCATTTCTCATCTCGGTTTTGATGATTTTATAATCTTTTGCAATGCCTCTATTGACACATTAAAACTATTAAGAACCTTTTAAATGAATTTGGCAAAGAAAGTGGTCTCTTTCTCAATGAAGGAAAATGTTGTTTCATTCCTTCCACTAAAATCTCTACCAATAGGCTCAACCAAATCTCCAGAATTATTAATTTTTAGCAACATAAACTTCCTATTAATTATCTTCGGGCTCCACTTTTTAAAGATTAGAAAATATCTCATCTTTTTGATGATCTTATCCAAAAAATCTCTAATAAAATTTATGTTTGGGAATTTCATTTACTCTCTTTCGGTGGTAGGCTCACCTTGATTAAGAGCACTCTTAATTCCATGCCTTTATATCTCATCCAAACCATTGTGTTGACCCTTTCTATCATTAATAGAATTGAGCATCTCCTTAACAAATTTTTCTGGGGCTCTAATAACTCCTCTAAAAGAATGCACTAGACCTCTTGGTTTAAAGTTGTGGCACTCTCTTGAAGGTGGTCTTGGATGTAAGCCAATCAAAGAAGCTATCACTGCCTTTTCCTATAAACTCTGGAGGAATTTTAGGAGTAACAATAGTCTTTGGGCTAATTTTATGACTGAAATATTGTCAGGTTAAGCACTCCTATTTGGAAAAGACTTTGTTCCGTAAAATGGGGTGCAGAATCCTTAATTTTTTGGGGGATTAACTTTGGCTCCTCCTTCTTTTGGCCAGATAACTGGAGTGGATGTGGGTCCATTGATGACTTACTCTCTACCCATTCCACTGCCGCTATTAAAGTGAAATCTTTCTTGTAGAATAATATGTGGAACAATAGTAAGCTTACTAATTATATTCCTTCTTTTCTCTTGAACAAACTTACTACTATTCCTATCATTCCTACCAATCAAGATCAGATTCTTTTTAAGCTCTCATAGAATGGTGATTTCAACTTTAAAAATGTTTGGCTTCACATTAAAAAACTCATGATTCTTCCAATGTGTTTCTCAAACTTTGGACTAACACTATCCCTACTTCTTATTCTATTCTTCCTTGGCGTATTTTGAAAAACTTCATCCCTGTTGACTCCTTGTTGTGGGATAAAGGTTTTCAGTTACCTTCAAAATGTCAATGTTACTTTCGCATTGAGAATGTGAATCATGTCTTTGTTAAAGGGGCCATTGCTTCTCAACTTTGGATTTGGTATGATGATCTCTTTAACATTATCAATTTCAATGGCTCCCTAACTTTATATCAACTTCTTGAAGTTTATTTTGAGAACACTATTAAAGGTCACATTAAAGTCATAGCTCACTCTTATTTGGTTCATATGGTTGGAATGATGATACAAATATGGAGATCCCCATGAACCACATGAGGATAATTGCTAGGTAAAAACAAAATTGTGACTTGTTTAATAGCGGGTCTTAACTTATCGGATCAACCCTACTTGTAAAGACAAGATTATTTTTTGGGTAAAACCTCATGATCATACTATTAAAATTAACACTGATGGCTCTGTCTCTCATAAAAGGTTTAGGTTGTGGTAGCATTTTCAGAAATCTTAATGGTAAAGTCCTATGTGCTTTTGCTTACCCCCTTAATTCTTGCTCTGTTCCTTTTGCTAAGCTTATTGCAGTGTGCAAAGCTCTTGAGATTTGCCTTCAAAATGATTGGATCAATATTTAGATTGAGGTGGATGCCCTTCTACTAATTGATCTTTTGACTTCCACCAAAATGAGCAACACTGAATTATACTACCTTCTCAAGCAAACTAGAGCTCTTCTTACCCAATTTAATTTTAACATCACTCATGTATGGCGTGAGGGTAATACATGTGCTGATTATCTTACCAATCTCGGAGCTAAATTGGATGGTATAATCTTCTTTGATCAACTCACCCTACCCAAACATTTGTGTGGCTTGGTAAATTTGGACAATACTGGGCTCCCTTATCTCAAAAATTAATCTAACCTATGGGATTGATCTAGTTCAATATCTGTTTAACTGAATGCCTATTTTATATTCAGTGTTGTTGTTCTCTTGGTTTTTTCTAATGTTTCACCCGGATACTACTTGCTATTTTGATTTCTATGACATATACTGTTGGTTTAATTGCATTTCCTTTAATTGGGGGCTTCCTGCTTTTGTTACTTACATAAAGTGTGTGTACCTCTCAATTTCGATGCATCATCCTAATACTCCCACTTGGCAATTGCTGAGCTATGTAACATCTGCTATTGGTTTACTATCCCCAATCTTGATTGGGGTCTTACTGCAAATGTTTCCTCCATTGTTAATGATAAGGGGTTTACTCATTGCTGGAGGGAGATATACTACTTAATTCTATTTGTTGATGTTGTATTTTTTGATCAACAGGGACATTTATTTCTTTTTTCTGGAATTATAATCTGGGATCCTTGCATCAATGCTTAATAGATATCCATTTGTTCAACTTTATAGCTGATCCTAACTTATCTGATATTCTTCTCCTTATTATGGATTGGAATTACCTCCGGATTTCCAATTTTAGTGATCTTTGTGGGATTAGGCTGCATTAAATTTTATGTCTTGCTGATTATCAAAGATGGAACTGCTTGGAACCACTTAGTAACCTATGTTGTATCAATGTTACTTCCTAGTGTTTATTATGTAGGATGCAATATTTATTCTGATGTTTTAATGTTTGGTTGTTGGATTTTTGGGCCTTTTGTCATGCATGATGCTCTTAGGGTTGGTTTGCTGATGATAACTGCTAATCCCCTCTTTCCATCCTGTATGGGCAGAATCAACAGTTCCTTTGTTGTAATTAATATCTATTTGCAGGCTAACCTTATGGTTTTTGGCTGTTTGTTGCCTATTTTTATCTTGACTAACTTTGTTACTTGCTTCTGGGCTACAGCTGATCACCTAATCTGACATCTTCTCCCTTTTAGCTCTGTTAAAATTGTGCACAACATTGTGATTACCCAACTGCATAATTGGATTTTAGCTTATGCTTCTGGGGTTTTGGATTGTCTTGATCAGCTGGACCTTTTTGAGGTTATTGAATGGTTGCTGGCTTTTGCTTTGTTGCTTGTCTCTTTTATTAGCTTTTGAGCGCTGATCATGTCATTTAGCTTTGGCCTGATCCTTTCCCTTTCCTTTTGGGACTTTACTTTTGTTTTGTATATTTGCATTGGGGGTTTTTTTGTCCAATTTACTATTAATTTTCATCTTGGTTGTTGGCTGATCTGGATCCTGGACTCCACTATTCAACAAGCTATTTATGGGGTTGTCCTTCTTGTCCAGCAGGGTGCCTTTGGAGTTGCTTTGCTGATTGCTTTGCGTAACCTCTTTCTCATAACCTGCTAGGAGAGTGTCTGTTATTTCCTGTTTATTCTCATCTTTTTGCAGGTTTGGACTTTCTTAATGGTTTTTCAGTTTGATTTCTGTTAGGGTTTTTTTGTTAGTTCTTTATGGGTTTTTTCTAAGGCATTGTCTATTTTATTAGGTGGTTCTTTGGCCAACTTGTTGTTCTTTATTATCTTGTTTGTTGGCTTCTCTAGATCTTTGATTCCTTTGTTTAGCTAGCTACTTCTAGGGTTGTCTTTCTTGTTCAGTAGGTTGCTATTGTTTTGCTGATTACTTTGGCTAATTTATTTTTTCCTTTCTTCCAGGAATGTGTTTTCCTATTTATTCTTATCTCCTTGTAGAATCGGGTTTTCTTCAAGGCTTCTCAGTTTGCCTACCCCGTGGTTGTGGGTTTAGCTGCAAGCCTATTTTCCCATTTCTAAAGGGATTTTCTTTGGGCTCTGATTTCCCTTGTGCATTTTCTCGCTTGCCTTGGCAGCCTTTTCCCTCTCTATTTGGAAGCATCTTCCATTTTGATGGGGTTGGTTGTTGGCCAACTTGTTCTATTCTATCTTGGTGGTTGGCTATTATGGATCATTGAATCTTATGTTCAGCCTCCTGCTATTGTGGTTGTCTATCATTTTGAGACTAATTTTGATGTTATTTGCTTAAATTTGGTGGGGTAATAATTACATTATTGCTTACACGATGGCCTTTGATTTTGGTCCTTTATCAAGCAGGATGTCTTTATGGTTCTCAGCTATTTTCTGCCCATTCTGGTTATGGGCTTTTGGGTTTTTGCTATTATCATATCCCTTCTACCTTCTTCTTATCTGTTGTTGTCCTCTCATTTCCTGTGGTCATTTGGGCTTGGGGTATGATGTTTCCCTTATCCATCAGGTTGTTTTTGTGGTTGTTGGTTGTTTCCTACACAATTTGATTATTGGCTTTTGGGTTTTTTCTATTAGCATTTGGACTGCAGCTGATTTCATATGCTGCTATTTTTTACCTCTAGCTTATGCTACATTTGTGCAGATCATTGTGACCATACTTTTGCCTCTCTTGATTTTAATCTTTGCATTGTTTAATTTCATTGGGTGGATTTATGGCCATCTTGCTGGCTATTACTCTCGATTGTTACTGGATTAATGAGTTTGATCATAAGGAAACTATTTCTGTGGTGTTATCTCTGATTGTCTCTTACTGGATTTGTCTGTGGTGGGGAGCAGCCCTTTACCTATTTCTTCTTATCTTCTATTGTACTTCCATTTCCTGTGGTAATTTGGGCTTGGGGTATGTTGTTTCCCTTTATAATTGTTGTTCTCAATTTTTTGAAATAAAAAGGTTGTTAAGAGCTGCATTACTTACATTCTTTGCTTATCTTTTGATGCAAAATAACCCTGAGTTGCTTACTGGACTATTTACCAAGAATGTATATTTATTAATGTCCTGCAAGATTGGGATGGGGTTAATTCCTTGCTCTTGTCTTTGCCTGGCTGGTTTGTAGCAGATTTCAAAATTTTCTATTTATTATCCTTTAGATCTGGTTTCCAATATGGATGACCTGACATTGAAGGATCTCTTTCATTTGAGTTGGGATTATCATGCCATGGAGCCTAATATGATGTCATATATTTGGCATGCGATCCCCTTACCCACTTTGCACTTTCTTTCTTTTCCACTTCTGTATACGCTTTGCCTATTCTTGCGTGTATTTTGGCTCAAAAGATCTTCATCAAATGGATGCTATATAGGCTTGTTGGCTATGATGGCGTGATGCTTTCACTCCCATTTTGGTTTGGTAGTAGCTCTTGTGATGTAACCCTTCTGAAGTTTGGATGCTCATATTTCATCTGCCCCAACTTGGTGTGGTGAGCTGAGCCTCCTCTATCCCACTTCTTTATTATTACCATTTTCATATTTTCCTGCTCTCACTTATCATTTTCTCTGTACTACTTTAACTGCTCTAACTTCTTCCTGTCAATAATCTTGCAGGTGCTTTTCTCTTTTTCTCTTCCAGGTTGCTCCATAGTGTCATGCATTCTCACTTCCTGCAGAACATTTGCCCTCATCGTTCATTTGCTTACTTTTGTTAATCACTTTGTATCTTTTGCTTGCTTTACTCTTTTCTTTTTGTACGGATGTACTTAGATAGATTTACTCCCCAGTGATTGTAGCTCTTTGAGCAGTAGTTATGGAGTTTATCCCCTTTAAGGACCTTGTAACCTCTTTTTTTGTGGCAATAAAATTCCCCCTATACTGGGTTTCCCCAAAAAAAAACCTAAAATAAAGCAATCCTAAACCTAAACATAAACTAAACTAAATAAAATAAACTAAAAATAAACCTAAACTTAAAAAAAAAAATGAAACCTAAAAATAAACCTAAATTAAAAACCTAAAATGTAAACCTAAAAAAATAAAATAAAAACATAAAGCTAAACATAAAAATAAAAAATAAATCCTAAACCTAAAAAATAAAATTAAAATAAAACTTAACTAAAAAATAAACCTAAAACTAAACCTAAACTTAAAAAATAACATACAATAAAAACTTAACTATAATATATAAACTAAACTAAATAAAATAAAAAAAATAAACATAAATAAAAATAAAATTAAAACAAACTAAATAAACCTAAACCAACCAGTTTACTTTATTTTAAAAAAAATTGTAAACCTTAAGCTAACCCTAAACCCTAAAGCCTAAACACTAAACTCTAAACCCTAAAGCCTAAACCCTAACCCTAAACCCTAAACCCTAAAACCCTAAACCCTTTACTCGAAACCCTAAAAACCTAAACCTAAATAAAATAAAAACCTAAATTAAAACCTAAGTCTAAACCTAAAAATAAAATAAAATAAACTAAACAAAATAAACTAAAATAAAATAAACTAAAATAAAATAAATAAAAATATAAACTAAACTAAAAAAATAAAATAAACCTAACAATAAAAAACCTAAATCAAATAAAAACTAAACGTAAAATAAGAATAAAATAAACTTAAAATAAAATAAAATAAAAACTAAATAAAAACCTAAACCTAAACAATAAACCCTAAAATAAAACCTATCAATAAATAAAAAAATATAATCTAAACCCTAAACTAAAAAAAACCTAATTAAAAAATAAAAATAAAATCAACATAAACCTAAACTAAAATAAACTAAGCTAAAGCAAATAAAACCTAAACCTAACCCTAAAATAAACTTAACCTAAACTAAATAAAATAAAATAAACTAAAAAATAAACCAAAACCTAAACTAAAAAATAAAACATAAAAATAAACCTAAAATAAAAACCAAAAAACCTAAACCTCAAAAAAAAAAAAAAAACTAAACCTAAACCTAAACCTAAAAATAAAAAATAAAACATAAACATAAAAAATAAAATAAAATTAAAACTAAACTAAAAAAACATAAACCTAAACCTAAACCTAAAAAATAAACTAAAATAAAATCTTAAAATAAAATAAATAAACCTAAAATAAATAAACCAAACTGAAAAAAAATAAAAAATGAACCTAACTAAAAATATAAACTAAACTAAATAAAATAAATAAACCTAAACTTATTGTTTTACTTAATTTGTTTTAAAAAAATCCTAAACCCTGAACTCTAAACCCTAAACACTAAATCCTAAACCCTAAAACTAACTAAACCCTAAACTAACCCTAAACTAAACTACACCTAAACTTAAACCCTAACTCTAAACCTAAATCAGAATTTAATACTAATAAACTCCTAAACAATAAGTTTAAAACTAAACCTAAACCTAAACTCTAAAACTCTAAACTTAAAATTTAAACTCTAAACTCTAAACCTTACTAAAACCTAACACTTTTACTTAAACCTAAAGTTCTAAACTTAAACCTAAACCTAAACTATAATAAACCTAAACCCTAAACTATGAAATAAACCAAATTTTAAACCTAAACTTAAACTTAAACCCTAAACTCCTAAATACTAAACTAAACTTATAACCCTAAACCCTAAACCTTAATCCTTAAAACCCAAAACCTAAAACCCTAAACCTTAAACCCTAAACCCTAAACCTAAACCCTAATCCCTAAATTCTATAACCCTAAATCATAAACCCTAAACCCCAAACCCTAAACCCTAAATCCTAAACCATAAACCCTAACCCTAAACCATAAACCCTAAACCCTAAACCCTAAACCTTAAACCCTAAAAACCTAAACGAACTCAAACCTAAAATAAATAAATAAAGAAACCTAAACCTAAATAAAATAATTACATAAACTAAAACCTAAACCTAAATATAAAAATAAAAGAAAATAAAAAAACTAAACTAAAATTAAATAAATAAAAACCTAACCTAAACTCAAAAATAAAATAAACTTAAACATAAAAAACTTAAATAAAATAAAAACTAAGCGTAAGATAAAAAAATAAACCCAAAATAAAAAAAAAAAAAACTAAATAAAAACCTAATCCTACAAATGAAACCTAAAAATAAAAAATAAAACCTAAATTGTAAACTAAAAAAAAACTAAACTTAAAATAATCAAAATAAAATAAACATAAAGCTAAACTAAAATAAATAAAACCTAAACTCTAAACCCTAAACCATAAAATCCTAAACCCTAAACCCTAAACCCTAAACCCTAAAACCTACAACCCTAAAGCCTAAACCCTAAACCTGAAATGTTAAACCCTAAACCCTAATTCCTAAACCCTAAAAACATAATTTCCTAAACATAAATTAAACAAAACATAAAAATACAACAAATAAAAAACTTAAACCAAAATAAAATAAGAAAAAAAACCTAAACTAAAAGGTAAACCTAAACCTAAAACTAAACCTAAAAATAAAATAAAAAATAAAAACTATACTAAAAAAATACAAAAAATCCTAAACCAAACTAAAAAAAATAAAATAAACCTAAAATAAAATAAAATAAAAATAAAATAAAAACCTAAACCTAAATAATAAAACTAAAAATAAATAAAAAATAAAATCTAAACCCTAGACAAAAAAAACCTAAACCTAAACTAAAGTAAACTAAACTAAAATTAATAAAACCTAAACTTAAACCTAAAATAAAATAAACCTATACCTAAACTAAAAAAATAAAATAAACTAAAAATCAACCTAAACCTAAACTAAAAAAAAACCTAAAAATAAACCTAAAATAAAAACCTAAAACCTAAACCTGAAAAAAGTTAAATAAAAACCTAACCTAAAACTTAAATATAAAAAATAAAACTAAACTAAAAAAATAAACATAAATCTAAACTTAAACCTCATAATTAAACTGAAACTAAAAACCTAAACTAAAATAAATAAACATAAAAAATAAACTAAATAAAATAAAAGTACAAAATCAACATAAATAAAAATATAAAATAAACTAAATAAACCTAAACCTATCGATTTGTATAATTTAAAAAAAAAACTAAACCCAAAATCCTAAACCCTAAACACTAAATCCTAAACACTAAAACCTAAACCCTAAACCCTAAACCTACAACCCAAACCCTAAACCCAAAAAAAAACCCTTAACCCTAAACGCTAAACCCTAAGCTAACCCTAAAATCTAAACTCTAAACCTAAACCCTAAATTGTAAACCCTAATCCTTAAACCATAAACTCTAATCCCTAACCCTAACCCTAAACCCTAAACCCTAAAACCCTAAACCTTAAACCTTAAGCTAACCCTAAACCCTAACCCCTAAACCCTAAAAACCCTAAACCCTAAAGCCTGAACCATAAACCCTAAACCCTAATCTAACCCTAAACTCTAAACTAACCCTCAACCCTAATGCTCAAAAACCCTAAACCCTAAAGCCTAACCACTAAATTCAAAACCCTAAAACCTAAACCCTAACCCTAAACCTTAAACCCTGAAACCCTAAACATTAACCTTAAACCCTAAACCTTAATACTAACCATAAGCCCTAAACCTACAACCCTAATCCCTAAACCCTAAACTCAAATAAAAAAAAATAAAATCCTAAACTAAAACCTAAACCTAAACCTAAACTTAAATATAAAATAAAATAAAATAAAAACTAAACTAAAATAAAATATATAAAACCCGCAACTAAACTAAAAAAATAAAATAAACCTAAAAATAAAAAACATAAATAAATTAAAAACTAAACATAAAATAAAAATAAAATAAACCCTAAATAAAATAAAATAAAAACTAAATAAAAACCTAAACCTAAAAAATAAATAAATAAATAAATCCTAAAAATAAATAAAAAATAAAAATAAAACCCTAAACTAAAAAAAACTTAAACCTAAAATAAAGAAAATAAAATAAACCTAATCCTGAACTAAAATAGAATAAAATAAAATTAAAAAAACCTAAACCTAAACCTAAACTAAAATAAACTAAAACCTAAACTAAATAAAATAAAACAAACTAAAAATAAACTTAAACTATACTAAAAAATAAAATAAAACCTAAGAATAAAAATCCTAAATAAAATAAAAATTAAACCTAAAATTAAAATAAAATATACTTAAAATAAAATAAAATAAAAACTAAATAAAAACCTAAACCTAAAAAAAATCTAAAAATAAATAAAAAATAAAACCTAAACCTAAAATAAACCAAAACCTAAACTAAAATATACTAAAATAAACTAAAATAAATTAAAAAAAACTAAACCTAAACCTAAAATAAACTAAACCTAAATCTAAACCTAAACTAAATAAAATAACATATACTAAAAATAAACTTAAACCTAAACTAAAAACTAAAACCTAAAAAACTAAATAAAAACTTAAACCTAAAAAGAAAAAAAATAAAACCTAATCCTAAAAAAGAAAATACATATAAATCTAAACTAAAAAAATAAACATAAACATAAACCTAAACTTAAACCTAAAAAATAAAATAAAATGAAAAACAAAAACAAAATTAAATAAAGCTAACAAAATAAACTAAAATAAATAAAAATAAAAATAAACCTAAATCAAAACAAATAATTATAATAAACTAAAATAAATAAAAAATAACTAAATAAACCCATACCTACTAGTTTGCTTAATTTAAAAAAAATAAATAAAACAAATAAAAAAACCATAATCCTAAACCCTAAAACTATCCATAAACCCTAAACTCTAAACCCTAAACCTAAAACCCTAAACCCTAAACCCTAAACCCTAAACCCTAAAAACTACAAAACCATAAACCTTAAACTAGCCCTAAACCCTAAACCTTAAACCCTAAACCCTAACCCTAAACCCTAACCCCTAAAACCCTAAACCCTAAAACCCTAAACCCTAAACCCTAAACCCTAAACCTTAAACCCTAAAAACATAAAGACATAAACCTAAACTATAAAACCTAAAAATAAAATACTTAAAAAAACCTAAACTAAAATAAAATATAAACCTAAAGTAAAACTAAACCTAAACCTAAAAATAAAATAAAATAACCTAACTAAAATAAATAAAAATAAATAAATAAAAACCTAAATTAAACTAAAAATAAAATAAACCTAAGAATAAAAAACCTAAATAAAATAAAAACTCAACGTAAAATAAAAAATAAAATAAACCTAAAATATATTAAAATAAAAACTAAATAAAAATCTAAACTTAAAATAAAAAAATAAAATAAACCTAACCTTTGAAAAAAAAATAAACTAAACTAAAATAAATAAAACCTAAACCTAAACCTAAACTCTAAACTAAATAAAATAAAAGAAATTAAAAATAAACCTAAACCTAAATAAAAATATAAAACCTAAAATAAAAACCTAAAACTTAAACCTAAAAAAATAAAATAAAAACCTAAACCTAAACATATAATAAAAAATAAAACGTAAACCTAAAAAATAAAATAAAAATAAAAACCAACTAAAAAATAAACCTAAACCTAAACATAGTCCAAAAAAATAAACTAAAATAAAATAACTAAACTAAATTAAAAAACCTAGACTAAAATAAATAAACCTAAAATTAATAAATTAAACTAAATAAAAAATAAACATAAATAAATATAAAAAATAAAATAACCTAAAATTAATAAAAAATAAACTAAATAAACTAATTACATAAAAGCAGAAATGTTGTAAATCTAAATTTGTTCTCTGTTAAAAAAAAAAGCCAAAAACCCTAAACGCTAAACTAAAACCTGAACCCTAAACCTAAAACCTAAACCCAAAACCCCAAACCCTAAACCCAAAACCATAAAAACTCTAAACCCAAAACCCAAAACCCTAAACCCTAAAAATCGTAAACCCAAAACCTGAAACCCTAAACCTAAAACCTAGAACCCTAAACCCTCAACCCTAAACATAAAAACCTAAACCCTAAACACTAAACCCTAAACCCAAAAAAATAAATCCTAAATGCTAAACCCTAAACCTAAACCTTAAACTAACCCTAAACATTAAACCTAGAAAGCTAAAAACTTAAACTTAAACTAATTAAAAACTAAAAATAAAATAAATAAATAAATATAAACAAAATTAAAATAAGAAAATAAAATAAATTAAAAACCTAAACTAAAACCTAAACCTAAACCTACAAAGAAAATATAATAAAAAATAAAAATTTAGCAAAAATAAAATAAATAAAAAACTAAACTAAATTAAAAAAAACCTAAATAAAATAAAAACTAAAGCTATAATAAAAATAAATTAAACTTAAAATTAAATAAACCTAGAAGATTAACTTAAAGATAAATCCTAAACCCTAAACTTAAAAAAAAACCTAAATCTAAAATAAAAATAAAATAAACAAAATAAAAGGAACCTAAACCTAAACTAAAATAAATAAAATAAAAACCAAAACCTAAACCCTAAACTAAATAAAATAAATTAAATAAAAAATAAACCTAAACCTAAATTAAAAGATAAAACCTAAAATAAACCTCAAATACAAACCTAAAACCTAAAACTAAAAAAATACAATAAAAACCTAAACCTAAACATAAAATAAAAAATAAAACTTAAACCTAAAAAGTAAAATAAAAATAAAACTCAATTAAAAAATAAACCTAAACATTAACATAATCCAAAATAAATAAACTAAAATAAAAAAATTAGACTAAAATAAAAAAACATAAATAGATTAACGAAACTATATAAAAATAAAAAATAAACATAAATAAAATAAATAAATAAACTAAAAGAAACTAACTAAACTAATTAAATAAAAGAAGAAATGTTTTAAATCTGAATTTGTTCTCTATTAAAAAAAAAACAAAACCCTAAACCCTAAACTAAAACTTGAACCTTAAACCTAGAACCTAAATCCTAAACCCAAAACCCTAAAACCTTAAACCCTAAACCCTGAATAGTAAACCCTAAAACCTAAACCCTAAATCCTAAACCCTAAACCCCAGACCCTAAACCTTAAACCCTAAACCCTAAACCCTAAAATCCTAAAAGCCTAAACATAAACTAATTAAAACCGAAAAATAAAACAAATATAAAAATCTAAACCAAAATAAAATAAGAAAATAAAATAAAATAAAAACATAAATTAAAACCTAAACTTAATCCTAAACCTAAAGCTAAAAAGAAAATAAAATAAAAAATTAAAAACTTAACTAAAACTAGATAAATAAAAACTAAACTAAACTAAAAAATAAAAAACCTAAATTAAATAAAAATTTAACTTGAAATAAAAAAAATTGATCTAAAATAAAATAAAATAAAACTTAATAAATCCTGAACCAAAATAATAACCCTAAAAATAAATAAAAAATAAAACCTAAACCTTAAACTAAAAAAAACAAAAAACCTAAAATAAAAATAAAATAAACTTAAACCTAAACTTAAGTCTACACCTAAACTAAAAATAAAATAAAATAAACTAAAAATAAACTTAAACTAAAAAATAATACCTAAAAATAAATCACAAATAAAAACCTAAAACCTAAACCTTAAAAAAGGTAAAATATAAACCTAAAAATAAAAAATAAAACCTAAACTTAAAAATTAAAATAAAAATAAAACTAAACTAAAAAAAAAACCTAAGCCTAAACCTACAAAATAAAATAAAAAAAAAACCTAAACTAAAATAAAAAACTAAACAAAATAAAAATAAAAAGAAACCTAAATCAAAATAGAAAAATAAACTAAATAAACCTAAACCTCTAAAACATATAACCCTAAACCATAAACTCTAAATCTCAAACCCTAAACCTTAAATACTAAACACTAAACCCTAATCTCTAAACCCTAAACCATAAATAAAATGTAAAAAAAACTTAAGACTAAACCTAAATCTAAAAATAAAATAAAATAAAATTAAACCTAAACTAAAATAAAATTAAAAAAAACATAAAGAAAATTAAAAAATAAAATAAACCTCAAAATAAAATACCAAAATAAAATAAAAACTTAACATAAAATAAAAATAAAATAAAATAAAAACCTAAACCTAAAAATAAAAATAAAAATATTACCTAAGAAAAAACCTAAACCTTAAACTAAAAAAACCTAAATCTAAAATAAAGAAAATAAAATAAACCTAATCCTAAAAAAAATAAACTAAACTATAATAAATAAAACCTAAACCTAAACCTAAACTAAACTAAACCTGAACCCTAAATTAAATAAAATAAAATAAACTAAAAATAAGCCTAAACATAAACTAAAAAAATAAAACCTATAAATAAACTTAAAATGAAAAACTAAAACCTAAACCTATGAAAATAAAATAAAAACTTGAACTTAAACCTAAAAATAAAAAATAAAACCTAAGCTAAAAAATAAAATAAAAATATACTAAAATAAAAAATAAAATAAAACTCAAATGTGAACCAAAAAAAATAAACTAAAATAAATAAACTAAACTAAATAATAAAAACCTAAATAAAAAAATCCAATAAACTAAATATTTTAAAAATAAACTAAATAAACTTAAACATATCGATTTACTTAATTTTATTTAAAAAAAAGAATACTAAACCCTAAACCCTAAACCATAAATTCTAAGTCCTAAACCCAAAAACCTAAATTTACAACCCTAAACCATAAAACCTAAACCCTAAACCATAACCTTAAACCCTAAACCCTAAAATTATAAACCCTAAAATCGTAAACCCTAAACCCTAAACCCTAAATTGTAACCCTAAATGCCAAACCCTAAACCTCAAATACTAAACCTAAACCTAAAGTAACTAAAGAGATTAAAAAATAAACCTAAACCCTAAAACCTTATAAACCTAAACCTAAACCCTAACAATGGGCAAAACCTTCAGGTAGGAACATCACCATAAACTAGTGTCAGTCTTGATCTGGCGGTGTAGGCGGAGGCGGCGGTTCTCACAGTGGTGGTGGGGGATTTAGAGGTGTTGGTTGATATGGAGGTGGTGGTCAGAGTAGTGGTGGTTATGGAGGTAGGAGGAGCGACGGAGGTTACAACCATGATGGTGGCGGAGGGAGATATCAAGGATATGATGGTGGATCCCGAGGCCAGTGTGCTTTTCATGGGAATAGGAGAAACTGAAGAACATCTAATTATATGTGTTGCTTATGAAACTGTGTCTTTACAGTATACATAGTTCTAGTAATCTAGGGTTTTTGATTTGCTCTATGCGTGCTCATTTTTGATCTATGTCGTCACTTGTGTCTTAGAAAACTTGGTTTGTTACTTGGTTGATGAAATCAGAAGTAAAAAATGTTGAATTTGAATTTGTTCACCGTTAACAAAAAAAACCAAAAGCTCTAAACCTTAAACTAAAACCTGAACACTAAACCTAAAACCTAAACCCAAAACACTAAACTGTGGAGGTGGCTGAGGGAGAGTGATGGTGTATCCAATACTGGAGAGGTTGGGGTGGTTCTGATGGGAACTACAGAAACTGAAGAATGGTCAAACCAATCTGCTGCTTATGGAACTGTCTTTATAGTAGAAATGGTTGTAGTTATCCAGGATTTCTAATTTTCTCTATGCGTGCTCATTTTTTGATCTATGTCATCACTTGTGTCTTAGAAAAATTTTTGTGTTTCTTGGTTGATAAAATTGGAAAGAAGAAATGTTGAATCTAAATTTGTTCTCCATTAAAAAAACCTTAAACCCTAAACCATAAACTAAAAATGAACCCTAAATCTAAAATGAAAACACTAAACCCTAAACCCTAAACCTTAAACCCTAATAACCCTAAACCCTAAACCCTAAACCCTAAGCCCTAAACCCTAAACCATAAACCCTAAAACCTAAACCCTAAACCCTAAACCCCAAACCATAAACCTTAAACCCTAAATTAACCCTAAACCCTAAACCTAAACCAAAAATAAAGTAAACCTAAATCTAAACTTAAATAAAAGAAAATAAACTAAAAATAAACCTAAACCTAAATGAAAAAAATTAAACCTAAAAATGAACTTAAAATAAAAACCTAAAACCTAAACCTAAAAAAATAAAATAAAAAAATAAAGCTAAACATAAAACTAAAAAATAAAACCTAAACCTAAAAAATAAAATACAAACAATACTCAACTAGAAAATAAACTTAAACCTAAAAAATAAAATAAAATCAAAACCTAAATTATAAAAATAAAAATAAATAAAAATAAAAATAAAAAATAAAATAAACTAAAAATAAAATATATAAAAAACATAAACCTAAATAAAATTAAAAAATAAAATAAAATAAAAATCTAAACTAAAACGTAGATCTAAACCTAGAAATAAAATAAAATAAACAAATAAAAATAAAATAAATTAAACTAAATAAAAACCTAAACTAAAATTAAAAAATAAAATAAACCTAAGAATAAAAAACCTAAATAAAATAAAAACTAATAGTAAAATAAAACTAAAATTACCCTAAAATAAAATAAACTAAAAACTAAATAAAAATCTTAACCTAAAAAATAAACCTAAAAATAAAAAATAAAACTTAAACACTAAACTAAAAAAAACCTAAAACCTAAACAAAAATAAAATAAACAAAATAAAATAAACCTAAACCCAAACTAAAATAAATTAAACTAAAATAAATAAACCCTAAACCTAAACATAAAATAAACTAAACCTAAACCTAAACCTTAACTAAATAAAATAAAATAACCTAGAAATAAACCTAAACCTAAAGTACAAAATAAAACCTAAAAATAAACTTAAAATAAAAACCTAGAGCCTAAACCTAAAAAAATAAAATAAAAACCTAAACCTAAACCTAAAATTAAAAAAATATAACCTACACCTAAAACATAAAATAAAAATAAAACTCAATGAAAAAATAAACCAAAACCTAAACCTAAGCCTAAAGAATAAACTAAAATAAAAAACTAAACTAAACTAGATAAACCTAAAATAAATAAACTAACTAAATAAAAAAATTGAAATAAAAATAAAAAATAAAATAAACAAAAATAAATAAAAAATAAACTAAATAAACCTAAACCTATCGGTTTACTTAATTTAACAAAAAAAATAGAAATAAACCCCAAATCCTAAACCTTAAACCCTAAACCTACAACCCTAAAACCTAAACCCTAAAATCATAAACCCTAAAACCCTAAACCCTAAACCTAAACCCTAAACCCTAAACCTTAAACACTAAACCTACAAATATAAACCCTAAACCTACAACCATAAACCCTAAACCCTAAACCTATAACATTAAACCCTAAACTCTAAATCCTAAACCCTAAAAAATCATAAACCCTAAATCCTAACCCTAAACCCTAAATCCTAAAAGCATAAACCCTAAATCCCACACCCTAAACCTTAAACCCTAAACCCTAAAACCTAAACACTAAACTATAAACCCTAACCGTTAACCCGGAACCCTAAACCTCAAACATAAACCTAAGCCAAAAGTAACTAAACAAATTAAAAAATAAACCTAAACCCTAAAACCTAATAGACCTTAACCTATACCCTAAGAATGGGCAAAACCTTGCCGACAAGAACATCATCGTCAACCATCCCTAGTGTAGATCTAGTGGAGGTGGAGGCAGCAGTTATTGTAGTGGTGGTTTGGGCTTTGGAGGTGCTCGTGGATATGGAGGTGGTGGTCAAATGAGTAGTGGTTATGGAGGCGGGAGGAGAAATGAAGGTCATAGCTGTGGTGGTGGCAGAGGGAGAGATCGAGGATATGATGGTGGATCCCGAGCCTAGGGTGGTTTTAATGGGAATAAGAGAAACTGAAGAACAACCGACATATCTTATGGAACTATGTCTTTACAATATGATGGTTCTAATTATCTAGGTTTTCTGATTATGCATGCTCATTTTATCTAGTTGTCACTTGTGTCTTACAAAACTTTGTGTGTTACTTAGTTGATGAAATCAGAAATAAAAAATGTTGAATCTGAATTTGTTCTTAGTTAAAAAAAAATTAAAACCCTAAACCGTAAATTAAAACTTGAACCCTAAACTTAAAACCTAAACCCTAAACCAAAACCTAAGTCCAAAACCCTAAACCATAAACCCTAAATCCTAAAACCTAAATCCAAAACCCTAAACCCTAAAACTTAAATCCTAAACCCTAAACCATAAACCCTAATCCTAAAACCTAAACCCTAAACCCTAAACCCCAAACCCTAAACCCTAAACCCTAAACCCTAAACCCTAAACCTTAAGCTGACCCTAATCCCTAAACCTAAACCTAAAATAAAGTAAACCTAAACCTAAACCTAAACAAAATAAAATAAAATAAACATAAACCTAAACTAAAAATAAACCTAAAAATAAACATAAAATAAAAACCTAAACCTAAAAAAATATAATAAAAACATAAACCTAAACCTAAAAATAAAAAATAAAACCTAAACCTAAAAAATAAAAAAAAATAAAACTCCACTAAAAATAAACCTAAACCTAAACATAAACTTGAAAAACAAAATAAAATAAAAAACTAAACTAAATAAAAAAAACTAAACCTAAACCTACCGGTTTACATAATTTTTAAAAAAAACCTTGAACCTTAAGCTAACCCTAAACCCTAAAGCCTAAACACTAAACTCTAAACCCTAAACCCTAACCCTAAACCTTAAACCCTAAAACCCTAAACCCTAAATCCTAAAACCCTAAAACCCTAAACCCTAAATCCTAAAACCCTAAACCCTAAACCCTAAAACACTAAACACTAAAACACTAAACACTATACTCAACAAGCCTAAAAACCTAAACGTAAACTAAATAAAACCTAAAAATAAAATATATAAAAAAACTTAAACCTAAATAAAATAAAAAGTAGAATAAAATAAAACAAAAACCTAAACTAAAACCTAAGTCTAAACTAAAAAATAAAATAAAATAAATTAATAAAAATAAACTAAATTAAAATAAATAAAAACCTAAAGTAAAGTAAGAAAATAAAATAAACCTAATAATATAAAAACTAAACATAAAATATGAATGAAATATGCCTAAAATAAAATAAAATAAAAACTAAATAAAAAACTAAACCTAAATAATAAACCTAAAAATAAAACCTAAAAATAAATAAAAAATAAAATTTAAACCCTAAACTAAAAAAACATTAAACCAAAAATAAAAAATAAACCTAAATAAAAATATAAAATAAACTAAATAAACCTAAACCTATTGGTTTACTTAATTTTTTTTAGAAAACCCTAAACCGTAAACCCTAAACTCTAAACCCTAAACCCTAAATTCTAAACTCTAAACCCAAAACCCTAAAGAAACCCTAAACCATAAATCAAACTAATTTAAACCTAAACCATAAATCAAAATATTAAACCCTAAACCCTAATAAGAACTAAACCTAAATAAACCTTAAAGTAAAACACTAAACCTAAACCTAAACTAACCTAAACCCTAAACCATAAACTAAAACTAAATCCCCTAATCTAAATATAAACCCTATATCCCTAAACCCTAAACTAAAACTAATCCTAAAGCTCAACACTAAACCTATATACCTAATCAAACCATAAACCCTAAACCCTAAACCTTAAATTCTAGAAAAAACCCAAAAATCTAAACCCTATACCCTAAACCTATAACCCTAAACCCTAAACCCTAAACCATAAAATCTATAACCCTAGACCCTAAACCCTAAACCCTAAACTCCAAACCCTAAACCCTAAACCCTAAACCCAAAACCATAAACCCAAAACCCTAAACCCTTTACCTTAAACCCTAAAAACCTAAACTAAATCAAAACTAAAATTAAAATAAATAAAAAAACCTAAACCTAAATATAATAAAAACCTAAAATAAAAGCTAAACCTAAACTTAAACCTAAAACTAATAATAAAATAAAATAAAAAATAAATAAAAATATAAACTAACTAAAAAAATAAAGTAAACCTTAACATAACAAACATAAATAAAATAAAAAATAAACGTAAAATAAAAAATAAAATAAACCCAAAAGAAAATAAAATAAAAACTAAATAAAAACCTAAACCTAAAAAATAAACTTAAAAATAAAACCTAAACCCTAAACTTTAAAAAAAACCTAAACCTAAAATAAACAAAATATAATAAACATAAACCAAAATTGAAATAAACTAAACTAAAATAAATAAACCTAAACCCTAAACCCAAAAGCTTAAACCCTGAAACCCTAAACCATAAACCATAAACCCTAAACTCTGAAACCTATAACCCTAAACCCTAAACCCTAAACCAAAAACCCAAAACCTAAAACCCAAAATCTAAAACCTTAAACTTTAAAAACCTAATTTCCAAAACCTAACATAAATAAAACATCAAAATAAAATTAATAAAAAACCTAAAACTAAATAAAATAAGAAAATAAAAAATAAAAATAAAAACCAAAACCTAAACCTAAGCTAAACATAAAAAAATAAAATAAAAAATAAAAATTAAACTAAGAAAAAATACATAAAAACCCAAAACCTTAAACCTTAAAACCCTAAACCATCACCCTAAACCCTAAACACTAAACCCTAAAATTAACCCAAAGCCCTAAACCTACAACCATAAACCCTAAACCCTAAACCATAAACCCTAAACCCTAAAACCCTAAACCCGAAACCCTAAACCCTAAACCCTAAAATATACAACCATAAACCTAAAATATAAACCTAAACCCTAAACCATAAACCCTAAACCATAAAACTTAGACCTTAAAAACCTAAAAACCTATACCTAAACTAAATAAAATCTAAAATAATATAAATAAAAAACCTAAACCTAAACCTAAATAAAATAAAAACCTAAACTAAAACCTAAACCTAAATCTAAAAATAATATAAAATAAAAACTAAAAACTAAATTAAAATATAATAATTAAAAACCTAAACTAAGCTAAAAATGAAAATAAACCTTATATAAAAACATAACTATAATAAAAACTAAACATAAAATAAAAATAAAATAAACTTAAAATAAAATAAAATAAAAACTAAATAAAAACCTGAATAAAAAAACCTAAAAAAAAGACTAATAATAAATAATAAATAAAACCTAAACTCTAAACCAAAAAAAATAAAAAATACAACCCAAAACCTACAACCCTAAACCCTAAACACTAAACCCTAAACCCTAAATTCAAAACCCTAAACCCTAAAATTAACCGTAAACCTACAACCCTAAACCCTAAACCATAAAAAACCCTTAACCCTAAACCCTAAACCGTAAACCCTAATCCTTAAACCCTAAACCCTAAACCCTAAACCCTAACCCTAACCCTAAACCCTAAACCCTTAAACCCTAAAACTTAAACCCTAAACTAACCCTAAACCCTAAACCTTAAAACCCTAAACCCTAAAGCCTAAACACTAAACCCTAAACCCTAATCTAACCCTAAATCCTAAGTTATCCCCTTAAACTGCAAAAACCCTAAAGCCTAAAACACTAAAACCTAAAACCCTAAACCCTAAACCTTAAAAACATAAAAACCTAAACCTAAACTAAATAAAACATAAAAATAAAATAAAAAAACCTAAAATTAAAAATATAATAAAATAAAAAAAAGAAAAAATCAAATAAAATCAATAAAAACCTAAATAAAACTAAAAAGTAAAATGAACCTAAGAAAAAAAACCTAAATAAAATAAAAACTAAACATATAATAAAAATAAAATAAACCAAAATTAAAATGAAATAAAAACTAAATAAAAAACTTAAACTTAAAAAATAAACCTAAAAATAAATAAAAAATAAAACCAAAACCCTAAACTAAAAAAAATGTAAACTTAAATTAAATTAAATAAAATCTAAATGTTAAGCCCTAAACCCTAAACCCTCAATCCTAAAACCCTAAACTCTAAACCCTAAATGCTAAACACTAAACCCTAAACCCAAAAACCTAAACCCTAAGCCCTAAAACTAACCAACCTATGACCCTAAACCCTAAACCATAAAAAACCCTAACACTAAACCTTAAACTCTAAACCCTAAACCCTAAATAATCCCTAAACCCTAAACCCTAAACTCTAAACCCTAAAGCCTAAACCCTATCCCTAACCCTAAACCCTAAACCCTAAACCCTAAACCTTAAAACCCTAAACCTTAAACCCTAAACCCTAAAGCCTAAAGCCTAACCCCTAAACCCTAATCTAACCCTAAACCCTAAGTTATCCCTAAACTCCAAAAACCCTAAACCCTAAAGCCTAAATATTAAACCCTAAACCCTAAACACTAAACCCAAACCATAAACCCTAAACCCTAAAACACTAAACCCTAAAACTCTAAACCCTAAACCCTAAACACTTAACCCTAAACCCTAAACCCTAAAAACCTAAACCTAAACTAAATAAAACATAAAAAGAAAATAAATTAAAAATACTAAACCAAAATAAAATAAAAACCTAAACTAAACTAAAATAAATAAAAAACTTAAACCTAAAAATAAAATAAAATAAAATAATAAAAAAACTAAAATAAAATAACTAAAAACCTAGAAAAAACTAAAAAGTAAAATGATCCTAGGAAATAAAAACCTAAATAAAATAAAAACTAAATATAAAACTTTAACCTAAATAATAAACCTAAAAACAAATAAAAAATAAAATGAAAACCCTAAACTTAAAAAAAACCTAAACCTAAAATAAAAATAAAATAAATATAAACCCAAACTAAAATAAACTAAACTAAAACAAATAAAACTTAAAGCTAAACCTTAAATAAACTATACCTAACCTCTAAACCTAAGCTAAATAAAATAAAATAAACTAAAAATAAACTCAAACCTAAACTAAAAATTAGAACCTAAAAATAAATCAAAAATACCTAAAAATAAAAAATAAAACCTTAACCTAAAAAAATAAAATAAAAATAAAACTCAACTAAAAAATAAATCTAAACCTAAACCTAAAGCTAAAAAATAAATTAAAATAAAAAACCTAAACTAAAATAAATAAACCTAAAATAAATAAACTAAATGATATAAAAAAATAAACCTAATAAAATAAAG
Organism: Cymbidium sinense; assembly: GCA_021442155.1. Lineage (NCBI taxonomy): Eukaryota > Viridiplantae > Streptophyta > Magnoliopsida > Asparagales > Orchidaceae > Cymbidium > Cymbidium sinense. Next base: position 162,566,160 of record CM038215.1, read on the forward strand.
TAAACTAAAATAAATTAAATAATATACTAAATATACTAAATAAACCTAAACCTACCAGTTTACTTCATTTAAAGATTAAAAAAAATCCTTAAACCCTAAATCCTAAATCATAAACCTACAACACTAAATACGAAACCCTAAACTAAACCATGAACCCTAAAACCTAAACCCTAAACCCTAAAGCTAACCCTAAACCTATAACCCTAAATCATGAACCCTAAAAAACCTTGACCCTAAACCTTAAACTCTGAACCCTAAACTCTAAACAAACCCTAAACCCTAAACCCTAAAACCCTAAACCTTAAACCCTAAACTAACCCTAAACCCTAAACCTTAAAAACCCTAAACCTTAAAGTCTAAACTCTAAACCCTAAACCCTAATCTAACCCTAAACCTTAAGTTGTCCCTAAACTCCTAAAACCCTAAACCCTAAAGCCTAAAACACTAAACCCTAAAAACCCTAAACCCTAAAGCCTAAACCCTAAACCCTAAACCCTAATCTAACCCTAAACCTTAAGTTGTCCCTAAACTCCTAAAGCCTAAATACTAAACCCTAAACCCTAAACACTAAACTTGAACCATAAACCCTAAAGCCTAAAACACTAAACCCTAAAACTCTAAACCATAAACCCTAAACACTTAACCCTAAACCCTAAACCCTAAAAACATAAACCTAAACTAAATAAAACATAAAAAAAAAAAAAATTAAAAATACTAAACCTAAATAAAATAAAAACCTCAACTAAACTAAAATAAATAAGAAACCTAAACTTAAAAATAAAATAAAATAAAATAATACAAAAATTAAAATAAAATAAATAAAAACCTAAAGAAAATTAAAAAGTAAAATGACCCTAAAAATAAAAACTAAATATAAAACTTAAACCTAAATAATAAACATAAAAATAAATAAAAAATAATACGAAAACCTTAAACTTAAAAAAAAAACCTAAACCTAAGATAAAAAAAAATAAACCTAAACCCAAACTAAAATAAACTAAACTAAAACAAATAAAACTTAAAGCTAAACATTAAATAAACTAAACTTAACCTCTAAACCTAAACTAAATAAAATAAAATAAACTAAAAATAAACCTAAACCTAAATTAAAAAATAATACCTAAAAATAAACCAAAAATAAAAATGTAAAACCTAAAAATAGAAAAAAAAATAAAATAAAAACCAAAATATAAACCTAAAAATAAAAAATAAAACTTAACTAAAAAATTAAAATAAAAATAAAATTCAACTAAAAAATAAATCTAAACCTAAACTTAAAGCTAAAAAATAAATTAAAATAAAAAACCTAAACTAAAATAAATAAACTGAACTAAATAAAAAAATAAACCTAATAAAATAAAGTAAACTAAAATAAATAAAATAATATACTAAATATACTAAATAAACCAAAACTTACTACTTTACTTAATTTAAAGATTAAAAAAAACCCTTAAACCCTAAATCCTAAATCATAAACCTACAACCCTAAACCATAAACCCTAAACTAAGCATAAACACTAAACCATAAATAAAAATAAATAAATAAAAACACTAACCCTAAACCCTAAACTTAACCATAAACCCTTAACTTACAACCCTTAACACTAAAACCCTAAATCCTAAACTCTAAACCTTAATCCCTAAAACCCTAAACCCTAAACCATAAACCATAAACCTTGAACCCTAAAACCTACAACCCTAAACCATAAACCCTAAACCCCAAACCCTTAAACCTAAAACTAAACCTAAACCTAAACTTAAACCTAAAAACATAAACAAAAAAAACACTTAGGCTAAAATAAATAAACAAAACTAAATAAAAATAAAAAAAATAAACATAAATAAAAATATAGAAATAAAATAAGCTAAAATAAATAAAAGTAAACTAAATAAACATAAACCTACAAGTTTACTTAATTTTAAAAAAAGCTTTAACCTTAAATCCTAAACCATAAACCTGCAACCCTAAACATACTACCCTAAACCCAAAATCCTAAATCTTAAGCCCTAAAACACCCTAAACCCTAAACCAAAACTCTAAACCCTAAAAGCACAAACCCTAAAACCCTAAATCGTAAACCCTAAGCCCTAAACCCCAAAACATAAACCTAAACCTAAAGTAACTAAATAAATTGAAAAATAAACATAAACCCAAAATGTAATAAACCTAAACCTAAACTCAAAACCATAAACCCTAAAAAGCTAAAAACCTAAACCTAAACTAAACAAAACTTAAAAAATAATCCTAAACAAAAATAAAATAATATAATAAAATAAAATAAAAACATAAACTAAAACCTAAACTTAAAAAATAAAAAAATAAAAAACTAACATAAAATAAATAAAAACCTACATGATACTTAAAAATAAAAAACTGAAATAAAATAAAAATGAAACCTAAAATAAAATTGAAATAGCCCTAAAATAAAATAAAATAAAAACTAAATGAAAAGCTAAATAAAAATGAAATAAAAATAAACTTAAATAATTAAAAAATTAAATAAACTAAAATAAATAAAATAGAAATGAAATAAACCTAAATCTATTAGGTTACTTAATTTAAAAAAAATAAAAAATAAAAAAATTATAAAAAACCAAACCCTAAACCCAAAACTAACCCTAAACCCTAAAATCCTATACCACAAACCCTAGAACCCAAAACCATAAAACCTATAACCCTAAACCCTAAACCCTAAACCCCAAACCCTAAACCCTAAACCTTAAACCCTAAACCCTAAACCCTAAACCAAAACCTAAAAAACTAAACCTAAACTAAATAAAACCTAAAAATAAAATAAATAAAAAACCTCAACATAAATAAAAAATAAAATAAAATAAAATAAAAATCTAAACTAAAACTTAAACCTAAACCTAAACCTAAACCAAAATCTAAAATAACTTAAAAAAACTAAACCAAAATAAAATAAATAAAACTTAAACTAAGCTAAAAAATAAAATAAACCAAAAAAACCTAAATAAAATAAAAACTAAACATAAAATAAAAATAAAATAAACCTAAAATAAAATAAAATAAAAACTAAATAAAAACTTAAACCTAAAATAAACAAAATAAAATAAACCTAAACCTAAACTAAAATAAAATAAACTAAAATAAATAAAACCTTAACCAAAACCTAAAATAAATAAAACCTAGACCCTAAACAAAATAAAATAAAATAAATTAAACTTAAAATAAAGCTAAACCTAAATTAAAAAATCAAACCTAAAAATAAACTTAAAAAAAACCTAATACCTAAGCCTAAGAAAAAAAATAAAAACCTAAACCTAAACTTAAAAATAAAAAATAAAATTGAAAACTAAATAATAAAATAAAAATAAAACTAATCTAATAAATAAATAAAAATCTAAATGCAAACCTAAAAAATAAATTAAAATAGAAAACTTAAACTAAAATAAATAAACCTAAAATAAATAAACTAAACTAAATAAAATAAAAAAAATAAACCTAAATAAAAATTAAAAATAAAATAATTAAAAAAAACTAAATAAACCTATGCTTGCTGGTTTTTGTTATTGAAAAAAGAACCCCTAAACCCTAAATCCTAAATCATAAATCCAAAACCCTAAACCCTAAAATTAACCCTAAACCTTAAGCCTATAATGCTAAACCTTAAACCTTAAACTTTAAACTAGCCCTAAACCCTAAACCCTAAATAAAATAAATAAATAACCCTAACCCTAAACCCTTAACCCTAGAACTAATCCTAAACCTTTAACCTAGAACCCTAAACCCTAAAACCCTAAACCGTAAACCCTAAACCTTAAACCTAAAATCCTAAACCCTAAACCCTAAAACCTAAAATCTAAAACCTTCAACCCTATATCACAAACCCTAAACCCTAAACCCTAAACCCTAAATCCTAAACCCTAAACCCTAAAAACCTAAAAACCTAAACTAAAACTATATAAAACTTAAAAAGAAAATAAATAAATAAACCTAAACTTAAATAAATTAAATAAAATAAAATAAAAACCTAAACTAAAACCTAAACCTAAACATAAAAATAAAATAAAATATAAAATAAAAACTAAATTAAAAAAATAAATGAAATCTAAAACTAAATTAAAAAAATAAAATAAACTTAAAAATAAAAAATCTAAATCAAATAACATTAAACATAAGACAAAAAATAAACCTAAAATAAAATAAAATAAAACTAAATAAAAACCTAAACCTAAACATAAAACTAAAAATAGATAAAAAATAAAACTTAAACCATAACTTAAAAAAAACTAATCCTCAAGAAAACAAAATAAAATAAACTTAAACCTAAACTAAAATAAACCAAACAAAAATAATAAAACCTAAACATAAACCTAAATTAAACTAAACCTAAACCCCAGACTAACAAAAATAAAATAAAATAAAAATAAACCTAAACCTAAATTAAAAAATAAAACCTAAAAATGAACCTAAAATAAAAACCTAAAACCCAAAACTAAAAAAATAAAACAAAAATGTAAACCTAAACCTAAAAATAAAAAATAAAAGTAGAACTTAAAAATTAAAATTAAAATAAAACTAAACTAAGAAATAAACTAAAATCTAAATATAAACCAAAACCTAAAAAATAAACTAAACTAATAAATGTAAACTAAAATAAATAAACCTAAATTAAATAAATTAAACAAAAATAAATAAAAAATAAGCTAGATAAACTAAATAAACTTAAATGTATCAGTTTGCTTAATTTTTAAAAAAGAACCTTAAACCCTAAAACTAACCCTAAACACTAAACCATAAACCTACAACCGTAAACCCTAAACTCAGCCTAAACCACAAACCCTAAATAAAAAATTAAAAAAAAAAACTTTAACCCTAAACCTTAAACCCTAAACCCTAAAATCGTAAACCCCAAGCCCTAAACCCTAAACCCTTAACCCTAAACCCTAAACCCAAACCCAAAACCTAAAATCCTAAATCCCTAAAACCTTAAACCCTAAACCCTAAACCCTAAATTGTAAACCCTAAAACCTACAACCTTAAACCCTAAACCCTAAACTCCAAACCTTAAACCCCAAACTAACCCTCAACCCTAAACCTTAAACCCTAAACCCTAAAAAGCTAGAAACCTAAACTTAAACTAAATAAAACCTAAAAATAAAATAAATAGAAAAACCTAAACCAAAATAAAATAAAAAATAAGATAAAAATATAAACTAAAACATAAACCTAAACCTACAAATAAAAAAACTAAACTAAAATAAAATAAACAAAAACCTAAACTAAACTAAAAAAATTAAAAAACCTAAATAAAATAAAAACTAGACCTAAAATAAAAATAAAATAAGTCTAAAATAAAATAAAATAAAAACTAAATAAAAACCTTAACCTAAAAATAAAACCTAAAAATAAATAAAAAATAAAACCTAAACCCTAAATTAAAGAAAAATTTAAACTTAAAATAATAATAAAATAAACCTAATCCTAAACTAAAAAAATAAAGGCTAAACGTAAGCCCAAAATAAACTAAACCGAAACCAAAAGCCGAACTAAATAAAATAAAATAATCTAAAAATGAACCTCAACCAAAAACTAAAAAATAAAACTTAAAATGAAAATTGGAACCTAAACTAAAAAATAAATAATAAAACCTAAACCTAAAAAAATCCTAAACTTAAAAATAAATCTAAATCTTAAAAAATAAATAAAAATTAAAAATCTTAAACTAAAATAAATAAACTAAAGTGAATAAAAATAAAAAATAAACCTAATAAAAATAAAAAATAAACTTAAATAAAAATAAAAAATAAAATAAACAAAATAAATAAAAAAATAAACTAAATAAACCTAAACTTATCGGTTTACTTAATGTTTTTTTAAAAAAAACATAAACCAAAAAACCTCTAAACCAAAACCCTAAAATGTAAATCTTAATCCCACAACCCTAAACCCTAAACCTACATCCCTAAACCCTAAACCCTAAAAAAGCCAAAACCCAAAACCCTAAACACTAACCTAAAACCCTAAACCCTAAATCCTAAAAGAATAAACCCTAAAACTCTAAACCTTAATCCCTAAACCATAAACCCTAAACCCTAAACCCTAAACCCTAACCCTACACCCAAACCTTAAACCCCAAACCTAAATCTAATCCTAAAGTAAGTAAAAAAATTAAAAATTAAACCTAAACCCTCAAACTAAATAAACCTAAACCTAAACCTAAATCCTAAGAATGGGCAGAACCTTGATGGCAGGAACATCACCACAACCGTGCTCGCCTAGATTTAGGAGGTGGCAATGATGCACCATTATCGCAGTGGTGGTGGGGGATCTGGAGGAGCTCATGATATGGAGGTGGTGGTCAGAGTAGTGGTTGTTATGGAGGCGGGAGGAGCGACGAAGGTTACCACTGTGGTGGTTATGGATGTGGGAGATCGGGGATATGATGATGGATCCCGCTACTCGAGAGGTTGGGGTGGTTCTGATGGGAATAAACATCCTAAATAAGAAAATAAAATAAAATAAATTGAAAACCTAAACTAAAACCTAAACCAAAAACTAAACCTAAACCTAAAAATAAAATAAAATAGAAAATAAAAACTAAGCTAAAATAAAAGAAAGAAAAACCTAAACTAAATAAAACATAACCTAAAAATAAAAAACCTAAATAAAATAAAAACTAAACATAAAATAAAAATAAAATAAATAATGAAAATAAATAAATAAGAACAAAAAATAAATAAATAATAACACCTAAACTAAAAAAAACTTAAACCTAAAATGAAAATAAAATAAACCTAAACCTAAACTAAAATAAGCTAAACTAAAATAAATAAAACCTAAACCTAATCCTAAAATAAACTAAACTTGAACCTAAACCTAAACTAAATAAAATAACATAAACTAAAAATAAACCTAAGCCTAAATTAAGAAATAAAACCTAAAGAAAAACCTAAAATAATAACCTAAAAAAATAAAAACTTAAACTTAAACATAAAAGATAAAATAAAAATAAAAATAAACTACAAAAAAACCTAAACCTAAAAACTAAACTAAAACAAAAAAAAACCTAAACTAAAATGAATAAACATAATATAAATAAACCAAACAAAATAAAAATAAATAACAAAATAAACTAACATAAATAAAAATAAACTAAATAAACATAAATATATTACTATTTTTAAATAAAACCCTACTACTAAACTCTAAACCTTAAACCCTAAAACCCTAAACCCTAAATCCTGAACCCTAAACCTACAACCCTAAAACCCTAAACCTAAATCATAAACGCTAAAAAATAAACCCTAAACACTAAAAAATCCAAAACTTTAAACCCTAAACCCTAAAACCCTAAACCATAAACCCTAAACCCTAAACCCTAAAAAACCATAAAACTTAAGCCACAAACCCTAAACCTTATGCTAACCCTAAATTCTAAACCCTAGACCCTAAACCCTAAACTCTAAAGCCTAAATAACCCTGAACACTAAAATCCTAAATTCTAAACCCTAAACCCAAACCCTAAACCCTAAACCCTAAATTCTAAGCCCTAAACCCCCAACATTAAACTTAAAACCCTAAACCATAAACCCTAAAACCTGAAAACCCTAAATCATAAAACCTAAACCTAAACCCTAAACCCTAATCGTAAACCTTAAACCCTAAACCTAAACCTAAAGTAAATAAATAAATTAAAAAAGAAACCTAAACCCCAAAACCTAATAAACCCAATCCTAAACCTAAACCTTAAGAATGGGCAAAATCATGATAGTAGGAACATCACCGTCAACCACGCTTAGTCTAGATCTGGCAATGGAGGTGAAGGCATAGGCGACGATTATCCCAGTGGTGGTGGTGGATCTGTAGGTGGTGGTCAGACTAGTGGTGGTTATGGAGGCAGGAGGAGCGATGAAGATTATAGTCATGGTGGTTGCGGAGGGCAAGATTGAGGATATGATGGTAGATCCTACAAATCGAGAGGTCGGGGTGGTACTGATGGGAACTTGAGAAACTAAAGAACGATGGATCTGATCTATCACTTATTGAACTGTGTCTTTACAGTAGAAAGACGGTTCTAGTTATTTAAGGTTTTTGGTATGCTCTATACTTGCTCATTTTTTATCTATGTTTTCACTTGTGTCGTAGAAAACTTGGCGTGTTACTTGGTTAATGAAATCAAAAAGAAGAATGTTGAATCTGAATTTATTTTATTTTTTTTTAAAAAAAGACCAAAAACCCTAAATCCTGAACTAAAACTTGAACCCTAAACCTGAACCCTAAACCCTAAACCTTAAATCCTAAACCCTTGAAACACTAAATCCTAAACCCTAAAGGCTAAACCGTAAACCCTAAACCATACCCTAAACCCTAAATTAACCATAAATTCTAAACCTAAACCCAAAAAGCTAAAAACCTAAACCAAAACAAAATAAAAACTAGAAATAAAATAAAATAAAAACCTAAATAATAATAAAATAAAATAAAAACTTAAACTAAAACCTAAACCTAAACATAAAAAATAACTAAAAGATAAAAACATAATTACAATAAAATAAATAAAAACCTAAACTAAACAAAAAAGAAAAAACCTAAATAAAATAAAAACTATACCTAAAATTAAAATAAAATAAATACTAAATAAACACCTAAACCTAAAAAATAAATTAAAAAATAAAACATAAAAATTAATAAAAAATTAAACCTAAACCTTAATCTAAAAAAAAATATTAACCTAAAATAAAAATAAAATAAACCTAAACCTAAACTAAAATAAATAAAACTTAAACCTAAAATAAACTAAACCTAAACCTAAACCTAAACTAAAAATAAATAAAATAAACTAAAAATAAACCTAAACCTAAAGTAAAAAAAAACAAAAAATAAACCTAAAATAATAATGAAAAACCTTAACTTAAAAAAAATGTAAACCTAAACCTAAAAATAAAAAATAGATCCTAAACCTAAGAAATAAAATAAAAATAAAAATAAACTATAAAATAAACCTAAACCTAAAAAATAAACTAAATAAATAATCTAAACTAAAAGTAATAGACCAAAAATAAATAACTAAACTAAATAAAAATAAATTTTGCCTAAATATAAATATAAAATAAAATAAACTAAAATAAGTAGAAATTAAACTTAATAAACTAAAGAAACCTAAACCTACTAGTTTACTTAATTTTAAAAATAAAAATAAATAAATAAAACCCTAAACCCTGAACCCTAAATTCTAAACCCTAAACCCTAATCCCTAAACCATAAACCTTAAAACTAAACCCTAAACCCAAACTAACCCTAAACCTAACTAAACTCTAAACCCAAACCTTAAAACCCTAAACCCAAACACTAAACCTAAACCCTAAACTAAACCCTAAACTAAACTAACCCTCCCAAACTAAACCTAAACTTAAACCCTAAAACCCTAAACCCTAAAGCTAAACACAAACCTAAACCCTAAACCTAAAACCTAAACCTAAAGCATAAACCTAAACTAAACCTAAACTAAACCCTAACCCAAACCCTAAAACCCTAAACTAAACCCTAAGCTCTAAGCCTAAACCCTAAACTACAACTTTTAAACCCTAAACCCTAAACCTAAACCTAAACAAACTAAATAAATATAAAAATAAACATAAACCCTAAAACCTAATAAACCTAAACCTAAGCCTAAACTTAAACCCTAATAATAAGAAGAACCTTAATAGTAGGAACATCAGCATCAACTAGGCTCAATCCGATCGGCTGGAGGCTGGCATGAGGCGAATTTTTGCTGGTGGTGGGGATCCGAGGTGCTAGTGGATATGGAGGTGGTGTTAAGAGCAGTGGTGGTTATGGATGCAAGAGGAGTTATGAAGGTTACATCCGTGCTGGTCACAGAGAGATAGATCGGGGATATGATGGTGGATCCCCCTGCTCAAGTGGTGGTGGCGATTCTGATGGGAATTAGAGAAATTGATGATCGGTCGATCTGATATCCTATTTGTGGAACTGTCTTATAGCAGAGATAGTTCTAGTTATCTATGGGTTTTTTATTTGCTCTATGCGTGCTCATTTTTTATCTATACCTTCACTTGTATCTTAGAGAACTTGGTGCGCTACTTGGTTAGTTAAATCAAAAAGAATAAATATTAAATATGAATTTGTTCTCTCAAAAAAAATAACCTTTAACCCTAAACCCTAAACTGGAACTTAAACCCTAAACATAAAACCTAAATCCTAAACCCTAAACTCAAAAAATGATAAACACTAAACACTAAGCCCTAAACCCTAAACCTTAAACCCTAAAGCCTAAAACCCTAAACCCTAAACCCTAAACCCTAAACCTAAACCCTAAACCCTAAAACCCCAAACCCTAAACTCTAAAACCTACAACCATAAACCCCTAACCCAAAACCCAAAACCCAAAACCCTAAAAATCCTAAGCTCTAAATTCTAAACCCTAAACCCTAAACCTTAAACCATAATTCATAAATAATAAACCCTAATCTCTAAACCAATAACCCTAAACCCTAAACCCTAAAACACTAAACCCTAAATCCTAAACCTAAACCTAAACACTAAACTTAAATCTAAACTTAAACCAAAACCTAAATCTTAAACCTAAACCTAAACCCTAAACCATAAACCCTAAACCTAAACCTAAACCCTAAACCTAAACTTAAGCCCAAACTAAACCCTAAACCTAAAATAAAAACCTAAAACCTAAACCTAAAATACTAAAATAAAAACCTAAACCAAAAACTAAAAATAAAAAATAAAACCTAAACCTAAAAAATTAAATATAAATAAAACTAAACTAAAAAATAAACCTTAACCTAAACTTAAACCTTAAAAATAAACAACAATAAAAAACTTAAACTAATATAAATAAACCTAAAATAAATAAACTAAACTAGATAAAAATAAAATGGAACCTAAATAAAAATAAAAAAGTAAATTAAACTAAAATAAAAAAATGAACTAAATAAACAAAGAAACCTAAACGTACTCATTTACTTAATTTAGAAAAGTATTTTAAAAAAATTAATAAAAAAACCCTAAGCCCTAAACCCTAAATCCTAAATCCTAAACCCTGAACCCTGAACCCTAAACTCTAAACCTTAAACCCTAAACCCTAAATCCTATACCCTAAACAACCCCAAGCCCTAAAACCCTAAACCTTAAACCCTAAACCCTAAACATTAAACCCTTAACCCTAAACCCAAAACCCTAAACCCTAAACCCTAAAACCTAAAACCTAAACTAACCCTAAATCATAAGCTATCCCTAAACCCCAAACCCTAAACCCTAAAAATTTTAAACCCTAAAGCCTTAAGTCTAAGACCTAAACCCTAACCAAAAAACCCTAAACCCTAATCATATTGGAGGTGCTAGTGGATCAAGAGGTGCTTGCGGATATGGAGATGGTGGTTATAGAGGTGAGAGAAGAGATAAAGGTTACATCCATTATGGTGGTGGAAGGATAGATCAGAAATATGATGGTAGATCTCGCTACTCAAGAGGCAAGGGTGGTTCTGATGGGAACTAGAGAAATTGAAGAACGATCGATCCAATCTACTGCTTAGGGAATTGTGTCTTTATAGTAGAGAAGGTTATAGTTATCTAGGGTTTTTGATTTGCTTTATGCATGCTCATTTTTTATCTATGTCATTGCTTGTATCTTAGAAAACTTGAGCTACTTGGATGATGAAATCAAAAAGATGAAATATTGATTCTGAATTTATTCTCTATTAAAAAAACCTTAAACCTTAAACCCTAATCTCAAAATCCTAATCCATAAACCCTAAACCCTAAACTAACCTAAACCCTAAACCCTAAACTAACCTAAACCCTAAACTAACCAAAACCCTAAACCCTAAATCCTAAACCCTAAACCCTAAACTTAAAAACCCTAAACCATAAAACCTTAAATCGTAAATCCAAAACTCTAAACTAAACCCTAAACCCAAAAAACCCTAAACCCTAAACCCTATAACCCTAAACCCTAAACCCTAAACCCAAAACCCTAAACCTTAAATGCTAAACCCTAAAACCCTAAATCGTAAACCTTAAACCCTAAACTTATGAAATAAAAGGGGCCTAATTCAATTAGCTCATGATTAATAATTAATTAGATTAAGGGACTTAATTAATCAATCTTATGGTTTTCCCACACATGTAGACTAATCTTAATTTCATTAAACTCCTTTAGGTTATAAAAAACCTAAAGATCTACCTTGTGATTTAATTAATTATGTTTAGGGTTTAAGGTTTAGTGTTTAGGAATTAAGGTTTAGGGTTCTTAGGGTTTAGGTTTAGCATTTTTGGTTTTGGGTTTTGGGTTTTAGGTTTACAATTTTGGGTATGGGGTTTAGGTTTTTAGGCTTTAGGGTTTAGGGTTTAGGGTTTAGGGTTGTAGGTCTAGGGTTTAGGGTTATAGGGTTAGAGTTTTTTTTTTTAAAAAAGAAAGCCCCATCTAGGGGTATTTTATTGCGCAAAAAGGGGGTTAGAAAGTCCTTAAAAGGGATAAACTCCAAAACTACTGCTCAAAGAGCTATAATCAGCCTAAAGAGAAAATCCCCTATCTAAGTATATCCAAAAGCAAAGGAAGACCTTAAAGCAATCAAAAGATACAAGTAGATAAACATAATAAGCCAAAGAAAGGTTAGGGCCATTGTTCTGAAGAACTTGAGAATGCATGACAATATGGAGCAAACTTGCAAGAGAGAATCACCTACAAAATAGGACAAAAGAGAATCACCTGCAAAATAATAATAAGAAAGAGATTAGAATAGTTAAGATAATACAGACAAAAGGATGCATGAAAATAACATAATCTGAGAATGATAATAAGGATTTGAGATAGAGAAGGCTCCTACACCAAGTAAGGATGCAAATATGCGATCCAAACTTCATAAGGGTTACATCACAAGAGCTACTACCAAACCAAAAGAGAGTGGAATCCTCACAACCATCATAGCCAACAAACCTGTAAGAAGATAACAGCCAGTTGTTGAAAGTCTTGTGGGCTTTATTACTTGTAAACCTAAACAAAACTATAAAGAATATAAAGAGAAAATTATTAAGGGCAGATAAATGAGTGATCCCATGCAAGAAAATGATCCTCCATATAGCCACCCTGACATGAGGATACTTATATATATGAAATAGGCCAACATAGAAACCATCCATATGAAAATAGCAGCAGAAGAGGTAGCCTGTTGAAATCTTGCTAAGCAAGTCAATGAGTCTATATGTTACACCATCCCAATTATATGATATATAAATGAATCTGTCGGGCCAGAAGTATAGCCTTGAGGTAGATGTAAAGTCCGTAAAATGAGCCCAATCAAAATAAAGAATGTGATTGGAACAAGCCCCTTATTAGTATCCATATCAATAGTTGGCAAAAAATAATTGTGGGAAGGCAAAGAAACCAAAAAAGCAAAGAAAATACCCAATAAGGATAATCGTAACAAGACAAAGAAGTCGGACTAAAGACTAGAGAATCCAGATCAATAAAAAATGAAGGAAGCAGTGAAAGATAGTAGCAGTTATAGTACCACCCCTTAATAATAAAGATTGTATTCCAAGGAGTAAACAGCACAAACCAGACTGATCCCATATGGGAAAAATTGGGAATCCAAATAGGATCCACATTAAAATCCAAAAAAAACATGATAGCAGATAACCAAGACCAAAAAATAGCCCAGGAAGCAGCAGCCAAGACAGCCAAAGACAAGACAGAAAGGGACCACATAGAGATTGCATTCCAAGACTGATCCCCAAATAGGATCCACAATAGAATCCAGAAAAAACATGACAGCAGATAACCAAGAGAAAAAAATAGCCAAGGCAACAAAGAAATAAGACACCATAGCCACACACATAGGACGTAGAGATTGCATTCCAAGAAGAAAGTAGCACAAGCGGGTAATGTAGATCATTATCAAAAAATAAACAATACCCCAAAATAAGTAAGGGCAATCAGAAAAATAACCCCAATAATAAAATAGTTAGTGCAGCATTGGAACCCACCAAAGGATAGATCAAAATAAGGATACAAATTAGGACCCACATTAGAATCCAGAAAAATAAGATAGCAGATAACCAAGACAAAAAAATAAGGTAGAAGAAAGAGCCTACCAAGATAAGAAGGGATAATCAAGAAAGACTTAGCAAAGGTTAGAAACCCAGTAGAAAGCATAGTACCATAGATCAAAAAAAGCACAAATGACCAAAATAATCGAAATAGCATAATCAAAAGAGCATACAAACAGAAGGTTATCAATATCCAAAGCGATACAACACAGAAAAGGACCAAACCAACCAAAAAAAGGCACCAAATGAATACAATCAGAGCTACATCGCTAGTTGCACCATTCAGGACCAAAAATCTGATAATCTAGATTAACAAATAACCAAGATAGTAAGACAACAAAAGGTAGCAACTGGCCATAATACCACCCAATCATCATAAATAGTGCATACGACAGCACAAACCTAATCGAATCGAGAGGGGAATAGAGACAACAGCAGATAATTAAGAACATAACTAATAGGTGATGAACAGCAGCCCAGATGAGAACAACACAGGCATTTAGAGAGCCAACCCCAACAGCAGAGAGGTTATTGCGACAATGGAACCCACCAGCAAAAAGATCAAAAATTCGATTCAAATGAGTATCATCATTAGAATCCAGCAAAAACAAGATAGCAAGTAACCAAGGCAAAAACTAGCCAGGACAACAACAATTAGGACAATAACATTCAAGACAGGAAAGGATAGCAAGTTGGCCATAAAGCCACACAATCAGAGTAGACAAAACCATAGTTAATAACCAAGTAGATATAGCATAATAATAGGTATCTTGAATGCAGCAATCCAGACAGCAAACACCAAAAATCCTCAGAACAACAATGTCAGAAACAACTTGCTGAGCATAGGACCCAGAAATCCTACAGCCAATAGGGATTGAGCCAACATAGGAGTCCCAAAAAACCAAGATAGCAAAAATCCAAGACAAGACACAACCAAGACAACAAGAATCAGTTTGCTTGCCATAAAGCCACCCATCCAGGATAAATATTGCAATAAAAACAAGTTTAATTGCAAGAATATGGAGAAAGCAACATTAAATAAAATAAACTAATGAATTAAGATGATAGGCATATAATAAACCATTAAGGGGGTTCAAAGAAAAATCCACCCAACAATCAACAACTTTAAAGGGAGTAAAGCAAACCGCACCAAAGCCCCATAGACCGATGGAGTAATAATCTAGTTCACCAACAACCAAGGCATTACCAACAAGGCCAAGAGTCCACCCAAAAGCATTAGTAAAGAACCATGAAATCGATGGATAATCCTGGAATCTCAAAGAAAGGAGAATGAAAATCCTTTAAGTAACTCCAAACTGGCGAGCATGAGACATAAGTCCGAATAAAGGGATAGCCAAGAGTGTCAAGGTTCCAATTCACCAACAACTAAGGGGATACCAACAAGTTGACCATAGGAAAAGCCATTAAGAGTAGAGAGTTCATAAAATGAGCCCAAAATAAAAGAGGAGAATTGACTATGACAAAGAACCGGGATGAAGAGAGCTAAAGCATGTGTGATCAAAATAGCCAGCTTGATAATAAAACCAATCAGAGGAAAATCAAGAATCATAAAATAGCCATAAGTCATAAAGACAACAATCTGGAAACAGGTCTCAAAAATAAGACCTTTCTAGATCAGAAAAAATAGACTAGCAGCAAGGGCCATTAAGAGAGGAGAAACAAAGTAGAAACAAATGAGAGAGGCAAACATGAAAGCCCAATCCAAATGGGAGTAAGGAAAAACAGCCAGCAAAAAACCCAAAATAATCCAAGTATACATCAAAAAGGTTAGCTTAAGTTCTGAGACCAGTCCACACAAGTGTTTGGGTAAGGTGAGTTGATCAAAGAAAATGATACCATCTGATCTAGCACCCAGATTGGCAAGGTAGTCAGCACAAGCATTCCCTTCACCCCAAACATGAGTGATGTTAAAATTCAGCTGGGAAAGAAGAGCTCTAGTTTGCTTGAGGAGGTAGTACAATTCAGTGCTGCTCATTTTGGTGGAAGCCAAAAGATCAATCAGCAGAAGACATCCACCTCAATCCAAATATTGAGCTAGCCATTTTGGAGGCAAATCTCAAGAGCTTTTACTCAGTAAATGGGACAGTGCAGGAAGTAAGGGGATAAGCAAAAGCACATAGTACTATACCCTTAGAATTTCTGAAAATTCCACCACAACTAGAGCCATTATGGGAAACAGAGCCATCAGTATTAATTTTAATAATGTGGTCAAGAGGTTTTTTCCAATAAACAATCGTGTCATTTGGACAATAAGGTTGGTCAGGAAGAATAAAATCCAGTTTATTGGCCACAAATTTACAGCCTTTGAATTGGCTTTAAATAAGTCATGAATTTTTTTTTTAGTTTTAGCAATAATCCTCACGTGGTTCATAGGGATCCCATGATGTTTTGCATCATTTTGATCCATCCATATGAACCAGATAAGAGTGATAGCAGTGATGACTTTAATGTGACCTGTAATAATATTATCAAAATAGACTTCAAGAAGTTGATATAAAGTAAGAGAGCCATTGAAATTGACAGTGTTAAAAAGATCATCATACCAAATCCAACATTTTGAAGCAATGGCCCCAATGACAAAAACATGAATAACATTCTCAATATGGAAACAACATTGACATTTAGAGGGTAAATGAAAACCTTTTCCCCACAACAAGGAATCAACAGGGATAAAATTTTTTAGAATACGCTAAGTTAGAACAGAATAAGAAATAGGGATATTATTATTCCAAAGTTTGGAGAACACATAGGAGGAATCATGAGTATTTTTAATGTGGAGCCACACATTTTTGAGATTGAAATCACCATTATGTTATAGGAATAGTAGAAACCATATTCAAGAAAGTAAAAGGGATAAAATCAGCAAGCTTACTATTGTTCCACTTGTTGTTATGCCAGAAAGAGTTTACTCTAATAGCGGTAGTAGTGGAGAGTAAGTCATCAATGGATCCACCTCCACTCCAGTTATCTTGCCAAAAGAAAGAAGTACCAGAGTTAATGCCCCAAAAAATTAATGATTCAACATCCCATTTGATAGAACAAAGTCTTTTCCACACAGTAGAATCACCCGATTTAAAGGGATAAATGTGGGGGTGTTTACCCTGGCAATATTTAGCAGTCATGAAATTAGCCCAAAGACTATGATTACTCCTAAAATTCCACCAGAGCTTATAGGAAAAGGCATTGATAGCTTCTTTTATGGATTTACAACCAAGACCACCTTCATCAAAAGTGCCACAACTTTTAAACCAAGAAGTCCAGTGCATTTTTTTAGAAGAGGTATTGGAGCCCTAGAAAAATTTGCTTAGGAGATGCTCAATTATGTTGATGATAGAAATGGTCGGCATAATGGTTTGGATGAGATATAAAGGCATGGAATTAAGAGTGCTCTTAATCAAGGTAAGCCTACCACCGAAAGAGAATAAATGAAATTCCCAAACCAAAATTTTATTAGATATTTTCTGAATAAAGTCATCAAAAAGATGAGATCTTTTATGGCCTTTAAAAAGTGGAGCCCCGAGATAATTAATGGGAAGTTGACTTTGCTTAAAATTAGTAATTCTGGAGATTTGATTTAGTCTATTGGTAGAAATCTTAGCTGAGGGAATAAAATAGCATTTTCTTTCATTAAGGAAGAGTCCACTAACTTTGCCAAAATCATTTAAGAGATTCTTAATAGTTTTAACATGTTGAAGAGAAGCATTGAAGATTCTAAAATCAAAGAAAAGCTAAGATGAGAAATAGGGAAACCACCATGACTTTTATAAACCATGTTAGGTTTTTTAATGAAATGATCATTGAGGCTCCTCGAATGATATTCAACTGCAATGATAAAAAGAGATGAAGAAAGAGGGTCACCTTGACGCAAACCATGGCTCGAAGAAAAGAAACCAAGGGACTCACCATTTATGATAACAAAACCGACGTTAGTGATACAACTTTTTATAAGCCAAATAAAATTATCAGAGAAACCAAACAAATGTAAGATTTAAAAGAGGAAATCCCATGAGAGGTTGTCAAAGGCTTTAGAGATATCCAGCTTTGAAGAGAATATTACCTCCTCTGGAAGAAACATCAATGTTGTGAACCACTTGAAAGAAGAATATTATCGATATGGTCATTTTTAAAGAAGCCGCTTTGGTTAGGGGAGATGATTTTAGATAGTGGGGCTAATCTTATTATTAATTAATTTAGCAATGAGTTTTGGAAAAAGGTGCAAAGACTAATAGGTCTAAAATTTCCCAAGATTCAGGATTGTTGATTTTGGGAATAAGGACAATAGAAGTACTTGCAAAATATCTGGGAATAGAGCTACCATCAAAGAAATCAATAAAGATCAACAAGATCGATTTAATAAAAGGCCAACAATGCCGAAAGAAATGAGTCATAGAACCATCAAGGCAATGTAATCGTTCATGCTATTGAGAGTATTACTAATCTCCGCTTCCGAGGGATGCATAGTGAGCAAATGGTTATCCTCATTGCTAATCATAGAAGGGATTAGATGGGTGTTGGAGGGGGTTTCTAACGAAGGATTAGAGTTTAATAAATTTTGAAAGTGATGTATGATAGATTCCTTAATTTCATTGTTATCAGTTATCCAGCCATCATTAGAGTTCTTAATTTTCTTAATCAACTTTAAAACTTTTTGTTTATTGTAAATAGCATGGAAATACCTAGTGTTTCTGTCACCATCAGCAATATGTTTGCTAGTGGCTTTTTGATGCCAATAGGTTTCCTCCATATTTTGGTAATTAATCAAGCTATATTTGGCAATGCTCAACTCATCAAGCTTACTGGGATCAGTTAAGACAGCCTCTTCAAGAGAATAAACCACTAGTTCCATAGCTTTAAGATTGGTAAAATGATTTTTAAAAATATGCTTGTTCCACCAATTGAGGTTTTATTTAAGCCTCTTGAGCTTAAGCCAAAACTGAATCATGCCTTTAACAGAATTATCCGGGTGAACCAGAGCCATCCAATTAGTGAAAACAACATTAGTGAAATTGCCATGTTGGGCACACATGTTTTGGAATCTAAAAGGTGAGGGAGTAGAAGGGTTAAGGGGGGAGTTTTGATAGAGATCAAAAGAGGAGCATGATCAAACAAAGTTCTGCTCAATTGCTCAATAGAAGTAAGAGGCCATTGATTGATCCAAAGAGAATTAAAGAGGGTCCTGTCAAGATGCTGCCAAAGTCTAGAGTTAT
Organism: Cymbidium sinense; assembly: GCA_021442155.1. Classification (NCBI taxonomy): domain Eukaryota; kingdom Viridiplantae; phylum Streptophyta; class Magnoliopsida; order Asparagales; family Orchidaceae; genus Cymbidium; species Cymbidium sinense. Next base: position 162,585,438 of record CM038215.1, read on the forward strand.
GCGTGTAATCGCACTCAAAACCAATGTCAATCGATTGCAATCTAGGATCATATTAGAGAAGTCTTCCATGGAATGGAGGTTAGGAGAACATCCTCCCCTCCTTTCTGAAGAAGCAATGATAGTGTTGAAATCACCCCCAACCAACTAGGGAAGGCTAAGTGAGGAGGCGAAGGTTCTTAAGTGATTCCACAGGATTTTCCTACCGGCTCTATTACAAGAAGCATAGATAAAGGAACCAAAAGTCAAAAACTCACCTAATGAGATTTTGATATTAACCAATTGATCAAGATCATCGATGATGGAAATGGTGATGGAATTATTCCAAAAACACCAAATTTTATTATTAAGATTGAAGAAGAAATTTTGAAATTCAAGCGATCTAGCAACATGGGCAATCTTGGAAGAGTTAATGAAAGGCTCAATAATAACAAGAAATTTGATGTTATGAGTGCGACAGAGGCTCCTAACATGATTGCGGATAGGGAGAGTCCCACAACCCTAGATATTCCAAATAAGAAAATTAATCATAATAAAAAAAACCAGAAAGGAAAAGGTAAGAAAAAAAGGGTACAGAAAAAGGAAGGGAGGGGGACATAATTATTTGTGAGGTGTTAGAGAAGAACGTGTGGTTCTAGTGAAGTTATTATTAGTCATTTTGGCTTTATAAGATTTTTTTTAATAATAGTTTGGAAGGGTCTATCAAGATCCAAAGTATCTCCATCATAAAGGGATTGGTTTTGTATAGAATAAGTAGTCAAGTCAATGTTTTAGGAGTGGTGATTTTTCCTTCTTCAGTATCAGAGTTAGAATGAGAAATTTATATTTCCTGAGTATCACTCTGTAGAGAAATAGAAGGGGAGATCCTTGCACCATTAATAGTACAAATATCATTTTCATTTCCATGATGCATATTCAGATTTTGGTCTGACACCAAAGGATCAACATTATTTTGATCCGATATAAGATTCCCATTCAAATTGTCATTAATATTCAAATGAAGCAAAGGATTGTCATGAGAAGCCAAATTATTACAAGTAGTAGTTCTAGGTAAGTTATCATTAGTTTACACCTCAATAGTAGTATTTATACCAAGCTCGAATGTTTTTCATTAGACAAATCGTAGGTAATAAAGGGGTAGGTGTAGAGGGTGAATTAGTAGCTTTAGGCACATAACCTAACTTATTGGTTTTCCGCCCAAGAGAGGTATTAGTATCCGTGGTATATTCTTTTAAGGGTGTAGCACAAAGCATTGAATGATCATGATGGATCTTACAAGGAGTAAAAAGACAGGAAATTTTAAATTCTACTTTTTGATTATATCTGAATTTTTCCGATCCGATCCAAACTTCTTTGGGGTATTTTTTGGTAATGTCAATCTCAACCAAGATACGTGCAACAGATGGTCGAGATTTAGCGAGGCTTGATCAATTTGAAGGGGTCTACCAAATAGAGCACCAACCGCAAACGAACTTAGGTATAACAGTGAATTCTCATGTTGGGAAAAGTAAGCCATAAAGGAACAATAGGGGATTCCTCTTTGACATCAAAAAGGGGGGACCATTTCAAGAGCCGCATTTGACAATTATACACAAAATAGGAGCGACGAGCAAAGACTCAAGAATAATCTAAATCAACTGATATCTGAATGAGGATATATCGAGGATCAATCAGCCCAATAGTGAAGACTCCCAAAATCTTTAAGCTATGGAAGAAACATCAGATATTATCTAGAGTAGGGCACCATAGAGAGAATTTACCAACCAAAGAGAACTCAAGGCTAATTTAATTTATCCACATCCGGTCAACACATGACCGAATCCACGTAATGAAGTTGAAATTAAGTTAACTGAGGCATTAGAGTTAGGGATCTTACTAGAAAGAGTGTCCTTAAAGGACTTGACAGCAGGCGCATTAATGGATGAGATCGGATCCAAAGTACCTTTAGGATCAGAGGGAAAAGCTGGGGCATCTAAGAGAGACAGGCTCGATTGCGAGGAGAGCGATGCCTCTACCATTGAACGATCCAGAGAGAGTCACATAAGCAACCAAGCCAAGAGAGGAAGAGCAACCAAGCAGTAAAATAGCAATCACGATCGAAGGAGCCCAAAATGCGGCCAAACCGTAGAAAATTGCACGGGAACACAAAATTGCCAGAGAGGGAGCGCAACCGAGAGGAAAAGGAGGGTTTTGGGTTAGTTTAGGGTTTGGCTTATAGGGTTAGAGTTTAAGGTTTAGGTTTAGGTTTAGTGTTTAGGGTTATTTTTAGGGTTTAGGGTTTAGGGTTGGGTTTTATTTATTTTTTATTTTTTATTTCTAAGGTTTAGGGTTTAGCTTAGATTTAGTTTAGGTTTAGGGTTTATGTCTTATTTTAGGATTTAGGGTTTTTATTTTTTTTAATAGAGAATAAATTCATATTCAACATTTCTCTTTTTCAATTTGATCAACCAAGTAACACACCAAGTTTTCTAAGACCTTAGAAGGACATAAATAAAAAATGAGAACACATAGAGCAAATCAAAAACTCAAGATAACTAGAACCGTCTCTACTATAAGACACAGTTCCATAAGCAGAAAATCAGATCATCCATTCTTCAATTTCTCCAATTCCCATCAACACCACCTCGGCCACTCGAGTAGCAGGATCCACCATCATATCCCCGATCTCTCCCTTCACCACCATCATGCCTATAACCTTCATCACTCCTCACAACTCCATAACCACAACTACTCTGATCACCACCTCCATATCCACCAGCACCTCCAGATCCCCCACCAGCACTGCGATAACTGCCACCTCTACCTTTACCTCCACCGCCAAATCTAGACTAAGCCTAGTTGACAATGATGTTCCTATCATCAAGGTTATGCCCATTCTTAGGGTTTAGGTTTAGGTTTAGGTTTTGATTTATTAGGTTTTATGGTTTAGGTTTATTTTTTATTTTATTTAGTTACTTTAGGTTTAGGTTCAGGGTTTGGGGTTTAGGGTTTAGGGTTTAAGGATTAGATTTAAAGTTTAGGGTTTAGGGTTTGGGGTTTAGGATTTTTTAACTCAAATGATTCCATAATAAACAAGAAATTACCAAATCAAATAAGACATTATCCATTAATGACTAATAAAATAGGATGAAATAAAATGCAATTTAAAATTGACAAAAAATAGTATTTCACAAAATGATTTAACTCTTAGTGACAATAAAAATTAATTTTATAGAAGGCCAACAAAGCTTTGTCAAACAAGCTGAAAGCCATATCATCATCAGATTGCTCAGCAGGCTCTTCCTTCTTCTCTTCCACTACAACAGCCAGACTAGTAGCAGTAGTAGGAGTAGTAGAAGCATCATGCACAATAACCACATCAAATTTACAAGGATCCTTCAAATACTCCTAAACCATCTCAGCCTGTGAGTATGTGTAATCAGTGGCAATCATGATGGTTAGGACCTTCTTGTAGACGTTGATGAACATATGAGATGCTGTAGCAAGTGTGGGATAAGAGAGGGCGAGTGAAAGAGAAGTGATCATTAAAAGGGCTAGAAAACTTCTCGATGAGATCTTCTTTAGTGAGGTCAAGCACCTCAGGACTGAACATCAATCCATCATCATACACAAACTAGATAATAAGGCCATAAGAGAATCGTGGTCTAGCTTAAAGAGAGACCTCCGAGGATCCCTTATCACCTTTTTTAGTCATCTCAATCGGGGTGATAATTTCAACAAAACCTGGAAAGAAGTCTGTGAAGGATCCGAACCAGTGCTACCTGGAGGAACCATAACAATAATAAGTGCAACAAGACCAACATGGGCAGGAGCACCAACTTCATATTTTGCAACTTCTTTGCTAACCTCTTTAAAATCACCTCTCATAAAAATCATCTCAATCATGATTTAGGGTTTAAGTTTTAGGCTTTCAGGATTTATTTTTTTAGGGTTTAGGGTTTAGGGTTTATGGTTTATGGTTTAGGATTATGATTTAAGGTTTAGACTTCAGGATTTAGGGTTCTTTAGGGTTTAGGGTTTAGGGTTTAAGATTTAGGGTTTAGGTTTTTTTTAAATTAAGTAATACGGTAGGTTTATGTTTATTTAGTTTATTTTTCATTTATTTTAGTTTATTTTAATTTTTATTTTTATTTAAGTTTATTTTTTATATTTAGTTTATTTTATTTATTTTTAGTTTAGAGTTTTTATTTCACTTTATCTTTTAGGTTTAGGTTTAGGTTTATTTCTTGTTGAGTTTTATTTTTATTTTATTTTTTAGGTTTAGGTTATACTTTTATTTTAAGGTTTATGTTTAGGTTTATATTTTATTTTTTTATGTCTAGGTTTTTGGTTTTTATTTTAGGTTTATCTTAAGGTTTTACTTTCTAGTTTAGGTTTACGTTTATTTTTAGTTTATTTTATTTTATTTTATTTTAGGTTGGTTTAGGTTTTATTTTATTTTAGTTTAATTTATTTTAGTTTAGGTTTTATTTATTTTATTTATTTTATTTTTATTTTAGGTTTAGTTTTTCTAGTATAAGGTTCATGTTTTATTTTTTTATTTATTTTTATTTTATTTTTAGGTTTAGTTTCTTTAATAAGGTTTATTCTTTAGTTTTATTCTTATGTTTATTTATTTTGTTTAAGTTTTTTATTATTAGATTTATTATATTTTTTAGTTTAGTTTAGGTTTTTATTTATTTTATTTTAGTTTTTGTATTTATTTTATTTTATTTTATATTTAGGTTTAGGTTTAGGTATCAATTTAGGTTTTTAGTTTATTTTATTTTTTATTTTATTTAGTTTTAATTTTTTTATTTATTTTATTATTAGGTTTTATTTAGTTTAGGTTTAGGTTTTTAGGTTTTTAGGGTTTAGGGTTTGGGGTTTAGGGTTTAGGGTTTAGGGTTTTAGGATTTATGGTTTTAGGGTGTAGGGTTTAGGGTTTAGGGTTTAAGCTTTAAGTTTTATGGTTTAGCATTTTTAGGGTTTAGGATTTGAGGTTTAGGGTTTAGGGTTTGGTGTTGAAGGTTTAGGGTTTAGGGTTTGGGGTTTAGGTTTAGTTTAGGATTTAGGCTCTTTTCCTTTTTTTTTTTATTTTTTATTTTTTTAGGGTTTAGGGTTTCTTTGGTTTAGCTTGGGTTTTAGGTTTAGGGGGTTTTAGTTTAGGGTTTACTTTTTTTAACAAAGAATAAATTCAGATTCAACATTTCTTCTTTTTGATTTCATCAATTAAGTAACACACAAAGTTCTCTAAGACACAAGCGATGACATAGATCAAAAATGAGCATGCTTAAAGTAAATCAAAAACCTAGATAACTAGAATCATTTCTATTTTAAAGACACAATTCAATATGCAACAGATCAGATTGACCATTCTTCAGTTTCTCCATTTCCCATCAGAACCATCCCGCCTTTCGAGTAGTGGGATCCACCATCATATCTCTGATCTCTCCCTCAGCCACCACCAAGACAGTAACCTCCTTCACAGTTTCATAGGTTTTTTAGTTTATTAAATTTTAAAGTTTTATTTAGTTTAGGTTTAAGTTTTTAGGTTTTTGGTGTTTAGGGTTTAGGGTTTAGGGTTAGGGGTTTAAGGTCTAGGGTTTAGGGTTTAGGGTTTGGGGTTTAGGGTTGTAGGTTTGAAGGTTTAGGTTTTAGGGTTAGGGATTAGGATTTATGGTTTAGGGTTTAATTTTTAGGCTTCAAGGTTAAGCATTTTTAGGGTTTAGGGTTTTCAATTTAGGATTTAATTTTATGGTTTAGCATTTATGATTTATGGTTGTAAGCTTAGGGTTTAGGGTTAGGTTAAGAGTTAAGGGTTAGTTATTTAATTATTTATTTATTATTTTTTGTTCTTTTTTATTTTTTTTAGGATTTCGAGCATAGGGTTTAGGGTATAAGTTTTTGATTTAAGGTTCAGGTTTTTGTTTACGTTTATTTTTAAATTACATAAACCTGTAGATTTAAGTATTTTTTTAGTTTACCTTTAAGGTTTAGGGTTAGCTTAGGGTTTACATTTTTTTTTTAAATTAAGTAAACCAATAGGTTTAGGGTTATTTAGTTTATTTAGTTTATTTTTCATTTATTTTAGTTTATTTAATTTCTAATTTTTATTTAAGTTTATTTTTCATTTTTATTTAGTTTAATTTATTTTATTTAATTTAGGTTTTTTATTTTAGTTTTTTTTTAGATTTAGGTTTAGGTTTTGGTTTATTTTTTAGTTGAGATTTCTTTTTATTTTATTTTTTAGATTTAGGTTTTATCAATTATATTTAGGTTTATGTTTAGTTTTTATTTTATTTTTTTATGTTTAGATTTTAGGTTTATTTTTAGATTTTATTTTTTTAGTTTAGGATTAGGTTTATTTTAGTTTATATTATTTTATTTAGTTTAGGTTTAGGTTTAGGTTTAGTTTATTTTAAGTTTAGGCTTAGGTTTTATTTATTTTAGTTTAGGTTCAGGTTTATTTTATTTTGTTTATATTATTTTTGTTTTAGGTTTAGATTTTATTTCTTTAGGTTTTAAGTTTTATTTTTTATTTATTTTTAATTTTTTTTAGTTTAAGTTTTTATTTAGTTTTTTTATTTTTTAGGCTTATTTTATTTTTATTTTACATTTAGTTTTAAATTTTTTAGGTTTTTATTCTTTTGTTTTTTTTACTTATTTTAGTTTAGTTTAGGTTATTAATTATCTTTCTTTAGTTTATTTGATTTTATTTTTAAGTTTAGGTTTAAGTTTTAGTTTAGGTTTTTATTTTATTTTATTTTGGTTTAGGTTTATTTATTTATTTTTTATGTTTTATTTAGTTTAGGTTTAGGTTTTTAGCATTTAGGGTTTACGATTTATAGTTTTGGGTTTAGGGTTTTAGGATTTAGGGTTTTTTGGTTTTAGGCTTAGAGTTTTTCATTTTTAGGGTTTAGGCTGGTAGGTTTAGGGTTAGCTTAGGGTTTAGTGTATAGGTTTTCGATTTAGGGTTCAATTTTTAGTCTAGGTATATTTTTAAATTAAGTAATCCTGTAAGTTTAATTTTTTTTTAGTTTACTTTTAAGGTTTAGGGTTTATAGTTTAGGGTTAGCTTAGGGTTTGGTTTTTTTAAAAAAAAATTAAGTAAACTAGTAGGATTAGGGTTATTTAGTTTATTTTTTATTTATTTTAGTTTATTTAATTTTAAATTTTTATTTATGTTTATTTTTTAATTTTATTTAGTATAATTTATTTATTTTCAGTCTATTTATTTTAATTTAGGCTTTTTATTTAGTTTATTTTTTTAGGTTTAGGTTTGGGTTTAGGTTTATTTTCTAGTTGAGATTTATTTTATTTTATATTTTAGGTTTAGATTTTATTTTTTATTTTTAAGTTTAGGTTTATGATTTTTTTATGTTTATATTTTAGGTTTTTATTTTAGGATTATTTTTAGATTTTATTTTTTAGTTTAGGATTAAGTTTATTTTGGGTTTATTTTATTTTATTTAATTTCGGCTTCGATTTCGGTTTAGTTTATTTTAGGTTTAGGCTTTAGTTTTATTTATTTTAGTTTAGTTTATTTTAGTTTACGTTTAGGTTTATTTTATTTTGTTAATTTTATTTTTATTTTAGGTAGGTATTTTTTTTAGGGATTAGGTTTTATTTTTTTTATTTATTTTTAAGTTTTCTTAGGTTTTGCTTTTTATTTAGTTTTTATTTTATTTTTTAAGTATATTTTATTTTTATTTTATATTTAGTTTTTATTTTATTTAGGTTTCTTATTCTTAGGTTTATTTTGTTTTTTTAGTTTAATTTAGGTTAGTAATTATTTTATTTTTCTTTATTCGACTCTATTTTTAGGTTTAAGTTTAGGTTTTACTTTAGGTATTTTTTATTTAAATTTTTTATTTTATTTAGGTTTAGGTTTTATTTATTTATTGTATATTCAGGTTTTATTTAGTTAAGTTTTGGTTTTTTGGGATTTAGGGTTTAGGGTTTGGGGTTTAGGGTATTAAAGTTTACTATTTTAGGGTTTAGGGCTTAGGGTTTTTAGATTTTAGGGTTTACGATTGTAGGTTTAGGGTTAGCTTTGGGTTTAGGGTTAGGGTATAGATTTTTGATTAAGGTTCATGTTTTAGTTTAGGTTTATTTTAAATTAAGTGAACCTATAGGTTTAAGTTTTTTTTATTTTGCTTTTAAGGTTTAGTGCTTAGGGTTTAGGTTTAAGTAAACCGGTAGGTTTAGGGTTATTTAATTTATTTAGTTTATTTTTTATTTACTTTAGTTTTTTTTATTTTTAAATTTTATTTATGTTTATTTTTTAAATTTAATTAGTTTAATTTATTTATTATAGGTTTATTTACTTTAGTTTATTTTTTTTAAGTTCAGGTTTAGGTTTAGGTTTATTTTTTAGTTCAGATTTATTTATATTTTATTTTTTAGGTTTAGATTTTATCTTTTATTTTAGGATTATGTTTAGGTTTTTATTTTAATTTTTTATGTTTAGAATTTAGGTTTATTTTTAGATTTTATTTTTTCGTTCAGGATTTGGTTTATTTTTAGTTTATTTTATTTTACTTAATTTAGGTTTAGTTTTTTTTAGGTTTAGGCTTAGGTTTTATTTATTTTAGTTTAGGTTTAGGTTTATTTTATTTTCTTTATTTTATTTTTATTTTAGGTTTAGGGTTTTTTTCTTTAGGGTTTAGGCTTTACTTCTTATTTATTTTTAGGTTTTATTTAGGTTTAGGTTTTTATTTAGTTTTTATTTTATTTTTTAGGTTTAGGTTTTAGTTTAGGTTTTCATTTTATTTTATTTTTATATTTTATTTAGGTTTATGTTTTTTTATTTATTTTATTTTTAGTTTTTCTTTATTTAGGTTTAGCTTTTTAGGGTTTAGGGTTTTGGGTTTTGGGTTTAGGGTTTAGGGTTTTAAAGTTTAGGGTTTTAGGGTTTAGGGCTAAGGGGCTTTAGTTTTTAGGGTTTAGGGTTTAGGATTTTTTAGGATTTAGGGTTTAGGGTTTAAGGTTGTAGGTTTAGGATTTAGGGTTTAGGGTTTAGGGATTAGGGTTAGTTATTGGGTTTAGGGTTTAGGGTTTTATTCTAATTAAGTAAACTGATAGGTTTAGTTTTTTTTAGTTTATTTTTTTATTTATTTTAGTTTATTTTATTTTTTTATTTTTATTTTGGTTTATCTTTTATTTTTATTTAGTTTAGCTTATTTATTTTAGGTTTATTTTTTAGAACATTTTTAAGGTTAAGGTTTATGTTTATGTTTATTTTTTAGTTTAGTTTTATTTTTTATTTTATTTTAGGATTAGGCCTTATTTTTTATTTTTTATTTTTATTTAGTTAAGCTTATTTATTTTAGGTTTATTTTTTGGGGTTTAGGGTTTATGGTTTGGGGTTTAGGGTTTATGATTTAGGGTTGTAGGTTTTTGTGTTTAGGGTTTAGGGTTAATGGTTTAGGGTTTTGGGTTTATGGTTTAAAGGTTTAGGGTTTATGGTTTAGGATTTTAGGGTTTAGGATTTAGGGTTTAGGGTTGTAGGTTTAGGATTTAGGGTTTAAGGTTGTAAGTTTAGGGTAGTTTTAGGGTTTTGGGTTTAGTGCTGGGTTTTTTTTATTTTTTTATTTTTTATTATTTTTTAAATTAAGTAAACTCATCAGTTTAGGTTTATTTAGTTTATTTTCTATTTATTTTAGTTTATTTTTATTTTGATTTAGGGTTATTTTTATTTTTATTTTGTTTTATTTTTTTATTTTAATTTTATTTATTTTAGTTTAGGTTTTTTATTTTTGTTTATTTTTTATGTTTAGGTTTAGGATTAGGTTTTAGTTTATTTTTTAGTTTTGTTTTATTTTTATTTTATTTTTAAGGTTTTAGTTTTATTTTTTATTTTTATGTTTAGTTTAGGTTATTATTTTATTTTTTTTAGGTTTAGGTTTTTGGTTTTTATTTTAGGTTTTATTTTTTAGTTCAGGTTTAGGTTTTTTTTTAGTTTATTTTATTTTATTTAATTTAGGTCTAGGTTTAGGTTTAGTTTATTTTAAGTTTAGGTGTAGGTTTTGTTTATTTTAGTTTAGGGTTAGGTTTATTTTATTTTTATTTTAGGTTTAGGTTTTTGATTTAATTTAGGGTTTATGTTTTAATTTTAGGTTTATTGTTTAACTTTAGGTTCTTACATAGTTTTTATTTTTTATTATTTTTGGTATGTTTTTTTATTATTTTAGATTTTTTATTTTATTTAAGTTTTTAATTTTTTTAATTTAGTTTAGGTTTTTATTTATTTTACTTTGGATTAGTTTTTATTTTTTATTTTATTTTCTTTATAGGTTTATGTTTTGGTTTAGGTATATGTTTAGGTTTTAGTTTATGTTTTTATTTTATTATTTTATTTTGGTTTAATTTTTTTTAGGTTTTATTTAGCTTAGATTTTGATTATAGCATTTTAGGGTTTAGTGTTTAGGGTTTGGGGTTTGTAGTTTAGGGTTTAGGCTTTAGGCTTTTTTTTTGGGTTTAGGGTTTAGGGTTTAAGTTTTAGGGTTTAGGGTTTACGATTTTGGGTTTCAAGGTTTAGGGTTTAGGGTTTAGGGTTTAAGGTTTAGCTTTTTGGTTTAGGGTTCAGGTTTTAGTTTAGTATTTTGAGTTTTTGGGGTTTTTCTTTTAAATAGAGAACAAGTTCATATTCAACATTTCTTCTTTTATTTATTTAGTTTATTTTTTATTTGTTTTAGTTTATTTTATTTGTTTATTTATGTTTATTTTTTATTTTTATTTAGTTTAGTTTATCTATTTTAGGTTTATTTATTTTAGTTTAGGTTTTTTATTTTAGTTTATTTTTTAGTTTTAGGTTTATGTTTTTTTTAGTTGAGTTTATTTTTATTTTCTCTTTTGGGTTCAGGTTTTATTTCTTATTTTTAGGTTTAGGTTTAGGTTTTTATTTTATTTTTTAGGTTTAGGTTTTATTTTTTATTTTTAGGTTTACATTTATGTTTTTATTTTATTTTCTTAGGTTTAGGTTTTACGTTTATATTTCAGGTTTATTTTTAGGTTTTATTTTTTCGTTTAGGTTTACGTTTATTTTTAATTTATTACATTTAATTTAGGTTAGGTTTATGTTTAGGTTTAGTTTATTTTATGTTTAGGTTTAGGTTTTATTTATTTTAGTTTAAATTTTTTTTAGTTTAGGATTAGGTTTATTTTATTTTTATTTTAGGTAAAGGTTTTTTTTAGTTTAGGGTTTAGGTTTTATTTTTTATTTATTTTTAGGTTTTTTTAGGTTTAGATTTTTATTTAGTTTTTATATTATTTTATATTAGATTTATTTTATTTTTATTTTAGGTTTAATTTTATTTTATTTAGGATTTTTATTTTTTTTTTATTTAATTTGGGTTTTTATTTATTTTATTTTAGTTTATTTTTTATTTTTTATTTTTTTTCCTTTTTAAGATTATGTTTAGGTTTAGGTTTTAGGTTTTAGTTTATGTCTATATTTTATTTTGGTTTAGCTTTTTTATTAATTTTATTTTTAAGATTTATTTTGTTTAAGTTTAGGTTTTTAGCTTTTCAGGGTTACGGTTTAGGGTTAGTTTAAGGTTTAAGGTTAGGTCATTGTTTAGGGTTTGGGGTTTAGGATTTATGTTTTATGGTTTTAGGGTTTAGTGTTTATGGTTTAGGGTTTAGGGTTTAGGGTTTTTAGGGATTAGGGTTTAGGTCTATTTATTTATTTATTTTAGGTCTATTTATTTTAATTTAGGTATTTTATTTTAGTTTATTTTTTTAGGTTTAGGTTTAGGTTTATGTTTAGGTTTACTTTTTAGTTGAGATATATTTTATTTTATTTTATAGGTTTAGATATTATTTTTTATTTTTATGTTTAGGTTTAGGTTTTTATTTTATTTTTTTATGTTTAGATTTTAAGTTTTTATTTTAGGATTATTTTTAGATTTTATTTTTTAGTTTAGGATTAAGTTTATTTTTGGTTTATTTTATTTTATTTTGTTTAGGTTTAGGTTTAGGATTAGTTTATTTTAGGTTTAGGCTTTAGTTTTATTTATTTTAGTTTATGTTTAGGTTTATTTTATTTTATTTATTTTATTTTTATTTTAGGTTTAGGTTTTTTTTCTTTAGGGTTTAGGTTTTATTTTTTTATTTATTTTTAGGTTTTCTTAGGTTTTGGTTTTTATTTAATTTTTATTTTATTTTGTTAGGTATATTTTATTTTTATTTTACATTTAGTTTTTATTTTCTTTAGATTTTTTATTCTTAGGTTTATTTTTATTTTTTTAGTTTAGTTCAGGTTATTAATTATTATATTTTATTTTATTTGATTTTATTTTTAGGTTTAAGTTTAGGTTTTAGTTTAGGTTTTATTTTATTTTATTTTAGTTAGGTTTAGAATTTTTTATTTATTTTATATTTAGGTTTTATTTAGTTTAGGTTTAGGTTTTCAGGGTCTACAGTTTAGGGTTTAGGGTTTAGGATTTAGGATTTTAGGGTTTATGGTTTTAGGGTTTAAAGCTTAGGGATTTTAGTTTTAGGTTTAGGGTTAGCTTAGGGTTTAGAGTTTAGGGTATAGATTTCGATTTAAGGTTCAGGTTTTAGTTTAGGTTTATTTTTAAGTTAAGTAAACCTATAGGTTTAAGTTTTTCTTATTTTACTTTTAAGGTTTAGGCTTTAGGGTTAGCTTAGGGTTTAGGACTTTTTTAAATTAAGTAAATCTATAGGTTTAAGGTTATTTAGTTTATTTTTTATTTATTTTAGTTTATTTTATTTTTAATTTTCATTTATGTTTACTTTTTATTTTTAATTAGTTTAATTATTTATTATAGGTTTATTTATTTTAGTTTATGATATTTATTTTAGTTTATTTTTTTAAGTTTAGGTTTAGGATTAGGTTTATTTTTTAGGTGAGATTTATTTTTATTTTATTTTTTAGGTTTTGATTTTATTTTTTATTTTAGGTGTATGTTTAGGTTTTATTTTATTTTTTTATGTTTAGAATTTAGGTTTTTATTTTAGGTTTATTTTTAGATTTTATTTTTTAGTTTAGGATTAGGTTTATTTTTAGCTTATTTTATTTTATTTAGTTTAGGTTTAGGTTTAATTTATTTTAGGTTTAGGCTTAGGTTTTATTTATTTTAGTTTAGTCTATTTTAGTTTAGGTTAAGGTTTATTTTATTTTGTTTATTTTATTTTTATTTTAGGTTTAGAGTTTTTTTCTTTAGGGTTTAGGTTTTATTTTTTATTTATTTTTAGGTTTTTAGGTTTAGGTTTTATTTAATTTTTATTTTATTTTTTTAGGTTTATTTTATTATTATTTTACATTTAGTTTATATTTTCTTTAAGTTTTTAAATTTAAGGTTTATTTTATTTTTTTAGTTTAGTTTAGGTTATTAATTATTTTATTTTAGTTTATTTGATTTTATTTTTAGGTTTTGGTTTAGGTTTTAGTTTAGGTTTTTATTTTATTTTATTTTTATATTTTATTTAGAAGATTAGGGTTTAGGGTTTAGGGTTTTAAGGTTTAGGGCTAAGGGTTTTTAGTTTTTAGGGTTTAGGGTTGTAGGTTTAAGGATAGCTTAGGGTTTAGGGTTTTTTAGGGTTTATGGTTTGGGGTTTAAGGTTGTTGGTTTAAGGTTTAGGGTTTAGGGTTTTGGGTTAGTTATAGGGTTTAGGGTTTAAGGTTTAGGATTTAGGGTTTAAGGTTTAGTGTTTAGGGTTTAGGTTTTTTTAAAATTAAGTAATCTGATAGGTTTAGGTTTATTTAGTTTATTTTTTTTATTTATTTTAGTTTATTTTATTTATTATTATTATTTTGGTTTATCTTTTGTTTTTATTTAGTATAGCTTATTTATTAGGTTTAGTTTTATGTTTATGTTTATTTTTTAGTTTAGTTTTATTTTTATTTTATTTTAAAATTAGGCTTTATTTTTTATTTTTAGGTTTAGGTTTTATTTCACTTTTTTAGGTTTAGGTTTATAGTTTTTATTTTAGGTTTTATTTTTTAGGTTAGGTTTAGTTTTACTTTAGTTTAGTTTATTCTATTTAGTTGAGAGCTTAGGTTTAGTTTATTTTAAGTTTCAGTTTAGCTTTTCTTTATTTTAGTTTAGGTTTATGTTTATTTTATTTTATTTATTTTAGGTTTAGTATTTTTGTAGTTTAGGGTTTTTGTTTTATTTTTCAGTTATTTTTAGGATTATTTTTTAGGTTTAGGTTTTTATTTAGTTCTTATTTTATTTTATTTTAGGTTTATTTTATTTTTATTTTACATTTTATATTTTTATTTAAGTTTTTTATTTTTAGGTTTATTTTATTTTTTTAGTTTAGTTTAGGTTTTTCTTTATTTTATTTTAGTTTTATTTTTATTTTTTATTTTATTTTATTTGTAGGTTTAGGTTTAAGTTTAGGTTTAGGTTTAGCTTTAGGTTTTAGTTTAGGTTTTTATTAATTTTATTTTTTTTAATAAATTTAGCTTTAAGGTTTTAAAAAAATTTTAGGTTCAATTTAGTTTAGGTTTATGTTTTAAGGTTTTTGGGGTATACAATTTAGGGTTTAGAGTTTGGGGTTTAGGGTTTATGATTTAGGGTTGTAGGTTTTTATGTTTAGGGTTTTGGGTTTAAGGTTTAGGGTTTAAGGTTTAGGGTTTATGGTTTAAGGGTTTAGGGTTCAGGGTTTAGGATTTTATGGTTTAGGATTTAGGATTTAGGTTGTAGGTTTAGGGTTTCGGGTTAGTTTTAGGGTTTAGGGTTTAGGGTTAGCATTTATTTATTTATTTATATTTTATTATTTTTTAAATTAAGTAAACTGATAAGTTTTGGTTTATTTCATTTATTTTTATTTATTTTAGTTTTTTTATTTTTTTATTTTGATTTAAGGTTATTTTTATTTATATTTAGTTTAGTTTATTTATTTTAGGTTTATTTATTTTATTTTAGGTTTTTTATTTTAGTTTATTTTCTATGTTTAAGTTTAGGATTAGGTTTTGGTTTATTTTTTAGTTTAGTTTTTTTTATTTTATTTTTATGGTTTCAGTTTTATTTTTTGTTTTTATTTTTAGTTTAGGTTTTTATTTTATTTCTTTAGGTTTATATTTTAGGTTTTTATTTTAGGTTTTATTTTTTAGTTTAGATTTAGGTTTATTTTTAGTTTATTTTATTTTATTTAGTTTAGGTTTAGGTTTAGGTTTAGTTTATTTTAGGTTCAGGTATAGGTTTTATTTATTTTAGTTTAGGTTTAGGTTTATTTTCTTTTTATTTCAGGTTTACATTTTCGATTTAGTTTAGGGTTTAGGTTTTATTTTTAAGTTTATTGTTTAAGTTTAGGTTCTTACTTAGTTTTTATTTTTTTTATTTTAGGTTTATTTTTTTATTATTTTAGGTTTAGTTTTTGATTTTATTTAAGTTTTTTATTTTTTTTAGTTTCATTTAAGTTTTTATTTATTTTATTTTAGATTAGTTTTTACTTTTTATTTTTTTCTTTTTAGGTTTACATTTAAGTTTAGGTATAGGTTTAGGTTTTAATTTATGTTTTTATTTTATTTTATTTTATTATTTTATTTTGTTTTAAATTTTCATATTTCTTTTATTTTTAGGTTTTGTTTAGTTTAGATTTCAATTTATAGCTTTTTAGGGTTTAGCGTTTAGGGTTAGTTTAGGGTTTAGGATTTAGGATTTAGGGTTTAGGGTTTGGGGTTTGGACTTTAGGGTTTATGGTTTATGCTTTTTTTGGGTTTTGGGTTTAGTGTTTAGGGTTTAGGGTTTAGGGTTTAGGTTTTAGGGTTTTGGGTTTAGGGTTTATGTTTTTGGTTTAGGGTTCAGGTTTTAGTTTAGGGTTTTGTGTTTTTCATTTTTTTCTTTTAATTAGAGAACAAATTCATTTTAAAAATTTCTTCTTTTATTTATTTAGTTTATTTTTTATTTATTTTAGTTTATTTTATTTTTTTATTTATGTTTATTTTTTATTTTTATTTTGTTTAATTTATCTATTTTAGGTTTATTAATTTTAATTTATTTTTTAGTTTTAGGTTTAGGTTTATGTTTATTTTTTAGTTGAGTTTTGTTTTTATTTTCTTTTCTAGGTTTAGGTTTTATTTTTTATTTTTATGTTTAGGCTTAGGTTTTTATTTTATTTTCTAGGTTCAGGTTTATTTTTTTTTTTGTTTTAGGTTTAGGTTTAGGTTTTTATTTTATTTTCTTAGGTTTAGGTTTTAGGTTTTTATTTCAAGTTTATTTTTATATTTACTTTTTAGTTTTGGTTAGGTTTATTTTTAATTTATTATATTTTATTTAGGTTATGTTTAAGTTTAGGTTTTATTTATTTTAGTTTAATTTTTTTAGTTTAGGTTTAGGTTTAGGTTTATTTTATTTTTATTTTAGGTTTAAGTTTTTTTTAGTTTAAGGTTTAGGTTTTATTTTTTATTTATTTTTAGGTTTTTTAGGTTTAGGTTTTTATTTAGTTTTTATTTTATTTTATTTTAGGTTTATTTTATTTTTATTTTAGGTTTAGGTTTTAGGTTTTAGTTTATGTTTTTATTTTATTTTTTTTTAATTTTTTTTTAATTTTATTTTTAGGCTTTATTTTGTTTAATTTTAGGTTATTTGCTTTTCAGGGTTAGGGTTTAGGGTTAATTTAAAGTTTAGGGTTAGTTCATGGTTTAGGTTTATTTATTTTAATTTAGGTTTTTTATTTTAGTTTATTTTTTTTAGGTTTAGGTTTATTTTCTAGTTGAGATTCATTTTATTTTATTTTTTAGGTTTAGATTTTATTTTTTATTTTTAGGTTTAGGTTTAGGTTTTTATTTTATTTTTTTATGTTTAGATTTTAGGTTTGTATTTTAGGATTATTTTTAGATTTTATTATTTAGTTTAGGATTAAGTTTATTTTTGGTTTATTTTATTATATTTGGTTTAGGTTTAGGTTTAGGTTTGGTTTACTATAGGTTTAGGCCTTGGTTTTATTTATTTTAATTTAGTTTATTTTAGTTTAGGTTTAGGTTTATTTTATTTTGTTATTTTGTTTTTATTTTAGATTTAGGTTTTTTTTTTCTTTACGGTTTAGGTTTTATTTTTTATTTATTCTTAGGTTTTCTTAGGTTTTGGTTTTTATTTTATTTTTCTAGGTATATTTTATTTTTATTTTTCATTTAGTTTTTATTTTCTTTAGGTTTTTTAATCTTAGGTTTATTTGTTTTTTAGTTTAATTTAGGTTATTAATTATTCTATTTTAGATTATTTGATTTTATTTAGGTTTAGGTATTTTTATCTATTTTATATTTATGTTTTATTTAGTTTAGGTTTAGGTTTTTAGGGCTTAGGGTTTAGGGTTTAGGATTTTAAGGTTTACAGTTTTAGGGTTTTGGGTTTTTAGTTTTTAGGGTTTAAAGTTATCAGTTTAGGGTTAGCTTAGGGTTTAGGGTTTAGGGTATAGATTATCAATTTCAGGTTCAGGTTTTTGTTTAGGTTTATTTTTAAATTAAGTAAACCTGTAGGTTTAAATTCTTTTTAATTTACTTTTAAGGTTTTTGGTTTAGGGTTAGCTTAGGGTTTAGTTTTTTTTTTAAATTAAGTAAACTGGTAGGTTTAGGGTTATTTAGTTTATTTTTATTTATTTTAATTTATTTTTTTAAATTTTTATTTATGTTTATTTTTTATTTTTAATTGGTTTAATTTATTTATTATAGGTTTATTTATTTTAGTTTAGTACTTTTATTTTAGTTTATTTTTTTTAAGTTTAGGTTTACGGTTAGGTTTATTTTTTAGTTGAGATTTATTTTTATTTTATTTTTTAGGGTTTGATTTTATTTTTTATTTTATGTTTATGCTTAGTTTTTTATTTTATCTTTTTATGTTTAGAGTTTAGATTTTTATTTTAGGTTTATCTTTAGATTTTATTTTTTAGGTTAGGATTAGGTTTATTTTTAGCTTATTTTATTTTATTTAATTTAGGTTTAGGTTTAGGTTTAGTTTATTTTATGTTTAGGGTTAGGTTTTATTTATTTTTGTTTAGGTTTAGGTTTATTTTTTTGTTATTTTTATTTTTATTTTAGGTTTAGGGTTTTTTTCTTTAGGGTTTAGGTTTTATTTTTTATTTATTTTTAGGTTTCTTTTAGGTTTAGTTTTTTATTTAATTTAATTTTTATTTTTTAGGTTTATTTTATCTTCCTTTTACATTTAGTTTTTATTTTCTTTAGGTTTTTTATTCTAAGGTTTATTTTTTTAATTTAGTTTAAAAAATTAATTATTTTATTTTAGTTTATTTGATTTTATTTTTAGGATTAGGTTCAAGTTATAGTTTAGGTTTTTATTTTATTTTATTTTTATATTTTTTTAGGGTTAGAGTTTTTTATTTATTTTATTTTTAGGTTTTATTTAGTTTAGGTTTAGATTTTTAGGTTTTAGTTTAGGGTTTAGGGTTTATGGTTTTGGGATTAGGGTTTTTTGGTTTAGGGTTTTTGGGTTTAGGGTTATTTTGGGTAGGGTTTAGGCAGGATAGTTGGGGTATAAGTTTTTAGGGTTTAGGGTTTAGGGTTTAAGTTGTAGGGTTATTAGGGTTTAGGGTTTAAGGCTTAGGATTTAGGTTTACAATTTAGGGTTTTTCTTTAAAATTAAGTAAATTGATAGGTTTAGGTTTACTTAATTTATTTTTTTATTTATTTTAGTTTATTTTATTTTATTTTTATTTTGGTTTATCTTTTTTTATTTATTTAGTTTATTTATTTTAGTTTATTTTATTTTATAAGATTTAGTTTTATTTTTAGGTTTAGGTTTTATTTTACTTTTTTAGGTTTAGGTTTATAGTTTATATTTTAGGTTTTATTTATTAATTTAGGTCTAGCTTTATTTTTAGTTTATTTTATTTTATTTAGTTTAGAGTTTAGCTTTAGTTTATTTTAGGTTTAGGTTTAGGTTTTCTTTATTTTAGTTTAGGTTTAGGTTTATTTTATTTTGTCTATTTTAGGTTTAATTTTTTTTAGATTTGGGTTTTGGTTTATTTTTTATTTATTTTTATGTGTTTTTAGGTTTAGGTTTTTATTTTATTTTATTTTATGTTTATTTTATTTTTATTTTACATTTTGTTTTTTATTTAGGTTTTTATTTTTAGGTTTATTTTATTTTTTTAGTTTAGTTTAGGTTTTTCTTTATTTTATTTTAGTTTTGTTTTTATTTTGTATTTTATTTTACTTTTAGGTTTAATTTAACTTTAGGTTTTAGTTTAGGTTTCTATTAATTTTATTTTTTTTAATTAATTTAACTATAGGTTTTTTTATTTTTATTTTTTAAATTTTAGGATTTATTTAGTTTAGGTTTAGGTTATTAGGTTTTTGGGGTTTATGGTTTCGAGTTTGGAGTTTAAGGTTTAGGGTTTAAGGTTTGGGGTTTAGGCTTTAGGATTTAGGGTTTGGGGTTTAGGGTTTATGATTTAGAGTTGTAGGTTTTTGTTTTTAGGGTTTAGGGTTCAAGGTTTAGGGTTTAGGATTTATGGTTTATGGTTTAAGGGTTTAGGGTTTAGGGTTTAGGATTTTAAGGTTTAGGATTTTGGGTTTAAGGTTGTTGGTTTAGGGATTAGGTTAGTTTTAGGTTTAGGGTTAGGCTTTTTTTATTTTTTTTATTTTTTTTATTTTTTAAATTAAGTAAACTCATCAGTTTAGGTTTATTTAGTTTATTTTTTTATTTATTTTAGTTGATTTTATTTTTTATTTAGATTTAGGGTTATTTTTATTTATATTTAGTTTAGTTTATTTATTTTAAGTTTATTTATTTTAGTTTAGGTTTTTTATTTTAGTTTATTTTTTATGTTTAGATATATGATTAGGTTTTGGTTTACTTTTTAGTTTAGTTCTATTTATATTTAATTTTTAAGTTTTCAATATTATTTTTTGTTTTTCTGTTTAGTTTATGTTTTTACTTTATTTTTTTAAGTTTAAGCTTTAGGTTTTATTTTTTGGTTTAGGTTTATTTTTAGTTTATTTTATTTTATTTAGTTTCAATTTAGGTTTAGGCTTAGTTTATTTTACGTTTAGGTATAGGTTTTGTTTATTTTAGTTAAGGTTTAGGTTTATTTTATTTTTATTTTAGGTTTAGGTCTTTGATTTAATTTAGGGTTTAGGTTTTATTTTTTGGTTTATTGCTTAAGTTTAGTTTCTTACTTAAATTTTTATTTTTTTTTTAATTTTAGGTTTGTTTTTTTATTATTTTAGGTTTATTTTTAATTTTATTTAAGTTTTTTTTAGTTTAGTTTAGGTTGTATTAATTTTATTTTAGATTAGTTTTTATTTTTTATTTTATTTTCTTTTAGGTTTATGGTTTGGGTATATGTTTAGGTTTTAATTTATGTTTTATTTTATTTTATTTTATTATTATATTTGGTTTAAATTTTTTTTATTTATTTTATTTTAGGTTTTATTTTTGATTTTAGATTTATATATTTTTTAGAGTTTAGGTTTAGTGGTGGGTTTGGGGTTTGAGTTTAGGTTTAGTTTTTTTTGGTTTAGGGTTTAGAGTGGTTTAGAGTTTAATAAGGTTTAGGGTTTAGGTTTAGTGGTTTAGATTTAGGGTTTAGGTTTTAGGTTTTTTGGTTTAGGGTTCAGATTTTAGTTTATTTTTTCAATTTTCTTTACAGAACAAATTCATATTCAACATTTCTTCTTTTATTTATTTAGTTTTTCTTTAATTTGTTTTAGTTTATTTTATTTTATTTATTTATGTTTATTTTTTATTTTTATTTAGTTTAGTTTATCAATTTTAGGTTTATTTATTTTAGTTTAGGTTTTTTATTTTAATTTATTTTTTAGTTTTAGGATTAGGTTTATGTTTATTTTTTAGTTGAGTTTTATTTTTATTTTATTTTTTAGGTTTAAGTATTATATTTTATTTTGTTTAGGTTTGGTTTATTTTATTTTTTAAGTTTAGGTTTAATTTTTATTTTTAGGTTTAGGCTTTATTTTATTTTCTTAGGTTTAGGTTTTAGGTTTTATTTGTTATTTTTTAGGTTTTATTTAGTTTAGGTTCAGTTTAATTTATTTTATTTATTAGGTTTAGGTTTAGTTTAGTTTATTTTAGGTTTAGGTTTAGTTTTTTATTTATTTTAGTTTAGGTTTAGGTTTATATTTTATTTTATTTTAGGTTTATGTTTTTTTTTAGTTTAAGGTTTATGTTTTATTTATTTATTTTAGGTTTTAGTTTAGGTTTTAGTTTTATTTTATTTTATTTTAGGTTTATTTTATTTTATTTTAGTTTATTTTATTTTATTTGGTTTTTTTTAATTTAGTTTGGGTTTTATTTATTTTATTTTAGTTTTTATTTTATTTTCTCTTTTAGGTTTGTTTAGGTTTAAGTTTTAGGTTTTAGTTTATGTTTTATTTTATTTTGGTTTAGATTTTTTATTAATTTTATCTTTAGTTTTATTTTGGTTTAGGTTTTTAACCTTCAGGGTTAGGGGTTTAGTCTGTGCCTATGGCCAGGGTTTGGGGTTTAGGATTTAGGTTTATGTTTTTGTTTAGGGTTTAGCTTTAGAGTTTAGGTTTAGTTCAGGGTTTATGGTTTAGGGTATGGTGGGGTTTAGAGTGGTTGGGGTAGGTTTAGGGTTTAGAGGTTTAGGGTTGTGGGGCCAGGGTTAGATTGTAAGAGAACATATTGATCAACATTTACTTTTTAGTTTTAGTATTAGTTTATTTTATGTATTTATTTTTAGTTTGTTTGTTTATATATTATTTGCATAATATTAGTTATTTTATTTTATTTTTGTTTATTTAGTAGTTTTATTATTTTATTATTTATTTTTTTATTTAGTATTTAGTTTTAGGTTTTTTTATTTTATTTGGTTTTTGGGTTTATTTGTTTTTTTTGTTTATTTTATTTTTTAGGGTTTTGGGTTTAAGGTTTTGATTTGGGGTTAAGGGTTTTTTTTAGGTTTTAGGGTTTAAGGTTAAGGTTTTTGGTTTATGATTTTAAGGTTTTTGGTTTAGGTTTAGGGTTTAAGGTTTGTTTTAGGTTGAGGTTAGGGTTTGGGGTTGGGATGGGTTGGATTTAGCTGAGAGCTGCCCTTATTCAACCTTGAATACGAAAAAATAGTTATAATTGTATTAAATGCTATGGGGCCTAAACCCTAAACCCTAAACCCAAAACCTTATACTCTAAGCCCTAAACCCTAAACCCTAAACCCTAAACACCAAAACATAAACCCTAAACCCTTTAATAACCCTAAACCCTAAACCATAAAACTTAAAAACCCTAAACCCTTTAATTAACCCTAAACCCTAAACCCTAAAACCTAAAAACCCTAAACCCTAAAGCCTAAACCCTAAACCCTAAATTAACCCTAAACCCTAAGCTAACCCTAAACCTTAAACCATAAAAATCCCAAACCCTAAACCCTAAACCCTAAACCCTAAACACTAAACCCTAACCCTAAAACCTAATCCTTAAAACCTTAAACCCTAAATCCCTACACCCTAAACCTTAAACATTAAAACCTAAAGCCAAAAAACCTAAAAACCTAAACCTAACTAAATTAAACCTAAAAATAAAATAAATAAATAAATCTTAACCTAAATAAAATATAAAAATAAAGTAAAATAAAAACCTAAACCAATACTTAAACCTAAACCTAAAAATAAAATATAATAAACTAATAAAAATGAATTAAAACAAAATAAATAAAAACTTAAACTAAACTAAATAATAAAATAAACCTAATAATAAAAAACCTAAATAAAATAAAAACTAGCCATAAAATAAAAATAAAATAAACCTAAAATATAATAAAATAAAAACTAAATAAAATCCTAAACCTAAAATATAAACATAAAAAAAATTTTAAAATAAACAAAAAATAAAACCTAAACCTTAAACTAAAAAAAAACCTAAACCTAAAATAAAAATAAAATAAACAAAATAAACCTAAACCTAAACTCAAATAAACTAAACTAAAATAAATAAAACCTAAACCTAAACTTAAACTAACTAAAATAAAATAAACTAAAAAATAAAACATAAAAATAAACCTAAAATAAAAACCTAAACCTAAACCTAAAAAAATAGAATAAAAACCTAAACCTAAAATTAAAAATAAAAAATAAAACCTAAACCTAAAAAATATATTAGAAATAAAACTCAATAAAAAAAAACTTAAACCTAAACCTAAACCTAAAAAATAAACTAAAATAAAATTCCAAAACTAAAATAAATAAACCTAAAATATGTAAACTAAACTAAATAAAAAGTAAACCTAAATAAAAATAAAAAATAAAATAAACTAAAATAAACAAAAAATAAACTAAATAAACCTAAACCTACCTATTTATTAATTAAAAAAAACCCGTAAACCCTAAATCCTAAACCTTAAACCCTACACCCAAAATCCTAAACCATAAACCTACAACCCAAACCCCTAAATCCAAAAAACCCTAAACCCTAACCCTAAACCATAAACCCTAAATCTTAAAAGCAAAAACCCTAAAACCCTAAACCCTAAATCCTAGACCCTAAACCCTAAACCCTAACCATAAACCCTAAACCCTAAATACCAAACCTTAAACCTAAACCTAAAGTAACTAAATAAATTTAAAAACAAACCTAAACCTTAAAACCTAAAAAACCTAAACCTAAACCTAAACCCTAAGAATGGGTAACCTTGACCAGGAACATCACCAGTAACCGTAGATCATGGAGGCATGAGGTGGCGCTATTGCAGTGGTGGTGGGGCATCTGAAGGTGATGGAGGATATGTAGGTGGTGGTCGGAGCAGTGGTGGTTATGGAGGCAGGAGGAGCGATTTTTATTACAGTCATTCTGGTGGCGGAGGGAGTGATAGGAGATATGATGGTGGATCCCGCTACTCGAGAGGCCGTGGTGGTTTTGATGGGAACTGGAGAAATGAAAGATCAGCTGATCCGATCTACTGCTTATGAAATTGTGTCTTCATAGTAGAGATGGTTCTAATTATCTAGGATTTTTGATTTGCTCTATGCGTGCTCATTTTTGATATATGTCGCCGCTTATGTCTTAGAAAACTTGGTTTGTTCTTGGTTGATGAAATCGAAAAGATGAAATGTTGAATCTGAATTGGTTCTTTATTAAGAAAAACCCAAAAACCCTAAACTAAAACCTGAACCTTAAACCCAAAATCTAAACCCTAAATCCTAAACCCCAAAACCTAAATACCATAAACCCTACAACCCTAAACCCTAAACCCTAAAATCCTAAAATGTAAACCCTAAACCTTAAAACCTAAACCCTAAACCCTAAAACCTAAACCCTAAACCCCAAACCCTAAACCCTAAACCACTAACCCTATACCCTAAACCATCAACTAACCCTAAGCCCTTAATGCTAAACCCTAAACCCTAAAAAGCTAAAAACCTAAACCTACACTAAATAAAATGTAAAAATAAAATAATTAAGAAAACCTAAACCAAAATAAAATTAAAAAACAAAAACAAAAATAAAATAAAAACACAAACTAAAGAAAAAATAAAATAAATTGAAAAATGAAAAACCAAAATAAAATAAAAATTATATGTAATATAAAAATAAAATAAACCTAAAATAAAATAAAATAAAATAAAAACTAAATAAACCCCTAAACCTAAAAAATAATACCAAAAAATACATAAAAATAAGACCTAAACCCAAAACTAGAAAGAAAAACCTAAACCTAAAATAAACAAACTAAAATAAACCTAATCCTAAACTAAAATATGCTAAACTAAAATAAATAAAACATAAACCTAAACTTAAAATAAACTAATCCTAAACCCTAAACTAAATAAAATAAAATAAACAAAAATAAACCTAAACCACAACTAAAGATAAAACCTTAAAATAGACCTAAAATAAAAACCTAAAACCTAAACCTAAAAAAACAAAATAAAAACCTAAACCTAAACCTAAGAAAAAAACCTAAACATACAAAGAAAAACTAAACTAAACTTGAAAATAAACAGAAACCTAATCTAAAACCTAAAAAATATATTAAAATAAAAAACTTAATCTAAAATAAATAAACCTAAAATAAATAAACTAAACCAAATAAAAATAAAAATAAACATAAATAAAAATAAAAAATAATATAAACTAAAACACATAAAAAATAAACTAAAAAAACCTAAACCTACCAGTTTACTTAAATTTAAAAAAAAAAAACCTTAAACCCTAAACCCTAAACCCTAAACCCTAAACTCTAAATCATAAACCCTAAACCATAAAACCAACCCTAAACCCAAAGCCCTAAATGTACAACCCTAAACCCTTAAAACCCTAAACCCAAAATCCTAAGCCTTAAACCCTAAACCCTAAACCCTAAATACTTAAAAACCTAAACCTTCTGTAAATAATACCTAAACCTAAATAAAATAAAATAAAATCAACACCTAAACTAAAAATAAAACATATACCTAAAAAAAATTAAAAAATTTTTCAAAAATAAAATAAATAAATAAATACCTAGATTAAACTGAAAAATAAAATAAAGCTAAGAATAGAAAACTTAAATATAATTAAAACTAAATGTAAAATAAAAAATAAACCTAAAATAAAATAAAATAAAAACTAAATTAAAACCTAAACCTAAAAATAAAACCTAAAAAATAAATAAAAAATAAAACCCAAACCCTAAACTAAAAATAAAAACTTACCTAAAATAAAAATAAAATAAACAAAATAAAATAAACCTAAACCAAAACTAAGATAAACTAAACTAAAATAAATAAAACCTAAACTTAAACCAAAAATAAACTAAACATAAACCCTAAACTAAATAAAATAAACTAAACTAAAAATAAACCTAAACATAAACTAAAAATTAAAACCTAAAAATAAACCTAAAATAAAAACCTAAAACGTAAACCCTAGACCCTAAACCCTAAAAAGCTAAAAAACCTAAACCTAAACTAAATGAAACCTAAAAATAAAATAAATAAAAAAACCTAAACTAAAATAAAATAAATAAGTAAAATAAAATAAAAATGTAAACTAAAACCTAAACCAAAACCAAAACCTTAAAAAAATAAAATAAAAAATATTAACTAAATTAAAATAAAATAAATAAAATCCTAAACTAAATTAAAAAATTAAAAACCTATCTAAAATAAAAACTAAACCTAAAATAAAAATAAAATAAACCTAAAATAAAATAAAATAAACATTAAATAAAAACATAAACCTAAAAAATAACCCTAAAAATAAATAAAAAATAAAATGTATACCTTAAACTAAATAAAAACCTAAACCTAAAATAAAAATAAACATAAACCTGAACCTAAACTAAAATAAATTAAACTAAAACAAATAAAACATAAACCTAAACCTAAAATAAACTATACCTAACATAAACTTAAACTAAATAAAATAAAACAAACTAAAAATGAACCTAAACCTAAAGTAAAAAATATTAGCTAAAAATAAACCTCAAATAAAAACCTAAAACCTAAACCTAAAAAAATAAATTAAAATCCTAAACATAATATAAAAAATAAAAAATAAAACTTAATCTTAAAAATAAAAATAAAACTAAACTAAAAAATAAACATAAACCTAAACCTGAACCTAAATGTAAACCTAAAAAAAACTAAAATAAATAAAGCTAAAATAAATAACTAAATTAAATAAAAATAAAAATAAACCTAAATAAAAATAAAAAATAAAATAAACTAAAATAATTAAAAAATAAATAAAATAAATAAACCTACGAGTTTACTAAATTTAAAAAAATTAAGAAGATAAAAAAATAAAATAAAAAAATGAAAAAATTCCTAAACCCTAAAACTACAACCCTAAATCCAAAACCTACAACCCTAAAACCTTAAACGCTAAATCCTAAACCCTAAACCCTAAACAATAAAACCCTAAACCTTAAACCCTAAACCCCAAAACCTAAACCCTAAACCCTAAACATTAGACCTTAAACACTAAACCCTAAACCCTAAACCCTAAAAACCTAAAACTAAACTAAATAAAACCTAAAAATAAAATAAGTAAAAAAGACATAAACCTAAACAAAAACATAAACCTAAACCTAAACCTAAAAAGAAAATAAAATAAAATTTTAAAATTAATTTAAAATAAAATAAATAAAAACCTAAACTAAACAAAAAAACCTAAATAAAATAAAAGCTAAACCTAAACTAAAGATAAAATAAACCTAAAATAAAATTAAGAAAAACTGAATAAAAAGTTAAACCTAAAAAATAAAGCTAAAAATAAATAAAAATAAAACCTAAATTCTAAACTAAAAAAAAAAATAAATCTAAAATAAAAATAAAATACCCAAAACATAAATTAAAATAAACTAAACTAAAATAAATAAAACCTAACCCTAAAATAAACTCAACCTATACCTAAACCTAAACCTAAACTAAATAAAATAAAATAAACTAAAAAATGAACTTGAACTTAGACTAAAGAATAATACCTAAAAAAACCTCAAATAAAAACCTAAAACCTAAACCTAAAAAAAATATAATAAAAACCTAAACCTCAACATAAAAAATAAAGCCTAAACCTAAAAATAATCTAAACTAAAATAAACTAAACTAAAACAAATAAAACCTAAACCTAAACCTAAACCTAAAATTAACTATACCTAACATAAACTTAAACTAAATAAAATAAAACAAACTAAAAATGAACCTAAACCTAAAGTAAAAAAATATTAGCTAAAAATAAACCTAAAATAAAAACTTAGAACCTAAACCTAAAAAAATAAATTAAAAACCTAAACCTAATATAAAAAATAAAAAATAAAACTTAATCTAAAAATTATAATAAAAATAAAACTAAACTAAAAAATAAACCTAAACCTAAACCTAAACCTAAAAAAAACTAAAATAAATAAACTTAAAATAAATAAACTAAATTAAATAAAAATAAAAATAAACCTAAATAAAAATAAAAAATAAAATAAACTAAAATAATTAAAAAATAAACAAAATAAACCGAAACCTATGAGTTTACTTAATTTTAAAAAATAAGAAGATAAAAAAATAAAATAAAAAATGAAAAAATTCTTAAACCCTAAACCCTAAAACTACAACCCTAAATCCTAAACCCTAAACCCTAAACCTTAAAACCCTAAACCTTAAACCCTAAACACCAAAACCTAAACCCTAAACCCTAAACCTTAAACCTTAAATGCTAAACCTTAAACCCAAAACCCTAAAAACCTCAAAACTTAAAGCTAAAGTAAATAAAACCTAAAAATAAAATAAATAAAAAAGACATAAATCTAAACTAAAACCTAAACCTAAACCTAAACCTAAAAAGAAAATAAATTATAAATTATAAATTAAATTAAAATAAAATAAAATAAAAACCTAAACTAAACTAAAAAATAAAAACCTAAATAAAATAAAAGCTAAACCTAAACTAAAGATAAAATAAACCTAAAATAAAATAAAATAAAAACTAAATAAAAAGTTAAACCTAAAAAAATAAACCTAAAAATAAATAAAATATAAAACCTAAACTCTAAACTAAAAAAAAAAAAACCTAAAATAAAAATAAAATAACCTAAACATAAATTAAAAGAAACTAAACTAAAATAAATAAAACCTAAACCTAAAATAAATTAAACCAAGACCTAAACCTAAACCTAAACCTAAACTAAATAAAATTAAATAAACTAAAAAATGAACCTGAACTTAGACTAAGGAATAACACCTAAAAAACCTAAAATGAAAACGTAAAACCTAAACCTAAAAAAATATAATAAAAACTGAAACCTCAACATAAAAAATAAAGCCTAAACTTAAAAAATAAACTAAACTAAAATAAACTAAACTAAACAAATAAAATATAAACCTAAACCTAAAACAAACTATACCTAACATAAACTTAAACTAAATAAAATAAAACAAACTAAAAATGAACCTAAACCTAAAGGGAAAAATATAGCTAAAAATAAACCTCAAATAAAAACCTAAAACCTAAACCTAAAAAAATAAATTAAAAACCTAAACCTAATATAAAAAATAAAAAATAAAACGTAGTCTAAAAAATAAAATAAAAATAAAACTAAACTAAAAAATAAATCTAAACAAAAATCTAAACCTAAACCTAAACCTAAAAGAACTAAAATAAATAAACCTAAAATAAATAAACAAATTTAAATAAAAATAAAAATAAACCAAAATAAAAAAACTAAAATAATTAAAAAAAAAACAAAATAAACTGAAACCTGCGAGTTTAATTAATTTAAAAAAAATTAAGAAGATAAAAAAATAAAATAAAAAATAAAAAAATTCCTAAACCCTAAAACTACAACCCTAAATACTAAACCTACAACCCTAAAACCTTAAACGCTAAATCCTAAAGCCTAAACCCTAAACCTTAAAACCCTAAGCCTTAAACCCTAAACCCCAAAACCTAAACCCTAAACCCTAAACCTTAAACGCTAAACCCTAAACCCTAAACCCTAAAAACCTAGAAACCTAAAGCTAAACTAAATAAAACCTAAAAATAAAATAAATAAAAAAGACATAAACCAAAATGAAAACTAAAACCTAAACCTAAACCTAAAAAGAAAATAAAATAAAATTTTGAAATTAAATTAAAATTAAATAAATAAAAACCTAAACTAAACTAAAAAATAAAAACCTAAATAAAATGAAAGCTAAACCTAAGCTAAAGATAAAATAAACCTAAAATAAAATAATATAAAAACTAAATAAAAAGTTAAACCAAAAAAATAAACCTAAAAATAAATAAAAAATAAAACCTAAACTCTAAACTAAAAAAAACTAAACCTAAAATAAAAATAAAATAATCTAAACATAAACTAAAATAATCTAAACTAAAATAAATAAAACCTAAACCTAAAATAAACTAAACCTAGACCTAAACCTAAACCTAAACTAAATAAAATAAAATAAACTAAAAATGAACACGAGACTAAAGAATAATACCTCAAAACCTAAAATAAAAACCTAAAACCTAAACCTAAAAAAATAAAATAAAAACCTAAACCTAAACCTCAACATAAAAAATAAAGCCTAAACCTAAAAAATAAACTAAAGTTAAAACTAAACCTAAACTTATGCATAAATATTAAACTAAAATAAATAAACCCAAAATAAATAAACTAAACCTAAGTAAAAACAAAAAAAAACTTAAACTAAAAAAAATAAACTAAATAAACCTAAATCTACTAATTTATTTAATTTAAAGAAAAATAAAAAAAACCTTGAAATCCTAAACCCTAAAACCTGAACCCTAAACCTTAAATCCCTAAACCTTAAAGCGTAAATCCTAAACATTAAACTAGCCCTAAACCTTAACCTAACCATAAACCATAAACCCTAAACTGTAAACCCTAAATCTAAATCCTAAATCCCAAAAACCCTATCAGAAGCCTAAACACTAAACCCTACCACACCCTGACCTCCCTAAACCCCTCAAATCTTAAACCCTAAAACCTTAAATCCTAAATCCTAAACCCTAAAAACTTAAAAATTTAAATCAAAACTAAATAAAACCTAAAAATAAAATAAATAGAAAAACCTGAACCTAAATAAAATAAAAAATAAAATAAAATAAAAACCTAAATTAAAACCTAAACTTAAACCTAAAAATAAAATAAAATTAAAAATAAAAATAAACTAAAATAAAAGAATGTAAAACCTAAGCTAAACTAAAAAAAATAAAATAAACCTAAGAATAAAAAGATTTAATAAAATAAAAACTAAATGTAAAGTAAAAATAAAATAAACTAATAGAAAATAAAATATAAACTACGTAAAAACCTAATCCTAAAAAATAAGCCTAAAAATAAAAATAAAAATAAACAAAAAATAAAACCTAAACCCTAAGCTAAAAAAAACTAAGCCTAAAATAAAAAATAAACAAAATAAAAACCTAAAACCTAAACCTAAAAAAATAAAATAAAAACCTAAACCTAAACCTAAAAAATAAACTAAAATAAAAAATCTAAACTAAAATAAATTAACTTAGCTAAATAAAATAAAAAATATAATAAAATAAAAATAAAAATAAAGAAAAAAAACTAAAATAAATAAAGAATAAACTAAATAAACTAAACCTACCGGTTTACTTTATTTTTTTAAAAAAAACAAAACCTTAGACCCTAAACCTTAAAACTAGCCCTAAACCCTACACCTACAACACTAAACCTACAACTCTCAACCCTAAACCCTAAAAAACCCTAAAACCCTAAACACTAAATCTTAAACCCTAACCCTAAAGGCATAAACCCTAAAACTCTAAAACCTTAAACCTTAAACCCTAAATCCTAAACCCTAACCCTAAACCCTATACTCAAAATGCTAAACCTTAAACCTATACCTAAAGTAAATAAATAAATTAAAAATATAAACTTAAACCATAAAACCTAATAACCTAAACCAAACCCTAAACACTAAGAATGGGAAAAACCTTGATGACAGGAACATCACCGTAAACCAAGCTCAGTCTAGATCTGGCAGTGGAGGTGAAGGTGAAGTAAGTAGTTATCAGAGTGGTGGTGAGGGATCTAGAGGTGCTAGTGGATATGGAGGTGGTTGTCGAAGCAGTGGTGGTTATGGAGGTCAGAGGACCGATGGTGGTTATAGCCATGGTGGTGGCAGAGGGAGAGATAGAGGATATGATGGTGGATCCCACTATCGAGAGGGTGGGGTCATTCTGATGGGAACTGGAAAGAATGAAGAACTGCTTATCCGATCTACTGCTTATGTAACTGTGTCTTTGGTTTTGCTATATGCACGATCATTTTTTATTTATGTCGTCACTTGTGTCTTGGAAAACTTGGCGTGTTACTTGATTGATGAAATCGAAATGAAAAAATGTTGAATATGAATTTGTTCTATGTTAAAAAAAACCCTTATCTCTAAACTATAACCTCAACCCTGGACCTAAAACCTGAACCCTCAACCCTAAACCCTAAACCTTAAAAACCATAAACCCTAAACCCTAAACACTAAACCCTAAGCCCTAAAACATAAACCCAATACCCTAAACCATAAACCCTAAACCCTAAACCCCAAACCCCAAACCTTAAATCCTCAACTAACCCTAAACCCTAAATCTTAAAAAGCTTAAAACCTAAACCTAAACTAAATAGAACCTAAAAAAAAAAACTTAAGCAAAAATAAAATAAAATAAAAACATAAACTAAAACCAAGAATTAAACCAAAACTTAAAACAAAAATAAAATAAAAAGTAAAATAAACTAAAATAAAATAAATAAAAACCTAAACTAAACTAAAAAAAATAACCTAAATAAAATAAATACTAAACCTGAACTGAGAATAAAATAATCCTAAAGTAATATAAAATAAAAACTAAAAAAATCCTAAACCTAAAAAATAAACCAGAAAAATAAAACCTAAAAATAAATTAAAAATAAGACCTAAGCCCTAAACTATTAAAAACATAAAACTTTAAATAAAAATAAACTTAACAAAATTAAATATACCTAAACCTAAACTAAAATAAAACCTAAACCTAAACCTAAACTTAAACCAAAAAATATAATAAAATAAAATAAAATAAAAATTAAACAAAAATAAAAGAAATAAAAACCTACACTAAACTAAAAAATAAAATAAACCTAAAAATAAAAAACCAAAATAAAATAAAAACTAAACCTAAAATATAAATAAAATATACCTAAAATAAAATAAAATAAAACCTAAACCGTAATCTAAAATAATCCTAATCCTAAAAAAAATAAACAAAATAAAATAAACCTAAAGCTAAATAAATATAAACTAAACTAAAATAAATAAAACCTTAATCTAAACCTTAAACAAACTAAACCTAAAATAAAACCTAAACTAAATAAAATAAAATAAACTAAAAATAAATGCAAACCTAAACTAAAAAATAAAACTTAAAAATAAACCTAAAATAAAAACCTAAAACCTAAAACAAAAAATAAAAAATAAAAACCTAAACCTAAACTTAAAAATAAAAAATAAAACTTAAACAAATAAAAAAAAATAAAAATAAAACTAAACTAAAAAATAAATAAACACTTAAACCTTAACCTAAAAAATAAACTAAATAAGATACTTAAACAAAAAAAATAAACCAAACTAAATAAAAATAAAAAATAAACCTACAAAAAAAAATCAAATAAACTAAAATAAATAAACTAAATAAATAAAACAAACCTAAACCAATCAAATTAAACTAAACCCAAAAATCCTAAACCATAAACCCTAAACCCTAAACCTAAACCTAAACCCTAAAAAATAAACCCTAACTAATAAAACTAACCCTAAACCCTAAACCCTAAACCCTAAACCCTAAAAACCCTAAACCCTAAACCCTAAACCCTAAACCAAACTAAACCCTAAACCCTAAACCCTAAACCCTAAAACCAAACCTAAACCTAAACCTAAACTAAATAACTAAAATAAAATAAATAAGAAAACCTAAACCTAAATAAAATAAATTAAAAATCTAATTTAAAACATAAATCTAAATCTAAAATAAAATAAAATAAAAAATAAAAACCAAACTAAAATGAAATAAAGAAAAACATAAACTAAACTAAAAAATAAAATAAACCTAAATAAAGTAAAACCTAAACATAAAACAAAAATAAACTAAACTTAGAATAAAATAAAATAAAAACCTAAACCAAAAAAGTAAACCTAAAAATATATTTAAAAAGTAAAACCTAAACCCTAAACTAAAAAAAATAACTTAAAATAAATAAAATCAAATAAACCTAAACCTAAACTGCAATAAACTAAACTAAAATAAATTAAACAAAAATAAACAAATCCTACACCTAAACCCAAAATAAACTAAACCTAAACCCTAAACTAAATATAATAAAATAAATTAAAGATAAACCTAAACCAAAACTAAATAATAAAACCTAAAATAAACATAAAATAAAAATGAAAAACCTAAACTAAGATAATAAAATAAAAACCTAAACCTAAACCTAAAAATAAAAAATAATACCAAAACCTAAAAAAAAAAACTAAACTAAAAAATAAACATAAATTTAAACCTAAACTTAAAAAATAAACTAAAATAAAAAACCTAAACTAAAATAAATAAACCCAAGTAAATAAAATAAACTAAATAAAAATAAAAAATAGACTAAAATATAAATAAAAAATAAAAAGTAAAATAAATAAAAAATGAACTAAATAAACCTAAACCTACCAATTTACTTAATTTTTTTAAAAGAAATTGTAAACCCTAAAACTAGCCTTAAACCCTAAAAAACCCAAAATCATAAACCTAAACCTAAAACCTAAACCCTAAAAAATGCTAAACCCCAACCCTAAACCCTAAACCCTAAACACTAAACCCTAAAAAAACCCTAAAACCTAAATCCTAAACCCTAACACCTAAACCCTAAACCCTAAATTTTAAACCCTAAACCCTAAACCCTAAATCCTAAACCCTAACCCTAACCCTAAACCCTAAACCCTAAACCTTAAACTAACCCTAAACCCTAAACCCTAAAAACCCTAAACCCTAAACCCTAAACCTTAAATCCTAAAGTAACCCTAAACCTTAAGCTAACCTTAAACCCTAAACTAACCCTAAACCCTAAGCTAACCCTAAACCATAAACCCTAAAAACCCTAAACCCTTAAGCCTAAACACTAAACCCTAAACACTAAACCCTAAACCCTAAATCTTGCAAACTAGAAAACATAAGCCCTAACTAAATAAAACCTAAAATTAAAATAAACAAGAAACCAAAGCCTAAATAAAATAAAATAAAATAATAAACTAAACTAAACTTAAACCTAAACCTAAAAATAAAATAATATTAAGAAAATAAAACTAAACTAAAATATAATAAATAAAAACCTAAACTAAACTAAAAATAAAATAAACCTAAGAATAAAAAACCTAAATATAATACAAACTAAATGTAAAATAAAAAATAAACCTAAAAAAAAAAAGAAAACATAAACTAAATAAAAACCTAAACATAAAAAATAAACCTAAAAATAAATAAAAAATAAAACCTAAACCCTAAACTAAGAAAAACTTAAACTTAAAATAAAAATAAAAAAATAAAAATAAATAAACCTAAAACTAAACTAAAATATATTAAGCTAAAATAAATAAAACCTAAAATAAACTAAACTTAGACCTAAACCTAATCTAAATAAAATAAAATAAACTAAAATCAAACCAAAGCCTAAACTAAAAAATATAACCTAAAAATAAACCTAAAACATACACTTAAAAAAATAAAATAAAAACCTAAACCTAAACAAAAAAATAAAAATAAAACCTAAACCTAGAAAATAAAATATAAATAAAACACAACTAAAAAGTAAACTTGACCATAAACCTAAAACTGAAAAATAAACTAAAATAACAAACCTAAACTAAAATAAATAAACCTAATTAAATATAGTAAACTTAATAAAAATAAAAACTAAACCTAACTAAAAATAAAAAATAAAATAAACTAAAATAAATAAAAGATAAACTAAATAAACCTAAACCTACCAGTTTACATAACTTTAAAAGAAACCCTAAATCTTAAACCCAAAACCTAAACCCTAAACCCTAAACCCAAAACCCTAAACCCTAAAAAACCATAAACCCTAAGCCCTAAAAAACCCTAAACCCCCTAAACCCTAATAAACACTAAACCCTAAACTAACCCTACACCCTAACCCTAAATTTTAAACCCTAAACCCCAACCCTAAACATAAACCTAAAGTAACTAAATAAATTAAAAAATAAACCTAAAGCCTAAAATGTAATAAACTTAAACCCTAAGAATGGGTAGAACCTTGATAGCATGAATATCAACACATCAACTAGGCCTGCCTAGATCTTGGAGGAAGGTGGAGGTGGCATATCGCATCGTGGGGATCCAAGGGGATGGTGGATATGGAGGTAGTTGTTAGAGCAGTGGTGGTTATGGAGGCGAGAAGAACTATAGAGGTTACAGTCATAGTGGTGGTGGAGGGAGAGATCAGGGATATGATGGTGGACCACGCTACTCGAGAGGCCTGGGTGGTTCTGATGGGAACTAGAGAAATTGAAGAACGATCGATCCGATTTGCTACTTATGGAACTATGTCTTTATAGTAGAGACAGTTCTAGTTATCTAGGGTTTTTGATTTTCACTATGCATACTCATTTTCGATCTATGTCGTTGCTTGTGTCTTAAAAAACTTGGTGTGTTACTTGGTTGATGAAATCAAAAAGAAGAAATATTGAATCTGAATTTTTTCTATGTTAAAAAAAAATAAAAAACCCTAAACACTAAACTAAAACCTCAACACTAAACCTAAAAACTAAACCCTAAACCCTAAAAACACTAAATCCTAAACCCTAAACCCTAAACCCTAAAACCCTAAACCCTAAGCCATAAACCCTAAAATGTAAACCCTAAACCCTAAACAACACTA
Organism: Cymbidium sinense; assembly: GCA_021442155.1. Classification (NCBI taxonomy): domain Eukaryota; kingdom Viridiplantae; phylum Streptophyta; class Magnoliopsida; order Asparagales; family Orchidaceae; genus Cymbidium; species Cymbidium sinense. The sequence continues at coordinate 162,621,744 of CM038215.1, forward strand.
AATCCTAAAAAAAAAAAACCCTAAACCCCAAACCCTAAACCCTAAACTCTAAACCCTAAACTAACCCTAAACATTAAAACCTAAGAAGCTAAAAACCTAAACCTAAAAATAAATTAAATAAAAAAACCTTAACCAAAATAAAATAAAAACATAAACTAAAACCTAAACCTAAAAAAGAAAATAAAATAAAAAATTAAAATTAAAATAAAATAAAATAAATAAATACTTAAATTAAACTAAAAAAACCTAAATAAAATAAAAACTAAACCTAAAATAAAATAAAATAAAAACTAAACAAAAATCTAAACCTAAAAAATAAACTTAAAAATAAAAAATAAAACCTAACCCTAAAACAAAATAAAATAAATATAAACCAAAACTAAAATAAACTTAACTAAAAAATAAAACCTAAACATAAATCAAGATGAAATAAAATCAACTAAAAATAAACCTAAATTTAAACTTAAAAATAAAACCTAAAAATAAAACTAAAATAAAAACCTAAAGCCTAAACCTAAAAAAATAAAATAAAAGCCTAGACCTAAACCTAAAAATAATAAATAGAACCTAAACCTAATAGATAAAATAAAAATAAAACTTAACTAAAAAAAATAAACTAAAACCTAAACCTACAAAATAAGTAAAATAAAAAAACCTAAATTAAAATAAATAAACCTAAAATAAATAAACTAAACTAAATAGAACTAAAAATAAACCTAAATAAAAATAAAAGGAAAATAAATAAAAAATAAACTAAATTAACATAAACCTACCACTTTACTTAATTAAAAATTTTTTTAAAAAATGTTAAATAAAAAAACCCTAACCCTGAACCCTAAACCCTAAACTACTAAACTAAACCTAAACCCAAACCTAAAACTAAACCTAAACCCTAAACCCTAAACCCTAAACTAAACCCTAAACCTAAAACCTAAACCCTAAAACTAAATAAACCCAAACTAAACCCTAAACCCTAAACCCTAAACCATAAACCCTAAAAATTTAAAAACTGAAACTTAAACTAAATAAAACCTTAAAATAAAATAATAAATAAAAAAACCCCAAAATAAATAAATAAATAAAACCATAAAAAAAAATAAAACCTAAACTAAACTAAATAAAACCTTAAAATAAAATAAATAATTAAACTTAAACCTAAATAAAATAATAAAATAAAAGTAAAAAAAAATAAAACTAAAATATAAACCTAAACCTAAAAATAAAAATTAAACTAAAAAAATAAAATAAACTTAAACCTAAAATAAAATAAACTAAACTAAAATAAATATAACCTAAACCTGAACCTAAAATAAACTTAACATAAACCCTAAACTAAATATAATAAAATAAACTAAAAATAAAGCTAAACCTAAAAAAAAAAATAAAACCTAAAAATAAACCTAAAATATAAACCCAAAAAGATAAAATAAAAACCTAAACCTAAACCAAAATAAAACCTAACCCTAAACCTAATAATAAAAGTAAAACCTAAACTTCAAAAATAAAATAAATTAAAATCTAAACTAAAAAATAAGCATAAACCTAAACCTAAACCTAAAATTAAAATAAATAAAACCTAAATAAAATAAATAAACTAAACTAAATAAAAAAATAAAAATAAATAAATAAAAATATAATATAAACTAAATAAACCAAACCTAAAGCTTTACTTAATTAAAAAACTAAACCCTAAACCCTAATCCGTAAACACTAAATCCTAAACCCTAAACCCTAAAACTAAACCTAAAACTAACCATAAACCCCAAACACTAAACCTACAATTCTAAACCTAAAAACCCTAAACCCTAACTAAAAAAAAACTAAAAAAATTAAAACTAAAACTAGTAAAAAACTAAACAAATCCTCCCCTATTTTTGCTAACCCCAAACTGAAACTAAAAAACTAAAATCTAAAAATAATAAACTAAAACTAAAAGTAAAACTAAAACAAAAATTAAAAACTAAAACTAAACTAAAATACTAATAAAAAACTAATTAAAACCTAAACCTAAAACCTAAAGCAAAAGAAACTAAAAAAAACTAAACTAATAACAAAAAATAAAAAAAAAACTAAAAAAATATTAACTAAACTAGTTAAAAACTATTAAAACTAATAAAAAAATAATGATAAATAATAAATAAAACTAAAACTAATAAAAAAATACCCCAACCAAAAAAAAAAAAACTAAACCTAAGCCTATAATAATAATTAATAATAATAATACTAATAATAACTAAAACTAAACTAAAATAAAATCTAAATAATAAATAACTAAAACCTAAACCTAAAAAAAACAAAATTAGTAAAAAAAACCTAAATCCCTAAACCTAAAAAACTAACAAATCTTAACCAATAATTAAAAAACCTAAACCCCTAAACCCTATAATTAACCAAAAACTAAAATGAAAACCTAAACCCATCCTGCAGCCCCTTCCCATTTCGAGCTCTTGCGATTATTGAATCCCTTTCCTTTTCATTCTCCTTCTCGATGTTTCTATGCTGGTTTTCTAGAAATTTCTTCTAGTTTGGCTTCGGATCTTCTCCCTTAGGCAGATCCTTGTTCGGTTCTTAGGTGGCACCATTTGCCATGGCATCATATTCTATGAATACTTAGGGAAAACCAAACGCTCCAGCTACTCTGGCTCGAGGTTCTGATTCTTTGGGTATGGCTAAACCTTTTGCCTTTAAATCCTTCAAAGATGCCTTATCTAGTAAGGATTCTTCAACTTCTTGTGATCTTTCTTTAAACCTAGTTCATACGACCTTCAAAGGTGTTCCAGATATTATGTGCTCTTACTTGGATACTGAAAAACTAGTAGAGCCTTATGTGTATACTTTGTCTGGAAAATTTTCTTTTGCATCTAATGGAGAAATTATTTTCTATCATAATTTGAATATTTCTGGTGTTTTTTGATTTTTTTACTAGATGGTAGACATGTGCTGATTAAATTATCTAATGACCTTTATTATAGTCATATCTTTACTCATCAATCTTATTATACTAAAAACTTTCAAATGAATATTTTTAAATGAACTCCATTTTTTTTACTTTAAAATGGAATCTCCTATAGCACCAGTTTGGTTATCTTTACCTAATCTTCAAGTTCACTTTGTTAATTATCAATTCTTGCATGTTGTGAGTTCTATTTTGGTAGACCCTTAAATTCATCAAGCAACCATAAAATCCAGCCATCGATTGCTCGGATCCTTGTTGAAATTGATGTAACAAAGAAATTTCTAAGGAGGTGTGGATTGGATCAAAAGAAATATAGATAGTAGGTTGAGTTTGAAAACTTCCCCCCGCAATCATTGCAAAACTCATGGGCATGATGTGAATGTTTTGTTCCTCATCAACATCTTCAAAAGAAAGTGGTTAAAGATCTTAAGGTTGGTGGAAAAATTGGACATTTAAAAAGTGATAATTGAAATTTTGCTTTAAATGAAAAAGATAACGATGCTGTGAATGAAATTATTGATGTTTCTAATGATGTTCCTAATGTTTGTAATGTTGTTCCCAATGTAAGTGGTAGTGATAAGCTTGTTAAAAATGCTTATGTAACTATTTTGGAGAATAATCAGGTTTTGGCTGCTATTAGTTATGATATTCCTAAGAATTTGCAAGTGGATGGTTTTCCTATTTTAATTTGTAATTGTAAGGAGATTTCTGATAAACTTGCTAAAAATCTTATAGAAAATGTTTCTCTTATTTTGCCAAAAAATTTTTTAAAAGAAAATCTTATTTTATCTTCTTTGAATTTGGGCAAGAATGATGGCATGAAGCTTATTGATAATGTGTAGCCAAGTTTTTGTTTGGTTAATAAATTTATTTCTGCTCTTTGTTTAACTATTATTCCGGATGGTATTTTTCTTAGTGATAATTCTCATTTATTAGAGAATAAACATTTATCTTACTGCCAAACGGGATCTTCTCCTAAATCTATTATTAATAATATGAGAAAAAATTTTCTGATGATCAATCCATGGAAAATGAGTTTGATTTTCAAACTATTTTTGTGAAAAGGAAAAAATAGTTTAAAAATTATCCTCCAAAAGTTTCTAGATCTACTCGATCTTCTTCATCTTCTTTGCCTAATAAAAATTAATGTTTAACTTTCTTACTTGGAATGTGAGGGGCATTGGTACTCTTACTATTAGAAATAGAATTAGGAATCTTTGTAGAATTTATAATGTAGGTTTCTTGGTTATTCTTAAACATCTTTTTTTTTCTAAAATAATGCATGCGGCTAGGATGATTGGTTTTAGCAATTTTTATTTCAATAGCAATAATAACATTTGGTTATTTTGGAATATCTCTTTTTCTACTAATGTTATTAATTATTTTCATCAAGTTATTAATGTGGATATTTCATTTGGTTATTATCATGCTTTTGGCTCTTTTGTTTATGACGCTTGTAACAAGTTAGGGAGGACAATTCCTTGGGATCAATTATCGAATATTGCTTCTGTTGTTAATAATTCTTGGATTGTTAATGGGGATTTCAATATGGTCCTTTTTTGAATGAAAGGAAAGGGGGTTCTTTGTCAAATTTACATTAAATAGAATATTTTGCAAATATGATTTTGGATTGTAATCTTTATGATGTTGGTTTCATTGGTTCTCAATTTACTTAGAATAATCATAGAGTGTGGCGACGGTTTGATCATGCATTATTTAATAATTATTTATTAAATTGTTAGCCTTTAACTTTGATGGAGCATCTTAGTATAACTCTCTTAGATCATGCTCCTCTTTTGGTTTCTATTAAGGATGTTGTTCATAATAATAATGTCATTAAAAATTTTTGTTTTCAAAATATGTGGTTACAAGATAAAAGTTTTCTTGATGTTATTGCTTATAATTAGTGTGCTCCTCTTTCTCCTGATGATTATTCATTTAGTATGATGAGATTTTGGCTTAAGCTTAAAAGGCTTAAGCATAATATCACTTGGTGGAATAGAAACTGCAATAAAAATCTTTTTGATAATATCAAGAATATGGAATAAAAGGTGAAAGATTTGGAAGAACTTGTTATTACCGATTGCTAAGCATCTTTCTGAGGGGAAGAGAAACACTAAATATTTTCATGCTTTGGTATTGAAAAGGAGAGTTTTTGGTTCATAAAATCAAGAACTTTGATGGTTCTTGGCTTACCGAAAAAGAGGATATAATTTCTTCTACTCTTAATTATTTTAAAGATCTTTTAAATAAAAATTGTCAACTTGAGCATTTATCCAATCACTCTATCATCCCTTCTATTATGTCTACTAAGGATAATAAGTGCTTGGTTGCTCCTGTGATCAGGAAATTTATAATATTTTTAATGGTATGAATGTTGATTCTGTTTCAAGACCAAATGGTTACACTACTTTATTCTTTCAAAAAGCTTGGTTTATTATTAAAATTGATCTTGCTGATGCTATTAAGGATTTCTTTCAAGTGAATTCTATTCTTAAATATTTTACTAGCACTTCTATTATTCTTATTCCTAAGAAAGATAATCCTGACTTTTGGAATGACTTTAGACCTATTAGTCTTTGTACTTTTTTCAATAAATTGATTTATAAAATTTTGATTAATAGGCTTAGTAAGTTTCTTCCTAAGATTATCTCTCCTAATCAAACTGGCTTTGTGAAAGGTAGAACTATTTTGGATAACATCTTGCTTGCTCAAGAATTGATTCATGATTTGAATGTTAAAACTATAGGCATAAACTTACTTTTTAAGCTTGACATCATCGAAGCTTATGATAAAATTTCTTGAGATTTTCTTAATATCATTCTTACATTATTTGGTTTTTCTAATCATTTTCTTTATTTGGTTAACAATATAATTAGAAATGTTTGGTATTCATTAGTTATCAACGGTGAAAACTTTGGTTTAATTAATTTTTCTGAAGGTATAAGATAAGGTGACCCTATTTCTTCGTCGCTTTTTATTATTGCGGTTGAATATTTGTCTCGTTGGCTTAATCTTTCTTTTAGAAGAATTCTAGGATGTATTTCAAGAATCTTGGTGGCTTGGCTATCTCTCACTTAAGCTTTGCTAATGATTTCATAAGTTTTTATAATTGCTCATTACATTATGTTAAAAAGCTTAAGGATTTTTTAAATAAATTTGAAAATGAAAGTGGCCTTTTGATTAGTACTCATAAAAGTTGTTTAATCACTTTTACGTCTATTTCTATTTATAGAATTAATAAAATAAAGGACATCACTAGTTTTTCTAATCAAAATCTTCCTATTAAATATTTAGGCTCCCTTTTATAGTGTGGCCATAAGAGATTCTATCTCTTTGATGAGGTAATTCATAATATTCAAAATAAAATTTCTACCATTGAATTTAATTTTTTATCTTTTAGTGGTAGATTAATTGTTATTAAAAGTATTCTTTACTCTCTTCCTTTTTTTACTTGTTGCTTAATATTGTTCCTATTTCCCATGTTCTTATCAAGATTGAAAGACTTTTAAATAAGTTTTTTTCGGGCTCTAGGAATTTGGCCAAAATGCTTCATTGGACTTCTTGGTCTAATATTTGTGGTACTATTTATGAAGGTGGTATTGCGCGTAGAACTTTAAGGGATTCTGCCAATGTTTTTTCGTATAAACTTTGGTTGAATTTTTGGAAAAATGAAAGTCTTTGGGATAAATTCATGAAATTTAAATATTGCAAAGGTAAGCATCCTTTAATTTGCAATTATAAACATGGTGACTCTATTGTTTGGAAATGGCTGTGATATTAAATGGAAAGTAACGCCTCATTTTTTGGGGTATTAATAATGGATCTTCTTTCTTTAAGTGAGATAACTGGATGGGGGATTTTTCCATTGATTCTCTACTTAATATGCACTCTACTTCTTCTTTGAAAGTTAGACATTTTATTTATAATGGTGAATGGAATTTCTCTCTTTTAAATGATTTGTTTCTTGATTTCATTAGTAATAACATCATTAATATTTCTATTGAAGGTAATTTTTCGGATCAAATTATTTTCAAAATTTCTAATAATGGAGAGTTTTTTTTTTAAAGAAACTGTTGAACTCATTTTTGGAAGGGGTCATTTTAGCAATTAGAAGATCTCAAGTTCAAATAGAGATTTTCTAATTCAATATCCAAGCCACTATGCTTAGTGACTTAGGAAATGCATTTTGAGCTAAATCCAATACTTGGTTTGATGCAAAACCAAGTCAAATATCCAGCATAAATTAAATCAAGTAAATCAATGAAAATAAAATGGAAGTTCAAAGTCAAACTTAAAGTCAAATCTAGTCAACCTATGATTGACTGTGGACCCACTTGGTCAAAAAAAGTCAACCCACTAAAATTTGACCAAATTAAATCATCAAAATATTTTAAATGATCAAATAAACATGTTCGATCATAATGAAAAAAATTTGAGTCCAAGCCTAGATTAGGTAAGTTAAATTCCTTAAATCAAAATAATCTAAATAGGCTACATTGAACTCAAAACCAAGGAAAATTCAAATCACTTTGAACCAATGCATATGGGATAGAGAATAATCCTCTTAAACCTTTCTAATGAGGGAATTAAGTTTTAATTAACCTCCCTAACTATACCACTTAAGGAACTAAATGACAAAACCCAAAATGAATTAAAAAAATTCACCAAGGGAAGGTAAAATCCATTTTCCCTTTCCTATCTCCCCACCTCTTCAGCCTAGACACTTGTAAGAGAGAGGGGAATCCTAGCAAGCTTCCATCATCATGTCCCCATAACTAAGGATTAACCAAAAAAAGAGCTTTAAAGCTCTCGACCATAGCAAAAACACAAATACACTCTTCTCCAAGGAGAATTGAAGTTCCCTTCACCTTCATACATCCAAACCAAAGCCAAATGAAAGCTCTTCCCCCTCCCAAGTGTTCTTAACCATTACAAACCACTAAAGCCAACAGTTTGTCTAGGGAATAATTAGTAAGGAATTAACCCAATTCTTTTGGCAAGCAAGTTCGATTCGAGGTTCTGAAGCTCTAAGATCAATTCCAAAGATAATCGTCCAATGAATTGAGGTATACCATTAACGAGCTTGAGGTTTTCTTTAAATAATTTGGTTGTGATCATTTTCAAACAAAACATGATCTTCAATAAGATCAAATCATATATGATCGTATGATATCCTTCAACGATCATGTAGTTATTGAAATCACTTGATTTCATGTTCTAAATCATTCACAATTAGCAAAACACTATGAATAGCTCTCGACTCCTGCAGAAATGAAGGAGATGAACCCTCCGCCATCCGATCTGTGTATTTGGATTGGATAGTCCAGATGTAGGCGGATTGGATGAATTTCTCCCTTTAAGGAACCGTGGGATCGATCTGGACTATCCGATCTTTGATCGGATGATCCAGGATCATTTCGCGTAATAACATGGGCTGACGTGGCACCACATGGGCTCTACATGGACCAACCCATGCTTGCCACACAGCGGGGCGCACCACACAAATGCGTGCCATGCGGCATGCAGATCCCGTGGGGGTCCCTTCACTTAAAACTATTAAATACCATTATTTAATGATTTAAAATCCTTAAAAAATTAAAAGAAACTAATAAAATTTATAAAAAATAAATATAAATCAGAAAAATACAAATGAAAGTTCTATGGATTCATCTTGATGAGAGGAATCCATAGAAAAAAAATCCCCAATTTTTATTGGGCATTTTTTCCTTAATTTGGGTTAATTGAAAAACATTAAACCCAAATTACTCTCTAAATAATAATCCAATTAATTTGAAACTTTGAGGAATTGAAATTAAGCATAAAACACACCTTAGATGAATTTTTTGGAATTTAATTCTCTAAATTCAAAGGAAATTGAAAATTCATATGCTTAACATTTAAATTAATCAAAATAATTAATCCTTAATGAAACATTTAATCCAACAATCTTAAATCACCCTAATGAACTACAGTGAACAATAAAACATCACTTAAACTCAATTAAACCTAAAAATCCTTAAATTCTCATAATTGAGTAATTAAATGAATTAAATAATTCAATTAAATAACCTGAAGATAATAAAATCATAGTAAATCAACCAGTTAACCAACAATTATGAATAAACCCTCATTGGAAAGATATTTTAGTGAGGAATTTATAAAAAATAAAACCCTTAATTGAATCTCATTCAATTAGGCCTAATTTAAGTTTTAATGAAATAATTAAAATCTTAATTACTCCCTAATTGTAAATCTAATCAAGATGAAACTTTGAACATTTGAAATTGGTATGTAACCCAACTTGCCAAAACATTTTCAATCCCAATTGATCTCTGGATTAGAAGTTGTTAATTTTTTAAATCCTTAAGTCAATGTTAATCAAATATTAGGTTAAGGAAATTAATTAATTTATTAAATTATTTGGTAATTCAAACCAATTTCAATCAAGCTTCAGAAAACTATTAAGGAAGGAACTTCTCTAAATATACTAACTAAATTGAATTGATCAAACTCAATCTTAAGTTAATGAAGTAAAACCTTAGGTTAACAAAATTATTAATAAACTTAAACCTTAAAGTTTGAATCAATAAAATTTAATGAAAACACTCATCTCTAACAAATTTAAGAATGAATCAAACAAAGTCAATTAAATCAAAAAATTAACCGATTTTAGGTTAAGCCTAATACATGAACAAACTTAAGGTACTAATTCATATTAATGAACTTAAACTTTAACCTTACAAATTTAATAAACTTAAATTAAATTGATTGAAATCAAACTTTAATCTAAACTCTTTAAATTAACATGAACCAAATCAAATGAAACCCATATAGCTTAATTCAAAATGAAATAAACCAAATAAATTAAATCAAACAAAGCAATTCAAACAAATGAAATAACTCAAATAAAATCTAAAATTCTAAGGGAAAAGAAAAAAAAATCAATCCAAACATAAACAACATCAAAAGATTAACTAAGAAACTTAGGGATCTTAGACTTTTTGAAACTTCATTAGAATTAAGATGTTGGATGGAAAGAGCTCCAGTCAAAAATGGAATCATTCCATTCTTCATTCTTGATAACCTATACAACTTTAACAAAATAAAATGGAATAAAAATGAAATTAGATCTTTAATTATTTTAATTGAAATCGCCCAAAGGTAAAAATTAAACAAAATCAAATGTTGAATTGAAGCTTGAACTTAAAAGAACCTAGCAAAGCCTTACCACATAAACTCATCTTTTACACATAGTAGATCATTTAAGTCACAGACTCTTGATCTAGGTTAGATCATTTTCTAATTTTCTTTAATCTTATATGTTGTACTTCACATGTCTATATGGTGTATTGCTTTAGACTGGATGCCTAAGCTTGTTTGTTCATTAGACTGATGTTAGGGTATTCTTTTTAGATTTAACACTATTTTCTACAGGGGGTTGTGCTAAAAGGATCTCTACAATAAATAAATCATAAAATTGTTGTTTGCTTGCAGGTGCTAAAAATCCCATAACATAGTCCAGAGGACAGGTGGACTTGGCAAGCAACTAATACTAAGCTCGCATGTTTGTGAAATATAAATTGCTTTGTGTGCTATGTGTATTTCCTAACATCTGTTTTATAGGGTTTAAGATTTCTTTTGAATTTTAAATGTAAATTTGAACTTACAATTAGGTTAAGATCTATGGGGTCTAGGATTAGCAGGAGTTGACCCAACCAGGAGATAGTGCAGTGGTCCCCTGTGGAGCCCAATGGATGTCCCTAAAGGAGACTTTGCTAGAAAGAAGACCTATAGATCTAAACCTATAGTTCTAGGCTAGGTTATATCAAGGCAAAACTTAGCTGCCCATTTCCTTTCTTTCGGGGTGTACAGTGGTACCCTGCCACATCGAACTTTTTCTTATATAATTTAATTTGGCTTGATTTATTTTGGGTGCACAATAAAAAAAACATGCTTTTTCTAGGTTTTTTTCTATGCTATGTTTGTGCTGTGATGTATGCCTCGATGTAGGCTCATAGGATAAACTAAATTTTCTACCCAACTAAATCAATCGGAACATAAAAATAAATACAACTCATAATCTTCATATAAAAGACTAGGCTTTAAATAAAGATAAAATATTAAGCAACCCCTTACTTTGATGTTTTAACATCATGCATAAATCATATTGTTTCACTCTTGATTAAGGAAGGGCTTCAAACTTTGCTAGAGAACCCGAGCTTGACCTTTGAAAGCCTATGATGGAAGAACACCTTCTTCTATTCTGATTTTTCTTATAACCTTTTTCTAATTGCATGCATTAGGTATAAATTGCATTCCTATGACCTAAATGAATCTTGAGTCAAAATTCATAAAACTTGGAAAATATGCATTAGTTAGATGCATCCTCATGCCCTACATGATCTTAGGGATTAGGGAGTGAGTCTAGTTTCATAGATTTCTTTCTGAAAAATGCAACACCCCTACCATCTTGCTTTCATGTGACCTGACCTCATAAATTTAAAATACGCTTAGGTGGTGTTAGCTGGCAGGCTTCTTCGGGTAGGTTGTAAGTCCAGAAGAGTCAAGAATAGGCTAGTTCCCTCAGGTGAGGAGAATGGCCAATGATTTCCGAGGATAGAGCTAGATCGAGCATCGACATGTTAAAAACACAGAATCAAAAGCATCCCTTTAGGAATAAGTCTTCAACCCTAGACATTTTTGCAATCTTGTGCTATTATAATCTAAGCCCTAGATTTTTAAGAAAATGACTACTAAAAATCTAAAATTAAATCCCAAATTTGAAGCCCAATCATAGGATAGTTGAAATGTCTACTGGGTATCCTAGTATCAATAGGCTTTTCCTACTCTTTTGCATTTGACTCTTGAAAATGACTCTCTCCAATTTGGACCTCACCCAATTGAATTTCCAAAAATCAATCCTATGAAAGCTACCTTAGTAGTCTTTAGAAATAACCATGTATTTCTTTAATCGAGTATTCTTAAGAAGAGACCCTTCCTAAGATGTAATTAACTATAGAGGCTTGCCTTTATAGGAACCATGATCCCAAGATAAAATAAACCTTGTTCTACCTTTCCATGTAGTTCGGGAAAAATATGAAAGACCCATTAGGAGTCTTTATTGAAATGATCGAATCCATTAGAGAGCATGTTTATCTTTCAAGATAATATTTTATTCTTTAATGTCATATTTGGCCATCTAAATAAAATATTCCTAAACTCTATGTGGTGTCATTTCTTTTCTATTCCAAAAAAACACCAACATATTTTTTACATTATGGGATTGGTTCTTCTCCATCTTTAGAAGTAAAGGGTTATTTCTATATATCGAGAGTGTAGTAGAGCCACTCACCAATCGGGACTACCTTTCTTTCCATTGTATACCTCCCCATTTCATTCTTGGTTGAGCCTATCCAACATCTTGGATAGAGGTTCTAGAACTCTTTCATAGCTAAACAATTTGGTCCTAGAACCAAATCCCAAATAAAATGAGAGAAATAAATGAAAACCAAGTCATTTTTGTCAAGACCTAAATCTAGTGAAGATGGATTTGAAACCATTCCAATATGGAAAAGAAATGTTAAATTTAAAAAGGTATGAAAAGTACTTCAAAATTTGAAAAGAAGATGTCAAAAAAATAAAGTCTCAAAGTTAAACTTATCCTTGATCTTACTTTGGCTTTGTATTAGAGCTAAAGATAATCAAAATAGGGTCCTTGAATGGATACCCTTTATTTTACTACATTCAAAGATGGCAAACACCTAAGGATGTAGATTGAAATGAAGGCGTTCCTTAAAATCCTGAGAAAATCTAAATCAAAAGGCGGCATAGTTATGCCTATTGCCCCTTTACCACCACGATTGAAGTTTGAATTGCATTTTTAAAAAAAAAGGATAAAAACAAAAATCATCCCAAAAGGAGAATGCCTTATTGAACTTAGGCAGAGGTTGATTAAGAAACTAAATGTGAATCTTCTATTTATATAAAAGAAAATTTTACATAAATGCAAATCAACTTTAATCTCAATTAATTTCCACAAGTCCACTAGATTATTGGAAAATCAATTGTTCAAGCTAATTGGCCAAATCTAAGAAGTGACATGGAGGTAACCCTCTTTTAGACTATTTCAAAACCTTAAATTCTTAAGAGCTTAGGAGAGAGTCAAAAGAGGAAGATGAAATGACATAAATAAAAAATAAAAGTGAAAAGATTCACTCATGCTCCTAATCAATCGAAGAAAAGAGAGGGTAGCAAAAGGGAATTCTAATTCTCCTGATAAAGTTGAAATGAATGAAATTTAAACTAATAAATTTAAATCAACTTCTTAATGAGAGTTTCCTCTCATTAAATGAAATGATATTTCATGAATGGCTTTAATTAATTATAAAAGCTAAATCATGAAGAAAAATAAATGAAGAGTTTAATCCTTCTAAATAAATCATGATCTTAGGATTGGGTCCTAAGGGTGATATTTCTATCTCTCGAGTAAAATATGAAACTTTTATCTCTAATTAGTTGATAGATAAATCACTTAGACATTGTCAATCCAAATGAATGAAGAAAGCCTTAGTTTTCTTCATACTAAGCCATTATATGCTTTCAATACAAAGTGAACTTAAGGAGAATCCTTTGCAATTTCTTATGACCTATTTGAAATTGTCTTAATGTCAAGTATGGTGGTCAAAGATTTCATTGCAATTGAGATTACCTTTAATCTTATATGTGCAATAAAATAATGCAAATCAAACTTGACTTTCTGATAGCACAACATATACCCTAGAGGGTCCTCTTTTAAATGATGATCCTTTAAATGAATAGATCATGAGGTCTATTGATCTATTGAGGATAGAGTTAGACCTACCTTCCCTACATATCAAAAGGGAAATTCTTGAAATCAAATTCAAAATGGTAGAGTTATACCACCTCAAATGACATTAAAAAGAAATGGCAAATGAGTCATCTTCAAAATGTGATGTCTTTCTCATCTTAGAGAAGTTGCTTGCAAAATCAAGAATCATAATGCTCTATTAAAAATAATATGAAATATGAAATAAAATAAAAAATGAAAAAAGAAATGAAAGTAAAGCAAGGCATTACATAATCATGGAATTTACCTTACTTAACTATATGAAACTTCCTGATGTGGTATTCCACTATGAAAAGGTTTTAGGGTTTTCTTATATGACGAAGATAGACTACTAAGAACTTATTGACATTTTAGTCATTGCGAAAAATTCAAAAGAGGAAAATCTCCAAACCACTTGTTGATCTAGGTGCATTGGTAAACAGTAATTATAAACACAAAAGTGAATTTATATTGGCTCAATTCTAATCGAGCTTTGATAATATGGTGGCATATAAATTCAATCAAATAAAGAAAGTAATTTTTAGCTTCATGAAAATTCAATATTGAAAACTCAACCTAGAAAAAGAACTTAGTCTAAATCACATTTTTGATTGAAGACAAAAATTTAAACATGAAAAAGAGCAACTTAGGAATTCATGAAACATCTTTAAATTTTCTTCGATGGTCCTATCAAGCCCAAATAAGAAAAAAGAAGGGAATCAAATGAAAGGAAAAAGAAGAAACATATTGATTATTGAAGGTTGTTCATATTCATCCTATAGGGTTGAGTATTTAGCAAAGACTTGAATCATATCAACAAGTCAATCAATATAATGTTGTATTTGGACAAAAAGTCAAATACATCAAATTTCCTAGCAAATCATTTAGTGGAGTCATTTCATAAAGAGTGAAATGTTATGGAAATGAGTTAAACACATTTATCTTCTTAGCGAATCTGATAACTAGGAAAATTTCCAAATGTAACCTTTCATAAAGAAATGAAATTAGAATATTACCAAAAGAAAGAAAGAATGAAAAGTAAAGGGATGGAAGGACTATATCCAAGAGCAAAAGAATGAAGTCTAAAATTTCTAAGCATGTGAACATTTTTGACTTTAAAATTCTCCACATTAAAATAAAATGGTAGGGTTAGAAGTTAAAAATTGTCCCTAGCTAAACAAAAATAATCAGATATCTCATGCTTTATAATTTTAGCCTTTGCCATGTTTGGGTGAGCTCACTTAGGTTAAACAAAAGATAGTGGATCTTTTTTTTTTTTTAAGTCCATATTTTTTGAATGTCAAAGGTCCCATTGAGTATACTGATTCCATTATAAATGAAGTAAAATACAATGTAAATGGACATTTTAACTTCAAACTTCTCCACATCAAAATAAAGTGGTGGTAGAAGTCAAAATTGTCCCTAAAAAAAAATAAGCGATATCTCATACTTTATCATTTTAGCCTTTGCCATGATTGGGTGAGCTCTCTTGTTGGGTTAAAAGAAAAGATAGTGGATCTTCTTTTCTAGGGGTCCATATCCTTTGTATGGCAAAGATCTCATTGAGTATACTTTGATTCCATTACAAGTGGCCTATAACCATAAACAAGAAAAGTTATGGAATCATAGAGCCATTGCATGATAAGAAGCTTAAGTAGTTTGGGTCCTAACTTTCTTTTCAAAAGGCACTCTAGTACAATGCATGAATTTTGTTTAGATGTGTCTAGAGATTTATATAGTCTTCAAGTTCGGGATGCACCCTTAGAATTTGAAGAAAAATCCCATTCCACAATTGACAAGTTGATATCAATGATCTAACTCTTTAATGAGTTAGCCATTGATGACTTGATCAACCTATCTTTTGGGTTTAAAGACTACTTTATCTAGAAATAAATTGAAATGATCTCTAGATGTAGTGGTCTATAAACTTAAGCTTGATGTTATTTCCATAAACTAAGTCCCTTGATGATTGTGGTCAAATTCCAAAAGAAAAGTAAAATTTTTGCTAAATTAAAAGCTAGAAAATGATGGATGTACATGAGAAGAAAACTTTCTTCTTGGTTAGCTAACATCCCACATTTTGGGACTAGGGTAGAATCTTTACCTTGAAAATGGGTTCATATTACCCATATTTCATTTTAAAATCAAAAAAGGCTTTCATGCATAAGATTATCCTTCTTAAGGATAACTTATCTGAAAATTGTCAAATTAAAATAATTCTAGAAAAGAAGAATTGAAAGCATATGATATGACATTCAAAATCCTTACAAGAATGTTCTATTATAGAGTCATATCATTCAATCTCAAAATATTTGGGGCAATTTAGCAAAAAGGGTCATGATCAAGATTTCTTATAATCCCACTTTCAATTAGGTTGAGGGTTATTAAAAATCTTGCCAAAGAAGAAAAAGAAAATAAAAGAAACATCAATATGATTTGAAGAACAATCTTGTTACTACATATAGAGTCTTGAAATTTACTTTTGAAGTAATTTCAAAGACCTTGTAGTAAAATAAGGATCAAAATGCAAAAAAAATAAGAAATGAATCAAAAATAGTTATGAAATTTCATTTCATATATCCTTTAAAGAATAATAAATTAACGAAGAAATTCAATTTCAAACTTAGAGAGAATCTTTTTTTAATAAGTTAATCCTTTCAATTTTGTTATTGATTAGGATAAAATTTTGTCTCATGAGAATCCAAAAGATTATCTTGATTCTCATTCACTTTGGAAAGCTTTAAAGGAATCTTTTGATCTCTATTGATCCCAAGAGAATGCCCTATAAGTTGATTCATGTCAACAAAGCAAAATAACATACATGTCCAAATAAAAAAAGAAAAATAAATTACATTTGAGAAGCACTGGTTGACTTTGGTTCTTACTACCTAAAGAACTACACAGTCACATGCAAGCTCAAAAAAGATAGAATTCTCAAGTTAGTACCCTATGATGTCTTGTCTCCAGTGACATGGACATCTAGCATGGTTCATTGTAACTTTGAGATGAAAAAAAAGAAAGAAAAATGATGAACTTCTATGCTCATGGCATATAAAGCATTGGGTCCAAAATATACCCAAATCCTCCTTCAAAAAAATAAATTCCAACTCTTTGAAACCTTCTTCACTAAACCTCTTCATGTAGTGAAATCAAGAAATGGAAACAAACCTTCCATTACCCTTTCATCAAGTTAGGCATTAAGTAAGTTCATGAAACTCTTAATGAAAACTATCTTTGTAAGTTTGGAGCAAGCCCTTCGTGGCACCATTCCTACTTTCCATAGGTTTGGAGCAAGCCCTTCGTGGAACCATTCCTATTGTGTACATGATTGGATCAAGTCATTATGACTTTTTTCAGGTTACAGAAGCTATTTAGATTAGATTACATTTTTCTAACCCCTTTCTAATCACCAAAAATATGTAAGTGCCCCAGTCGACATCCTACTTTTGTGTACATGATTGGATCAAGTCATTGTGACCCCTTTCATGTTACACTAGCTATTTAGATTGGATCAAGTCTTTAGGACCCCTTTCTAATAGCCAGAAAGATATAAGTCCCCTAGTTGGAATTCTTTCTAAACACTCATGAGTAAGTCCCCTAGCTGATATCCTACTATTGTGTACATTATTGGAACAAGTCATTGTGACCCCTTTCATGTTACACAAGCTATTTAGATTGGATCAAGTATTTATGACCCCTTTCTAAACAACTAGGAGTAAGTCCCCCAGTCGGCATCCTACTATTGTGTACATGATTGGATCAAGTCATTGTGACCTCTTTCATCTTACACGGGCTATTTAGATTGGTTAAAGTCTTTATGACACTGTTTTAATATCCAGAAAGATGTAAGTCCCTTAGTTAGCATTCTTTCTAAACATCTAGGAGTAAGTCCCCCAGTTGGCATCCTATTTTGAGGATTGGATTATGTCTTTAAGGACCCCTCTCTTCTTTTCAGCTAATAAAGATGGATCAATCCCTTAACAGCCCCATCTTATTAGCTAATCAAAAAGAAGAAAGTCCCCAATCGACATTCTTTCTAATCAGAAAGAAGTAAGTTCCCTAGTCAGCATTCTTTTTAATCAAGTAAGAGTAAGTCCCCCACTTGGCATCCTACATAAGTGTAAGTCCCCCAATTGGCATTTTATTTTGAGGATTGGATCATGTCTTTAAGGACCCCTTTCTTCTTTTCAACTAATTAAGATGGATTATGCCCTTAACGACCCCATCTTATTAGCTAATCATATTAGATTAAGTCCCCAGTTGGCATTCTATTTTGAGGATTGGTTCATATCTTTAAGGACCCCTTTTCTCTTTTTAGCTAATTAGGATAGATCATGCCCTTAATGACCCCATCTTATTAGCTAATCAAAAAGATGTAAGTCCCCAGTTGACATTCTTTCTAGTAAGATAGAAGTAAGTTCCCTAGTCGACATTCTTTCTAACCAAATAGGAGTAAGTTCCCCAGTTGGCTTCCTATTCAAATTTCTATGGAATGGAACCAAGCCATTGAAGGCCCCATTTCTTTGGACTACTCAAATAGGATTAAGCCAATGTGACCTCTGTTTAGTAGTCAAAGTACTGCGGATTAGGATCAAGCATTTCAAGCCTCTTCTCCCCAGCATAGCTTTTGAGGATTGGATCATGTCTTTAAAGACCCCTCTCCTCTCTTTAGCTAACTAGGATGGACCATTCCCTTAACAAACCCATCTTGTTAGCTAATCACTTGGATCACCATTATTCTATTTTAAGAGTAAGTCCCTTTGAGCATAGTGATTGCATTGGGAATTGATCATTCTTTGATCCATTCATATTCATCCTAGAACTTAATGAAGTTAAGTTTCTAGGAATGAATCACACCTTGAAAGAAAAAATAGGTATACATATACCTATCTTCCATAATGAAAACCTAAATAGAAAATCAAATCGAAAATCAAAATCAGGAATTGGAACCCCAAGCTTATGGTTTTATGTTGATCAATCTGGTGAACACCAATATGTGAAGTGTATTCTGTCTGATCCACTACACACATTGGGGGTCCAATTATTGACCTCATTTTTGGAAGTGGTCATTTTAGCAATGAGAAGATCTTAAGTTCAAATAGAGATTTTCTAATTCAATATCCAAGTCACTATGCTTAGTAACTTAGGAAATGCATTTTGAGCTAAATCTAATCTACTTAGTTTGATGCAAAACCAAGTCAAATATCCAACATAAATTAAATCAAGTAAATCAATGAAAAATGGAAGTTCAAAGTCAAACCTAAAGTTAACTCTAGTCAACCTAGGATTGACTTAGTCCCACTTGGTCAAAAAGTCAACCCACTAAAATTTGACCAAATTAAATCATCAAAAATATTTCAAATAATCAAATAACATGTTTGATCACAATAATAAAGAAAATTGAGTCCATTGAGGCCTAGATTAGGCACGTTAAATTCCTTAAATCAAAATAACCTAAATAGGTTACATTAAACTCAAACCCAAGGAAAATTCAAATCACTTTCAACCAATGCATATGGGATGGAGACTAATCCTCTTAAGCCTTGATAATGAGGGAATTAAGTGCTAATTAATCTCGTTAACTAAGCCACTTAAGGAACTAAATGACAAAACCCAAAATGAATTAAAAAAATTCACCAAGGGAAGGTAAAATCTATTTTCCCTTCCTTATCTTCCCACCTTTTCAGCCTAGACACTTGTAAGGCAGAGAGGGGGATCCTAGCAAGCTTCCAAGCTCTCTTCATGCCCCCTAGATGACCAAGGATTAGCCAAAAAAGAGCTTTAAAGCTCTCAGCCACATAGCAAAAACATAGATACACTCTTTCCCAAGGAGAATTGAAGTTCCCTTCACCTTCATACATCCAAACTGAATACAAATAAAAGATCTTCCCCCTCCCAAGTGTTCTTAACCATTGCAAACCACCAAAGCTAAAATTTTCAAGCCAAAGGTTGGTCTAGGGAATAATCGGTGAGGAATTAACCCAATTCCTTTTTCAAGCAAGTTCAATTCAAGGTTTTGAAGCTCTATGAATCCAAAGCCAATCGTCCAATGAATTGTGGTATGCCATTAACAAGCTTGAGTTTCTCCTTAAGAAATTCGGTTGCGGTCATTTTCAAACAAAATGTGATCTTCAATAAGATAAAACCACATATGATCATAGGATATCCTTCAACGATCGTGTAGTAATTAGAATCACTTGATTTCATGCATTAGATCGTTCACAATTATCAAAGTACTATGAATGGCTCTCGGCACCCACAAGAAATGAAGGAGATGAGCTCTCAACCGTCCAATCCATGTATTTGGATTGGACGGTCTAGATTTAGGTGGACCGGATTATTTTTGTCATTTAGGAACCACGGGATCAATCTAGACCGTCTGATCTTCGATCAAATGGTCTATGATCATCCCTTGTAACTGCACAAACTGACGCAGCTCCACGTGGGCTCATGGACCAACCCATGTGTGCCACGTGATGGGATGTGCCACATGACATTCGGATCCCATGCAGGCCCCTTCACTTAAAACTATTAAACACCATTATTTAACGGTTTAAAATAATTAAAAATTAATAGAATCTTAAAAAATTCATAAAAAAATAAATATAAATAAAAAAATACAAATGAAAGCTTTATAGATTCATCTTGATGAGAGCAATCCATAGAAATTAAAATCCCTAATTTTTATTGGGTATTTTTTGCTTAATTTTGGTTAATTAAAAAAATTAAACCCTAATTACTCTCTAATTAATAATCCAATTAATTTGAAACTTTGGGGAAATAAAATTAAGCATAAAACATACCTTCGATGAATTTTTGGGGATTTAATTCTCTGAATTCAATGGAAATTGAAATTTAAAATGCTTAACCTTTAAATAAATCAAATTAATTAATCCTTCATGAAATAATTAGGGAATTTTAATCTAACAACCTTAAATCACCCTAAAGAACTTTAGTGACATTAAAATATCACTTAAACTCAATTAAACCTACAAATCCTTAAGTTGACCTAATTAGGTAATTCAATGAATTAAATAAGTCAATTAAATAACTTGAATTTAATTAAATCATAGTAAATCAACCAATTAACCAAAAATTATGAATAAACCCTTAT
This sequence comes from Cymbidium sinense, assembly GCA_021442155.1. Classification (NCBI taxonomy): domain Eukaryota; kingdom Viridiplantae; phylum Streptophyta; class Magnoliopsida; order Asparagales; family Orchidaceae; genus Cymbidium; species Cymbidium sinense. The sequence continues at coordinate 162,642,663 of CM038215.1, forward strand.
TAGAAAGATATTTCAGTGAGAAATTTATAAAAAATAAAACTCTTAACTGAATCTAATTGAATTAAGCCTAATTTAGGTTTTAATAAAATAATTAAAATTTTAATTACATCCCTAAATGTAAATCTAATCAAAATGAAACTTTGAAAATTTGAAATTAGCATGTAACCCCACTTGCTAGAAAATTTTCAATCCCAATTGATCTATGGATTAGAAGTTGTTAATTTTCTAAATCCTTAGGTCAATGTTAATCAAATATTAGGTTAAAGAAATTAATTAATCTATTAAATTAAATGGTAATTCAACTCAATTTGAATCAAACATCAAAAAACTATTAAGGAACTTCTCTAAATATTCTAAGCCAACTGAAGTAATCAAGCTCAATCTTATATTAATGAAGTAAAACCTTAGGTTAACAAAATTATTAATTAACTTCAACCTTAAACTTTGAATCAATGAAATTTAATGAAAAAGCTCATCTTTAATAAATTTAAGAATGAATATAAAACTTAGGTCAATTAAATCAGATCAAATAATAACCTAAGTACTTTAGGTTAAGCCTAATCCATGAACAAACTTAAGGTACTAATTCATATTAATGAACTTAAACTATAAGCTTACAAATCCGTGATTTAATAAACTTAAATTAAATTGAATGAAATCAAACTTTAATCTAAACTCTTTAAATTAACATGAACTAAAATAAATGAAACCCATATAGCTTACTTCAAAATGAAACAAATCAAAAAAATCAAATCAAACAAAGCAATTCAAACAAATGAAATAACTCAAATAAAATCTAAAATTCAAAAGGAAAAGAAACATAAAACCAATCCAAACATAAACAACATTAAAAGGATTAATTAAGAAACTTAAGGATCTTAGTTAGACTTCTGGAAACTTCATTAAGAATTAGGATGTTGAATGGAAAGAGCGTCATCCAAAAATGGAATCATTCCATTCATTAATCTTGAAATCCTATACAACCTTAAAAAAATAAAATGGAATAAAAATGAATTTGGATCATTAAATTATTTGAATTGAAACTGCCCAAAGGTAAAAATTAAACAAAATCAAATGTTAAATTAAAATACGAACTTAAAGGAGCCTAACAAAGCCTTACCACACAAACTCCTCTTTTACACACACTAGATCATTTAGGTCACAGACTCTAGATCTAGGTTAGATCATTCTATGTTTTTCTTTAATCTTATTTGTTGTACTTCACATGTCTGTGTGGTGTATTACTTTAGACTGGATACCAAGGTTTGTTTGTTTGTTAGACTGGATGTTAGGGTGTTCTTTCTAGATTTAACACAATTTTTTTGTAAGGGGCTGTGCTAAGGGATCATTGTAATAAATAAATCATAAAATTGTTGTCTACTTACAGGTGCTGAAAATCCTTTAACATAGTCCATAAGATAGGTGGGCCTAGCAAGCAACTAATGCTAAGCCCATATGTTTGTGAAATATAAACTGCTTTGTGTGTTGTGTATTTCCTAACGTCTATTTTGCTGGGTGTAGGATTTCTTTTAAATTTTAAATGTAAATTTGAGCATAGAATTAGGTTAGGATCTATGGGGTCTAGGATTAACAGGAGCTGACCCAACTAAGAGATGGTGTAGTGGTCCCCTATGGGGTCGGATGGATGTCCATAAAGAAATAGACTTTCTGAAAGAAGACCCATAAATATAAACTTGTAGTTCTAGGCTGGGTTGTATAAGGGAAGAACTCAGCTGCCCATTTTTCTTTCTTCTAGGGTGTACAGTGGTATCCGGCCACATCATCCTTTTTCTTAGATAATTTAATTTGGCTTGATTTGTTTTGGGTGTGCAATAGAAATAACATGCTTTTTCTAGGTTTCTTTCTATGCTATGTTTATGCTATGATGTATGCCTAGATGTAGGCTCATAGGATAAACTAAATTTTTAACCCAACTATATCAATCAACACATAAAATAAATGCAAGTCATAATCTTTATATAAAATCCTAGGCATTAAAGTAAGATAAAATATGTAGCAACCCCTTAGTTGGATGTTTTAACATCATGCATAAATTATATTATTTCACTCTTGATTAAGGAATGGCTTCCATCTTTGCCAGAGAAGTTGGGCTTGACCTTTGAGAGCCTATGATGGAAGAACACCTTCTTCTATTCTGATTTGACCCAGAACCTTTTTCTAATTGCATACATTTGGCATAAATTGCATTCCTATGACCTAAATGAATCTTGAGTTAAAATTCATAAAACTTGGAAAATATGCATTAGTTAGATGCATCCTCATGCCCTACATGATCGTAGGGATTAGGGAGTGAGTCTAGTTTCATAGATTTCTTTCCTAAAAATGCAACAGCCCAGCCATCTTGCATTCATGTAATCTAACTTCATAAATTTAAAATACACTTAGGTGGTGTTAGTTGGTAGCCTTCTCCAGGCAGGTTGTAAGTCTAGAAGAGTCAGGAATAAGCTAGTTCCCTCAGGTGAGGAGAATGGCCAATGATTTCCAAAACTAGGTCGAGCATCTGACATGTGTTAGAAGCACCTGTAGACTAGGTTCTGAAGCATCTTTTTTAGGAATAAGCCTTCAACCCTAGGCATTTCTACAATCTTATGCTACTAGAATCTAAGCCCTAGATTTCTAAGAAAATGACAACTGAAAATATAAAATTAAATCCCAAATTTGAAGCGCAATCATAGGATAGTTGAAATGTCTACTGGTATCCCAATATCAATAGCCATTTCCTACTCTTTCCCATTTGACTCTTGAAAATGACTCTCTCCAATTTGGACCTCTCCTTATTGAATTTCCAAAAATTAATTCTTTGAAAGCTACCTTAGTAGTCTTTAAGAATAACCTTTTATTTCTTTAATCGAGAGTATTCATAGGAAGAGAATCTTACTAAGATGTAATTAACTATCGAGGCTTGCCTTTATAGTAAACTATGATCCTAAGATAAAATAAACCTTGTTCTACCATTCCATGTAGTTTAGGGGAAATACTCTAGTACACAAAAGGCCCATTAGCTTTAGGAGTCTTTTATTGAAATGATCGAATCCATTACTAGAGAGCATGTTTATCTTTTGAGATAATATGTTTATTCCTTAATGTTGTATTTGGTCATCTAAATAAAATATTTCTAAACTCTTTCTGGTGTCATTTCTTTTCTCTATTTTAGAGAAAACACCAATAGATACTTGGCACTATATTAGAGGTAAAAAAATCCTCTTCTCCTATTTTCCTTAAAATTGGGAATAATATTATTTCTACTTTTTATTCTATTCTTGTGTGGAGAATTTTAAGGGATTGTATTGCTATTAATTCTTTACTTATAAACAAAGGTTTTTATCCACGCTTTAAATGCATGTGTTGCTATCATATTGAGAATGTTAGTCATATTTTTGTTAATGGTGCCATTACATCTAAAGTTTGGAGTTGGTATGAGGATTTATTTAAATTAAGTTGTTTTAATGGTAATTTAACTTTAATGCAACTTCTTGACTCTTACTTTCTTAATGCTGTTAGAAGGAATATCAAAATTATGGTGCCTATTACTTTGATTTGGTTTATTTGGCTTGAAAGAAATGATGCTAAGAATCATAATGTGTCTATGAATTATAAGAGGAATATTGTTAGGACTATAGATAAGTTTTTTCTTTACATAAGGTTGCTCGTCTTAGTAGTACTAATTTTAGAGCTTGCAAGTTTCTTTCCTCTAAATTGGGTATCAGTTTCTTTTTGTGACTTTTCTCCAGATTATAAAATTACTCATTGGATTAAGCCTCTTAATTGTTGTATTAAGTTTAATACTGATGGCTCTATTGCATAGAACAAGTTGAGTTGTGGTGGTATTTTTAGAAAAAATCTTAGGAATATTATCTTGGCTTTTTCCACTCCTCTCTCTACTAATTCTATTATTTTTTATTCAATTGTTGGTTATTTATCATGCTCTTAAGCTTTGTTTGTATAGAAATTTTTATAATATTTGGTTGGAATCTGATGCTGAGATGGTTGTTGCTATGATCAATTCTAACCATAAGGGTAATGCTGAGCTATTTTATTAAATTAGAAATATCAAAGCTATTATCTCTAAACTTTCTTTTAAAATTACTCATATTTCAAGAGAAGGTAAAGCTTGTGCGGATTTCTTAGCTGGTTTGTGTTGTAATCTCTTTGATTTTACTTTATTTACCAATGTGAATATTTCTAAGAAATTAAGAGGGCTATCTAATTTAGATAAATCTGATTTTCCTTATGTTAGATTTTCTTTGATTTTTTTTTCTTGCTTTTCTATTGGTGATTTCCTTGGGGCTTCTATTTGGGAGCTTCTGGTAGTTTTGGTTTGTTCAGTTACTGTTGTCTCCAGTTCTTTCTTGGGCACTTTTCGTTCATGTTTTATTCTTGTATTTTATAGGTTGGAATGCTAGCTTTAACTATTTTGGTTATCAGGCTATTGTCAATTGCTACTCTTACTTTGATTGTGGTATCTCTTATGGCTTTATTTTTTTGGCTTTTAGTTGGTTGGTTGGCTTTTTCTGGGCACTTTGTGGTTGGTCTCCTTGAGCTTATTAGTTTTGGGTGCCTTCTCTAAATAGATGTTGGATGTGCTTCTCTTCCTTCTATTTCATTTTAGCAGGTTGGGCTGGTTTGGTTTTGGGTGTGGCTGCTACTTTCCTTTGTGGCTTTGGTGGTTGTGTTGTTACTTATTTTGGTTGGTGGTTGTTGTGGTCTTTTTTGGTTTCTTTAGTCTGGTTGGAGTTGGTGAGCTTCTTGGTTGCTTCTCTTCTTCCCCATTGTTCTTTGATATTTCCTCCTTGGTTGGTGACTTTGTTTCTTTCTCCTACTACTTTTGGGTGGTTGGATGGTTGTGCTATCTTGGAACTTTTTCTTTGTTGGCTAATTTTTTTCTGTTGTTGCTCGGTTCAGTTGGTGGCTCTGTTGCTGTTCTTCTTTTTTTGGTGGTTGTTCTAGATCTTTATTGGTTATTAGTGTGTGCTCGAGTTCCTTTGTCAGGTTTGTAGGCTATGTTGGCTAGAATGTTTACTCTTTTTTGTTGGTTGGTGGCATTTTTGTGATTGTAACCCTCCTTTCGGAGTTTGGCTACTCACAAATTTTTGTTGCCCCTTCTAAAGTTTGTGATTGATCCTGAGCCTTTTCTTTCGCTTTGATTTCATTTCTCTTTATGTTTGTTTATTTTTTTAATTATACTTATCTCTGCTTTAGGTTTTACTTACAGGTTTCCTTCGTTTGCTCTTGGGTCTCTTCAGGTGGTATGCTAACCTGCCCAGGGATTTTGTGTTGTAGCTATTATTTTTTAGTTTTCCTTTGGCTTTTTATTTTCTTTTGTATTAGTTAGAGGATTATTCTCTTTATGTCTTTCTGTAGCTCTTTGAGCAATAGTCTTTGAGATGTATCCCCTTTAAGGACATTGTATCCTTCACTTTTGGTAATAAAAATTCCCCTTTTTATCAAAAGAAAAAAAAAACCCTAAACCCTAAAAACCTTAAAAATTGAACCCTAAACCCTAAACCCTAACCATAAATCCTAAACCCTAAAACCCTAAACCCTAAAATCATAAACCCAAAACCCGAAACCCTAAACCCTAAACCCTAAAATATAAACCCTAAAAAAACCTAAACCTAAACTAAATAAAACTTAAAAATAAAATAAAATAAAAACATAAGCTAAAACATAAATCTAAACCTAAAAAATAAAATAAAATAAAATAATAAAAAAACTAAAATAAATAAATAAAAACCTAAACTAAATGAAAAAAATAAAATAAACATAAGAATAAATAACCTAAATAAAATAAAAACTAAACATGAAATAAAAATAAAATAAACATAAAATAAAAGAAAATAAAAACCTATACCAAAAAAATAAACCTAAAAAAATAAAAAACTGAACCCTAAACTAAAAAAACCTAAACCTAAAATAAAAAAATAAACAAAAGAAAAAAAGTTAAACCTAAACTAAAATAAACTAAACTAAAATAAATAAAACTTAAACCTAAACCTAAACTAAATAAAATAAAATAAACTAAAAATAAACCTGAACTTAAACTAGAAAATAAAACCTAAAAATAAACCTAAAATAAAAACCTAAACCTAAACCTAAAAAAATAAAATAAACTTAAACCTAAAAATTAAAAATAAAACCTAAACCTATAAAATAAAATAAAAATAAAACTCAACTAAAAATAAACCTAAACCTAAACCTAAACCTAAACCTAAAAAATAAACTTAAATAAAAAACATAAACTAAAATAAATAAACTAAACTAAATAAAATAAAAAATAAACTTAAGTAAAAATAAAAATTAAACAAAACTAAAATAAATAAAAAATAAATTAAATATACTAAATAAACCTAAACCTACCAGTTTACTAAATTTTCTTTTTTTAAAAAAAAACTCTAAACCTTAAATCTTAAATCCTAGACCCAAAATCCTAAACCCTAAACTACAACCCTAAACCTACAAACCTAAACCCTAAACCCTAAAAACCTTAAATCTTAATCCCAAATCCTAAACCCTAAACCCTAAACCTTAAAGAAAAACCCTAAAACTTTAAACCCTGAACCATAAACCCTAAACCTTAAACCCCAAACCCTAAACCTAAACCTAAAGTAAATAAATAAATTAAAAAATAAACCTAAAGCTCAAAGCTTAATAAACCTAAACCTAAACCTAAACCCTAAGCATGGGCAGGAACATCACCGTTAACCATGCTCAGCCTAGATATGGCTGTTGGATATGGAGGTGGTGGTCGGAGCTGTGGTGATTATCAAGGTGGGAGGAGTGACGGAGGTTACAATCAAAGTGCTAACAGAGGGAGAGGTCAGGGATATGATGGTGGATCCCACTACTCGAGAGGACGGGGAGGTTTTGATGGGAACTAAAGAAACTAAAGAAGGGCGATCCGATCTGCTACTTATGGAATTGTGTCTTTGCAATGGAGGTAGTTCTAGTTATTTAGGGTTTTAATTTGCTCTATGCATGCTCATTTTTTATCTATGTTATCGCTTGTGTCCTAGAAAACTTAGTTTGTTACTTGGTTGATAAAATCGAAAAGAAGAAATGTTGAATCTGAATTTATTCTCTATTTAAATAAAAGATCATCAAAAACTCTAAACCCTAAACTAAAACTTTAACCTTGGACCTAAACCCTAAACCCTAAGCCCTAAAAACCCTAAATCCTAAACCCTAAAACTAACCCTAAACCTTAAACCCTAATCTTACAACTCTAAACCTACACCCCTAAACCTACAACCCTAAACCCTAAACCCAAAATACTAAAACCATAAACCATAAACCCTAAACCCTAAACCCTCAATCTGAAACCTTAACCCTAACCCTAAACCCTAAACCCTAAACTTACCCTAAACCCTAAAAATTAAACCCTAAAACTCCCTAAACTAAACCCTACATAACCCTAAGTTAACACCTCCCTAACCCTCCCTAAACCTCCCTAAAGCTTCCATTAAACCTAAACCATAAAACCTAAACCCTAACCCTAAACCCTAAACTAAACCACTCTAAACCTTAAACCCACCTAATGAAACCTAAACCTAAACTAAATAAAACATAAAATAAAAAAATAAAAAATCTAACCCTATATAAAATAAAAATATAAAATAAAATAAAAACTAAAAATAAATTAAAATAAAATTAAATAAAAAATAAAATAAATCTAAGAATAAAAAACCTAAATAAAATAATAACTAAAAATAATATAAACTTAAATAAAATAAAATAAAAACTAAATAAAACTTAAACCTAAAAGATAGCTAAAAAATAAAATAAAAAATAAAACTTAAACCCTAAACAAAAAAAACTAAACCTAAAATAAAAATAAAATAAATAAAATTAAATTAACTTAAACCTAAACTAAAATAAACTAAACTAAAATAAATAAAATCTAAACCTAAACCTAAAAAAAAGCTAAACTTAAACTTAAACTAAAATAAAATAAACTAAAAATAAGCCTCAATCTAACCTAAAATATAAAACCTAAAAATAAACCTAAAATAAAAACCTAAAAATAGAAAGAAAAAACTTAAACCTAAACATAAAAATAATAAATACAACCTAAACTTAAAAAATAAAACAAAAATAAAACTCAACAAAAAATAACCAAAACCTAAAAAATAAACTAAAATAAAAAACCTAAACTAATATAAATAAAACTTAAATAAATAAACTAAACAAAATAAAAAAAATTAAACCTAAATAAAAAAACAAAATAAAATAAACTCAAATGAACAAAAAATAAACTAAATAAACCTAAGCCTACCAGTTTACTTTATTTTTTTTAAAAAAAGCCTAAACCCTAAATCCTAAACTCTAACCCTAAACCCTAAAACTAACCCTAAACCTCAAACACTAAACCTAAAACCCTAAATCTACAACCCTAAACCTTAAAATGCTTAACCCTAAACCCTAAACCCTAAACTTTAAACCCTAAATCCTAAACCCCAAAACCTAAGCCCTAAAACCCTAAACCCTAAACCCTAAACCCTAAAACCCTAAACCCTAAACCCTAAACCCTAAACCCTAAAACCTGCAACCCTAAACCATAAACCCCAAACCCTAAAAAACCCTAAAACTAAACCCCAAGCTAAACTAACCATAAACCCTAAGAATGGGTAGAACCTTGATGGAAAAATTATCTCAGTCATCAACTAAAATCAATCTAGATTTGGCGGTGGAGGCAAAGGTGGAGGCGGCGGTTATCATAGTGGTGGTGGGGGATCTAAACGTGCTAGTGGATATGGAGGTGGTAGTTGGAGCAGTGGTGTTTATGGAGGCGGGAGGAGTGATGGACATTATAGCCATGGTGGTGGCAGAGGGATAGATAAGGGATATGATAGAGTATCCCGTTACTCGAGAGGCGGGTGTGGTTCTGATGGGAACTAGAAAAATTGAAGAATGGCCGACATGATCTGCTGTTTATGGAATTGTATCTTTACAGTATAGACTTCTCAACTTATCTAGCATTTTTTATTTGCTCTATGGGTGCTCAATTTTTATCCATGTCGTTGCTTATGTCTTAGAAAAGTTGGGTTGTTACTTGGTTGATGAAATCGAAGAGAAGAAATGTTGAATCTTAATTTGTTCTTTATTAAAAAAATTGTAAACCCTAAACCTCAAACCCTAAACACTAAAGCCTAAATCCTAAACCCTAAATCATAAACCCTAAACTCTAAACCCTAAACCCTAAACCCTAATTATAAATCCTAAACCCTAAACCATATACCCTAAAACCTTAATCTCTAAACCCTGACCCCCTAAACTATAAACCCTAAATCCCAAACCCTAAACCCTAAACCTAAACCTAAACCCTAAACCTTGAATAAAGATGTCATTAGGAGTAGATCTAAAGAATGACCTAATCCCAACATAGTTATGGTAGTAAAAGAAAATGTCTTCAAGAGACATTACCTTGACTTTTAGAGATATGAATACCCTAAACTCTAACCCTAATTCATATTAAAATACCATATATTAAGTATAATGTATCATCATATATTTGAGCATGTAGTGATGTGTTTTTGGATGTTATAAGATGTTTTGAAATGTTTTAGTATATTATGGTATTGTGCCCATAGTCTATATTAACAAATCATAAAAATATTGGTTTAATAAATCAGATGATGAAATTTGTTAAATTTGAAGTGGGAATTAGGTTGTAGTACCAAAGGTGTGCTACACCACTTGTAGTCTAAAAAGTAAGATTTTATGTTCAAAATAAATATTATATGTTGTAGCATAGTTTAGCATCATATATCATAATATATTATTCTACGTATTTTAAATTCTTATAGTACTTTACAATCATGTAGTCAAGCCTACACTAGCATTATTTAAAAAAAATGTTGATTTAGGCTTTGAAATGGTGGAATTTGGACAAATCCATAATAGGTAGGGCATGGCATCATAATATATTGTTTCAATTTAAAATATATAAGTGATACGACTAAAATATATAGTTTTTTATTATTTATTCTAATTTTATGATTTTTTATCTTAAACAATCCCTTTTGATCTGATTTGCAATATAATATAATATAATATGTTATAGTGTATTATAATATAGGATTCCATAACATAGTGTAGCATCATGCATTATATCATACTATTGTGTATTACTACTTATTATTTAGCATATTTTAGTTTGTTATAGTATGATGTAGTAGAGTTTGTACTGGTATAATTCATAAAAACTCTAATTTATAAGCTGAGATGATGGGATTTGGCCAAATTTAAGGTAAGCTTTAGGGAACATCATTGGGGGTGTGCTATGGTGTGTCATTTAATAAAAAAAATGGAATTTTGCAACCAAAAGTAATGTTCATTTTTCAACCAAATTTTATAATTTTTTGCTTAAAGTGATTCATTTTAAGGTGTAATGTAAGAAAATATATTATATGAAAGCCTATTAAAAAATAATGTGCAAAACAATATAACTTCATATATATATATATATATATATATATATATATATATATATATATATATATATATATATATATATGAATGTGGTGATGTGTTACTAAATGTTATCGTACATTTTAGTATATTTTACTTTTGTTATAACATATTCAATCAAAACTCACAAAATGTTTATTTGAAGGTTGACATGGAAGAATTTGGCAAAATTCATGGCACACATTAAGAAGAAACACAAAAATTATGCTATTTTATACCATTTTTAAAAGAAAATTAATAATTTTACATCTAAAATGAACATTAGTCATATTTTGAGAAAATTTTGTTATTTATTTCCTTTTAGTGATTCCTAATAATGTAATGTTAGATAATATTTTATATTATAGCAAATTATAATATAAAATCATATATTATAATAAAATATAGTGTGTTAATTCATAATGTAATATGTTTTGTATGATATTATATAGTTAGTTTGAGCTTGTACCATCCAAATTATAAAATGTTCATTATAATGTTAAGATGATGCAATTTGAACAAATACATTGTTAGACTTTTGGTTGAAGTATTAAAGGTGTGCATAAGAGAAGAAATAAGATTTGATGAGAATTCCATGTCAAGGACATGCAGGGAGATTCATTAGGGAATCACACATGCATTGGACATGACATGTGAGGGGTCTATATCGAGGGCATAGAAGGAAAAAATTTGTTAGGGATAATGTTTGAATTTGATTTGATTATATGATTTATGGAAAGAAGATTCACTAGATGTAAGAATATATCATCCACTGGGGATTAAGATTGAATTGACCTTAATTTGTTTTATTTTAATTGATGTGGAGGCATATCTGCTAGAGATATAGGCTCGAGTCCGCTAGGGATCGGGTATATGAACCTTCTTCTAGGGAAGCAAGTTTGGGCAATCTGGGGATTGGGATTTGAGTTTGATTTCATAGATTTGTTTCGGGATGTATCCACTGGAGATAATAGTTTGGTTGTATTTCTTTGATTTAGACTCTATTGGGGGAGTTGGTTTAATTTGGTTTCACTTGTTAGGTTGGTTTTGAATTTGATTTGTTTGCTTGACTTATTTATATATGATTTGGGGCTCCACTAGAAAGAAGGGTGCGATTTAACTCTACTAGGGACAATCAAATTGGGTTTAATTTAGTCTGAGTTAATGTATGGACTTTGTTAGTGTGTGATGGACCCACAAAAAAGGGATTATATCAGCCTTGACCTACCTTAAATTTACAAATCCAAAGGGATAGTCTGTCAGCTACTGAGGTAGAGCTAGCCAACCTAAGGGGTTGCCTTCGATGTGCAACAACTGTGCTAGGAAGAAGGCATAGCAGACTTACATCTTTCAAAGCAAGGAACAACCACTAGGGTGACCTATTGGATGCACAACAAATCAAACCTGACCTAGGGTGACTACTAAGTGAATGCCGCTGGGGACTTATGTCAACTCAAAAGTAGTTAATATTAATTTTATCTTAAATGTGATTTGATATGGTTTGTTTAGTTTAGTTTAATTTCAAATTGAGGGAATATTCAGTAAGGATGTGAGCTCGATCAAATTTGATAGATTTAATTTATGGACCTTGTCGATGTGTGATGGACCCATTGAGAAGGGGCTATATCAGACTTATCCTATCTCAGATTTACAAATCCAAAGAGATAATTTACTAGTCATGGGGTAGAGCTAGCAGTGCTAGGAAGAAGGCATAGTAGGCTTACATCTTCTAAAGCAGGGAACAACCGCTAGGGTGACCTGTTGGTAGCACAATAAATTGAACCTGACTTAGGGGCGACTATTGAGTGAATGCCACTGAGGACATATATCAGCTTAAGAGTAGTCGATTCCTATAGGAATTTTGTTGACCGCCTAAAGATAAATACCGCTAGGAAAAGATACTGCTAGGGGTGTCCTCCTAATCCACAAGTGAATATATATTTTGTTTATAAGTTTGCGTGGACCATGTTGGTGTGCAAGGGATCAGACTGAGAAGTTGTTATGTCGCCTTGACCTATCTCAGATTTACTAGACCAAGGAAGAATTTGCACATCCACAAGATGGATTCTCCAACCATAGAGGTGGTTACTAGGAAAGGAGAACCATTGAATCCGATAGTAAATCGGGTAGTGTATAAATGGGGTCGCAAAGGATGTGATCCAAATATAGTGCCCACAGGGGGAGTGCTACTAGGAGCATTATTCTTAGCCTTGTAAAAGAAAGCCTATAGGTGTACGATGTCCAACTCATGGAGAAAGCATAGCAGACTTACATCTGCCATGAGTGGTGTATCCTAAGGTGCGAGAACCAACCAACCTAAGGTGTATCCATCATAATGATTGGTGTATCTGTCAACATAGTGAGAGCCAACCAACCTAAGGTGCCCGTCAATGTGCAACAATCAATCTGGAAAGAAAGCATATAGGCTTACAACTTTTCAAGCAGAACTGATCATCAAAATAGTCTATTATCGATGGGACAGATGCTATTTGACCTAGAGTGACTACTAAGTGAGGAGCCTCGAGGAAGGACTGGACCCAGACTTGAAGCATTCAGGAGGGAAGGAACTGTTAGGGGACTTATCCTAAATCTCAAATATACTCGACCAAGTCAGTGTATGAGGTTTAATCTAAGAAGAAAGGATAGCATACTCACATCCTCTTAAACGAAGCCAACATGAGGTAGCTTACCGGCCACGTAGTAAGGCCTACCAAACTAATAAGGTGCTTATCAATGTGAAATGGCCAAGTAAAGAAGGAAAGTGTAGTAGACTTACATCCTACAAAGCAAGAAGACCACTAGGGTGACCCACTAGTAGGGTAGCATGTCAGTCCGACCTAGAGTAGCTACTGAGTGAGTATCACTGAGGTGTTATCTCAACTCAGAGTATCCCGAGACAAAATATGTGTTTTCTTCATATATTTATATGTTGTTTGTGTCTGTGTTGTGTCTATGAAGGATAGGACACCGCTTGAGTTTCATACACCTACCCTAAACATATCATGCCAGATTCATAAACAAAAATACTTTCAACATGGAAGATATTGAATTCAAAATGGAATTTTCATTGACGATAACTATTTTCAAAAATGATTTATAATATTTCTTTAAGTATAGCCCATTGATTAGAAGCATTATGCCCTTTCTCTTATGATTAATAAGTTGATAAGATCCTCCTTGGCCTTCTCTATGGTGAAAGGGCCTTCCCAAGTGGGTTCAAACTTGCCTCCCATATTACAACAACCTGGTCTCCTTAGAACTAAAATAAGCTCTCCTACTTGAAAATCTCTAAGGTGGACCAACTTGTTGTGATCTTGAGTCATTTTAGCATTGTACAACTCAAAATTTTGGCATACTAGTAGGCATCTCTTTTCTAAACCTTCAAGCTCTTCTAACCGTAACTTGGCATTCTGCTCTGTTGTGATATTACAACCACAACTATCCATAGTTATTGGAGTTAGACTTCTAATGGTAGAATGACTTCAGACCCATACACTAAGGAGAAAGGAGTAGGCTGAATTGGAGTTCTATATGTGCTACGATAGGCTCACAAGGCTTCAACTAATTGTTCATTTCACTATCGCTTATTATTGTCTAGTGTCTTCTTTAATATTTGGATGAGAGTTCTATTGAAGGCTTCTACTAAGTCATTTGACCTTGAGTAGTTGATGGTAGAATATCTCCAATCTATATTGTGTCTCTAGAAAAAGTTGTTGATATCAGTTCTCTTGAATGCAGTATCATTATTAGATATAATTCATCGAGGCACTCTAAATCTATATACGATATGGTTCCTAAAATTTGGAGCACATGCTGAGTTGTAACCTGTTTGAGCTGAATCACCTTCACCCATTTAGAAAAGTAGTTAGTGGCAGCTAAGATAAATTGATGAACCTTTAAAGAAGGAGGATCAATCAGACCCACTATGTTGGTACTGCAACACTCAAATGGCAATGAGGCCAATGCACGATGTAGAATGTTGGGTGGTTGGTGTAGGACCACACCGTGTATTTGACATTGGTGGCATCACTTAGTCTTACCCATGCAATCTTTGATTATCGATGGCCAATGATATTCTAGTATCTTAATATTAGCTTTCATCTTCAGACCAGTTTGGTTAGTTCCACATAATCCTTAGTGTACCTCGATCATGATCTTATGGGCTTTATGCTTGTCTAAATAATGTAACAACATGTGATCGAAAGATCATTGGTACAAGACACCATCCACAAGAGCGTAGGAAAGTGCTCTCTGCTTTATCTGATAGGCTTGGAACTTCTCTTGAAATAGTTTATCTTTATTTAAGTAATCCATGAATGGTTGCCTCCAATCTAACTCCTCGTCCTTCTTGGCAATGGAAACCTCCCCTTCAAGAGAGTACTTTTTGATGAGTTCAATATCAATAAGGAATAAGACTTATCTATTTTGGACCTTTATTAATATGGACTCATCCTCCAGACATGCCAACTCCTTGGCAAGCTTGGCTAAAGAATATGCTACGACATTCTCTCTTTGAGGAATTTATAAATGGTAACTTTTGGGATATGGGCCAACAACTCTATGGTGTACTTATTATAGTGATGGAGCTTGGGATTTATATCCTTATAGGACCTAGGGATTTGGTTGATAACTAGCTAAGAATCACCGAAGATATTGATGTTCTAGATGCTTAGAGTAACGACTAACCTGCACCAATCGAGCCACATAGCCTTCATTGTTGGTGCAAGAATTGGATAGATGATATGAGAATCTCATAACATCATGGTCCAAAGTTAAGAGAACTATTCCTACCCTTGCCTTTCTTGGAATAGTAGAGTGTGGTTCTTCTCCTCTTTGAGAGGAAGTCACACCATCAAAGTACATCTCCCAGCGGTGAATGCTAGTATCTCTAAGTTCATAATTTATTCATTGGGGAGATAATCACTAAGCGGAGAGTCAATAAGAAGTGGGTGTGCTACTAAAACATCTTCTAATGCTTGTCTTTTCATTATACGGAGGGGTATGAAGGTAATGTCAAACTATGAGAGGATCATGGACCATCATGCCAACCATCGAGATAGCGTCGGCCGTGTCACTAGATACTGTAGTGGATTTCTCCTAGAGATTAAATTCACTTTATGTGAAGCATGTAGTGTTGTAGCTTTTGGGATGCAAAGATTAAAGCTAGATAGTGCTTTTGAATGGGTGGATAATTAGCCTCAGTAGGGATTAGACAGGAGCTGAGGTAGTATAGTGCATTTTCCTTCCCTTCATCATTGGCTTGGGTTAACAAAGCACCAAAGGAGTTGTCTAACACAGCAGTGTAAAGTTTGAGCGCTTGCCTAGGATAGGGGCAGCTAGAACTGGCAGTGACATCAGGTAATGCTTGATGTCTTTGAATGCATGCTCACACTTATCATCCCACTTATACTTGGTGTCCTTTTTGACAAGTGTTGAGAATGGCTGACAACTTCCCGATAGGTTGGATATAAAGCATCTTAGATATGCCAACGACCCTTAGAATGATCTAAGTTGAGTTAAACTTTTAGGGGGTGGCATTTCTAATATCACCTTGATCATCTCTAAATTGATTTCAATTCCCTGGTGTCAGACAACAAACCCAAGAAATTTCTCAGAAGCTACTTCGAATGTACACTACATGGGTTTCATTTTGAGGTTAAATTATCTTAACTATTTTAAAATTACTCTCAAGTCAAAGAGATGCTCTTCCTTTTCTCTACTTTTGACCACAAGATCATCAACATAGCACTCAACTTGATGATGAATGAGTTTGCCAAAGATTCAAGTCATAGCCTGCAGGTATTTAGCACCGGCATTTTTAAGGCTGAAGGCATGACCTTATAGCAATAGATTTTGATAGGGGTTCTAAAAGTAGTGATTCTTTCATCTTCAGGGGCCATCTTTATTTGGTTATATCTTTTTAAGTGATTCTAATGAGGTGTAATGTTAGATAATATATTATATTATAGCAAACTATAATATAATATCATATATTATAATATAATATAGTGTGTTAATTCACACTATAATATGTTTAGCATCATATTGTATAGTTAGTTTGAGCTTGCACCATCACAAATCATAAAATATTGATTACAATGTTAAGATGATGTAATTTAAATGTATACATTATTAGGCTTTTGGTTGAAGTATTAAAGTTGTGCATAAGGGAAGAAATAAGATTTGATGGGAATTCCATGTTAAGGAAATGGAGGGAGATCTGTTAGGGGATCACCCATGCATTTGACATGACATGTGAGGAGTCTATCTCGAGGTCATAGAAGAAGAAAATCTATTGGGGATAAGGTTTGAATTTGATTTGATTATATGATTTATGGAAAGAAGATTTGCTGGGATAAGAATCTATAATCCACTGGGGATTATGATCGAATCGACTTTAATTTATTTTGTTTTAATTGATGTGGAGGCATATTTACTAGAGATATGGGCTCGAGTCTGCTGGGGATCAGTTATATGAAGTTTCCACTAGGGAAGCAGGTTTAGGCTATCCACTAGGGATTAGGATTTGTGTTTGATTTCATAGATTTGTTTGTGGATGAATCCACTGGGAATAAGAGTTTGGTTGGAGTTCTTTGATTTAGACTCAACTAGAGGAGTTAGTTTAATTTTACCTTTCTGTGTGCAATGATTGTGCTAGGAAGAAGGCGTAGTAGACTTACATCTTCCAAAGTAAGGAACAACAACTAGGGTGACTTGTCGGATGCACAACAAATCAAACCTGACCTAAGGAGACTACTAAGTGAATGCCACTCGGGACTTATGTCAACTCAAATGTAGTCAAGATTAATTTTATCATAATTTTATGTGATTTGATATAATTTGTTTGGTTTAGTTTGCTTTTGAATTGAGGGCATATCCACTAGGGATGTGAGCTCAATCAAATTTGATAGATTTAATTTATGGACAATGTCAGTGTGCAATGGACCCACTTAGAAGGGGCTATATCAAATTTGTCCTATCTCAGATTTATAAATCCAAAGGGATAGTTTACTAGTTGTGGGTAGAGCTAGCCAACCTAAGGGGTTGCCTTTCGGTGTGTAACTATTATGCTTGAAAAAAAGCATAGTCAACTTAAATCTTCTAAAGTAGGGAATAATCGTTGGGGTGACCTATTAGTGGAACAATAAATTGACCCGACTTAGGGGTGACTACTAAGTGAATGCTGCTGGAGACTTATATTGACTCAAGAGTAGTCAAGCGATTCCTACAAGGAGTTTTGCTAACACTGCCCTAAAGATAGGATGCCTGCTTAAGAAAAGGTACCACTAGGGGTGTTCTCCTAATCCATAAGTGAATATATATATATTTTGTTTATATGTTTGTATGGACCCTGTTGGTGTGCGATGGACCACACTAAGAAGGGGCTATGTAGGCCTTGACCTATCTTAGATTTACTGGACCAAGGGAGAATCTGCACATCCACATGATGGATTCTCCAACCATAGGGATGGTTACTATGAAAGGGGAACTATCTAATCTGATAGTAACCTGAGTAGTTTTTAAATGGGGTTGTAAAGGATGTGATCCAAATATAGTTCCCACAAGGAAGGTGTTGCTAGGGGCATTATCCTGAGCCCTGGAATAGAAAGCCTATAGGTGTACGGTGGCAAACTCAATGAGAAAGCATGGAATACTTACATCTACCATGAGTGGTGTATTCTAAGGTGCAAGAACCAACCAACCTAAGGTGTATCTATTATCATGAGTGGTTTATCAGTCAGAATAGTAAGAACCTACCAACCTTAGGTGTCCGTCGATATGCAATGATCAATCTAGAAAGAAAGCAAGTAGACCAACAACTTTCCAAGTGGAATTGATCATTCAGATAGTCTATCATCGGCAGGATAGATGTTATCTGACCTAGAGTGACTACTAAGTAGGGAGCCCCGAGGAAAGACTGGGCCAAGACTTGAAGCAGTCAGGAGGGAAGGATCCACTAGGGGACTTATCTTAAACCTCAAATATAATTAACTCAATCAATGCATGAAGGCTAATCCAAGAACAAAGTGTAGTAGACTCACTTCCATTTAAATGAAGCCAACATGAGGTAGCTTACCGGCCACACATTAAGGCCTACCAAACTAATAAAGTGCTCATTGGTGTGTAGTGGTCAGGTAAGGAATGAAAGCATAGCAAACTTATATCTTCCAAAGCAATAATACCACTGGGGTCACACACTAACAAGGTAGCACGTCAGCCCGACCTAGAGCAGCTACGGTGTGAGTGTTGTTGGGGGAATTATCTCAACTCAGAGTAGCCCGAGATAAAAGATATGTGTTTGTTTTATATGTTTGAGTGTAGTTTATATTTGTGTTGTGTCAATGAAGGATAGGATGCTTCTCAAGTTCCTTACATCTACCCTAAACACATCATGGCGGATTCGCAAATAAGAATACTTTCGACATAGAAGAGATTGAATTCGAAATGAAAATTTCATTAATGATAATTATTTTCAAACATGATTTATAATATTTCTTTAAGTAGAGCTCATCGATTGGAAGCATATGGCACTCTCCCTTATGATTAATAAGCTGATAAGATCCTCATTAGTAGGCCTTGTATATGGCTAAAGGGCCTTCCTATGTGGGTTCAAACTTGCCTCCCATCTTATGATGGGCAATAATCAGTCTCCTTAGAACTAAAATAATCTCTCTTATTTGAAAAGCACTTTGACGGACCAACTTGTTCTTAGCTTGAATCATTTTAGCTTTGTACAACTCAAGGATTTGACATGCTCACAGGTGTCTCTCCTCCAAACCTTCGAGCTCTTCTAACTATAACTTGGCATTCTACTCTATTATGATCATGCTACCCACAGCTATCCTTAGTGATGAGAGTTGGACTTTTAATGATATAATGGCTTCAGACCCATACATTAAGGAGAAAGGAGTAGATTGAGTTGGAGTTGTATATCTGGTGTGGTAGGCTAACAAGGCTTCACTAACTGCTCATGCCACTATCTCTTATTATTGTTGAGTGTCTTCTTTAGCAAGATGAGAGTTTTGTTGAAGGTTTCAACTAAGTCATTTTCCCTCTGGTAGTCGATGGTAGAATATCTCCAATCTATGTTGTGTCTCCAGCAAAGTTGTTGATCTCGGTGCTTACCATAAATCCTAAATGCTAAACTCTAAACCCTAAACCCTAAAAGTAACCCTAAAACCTAGATAGCTAGAACCATCTATTTTGGGGGTAAGATTTGTCTATTTTGGACCTATATTGATGAGTTCGATATCAATAAAGGGTAAGACTTATCTATTTTGGACCTTTATTAATTTGGACTCATTTTTTGGACATGTCAATGCCTGGGCAAGCTTGGCTAAAGCATACGCTATGAAGTTCTCTCCTTGAGGAATCTTATAAATGTTAATCTCTAGGATTTGGGCCAACAACACCATGGTGTACTTGTGGTAGTGATGGAGCTTGGGCTTTATAACCTTGTAGGACCCAGCAATTTTGTTGATAAGTAGTTGAGAATCTCCAAAAATGTTGATGTTCTAGATGCATAGAGTAATGACTAACTCCAGACTGGCAATTAGAGCCTTATATTTGCCTTCATTATTGGTCCAAGGATTCAACAAATGATATGAGAATCTCATCACATCATAGTCCAGAGTTAAGAAAATTATTCCTACCCCTGCCTTTCCTGGAATAGTAGATTATGATTATTCTCTTATTTGAGAGGAAGCCACACCATCAAAGTACATCTCCCAGTGGTGAATGCTAGTATCTCCTAAGTTCATGACTTATTCATTGGGGAGATTATCACTAAGTTGAGAGTCAGCATGAAGTAGGTGTGCTACTAAGAAGTCAGCTAGTGCTTATCCTTTCACCGCACAGAATGGTATGAAGGTAATGTCAAACTGCAAGAGGATCATGGATCATCATTCCAACCATCCAGATAGTGTCGATCACATAATAAGTTACTATAGTAGATTGATCCTAGAGAATAAGTCACCTTATGAGGAAGCATGTAGTGTTGTAACTTTTGGGATGCAAAGATTATAGCTAGGCAATGATTCTTAATGGGTGGATAATTAACCTCAGTAGGGATTAGATTATGGCTGAGGTACTAGAGTGTGTTTTCCATCCCTTCATCATTGGCTTGGGCCAACAAAGCACCAAGGGAGTCATTTAACACATCAGTGTAAAGTATGAGCAGCTTGCTCAGAATGAGGGCTACTAAAATTGGTGGCATCACCAGGTAATGCTTGATGTCTATGGTTTTAGGGCTTAAGGTTTGGGTTTAAGGTTGTAGGTTGTAGGTTTATGGTTTAGGCTTTTTTTTTAAATTAAGTAAACTGGTAGGTTTTGGTTTATTTAGTTTAATTTTGATTTATTTTTGTTTATTTTATTTTTATTTTTATTTGAGCACTTTCCTATGCTCTTGTGGATGGTGTCTTATACCGATGATCTTTTGATCATATGTGGTTACATTATTTAGACAAGTATGAAGGCCATAAGATTGTGACCGAGGTACACTCAGGATTATGTGGAGCCAACCAATCCGATCCAAAGATGAAAGACAAAATTAAGAGACTAGGATACTACTAGCCGTCAATGATCAAAGATTTCATGGATACAGCTAGGCGATGCCACCAATGTCAAATACACGGTGTAGTCCTACACTAACCACCCAACATTCTACATCCTACATCCTACATTGGCCACATGGACATTCAAGTGCTAAGGTATTGACATAGTGGGTGTAATTGAACTTTTTCTTCCAAGAGTCATTGGTTCATCTTAGTTGCTACTGACTACTTTTCCAAAAGGGAGATTTCTCTCAGAGAGGTCATAACTCAGCATATGCTCCAATTTTTTAAGAATCATGTCGTATATAGGTTCGGAGTGCCTCGACAAATTATATCTGATAATGGTACTGCATTTAAGAGCATCGAGATCAACAATTTTTCCTAGAGACACATTATAGATTGGAGTTATTCTACCATCAACTACCCGAATGCAAATAGCTTAGCAAAAGACTTCAATAAAATGATCATCCAAATTCTAATGAAGACCCTCGATAACAACAAGCGATAGTGGCATGAGCAGTTAGTTGAAGAATTATGGGCCTATCGAACCATATATAGAACTCCAACTCAGTCTACTCCTTTCTCCTTAGTGTATGGGGCGAAAGTCATTCTACCATTAGAAGTCCAACACTCATCACTAAAGATAGCTGTGGGTAGCAAGATCACAACAAAGCAGAATGCCAAGTTGCAATTAGAAGAGCTCAAAAGTTTAGAGGACAGATGCCTGCGGATATGCTAAAACCTTGAATTGTACAAAGCTAAAAGGTTTCAAGCTTACAACACGTTGGTCCACCCTAGAGCTTTTCAAGTAGGAGAGCTTACTTTAGTTCTAAGGAGACTAATTATTTCCCATCGTAATATGAGAGGCAAGTTTGTACCCACTTAAGAAGGCCCTTTTGACATAGAGAAGTCCTACCAATGAGGATCTTATCAGCATAGTAAGCACAAGGGGGAGCACCCAATGCTTCCAAATAATGGGCTCTACTTAAAGAAATATTATAAATTAGGTTTGAAAATAATAATCATAAAAGAATTCCATTTTGAATTCAATCTCTTCCATGTTGAATGTATTCTTATTTGTGAATCCACCACGATGTGTTTAGGTTAGGTGTAAGGAACCCGCATAACATCTTATATTTCATCGACACAACACAAACATAAACTACACACAAACATATGAAATAAACACATCTTTTATCTCGGGCTACTGTGAGTTGAGATAATGCCCCTAGTGGCCCTCACTCAGTAGCTACTCTAGGTCGGGCTGACATGCTACCCTGCTAGTGTGTCACCCCAATGGTCTTCTTTCTTTGTAGGATGTAAGTCTACTATACTTTCCTTCTTTATTTGGCCACTACACACTGATGAGGGCCTTGTTAATTTGGTAGGCCTTATTCCATGGCCGGTAGGCTACCTCATGTTGGCTTCATTTAAGAAGATGTGAGTCTGCTACACTTTCTTCTCGGAATAGCTTTCGTACACTGACTGGGTCTAGTATATTTAAGGTTTAGGATAAGTCTCCTAGTGGCTCCTTCCCTCTTGACTGCCCAAGTCTAAGTCTAGTCCTTCCTTAGGGCTCCCTTCTTAGTAGTCGCTCTAGGTCATATAACATCTGTCCCACCGATGATAGACTATCCTGATGATCAGTTCTGCTTAGAAAGTTGTATGCCGACATTTTTTCTTTCTAGAGTGATCATTGGATGTCGATGGGAACCTTATGTTGGTTGGGTCTCACTATGTTGATGAATACACCACTCATGCTGATGGATACACCATAAGTTGGTTGATTCTCGCACCTTAGGATACACCACTAATGACAGATGTAAGTCTGTTATGCTTTCTTCTTGAGTTGGCCACCATACACCTATAAGCTTTTTTTTCAAGGGCTCAAGATAATTCCCCTAGCAGCACCTCCCCTGTGAACACTATATTGGGATCACATCCTTTGCGACCCCATTTAGACACTACATAGGTTACTATCTGATTGGACAGTTTACATTTCCTAGTAACCACCCCTATTGTTGGACAATCCATCCTGTGGATGCGCAAATTCTTCCTTGGTCTAGTAAATATGAGATTGGTCAAGGCTGACATAGCCCCTTCGTAGTGTGGTCCCTCACACACCAACAGGGTCCACACAAACATATAAACAAAATATATATTCACTTCTGGATTTGGAGGACACCCCTAACTATACCTTTTTCTAAAGCAAGAAGTATATAATGACATTCACTCAGTAGTCACCCCTAAGTCAATTCATTTGTCTTACCAGGAAACCCCAGTGGTTGTTCCCTACTTTAGATGATGTGAGTCTGCTATGCCTTCTTCCTAGCATAGCCGTTACACACCAAAAGGTAACCTCTTTGGTTGGCTAGCTCTACCTCACGACCAGTAGACTATCTGTTTGGATTTGTAAATCTAAGATAGGATAAGTCTGATATAGCCCCTTCTCAGTGGGTCTATCACACACCGACGTGATCCATAAATTAAATCTATCAAATTTGATCGAGCTCACATCCCCAATGGATATGCCTTTTCCAAATCAAAGTAAACCAAATAAACCATATTAAATCACATGAAATTAATATAAAATTAATCCTGACTACTTTTGAGTTGACATAAGTCCCCAGCGATATTCACTCAGTAATCACAATTGGTCAGGTTTGATTTGTTGTGCATCCAATAGGTCACCCCAATGGTTGGTCCTAGCTTTGAAAGATGGAAGCCTTCTATACCTCTTCCTACCATATTCATTGCAAATTGAAAGGCATCCCCTTAGGTTGGCTAGCTCTACCCCACAGCTAGTAGACTATCCCTTTGGATTTGTAAACCTAAGGTAGGTCAAGGCTGATATAGCCCCTTCTTAGTGGGTCCATTACACACCAACAGGGTCCCTACATTAACTCAGATTAAATTAAACCCAATTTGATTCTCCTCAGTGGAGTTAAATCACACCCTTCTCCCCAGTGGAGACCCAAATTATATATAAACAAGTTAAGAAAATAAATTAAATTTAAAACCAATCTCTAGTGGAGCTAAATTAAACTAACTTGCCCAATAGAGTCTAAATCAAAGAAATCCAACCAAACTCTTATTCACAGCATATACAACCCCAAACAAATTTATGAAATCAAACTCAAATCCCAATTTTGAACGGACAGCCGAAACCTGCTTCTCTAGTGAAAGGTTCATATACCCAATCCCCAACAGACTTGAGCCCATATCTCTAGTAGATTTGCCTCCACATTAATTAAAATAAAACAAATTAAAGTTGATTTGATCTTAATCTTCAGTGATTATAGATTCTTATCCCCAGCGGATCTTCTTTTCACAATTCATATAGTCAAATCAAATTTAAACCTTATCCTCAACAAATTTTCTTCTTCTATGCCCTTGACATAGACCCCTCACATGTCGTGTCAAATGCATGTGTGATCCCATAGCAGATCTCCCTCCAGGTCCTTGACATGGAATTCACATCAAATCTTATTTCTCATCTTATGCACACCTTACTACTTCAACCAAAAGCCTAATAATTTATTCATTCGAATTACATCATCTTAACATTATAATCAACATTTTATGAATTGTGATGGTGCAAGCTCAAACTAACTATACAATATAATGCTAAACATATTATAGTGTGAATTAACACACTATATTATATTATAATATATGATGTTATATTATAATTTACTATAATATAATATAATTTCTAACATTAGACCTCATTAGAATCACTGAAAAGAAATATAAAAACAAAATTTTCTCAAAATATGAATAATGTTCATTTTGGACGTAAAATTGCTTTTTTTTTCTATTAGAAATGGTAAAAAAATAGCATAATTTTGGTGTTGCTTCTTGGTGTGTGCTGTGAATTTGGCTAAATTCATCCATCTCAACCATCAAATTAACATTTTTGTGAGTTTTGACCCAATGTATTATAACAAAAGTAAAACATACCAAAATGTACAATAACATTTAGTAACACACCACCATATTCATATATATATGTGAAGTTATGTTGTTATGTATATTATATTTTAATATGCTTTCATATAATAAATTATCTTACATTACACCTTAAAATGAATCACTTTAAGCAAAAAATTATAAAATTTGGTTGAATAATGAATATTTTTTTTGGATGCAAAATTCCATTCTTTCGATTAAATGACACACCATAGCACACCCCAATGATGTTCCCTAAAGCTTAACATAAATTTGGCCAAATCCCATCATCTTAGCCTATAAATCAGCATTTTTATGAATTATACCAGCAAAAAATCTACTACATCCTAATATAGCAAACTAAAATATGCTAAAAAACAAGTAGTAATACACAATAGTATGCTATAATGCATGCTACACTATATATGGCATCCTAATTTATAATACACTATAACATATTATATTATATTATATTTCATATCAAATTAGAAGGGATTACTTAAAATAAAAAATCATAAAATTAGTCTAAACAATAAAAAACTATATATTTTAGTCGTATCATTTACATATTTTAAATTAAAATAATATATTATGATTCTATGCTCTACCTATTATTAATTTGGCCAAATTCAATCATTTTAAAGTCTAAATCAACATATTTATAAACAATGCTAGTGTAGGCTTTACTACTTGATTGTAAAGTACTAAAAGAATTTAAAATGTGCAGAATAATATATTATGATATATGATGCTACTACTATGCTACAACATATAATATTTATTTTGAACACAAAATTTTACTTTTTAGACTACAAGTGGTGTAGCACACCTTTGGTATTGCAACCTAATTCCCACTTCAAATTTAACAAATTTCATCATCTGATTTACTAAATCAATATTTTTATGATTTATATTAATATAGACTATAGGGAACAATATCATAATATACTAAAATATTTCAAAACATCTTACAACAACCAAAAACACATTACTACATGCTCAAATATATGATGCTACATTATATTATAATATATGGTATAATTATAAAATTTAGGGTTAGGGTTAGGGTATTCAAGTATCTAATAGTCAAGGGAAAGTCTCTTGAAGACATTTTCTTTATCTAACATAACTATGTTAGGATTAAGTCATTCTTTAGATCTTCTCCTAATGACATCTTTATTAAAGGTTTAGGGTTTAGGGTTAGGGTTTAGGGTTAGTTTAGGATTTAGAATTTAGGATTAAATTAAGGTTTAAGGTTTAGGGTTTATCATTTAAGGTTTAGGGTTTATGGTTGTAATTTTTATTATTTAGGGTTTATGGTTTTAGGTTTATTTTTAGGGTTTAGGGTTTAGAGTTTTAGGGTTTAGGTTTAGGGTTTAGGGTTTAGGGTTTAAGGTTTAGGGTTTAGGGTTTAAGGTTTATGGTTTAGGGTTTAGGGTTTAGGGTTTAGTGTTTAGGGTTTAGGGTTTTTAAGGTTTAGGGTTTTTAAGGTTTAGGGTTTACGATTTAGGGTTTAGGGTTTAAAGTTTATTTTTTAACAGAGAACAAATTTAGATTCAATATTTCTTCTTTTTGATTTAATCAACCAAGTAGCACCTCAAGTTTTCTAGGACACAAGCGACTTCATAGATAAAAATTGAGCACCCATATAGCAAATAAAAAACCTTAGATAAATAGAACTGTCTTTACTATAAAGACATAGTTCCATAAGAAGTAGATCAGATTGACCATTCTTTAGTTTCTCTAGTTCCCATCAAAATCATCCCTGCCTCTCGAGTAGCGGGATCCGCCATCATATCCCCGATCTCTCCCTCGACCACTACCAAAGTTGTAACCTCCATCGCTACTATTGTGGCCACCACCTCGATATCCATAAGCACCTCCAAATCTCCCTCCATCACGCGATAATCATCTCCTCTACCTTCGCCTCCACCGCTAGATCCAGACTGAGCCTAGTTAATGGTGATGTTCCTGCCATCAAGGTTATGCCCATTCTTAAGGTTTAGGGTTAGTTTATGGTTTAGGGTTTCGAGTTTGGGGTTTAGGATTTAGGAGTGTAGGTTTTAGGGTTTAGGGTTCAAGGTTTTAGGTTTTAGCGTTTAGGGTTTAAGGATTAATATTTAGTGTTTTAAGGTTTAGGGTTTAGGGATTATGGATTATGGGTTAGGGTTTAGCGTTTAGGGTTTATTGTTTTAGGGTTTAGGGTTGTAGGTTTAAGATTTAGGGTTTATGACTATTATTTTTAAATTAAGTAAATCGATAGGTTTAGGTTTATTTAGTTTATTTTTTATTTGAGTTTACTTTTTATTTATTTGAGTTAATTTTTATTTTTTCTTTTTATTTAGGTTTATTTTTATTTTTATTTAATTTAGTTTATTTATTTTAGGTTTATTTATTTTAGTTTAGGTTTTTATTTTAATTTATTTTTTAGGTTTAAGTTTTATTTTTTATTTTTAGGTTTAGGTTTAGGTTTATTTTTTAGGTTTAGCTTTTAGGTTTTTATTTTAGGTTTATTTTTAGGTTTATTTTGTGTTTAATTTATTGTATTTAGTTTAGGTTTAGGTTTAGTTTATTCTAAGTTTAGGTTTAGGTTTTATTTAATTTAGTATAGTTTATTTTAGTTTAGATTTAGGTTTATTTTATTTTTATTTTAGGTTTTGTTTTCTTTAAGTTTAAGTTTTGGTTTTATTTTTATTTATTTTTAGGTTAAGTTTTTAGATTTAGATTTATATTTAGTTTTTATTTTTTATTTTTTTAAGTTTATTTTATTTTTATTTTAGGTTTAGTTTTTATTTTATTTAGGTTTTTTTATTTTTAGTTTAGTTTAAGTTTTTAATTATTTTATTTTAGTTTAGTTTTTATTTTTTATTTTATTTTGTTTTTAGGTTTAGGTTTAGGTTTTAGAATATGTTTTTATTTTATTTTGGTTTAGGTTTTTTGATTTATTTTATTTTTAGGTTTTATTTAGTTTAGGTTAAGGTTTTTTGATTTTTAGGGTTTAGGGTTTATGGTTAGTTTAAGGTTTAGGGTTTGGGTTTAGGTTTTAGGATTTAGGTTGTTTATGTTTTAGTTTAGGGTTTAGGATTTCAGGTTTAAAGTTTTTTTTTACAACAGAACAAATTCATATTCAACATTTCTTCTTTTCAAGTTCATCAATGAAATAACACCCCAAGTTTCCTAAGACACAAGAGATGACATACATAAAAAATGAGCACCCATAGAGTAAATATAAAATTCTAGATATTTAGAACCATCTCTATTATTAAGACACAATTCCATAACAAGTAGATCGGATCAGCTGTTCTTCAATTTCTCCGTTCTAACGAACAACCTGACGTAGAGGATCGCCATCATATCCCAGATCTCTCCCTCCTCCTCCACCACTAGATCCCCCACCACCACTGCGATAACCATCACCTCCGCCTTCGCCTCCACCGCTAGATCTAGACTAAGCCTAGTTGATGATGATGTTCCTGCCATTAAAGTTTTTCCCATTCTGAGGGTTTAGGGCTAGTTTAAGGTTTAGGGTTTAGGGTTTAAGGTTTGGGGTTTATGGTTTAGGGTTTAGGGTTGTAGGTTTTAATGCTTAGAGTTTAGGGCTTAAGGTTTAGGGTATAGGGTTTTAGGGTTTAGGGTTTAGGGTTTAGGGTTTAGGGTTTAGGGTTTTAAGGTTTAGAGTTTAGGGTTTAGGGTTGTAGATTTAGAGTTGTAGGATTAACGTTAGATTTAGGGTTTAGGGTTTATGGTTTAGGTTTAGTATTTTTTTTAAATTATGTAAACAAGTAGGCTTAGGTTTATTTTAATTATTTTTTTATTTATTTGAGTTTATTTTATTATTTTATTTTTATTTAATTTAGTTTATTTATTTTAGGTTTATTTATTTTAGTTTAGTTTTTTCTTTTAGTTTATCTTTAGGTTTAGCTTTATTTTTTAGTTGAGTTTATTTTCTTTTATTTTTTTGGTTTAGGTTTATAGTTTATTTTTAGGTTTAGGTTTAGGTTTTATTTTATTTTTTTTAGGTAGGTTTAGGTTTATATTTTAGTTTTAATTTTAAGTTTTATTTTCTAGTTTAAGTGAATTTATTTTTTAGTTTAGTTTATTTTATTTAGTTTAGGTTTAGGCTTAGGTTTAGGTTTAGTTTATTTTAGGTTTAGGTTTAGTTTTTATTTATTTTAGTTTAGTTTATTTTAGTTTAGGTATATTTTATTTTATTTTATTTTATTTTAGGTTTAGGTTTTATTTATTTTAGGGTTTAGGTCTTATTTTTTATTTATTTTTAGGTTTCATTTTTAGGTTTATTTTTTGGGTAAAGGTTTTTATTTAGTTTTTATTTTATTTTATTTTAGGTTTATTTTATTTTTATTTTAGGTTTAATTTTTATTTTATTTAGGTCTTTTATATTTTAAATTTAGTTTAGATTTTTATATATTTTATTTTAGTTTAGCTTTTATTTTTTCTTTTTTTCTTTTTAGGTTTAGGATTAGGTTTTGGTTTAGGTTTTAGTTTATGCTTTTTATTTTATTATATTTTTTATTTTATTTTGGTTTTTTATTTAATTTATTTTTAGATTTTATTTAGTTTTTTTTTTTTTTTTAGCTTTAGGGTTTAGGGTTTAGGTTTAGTTTAAGGTTTAGGGTTTAAGGTTTAGAGTTTGGGGTTTATGGTTTAGGGTTTAAAGTTTAGGTTTTTGATTTAAGGTTTAAGTTTTAGTTTAGGGTTTAGGGTTTAATTTTTTTTTAATTTTAACAGAGAACAAATTTAGATTCAACATTACTTTTTTTTGATTTCATCAACCAAGTAGCACCCCAAGTTTTCTAAGACACAAGCGACGACATAGACCAAAAATGACCACCCATATAGTAAATAAAAAATCCTAGATAACTAGAGCCGTCTCTACTATAAAGACAGTTCCATAAGCAGCAGAACGGATCGACCATTCTTCAATTTGTCCAGTTCCCATCATAACCACCCCTGCCTCTCGACCAGTGGGATCCACCATCATATTCCCGATCTCTCCATATGCCACCTCCATGGTTATAACCTCTGTCACTCCTCCTACCTCGGTAACCACTAATGCTTCGACCACCACCTCCATATCCTCCAGCACCTCCATATCCCCCACCATCAATGTCACAACTGCGGCCTCTGCCTTCACCTGCACCGCTAAATCTAGATAGAGCCTAATTGATGATAATGTTCCTGCCATCAAGGTTCTGCCCATTATTAGGGTTTAGGGTTATTTTGGGTTTTGTTGGGTTGGGTTTAGGGATGAGGGTTTAGGGTTTAGGGTTATAGGTTTTAGATTTTAGGGTTTAGGATTTAGGTTTAGTGTTTAGGTTTTTAGGGTTTAGGGTTTAGGGTCTAGGGTTTATGGTTTAGTGTTTAGGGTTTAGGGTTTAGTGTTTTAGGGTTTAGGATTTAGGGTTTAGGGTTTATGGTTATAGGTTGAGGGTTATAGGTTTAGGGTTTAGGGTTTAGGGTTAGTTTTAGGGTTTAGAGTTTCAGGTTTAGGATTTAGGATTTAGGGTATAGGTTTTTTTAAAAAAAAATC
This sequence comes from Cymbidium sinense, assembly GCA_021442155.1. Lineage (NCBI taxonomy): Eukaryota > Viridiplantae > Streptophyta > Magnoliopsida > Asparagales > Orchidaceae > Cymbidium > Cymbidium sinense. The sequence continues at coordinate 162,673,185 of CM038215.1, forward strand.
AAGTAAACCGGTAGGTTTAGGTTCATTTAGTTTATTTTATTTTTTTATTTTTATTTAGGTTTATGTTTTATTTTTATGTAGTTTAAATTATTTATTTTAGTTTTATTTATTTTAGTTTAGGTTGTTTATTTTAGTTTATCTTTTAGTTTTAGGTTTTCTTCTAGTTGTGTTTTATTTTAATTTTATTTTTTAGGTTTACATTTTATTTTGTATTTTTAAGTTTAGGTTTAGGATTTTATTTTATATTTTTAAGTGTAGGTTTTTGGTTTTTATTTTAGGTTTATTTTAGGTTTTATTTTTTGTTTAGTTTAAGGTTTACTTTTAGTTTATTTTATTTTTTCTAATTTAGGTTTAGGTTTAGGTTTAGTTTATTTTAGGTTTAGGTTTAGGTGTTATTTATTTTAGTTTTATTTATTTTTATTTAGGTTCAGGTTTACTTTACTTTGTTTATTCTATTTTTATTCTAGGTTTAAGTTTTTCTTTAGTTTAAGGTTTAGGTTTTATTTATTTATTTTTAGGTTTGATTTTTAGGTTTAGGTTTTTATTTAGTTTTTATTTTTTTTATTTTAGTTCTATTTTATTCTTATTTTTCATTTTGTTTTTATTTTATTTAGGTTTTTAGATTTTTTGAGTTTATGGCTTAGGGTTTAGGGTTTAGGGTTTGGGGTTTAGGGTTGTAGTTTTTAGGGTATAACGTTCTGGTTTTTTTATTTTTTTTATTTTTTATTTTAAGGTTTAGGGTTTAGGGTTTAAATTTTAGTTTATGGTTTAGGGTTTAGGGTTTAAGGTTTTTATTTTATTTTATCAGAGAAGAAATTCATATTCAACATTTCTTCTTTTCGACTTCATCAACCAAGTAATGCACTAAGTTTTCTAGGACACAAACGATGACATTGTTCAAAATGAGCATGCAAAGAGAAATAAAAAAAGGTAACTAGAACCGTCTCTACTGTAAAGATATAATTCCATAAGCAGCAGATTGGATCAACCGTTCTTCAACTTCTCCCATTACCATCAAAACCACTCTGGCCTCTTGATTAGTGGGATCTAGCATCATATCTCTGATCTCTCCCTCCGCCACCACCACGGCTATAACCGTTGCTCCTCCCACCACCATAATCACCACTACTCTGACCACCACCTCCATATCCACCAGCACCTCTAGATCCCCACCACTACTATGATCACTTCCACCTCTGCCTTCACCTTCACCAGATCTAGACTGAACCAGGTAGATGGTGATGTTCTTGTCATCAAGATTCTGCTCATTCTTAGGGTTTATGTTTATAAGTTTATTAAGTTTTTGGGTTTAGGTTTATTTTTTAATTCATTTAGTTACTTTAAGTTTAGATGTAGGGTTTGGGGTTTAGGGTTTAGGATTTCATTATTTATGCTTTTAGGGTTTAGGGTTTAGGGTTTAGAGTTTTTTAGTGTTTAGGGTTAGGGTTTAGGGTTTAAGGTTATAGGTTTAGTGTTGTAGGTTTAGGGTTTTGGTTATTTTTTAAATTTTTTATTTTTTTTATTTTTAGGGTTTAGGGTTTAGGGTTTAGGTTTTAGGTTTAGGATTTAAGTTTTAGTTTAGGATTTAAGTTTTTTGGTTTTTTTAATAGAGAAAAAATTCAGATTCAATATTTCTTCTTTTCAATTTCATCAACCAAGTAACATACCAAGTTTTCTAATACACAAGTGATGACATAGATAAAAAATGAGCACTCATAGAGCAAATCAAACACCCTAGATAACTAGAATCATCTCTATTATAAAGACAGTTCCATAAGCACCAAATTGGATCGGCTGTTCTTCAGTTTCTCCAATTCCCATTAGAACCACGTCGGCCTTTTGAGTAGCAGGATCTAGCATCATGTCCCTGATCACTCCCTCCTCCAGCAGCATAGCTATAACCTCCGTCACTCCTCCCGCTTCCTTAACCACCACTGCTTTGACCACCACCTCCATATCCACCAGCACCTCCAGATCCCCTACCACCATTACGATAGCCGCCACCTCTGCCTCTGCCTCCACTGCCTGATCTAAACTGAGCTTGGTTTACAGTGATGTTCCTGCCACCAAGGTTCTACTCATTCTTATTATTTAGGTTTAAGTTTATTAGGTTTTATGGTTTAAGTTTATTTTCTAATTTATTTTGTTACTTTAGTTTTAAGTTTAGGGATTGGTGTTTAGGATTAAGGGTTTAGGGTTTAAGGTCTTTTTGGGTTTAGGCTTTAGGGTTTAGAGTTTTGGGTTTAGGGTTTTGTAGGGTTTAGGGTTTAGAGTTTAGGTTGTAGGTTTAGTGTTGTGGGGTTAGGGTTTAGTGCTAGTTTTAGGGTCAGTTCTTTTTTATTTTTTTTATATTTTTTTGTTTTCAGGGTTTAGGATTTAGGCTTTAGGGTTCAGGTTTTAGGTTTGGGGTTCAAGTTTTAGTTTAGAGTTTAGAGTTTTTAGTTTTTTTCTTAATAGGGAACAAATTTAGATTCAACATTTCTTCTTTTCAATTTCATCAACCAAGTAACACCCCAAGCTTTCTGAGACACAAGCTATGACATAGATAAAAAATGAGCATGCATAGAGCAAATAAAAAACCTTGGATAACTAGAACTATCTCAATAATAAAGACATAGTTCCATAAGCAGTAGATCGGATCGATCGTTCTTTAGTTTCTCTAGTTCCCATCAGAACAACCCTGACTTCTCGACTAGCGAGATGCACCATCATGTTGTCGATCTCTCCCTTCACCACCACCATGGCTGTAACCTCTATTGCTTCTCCCACCTCCATAACCACACTACACCGACCACCACCTCCATATCAACCAACACTTCTAGATCCCCCACTAGCACTAGATAACTGCAACCTGGTTGACGGTGATGCTCTTATTGTCAAGGTTCTATCTATTCTTATGTTTTAGGTTTAGGTTTATTAGGTTTTAGGGTTTAGGATTATTTTTTAATTTATTTTTTTACTTTTAGTTTAGGTTTAGGTTTAGGGTTTAGGTTTAGGGCTTATGGTTTAGGGTTAGAGTTTAGGGTTTAGGGTTTAGGGTTTAGGGTTTTTTTTGCTTTTGGGTTTAGGTTTAGTGTTTTCAAGGTTGGGTTTGGGTTTAGAGTTGTAGGTTTAGTGTTGTGGGTTTAGGGTTTAGTGTTTAGGATTTAGGGTTTAGGGTTGTAAGGTTTATGCTTTTAGGGGTTAGGGTTTAGGGTTAGGGTTTAGATTTTATGGTTTAGGGTTTTTTAGGATTTAGGGTTTATGGTTGTAGGTTTAGTGTTGTATGTTTAGGGTTTAGGGTTTTTTAAGATTTAGGGTTTATAGTTTAGGATTTATGCTTGTAGGTTTAGTGTTGTAGGTTTAGGGTTAAGGTTTAGTATTAATTTTAGGGTTTACCATTTAGGGTTTAGGTTTTAGAGTTTATGGTTTAAGATTTAGGTTCAGGGTTCTTTTTTTTAAAAAAATTAAGTAAACTGGTAGGTTTAGGTTTATTTAGTTTACATAGTTTATTATTTATTTATTTTACTCTATTTTATTTTTTTAAGATTATTTAGGTTTATTTTTTATTTAGTTTAGTTTATTTATTTTAGTTTTACTTATTTTAGTTTAGGTTTTTTATTTTAGTTTATTTTTTAGGTTTAGCCTTAGGTTTAGGTCTATTTTTTAGTTGAGTTTTATTTTTATTTTATTTTTTAGGTTTATGTTTTTAGGTTTTTAGGTTTTAGGGTTTACAGTTTTGGGTTTAGGGTTTTGGGTTTAGGGTTTTAGGGTTTAGGGTTTTACAGTTTAGGGTTTAGGGTTTTTAGTGTTTTTTTAATAGAGAACAAATTCATATTCAACATTTCTTCTTTTCGATTTCATCAACCAAGTAACACTCAAGTTTTCTAAGTCACAAGTGACAACATAGATAAAAAATGGGCACGCATTGAGCAAATCAAGATCTTTATATAACTATAACCTTCTTTACTATAATGACATAGTTCCATAAGCACCAGTTCAGATCGGCCGTTCTTTAATTTCTTTAGTTCCCATCAGAACTACCCCGACCTCTTGAGTAGTAGGATCCATCAGATATCCCCGTTCTCTTCCTCCACCACCATCGCGGCTGTAACCTTCATCGCTCCTCCCACCTCCATAACCACCACCGCTCTGAACACCACCTCCATATCCAGCAGCACCTGCCGATCCCCCACCACCACTTCGATAACCTCCATCTCCGCCATCACATCCTCCACCAGATCTAGATTGAGCTTAGTTGACGGTGATGTTCATGTCGTCAAGGTTTAGCCTATTCTTAGGGTTTAGGTTAAGTTTAAGTTTATTAGGTTTAAATGTTTAGCTTTATGTTTTAATTTATTTAATTTCTTTAGGTTTAGGTTTAATGTTTATGGTTTAAGGTTTAGTGTTTAGGGTTAGGGTTAGGGTTTAGAGTTTAGGGTTTAGTGTTTTGGGTTTTAGGGTTTATGCTTTTAGGGTTTATGGTTTAGAGTTAGGGTTTAGGTTTAAGGTTTTTAGTTTTTTAGGGTTTAGGGTTTAGGGTTGTAGGTTTAAGGTTTAGTGTTTAGGGTTTAGTGTTTAGGGTTTATGGTTTAGGATTTGGGAGGTTTTTTTAATAGAGAATAAATTGAGATTAAACATTTCTTCTTTTCAATTTCAACATCCAAGTAACACCCCATGTTTTCTAAGACATAAGTGATGACATAGATCAAAATTGAGCACGCATAGAACAAATCAAAACCTTAGATAACTAGAACCGTCTTTAATTCAAAGACATGATTCCATAAGTAGTAGATCGATTGATCATTCTTTAGTTTTCTTAGTTCCCATCAGAACCACCCTGGCCTCTCGAGTAGCGAGATCCACAATCATATCTTTGATCTCTCCCTCCGCCACTACCACGGCTGTAACCTCTATTATTCCTCCCACCACTACTGACCACACCCCATATCCACCGACTCCTAGATCCCCCCACCACCTGACGCCATATTCATCTTGCCTCAGATCAGCCCAGTGACCAGATGTTCATGCCAAGGTTACCCACTCTGGGTTTAGGTTTATTATTTAATTTATTTAGTTACTTTAGGTTAAGTGTGGGGTTTAGGGTTTAGAGTTTAGGTTGGGTTTAGATTTAGAGGTTAGGGTTTATGCTTTTAAGGTTTAAGTTCTAGGCTTTAAGGTTTAGGGTTTAGCATTTAGGATTTAGGGTTTAGGGTTTAGGGTTGTATGTGTAGTGTTGTAGGTTTAGGGTTTAGGGTTTAGGGTTAAGGGTTTTTAGAGTTTTGGGTTTAGGGTTTAGGGTTTAGGGTTTTCATAGAAAAAATTAAGTAAATCAATAAGTTTATGTTTATATAGTTTATTTATTATTTAATTTTGTTTATTTTATTTTTTATTTTTATTTAGGATTATTTTTTTATTTAGTTTAGTTATTTATTTTATGTTTATTTATTTTAGTTAAGTCTTTTTATTTTAGTTTAGTTTTTTTTTTATGTTTAGGTTTATGTTTATTATGTAGTTTAGTTTTTTTTTATTTTTTTATTTTTTAGGTTTAGGTTTTATTTTATATTTTTAGGTGTAGGTATTTTTTTTTAGGTTCATTTTTAGGTTTTAATTTTTTGGTTTAGGTATAGGTTTATTTTTGTTTATTTTATTTTATTTAGTTTATTTTATTTTATTTAGTTTATTTTATTTTATTTAGTTTAGGGTTTATGTTTAGATTTTATTTATTTTAGTGAGTTTTTTTTATTAGGTTTAGGTTTATTTTATTTTGTTATAGGTTTAGGTTTTTTTTTAGGTTTAGGTTTTTTTTTATTTATTTTTTTTATTTTTTAGGTTTTTTAGTTTTATTTTATTTTATTTTTATTTAGATTTATTATTTTAGGTTTATTTTATCTCTAGTTTAGACAGTCCATATTTTATTTGAATTGAGTTTTATTTTATTTTTATTTATTTTATTTAGGTTTAGTTAGTTAGTTTAGTTATGGCTTTATCATTTTATATATAGGTTTAAGTATTTATTTATTTATTTTGGTTAAAGGTTTAGGTTTGTGGTTTGATAGATGGTATGGAGGTGTTGAGAGGCTCAGTGTTATTAGATGTGGAGGGTTAGGTCTTAGGAGGATTTAGGATAGTGGGTCATGGAAGTGAGGTTAGAGCTCAGTGGCCTTAGGTGATTTAGATTTAGGGAGTATAGATAGGTTGTTCAGTGGTGAGAGGTAGGTCATGGTAGGGATGGTGGGGTTGGAAGAAAGAAGGAGATTGAGGAGAGGGTTGATCTAGGGTCTGATTTGGAGGTTTAGGAGGGTATGGTTTTATTTTTATGTTTTAGGGAGTGGAGTTTAATAGGTTTATTTTAGGGATAGATAGAAGGAGTGGAGAGGTGGTTTTTTGTTTAAATTAAGTAAACATGTAAGTTTAGGAATTTTTAGTTTATTTATTTTAGTTTATTTTATGTTTTTATTTAGGCATATTTTTTATTTTTATTTAGTTTAGTTTGCTTATTTTAGGTTTATTTATTTAGTTTAGGTTTTTTATTTTTGTTTATTTTTTAGGTTTAAGTTTAGATTTAAGTTTATTTGTTTAGTTTAGTTTTATTTTTATTTTATATTTTAAGTTTAGGTTTTATTTTTTATTTTTATGTTTAGGTTTTTATTTTATTTTTTAGGTTTAGTTTTTAGGTTTTTAATGTAAGTTTATTTTTAAGTTTTATTTTTTCTTTAGATTTAGATTTATTTTTGGTTGATTTGATTTTATTTATTTTAGGGTTCAGGTTTAGTTTATTTTAGGTTTAAACTTAGGTTTAGGTTTTATTTATTTTATTTTAGGTTAATCTTTATTTTATTTTGTTTATTTTATGTTTAGCTTTTTTTAGTTTAGGGTTTAGGTTTTAATTTTTATTATTTTTAGGTTTATTTTTTGTTTAGGTTTTTATTTAGTTTTTATTTTATTTTATTTTAGGTTTATTTTATTTTTATTTTAAGTTTTGGTTTTATTTTATTTAGGTTTTTTATTTTAAGGTTTATTTAGTTTTTTTAGTTTAGTTTAGGTTTTTATTTATTTTATTTTAGTTTAGGTTTTATTTTATTTTATTTTTATGTTTAGGTTTAGGTTTAGGTTTTAGTTTAGATTTTTATTTATTTTATTTAGGTTTAGGTTTTCGAATTTATTTTATTTTTAGGTTTTATTTAGTTTAGGTTTAGGTTTTTGGGTTTTTAGGGTTTAAGATTTAGGGTTTAGGCTTTTGGGATTAAGGTTTGGTGTTTAGGGTTTAGGGTTTAGGGTTTAAGGTTTAGGGTATATGGTTATAGGTTTTAGGGTTTAGGATTTAGAGTTTAAGGTTAACCTTTATGGGTTTAGGGTTTAGGTTTATGGTTCGAGTTATATATATATTATTTTTTAAAATAAAATAAACTGAGAGGTTTAGGTTTATTTAGTTTATTAATTAATTAGTTATTTTTTTATTTTTTATTTCCATTTAGGTTTATTTTTAATTTTTAATTTTAGTTTAGGTTTATTTTATTTTTATTTTAGGCTTAGTTTTTATGTTATTTAAAATTTTTATTTTATAGTTTAGTTTAGGTTTTATTTATTTTATTTTAGTTTAGTTTTTATTTTTATTTTATTTTTTTTAGGTTTAGGTTTTAGTTTTTGTTTTTATTTTATTTTTAATTTTTTTTATGTTGGTTTAGGTTTTTTTATTTATTTTATTTTTAGGTTTTATTTAGTTTAGGTTTAGGTTTTTAGCTTTTTTTGGGTTCAGGGTTAATTTAGGGTATAGGGTATAGGGTTTGGGGTTTAGGGTTTAAGATTTAGGGTTTACGGTTTAGGGTTTAAGGTTTTGGTTTTAGGGTTTTATGGTTTAGGTTTTAGGATTTTGATTTATATTTTTTAACAGAGAACAAATTTATTCAACATTACTTCTTCTCAATTTCATCAACCAAGTAACACACCAAGTTTTCTTTAACACGGTTTCATTAGCAAATCAAAACCCTAGATAACAAGAAATGTCACTACCTTAAAGGCATAGTCATTAAGTAGATCGGATCATTCTTTTAGTTTCATTTCCCATTAACCACGCCTGGTAGGGGATCCATCATCTATCTCTCCCTTCATCACCACCATGGATATAACCTCCGTCACTCCTCCTACCTCCATAACCACCACTGCTCCGACCACCATCTCCATATCCAACAACACCTCTAGATCCCCTTCCACCACTAGGAAAACCGCCACCTCCGCCTTTGCCTCTACCGCTAGATATAGTCTGAGCCTGGTTGATGGTGATGTTCCTATCATTAAGGTTCTACCCATTCTTAGGGTTAATGTTTAAGTTTAGGTTTATTAGGTTTTAGGGTTTAGGTTTATTTTTTAATTTATTTAGTTACTTTAGGTTTAGGTTAAGGGTTTAGAGTTAGGGTTTAGGGTTTATGGTTCAGGGTTTTTTAGGGTTTAGGGTTAAGGGGAAGGTTTAGGGTTTAGGGTTTGGGTTTATGGTTTAAGGTTTAGGATTGTAGGTTTAGGGTTTAGGGTTTAGGTTTTGGGGTTTAGGGTTTAGGATCTAGGGTTTTTGGTTTTTTTTTTAAAGTAAACCGATAGGTTTATGAATATTTAGTTTATTATTTATTTATTTTTGTTTATTTTATTTTTTATTTATATTTAGTTTAGTTTATTTAATTTAGGTTTATTTATTTTAGTTTAGGTTTATTTATTTTAGTTTATATTTTAGGTTTAGGTTTAAGTTTAGGCTTATTTCTTAGTTGAGTTTTATTTTTAATTTATTTTTAAGGTTTGGGTTTTATTTTTTATTTTTAGGTTTAAGTTTAGGTTTTTATTTTATTTTTTTAGATTTTAGTTTTTAGGTTTTAGGTTTTATTTTATTTATATATTAAAACCTAAACCTAAATAAAATTAAATTAAATTAAAACCTAAACTAAAACAAAACCTAAACTATAAAATAATATAAAATAAACTAAGAAATAAAATAAAATAAAAAAAGAAAAACCTAAACTAAACTAAAAAAAAATAAATCTAAGAATTAAAAACCTAAATCTAATAAAAATTAAATGTAAAATAAAGATAAAATGAACTTAAAATAAAGTAAAATAAAAACTAAATAAAAAATCAAACATAAAAAATAAACCTAAAAATTAAACTTAAAAATAAATAAAAAATAAAACCTAAACCTTAATCTAAAAAAAATTAAACCTAAAAGAAAAATAAAATAAACAAAATAAAATAAACCTAAACCTAAACTAAAATAAACTAAACTAAAATAAATAAAACCTAAGCCTAAACCTTAACTTAAACTAAATATAATAAAATAAACTAAAATAAACTAAAAAAACTACATAAAACCTAAACCTAAAATTAAACCAAAAGTCCTAAAAATAAATTACAAACCCTAAACTAAAAAAAAAATCTAATCCTAAAGTAAAAATAAAATAAACCTAAACCTAAAATAAAAGAAAAAAAACTTGAACCTAAGCCTAAAATAAACTATACTTAAACCCAAACCTAAACTAAATAAAATAAACTAAACTAAAAATAAACCTAAACCTAAACTATAAAGTAAAACCTAAAATAAAAATCTAAAACTTAGAGGTTTAAGGTTTAGGGTTTAAGGTTTAGGGTTTAGGTTTTTAGGGTTTACGGCTTAGGGTTAGGGTTTAGGGTTTAGGGTTTAGGATTTAGGGTTTAGTGTTTAGGCTTTAGTGTTTAGGGTTTTTAGGGTTTAGGGTTTTTTTTAAATTAAGTAAATTAGTAGGTTTTGGTATACTTAGTTTATTTTTATTTATTTTAGTTTTTTTAATTTTTCTATGGTTATTTTTAATTTTTATTTAGTTTAGTTTATTTATTTTAATTTAGGTTTTTTATTTTAGTATATTTTTTAGGGTTTAGGGTTTAAGGTTTGGGTTTTAGGATTTTTTTTTATTTTTTTTAAGGAAACCCCATATAGGGAGAATTTTATTACCACAAAAAAGGGTTACAAGGTCCTAAAGGGGATAAACATCACAACTATTGTTGAAAGAGCTACAATCAGCCTAGAGAGTAAATCCCCTATCTAAATACAACCAAAACCAAAAATAAAAGAGTAAGGAAAGCAAAAGATACAAATTGATTAACAAGATAAGCCAATGGAAGATTAGGGCCAAAGCTCTTCAGGATGAGAGAATGCATGACACTATGGAGCAAACCTGCAAGAGAACAAGAGAATTGCACTTGCAAAATTGTAGAAAAAAAAAGAAATTAGAGCAGTTAAGGTAATACAGTGAGTAAAATGAAAGCGATAAAAAAAAAGATAATAAGGAAGTGTGATAGAGAAGGCTCAGGCTTAGTCACACCAAGTTGGGGTAAATATAAATATGAGCATCCATACTTCAGTAGAAGGGTTACATCACAAGAGCTACTACCAAACCAAAAAGGAGTGAAATCATCACAGCCATCATAGCCAATAAACCTATATAGAACCATTTGTTGAAAGTATTTTGAGCCTTAGTACCAGCAAACCAAAGCAAAGCCCTATATTGAATAAAAAAGAAAGCAACAAAGAGCATAATGGGTAAGAGATCCCATGTAGAGTAAAATGTCATCATATTAGGCACCATGTCATGAGAATCCCAACAAAAAATGAAAGTGAACCATCATTGTCGTCTACCATATTTTAATCCAAATCCAAGGGTTTAATTAGATCAGCATGAAAACCCACCACAGGAAAACAGCAAAAAAGGCTGGGCAGAGGTAAGAAGCATAAAATACCAATTGAAAGACCTGCTGAAATCCAGCAAGGAAAATAAAATAGCATGGAATTAACCCCATCCCAAACATATGGGACAAATATTAAACAAATTGTCCTGGTAAATAGCCTAGTAAATAGCCCAGGGATATACCCCAGAAAAAAAAGTGCAATGAAAGAGAGCAATGTAGAGTTACAACCTCTGTCAGGTTAGTAACCAAGTGTAAGGCAAGACAGCATATCCCAAGCCCAAATTACCACAGAAATTGTAGAAGTCTATCAGAGAGGAGATGGGAATGCAGCAGCAGATTAGATGAACCATAAGGCACAAGTAAAAAGCTGCTCGCCACCACAAACAACTCCAAGTAAAGACAATCAGAGAGACAATCCTGATTAGCTTAAAGTAGCAAACTCGAATCGCCAAACCTACAACCAAGATAAGAATAGCAGTCGGCCATAAATCCACCCATTCGAGTAAACAATGCATAGGTTAAAATCAAATTAGGCAAAAGCATAATCTCAATGATGCATAAATCTAATGTAACCAAAAGGAAGAAAGCAACAAGTTAAGTAGATCTCAAACATCGTGATCAGAGATTGCAATCAAAAACAAAAAGCAATAAGCAACAACATAAAACCATAAAGACTTGGACATAGGACCCAAACCAACAACACCAATGAAAACAACAATACAATTATTGCACCCACAATATGATAAGCCAGTGAAAGCAGAGATGCAAAAAAGAAACAAAAGGGGTTCAAAAGATAGTCAACATAGAAATCCTTCAAGGTAAAGATGAGCAGGCTTGCAGATAAACCAAAATCCTCAGGAAAAGTAGACTAGAAAAAACCATAAAGTAAGACCAATCCTGCAAAGAGAGAATAAAAATAACCAGAAAATTGTAGTTTCTCCGACGGTTGGGAAGATGGTTAGCAAAATCAATCGCAGCAAAATAACTCCAAAAGCACTCGAGCATGATTGACAAAGTATCCTTGCATACCTAATGATCCCAGCCAACAACCAAGATAGGAAAAATAGCAAGTTGGCCATAAAACCACCCATTCAAAATAGACAATGCATAAGATAAATTCTAGGTAGATAATGAAGTGGTAGCCAAGTCTAGCAGAACCAAGATTGAAAAAATAGCAGCAGTTTAGATAGGCCTCAAACATGTGATGATTAGCTGCAACCCTATTGCAAACAACAATAATAAGCAGAAAAGCAAAAGCCACCATGCAACCAAAAACCTCAAAAGAGGCCTGCTGGTGATAAGAACCCAAAAACTCAGAAGAAGCTTGTTGAGCATTAATCCAATTCAGCCAACAACCAAGATAGTAACTACCAACAAGCTGGCCAAAAATCCACCCATTCAAAGTAAACAATGCATAGGTTAAAATCCAATTAGGCAATAGCATAATCACAGTGATCTGCACAATTCTAATAGACCCAACAGGGAAAAAATAATAGCATATTAAGTAGACTTCAAACATCAAGTGATCATACTGGTGCAAATAGCAAAATAGTGGGCAACAAATAGAAGTAACAAACAAAATAATCAAATAACAGCAACAAACAACAAACCATAAAGGTAACCGGATAATGGACCTGATAATCCAACAATCAACAAATAAAACAACACCACAATTATTGCACCAACCATAACATAAGCCAAAAAAGAACAGTGGGGCAACATAGCCACATAAAGGGTTCAAAAGTAAACCATCAATGAAATCCTTCAAGATAAAGGAGAGCAGGTTAGCAGCTGAACTACCATCCTAAAAAAATAGACTGAAAGGAAATCATTAAGTAAGTCCAATCCTGCAAAGAGATAATAATAATAATAAGGGTATTGCGCTTTCTCTTACGTGGGGAGATGAGGTTAGCAAATACAAGCAAAATAACCCCAAGAGCACAGAGGACAAAAGGCCCAAAAATCCAAACAATTAAAACATCATAATAGATATTGCACCCACCATAAGAAAAGCCAGTAAAAAATAATGGTACAACATCGGTTATAAAGTTGTCCAAAGGAAATCCATCTTTAAGATCCATCAAGACACTTATTATTAGGCCAGCAGCTAATCCCACAACATTAGTAATAACAGACTTGATGGAAATCAAGAAATAATTCCAATCCTGTAGAAAAGAAGTTATAATAGCAAAGATATTGCAATCTTCTCTTACAGGTTTGTGGAGGTAAGGTTATGGAAACATAGGAGGGGATACAACCATAATAAGGAGAAGAATAACAGATAAATTAGGGCCAGCCATAAGGTTATATAGAAGTATAACATTTAAACATTGAGACAAGTGCCCCAGAATATAATTCTAGAAAGAGGAAAGGAGGAAGAACATAGCTTTAATCATAAAATGAGAAATAAAAATAATAGGATCCATAATCAAAAATATGGATGGCAAGAGTCCGTCCCTTGATCAAAAAATAAAGTAAAATAAAGCATAAAGTAATACATCTCCAAAGAAAGGAAACACCTTACCATTAAAAGTGGAAGCATAAGAAGGCCCATTTAAGGTTGGAGAGTTAAACCAACAAGAGATGCCAGATCGTGAAATAACCAAAGAAGGGGTATCAGGATGCATCAACAAATTCCAAATGAACATCAACACATTAACAGTAAGAATAGCAGAAGTAGTAAGCTCCCAATTAAAGCTAAGGTAATTAAACCAGCATCAAGGGATATCAGGATGATGCATCAGCAATTTCCCAAGAAAGATCAACACTAAATAGAAAATGATCATGCAATTAATCAGGTAATATAGTAGATCAATCCAATAGGTTGGATTAATTTCTGAGATAAGGGAGTCCAGTATTGTCCAGATTCACCAATTGATGCAAATGTTTATGAAGAGTAAGTTGATCAAAGAATTTTATACCTTCCAATATAGCACCTAGAATGTTTATGAAGAGTAAGTTGATCAAAGAATTTTATACCTTCCAATATAGCACCTAGATTGGCAAGGTAATCAGCACATGCATTACCCTCATGCCATACATGATAGATTTTAAAATAGAGTTGAGAAAGGAGAGCTCTAGTCAACTTGAGAAGATAGTACAATTCTGCACTGCTCATTTTGGTGGAAGTCAAAAGATCAATCAACAGCAAGGAATCCACCTCAATCCAAATATTGAACCAACCTTTTGAAGGCAAATCTCAAGAGCTTTGTACGCCATTAGCTCAGAAAAGGAATAGCAAGTATTAAGGGGTAAGCAAAAGCACATAGGACTTTACCATTAGGTTTCTGAAAATGCCACCACAGCTAGAAGCATTTTGAGAGATAGAGCCATCAGTGTTAATTTTAATAGTATTAACATGAGGTTTTACCCAATAAACAATCTTGTCATCTTTACAGTTGGGTTGATCCGACAAGTTAAAACCCAATTTATTGGCCACAAATTTACAACCTTTGAAATGTTTGTAGTTAATTAAATTGGCATTAACAAGTCACAGATTTTGTTTTTAATTCTAGCAATTATCCTCATGTGGTTCATAGGAATCCCATGATGTTTTGCATCATTTCTGTCCATCCATATGAACCAAATAAGAGTGATAGCAGTTATGACTTTAATGTGACCTTTAGTAGTGTTATCAAAATAAACTTCAAGAAGCTAGTATAAAGTTAAGGAGCCATTGAATTTGACAATGTTAAAGAGATCATCATACCAAATCCAAAGTTTGGAAGCAATGGCTCCATTAACAAAAAACATGATTTACATTCTCAATGTGAAAGCAGGATAATTTGAAGGTAAGTGAAAACCTTTCCCCACATCAAGGAGTCAACATGGATGAAGTTTTTCAAAATGCCAAGTAAGAACAAAAGAAGTAGGAATAGTGTTATTCCAAATTGAAAAACACATTGGAAAAATCATGAGCTTCTTTAATATGAATCCAAACATTTTAAAGTTGAAATCACCATTTTGAGAAAGCTTAAAAGGATCGATCATGATTGCTAGGTATGATAGGAATAGTAGTAAGCTTGTTTAAAAGAGAGGAAGGAATATAATCTATTATTCCACATATTTACAGTTCAAAAGAGTTCACTAATAATGGAATGGGTAGAAAGTAAATCATCAATGGACCCACCTCCACTCCAGTTATCTTGCCAAAAGAAAGAGGTGGGAGAGTTAATCCCAAGAAATTAATGATTCAGCATCCCATTTGATGGAACAAAGTCTTTTCCAAACAGGAGAGTCTCCCGCTTTATAGGGGCAATTGAGAGGGTGCTTACCCTGGCAGTGTTTAGAAGTCATGAAATTAGCCCAAAGACTATTGTTACTCCTAAAATTCCACCAAAGTTTATAGGAAAAAGTAGTGATAGCTTCCTTGATAGGCTTACATCCAAGACCACCTTGAGCAAGAGTGCCACGTCTTTTATACCAAGAGGTCTAGTGCATTCTTTAGAGGAATTGTTAGAACCCCAAAAAATTTGTTAAGAGACGCTCAATTCTATTAATGGTAGAATTGGTCACCACAATGGTTTGAATGAGATATAAAGGCATGGAGTTAAGGGTGCTCTTAATCAAAGTGAGCCTACCACCAAATGAGAGTAAATGAAATTCCCAAGCAAATTTTATTAGAGATTTTTTGATTAACTCATCAAAAGATGAGATCTTTTCTGACCTTTAAAAAGTGGAGCACCAAGATATTTAATAGAAAGTTGTTGTTGCTGAAAATTAGTAATTCTCAAGATTTGGTTGATCCTATTACTAGGGATTTTAGAGGAAGGAATGAAACAACTTTTGCCTTCGTTAAGAAAAAGACCACTGTTGCCAAATTTATTTAAAAGATTCTTAATAGTTTTAATGTGAAGAATAGAGGCATTGCAAAAGATTATAAAGTCATTAGAAAAAACTAAGAGAGACTGGAAGACCACCTTGAGTTCTAAAAACATGCTGGGTTATATAGAAAGATCATTTAGGCTCCTTGAAAGATATTCAATAGCAATAATAAAGAAGAGGGTGAAAAGGGGATCACCTTCTGCCATACCAAAGGGAAAAACCAAGGGACTCACCATTCATGATAACGGAGAACCAAACATTGGTAATATAATTTTTAATGAGGTGGATAAAATTATCAGAAAACCTAAGAAAATGAAGAATTTGAAGAGGAAATCCCAAGAGAGGTTGTCAAAAGCTTTAGAGATGTCTAGTTTGAAAAGGATGTTGCCACCTCTGATAGGAACGTTAATGTCATGAATTAGCTCTTGGGCTAGAAGTATGTTATCATATATAGCTCTACCTTTAACGAAGCCAATTTGGTTGGGGGAAATAATTTTAGGCAGCAGCAAACTAATTTTATTAGCAATTAATTTAGTAATGAGTTTATGAAAGAAGGTGCAAAGGCTGATAGGTCTAAAATCGCCCCAAGATTTAGGATTATTAATTTTGGGAATGAGAACAATAAAAGTGCTAGAAAAATATCTAGGTAAGGGGTTGCCATCAAAAAAATCAACAATAGCATCAACAAGGTCAATCTTAATAATAAGCCAACAATGAAAGAATTCATGTATTCTTCGTGGCCGAATAGAATCGGTGTTCATGCTATTGAGAATACTACCAATCTCAGTTTTTGTAGGATGCAAACAGAGCAAGTGGTTGTCATCATTAGTAATCATTGAGGGAATCAGGTGTGTGTTGGAGAGGGCTTCTAACTAATGGTTTTTGTTTAATAAGTTTTTAAAATGTTATATGTAGATCTTTAATATCATTATTATCAATGATCCAACTGTCATTATCATTTTTGATTTTTTTAATAGAGTTTAAGGCTTTCTTTTTTTTGAAAAAAGCATGGAAATACCTTGTATTTCTATCACCATCAGCAATATGTTTGCTAGTAGCCTTTTGCTGCCAATAGGTTTTCTCCATGTTCTGATAATTAATCAAGTTATCTTTAGCTACATTCAACTCCTTAAGCTTAGTAGAATCAGTCAAAACTACATCTTCAAGAGAATAAACTAATTGCTCCATATTTTTGAGATTGGCAAAAATATTTTTAAAATGATGCTTGTTTCACCAATTTAGGTTTTATTTAAGCCTTTTAAGCTTAAGCCAAAGGTGAATCATGCCTTTAACAGAATTATCTGGATGAATAGGGGCCATCCAATTAATAGAAACAACATTTATGAAATCACTATGTTGGATCCACATATTTTGGAATCTAAAAGAAGTATGGGAGGATAGTCTACTGGAAGGATTTTGAAATCAAGGAGCATGGTCGGTGAGTTCTCAAATGTTCAATAGAAGTAAGGGCCATTGATTGATCCAAAGGGAATTAAAGAGGGTCCTATGAAGCTGCTGCCAGAGTCTAGAGTTATGCCACGTATAGTTGGAGCCCGAAAAGCCAATATCAATCAGATTGTAATCGAGGATCATATTAGAAAAATCTTCCATGGAATGAATGTTAGGAGAGCAACCACCCCTTCTTTTTGAAGAAGTGAGAATAGTGTTGAAACCACCCCAACTAACTAGGGTTTGTTGACAAAGGAGGCAAAGGTTCTTAAGTTATCCCAAAGGATGTTCCTACCAGCTCTATTACAAGATGCATAAATAAAGGCACCAAGAGCAAAAAATTCACCCAATGAGATTTGAACATTAACCAATTGTTGAAGATCATCAAGGATAGAGATGTTGACTAAATTATTCCAAAAGCACCAAATTTTATTAATATTATAGAAGAAATTTTGAAAGCCAAGCATTCTAGCAACATGGGTGATCTTAGAAGAGTGTATAAATGGTTCAATAATAACAAGTAAGGCTATGTTATGAGTACAACAAAGGCTTCTAATACGGTTATGGACAATGAGAGTCCCAATACCCCAAACATTCCAAATAAAAAGATTGATCATAATAAAGTATAAGAAAAGGAAAAGAGATAACTAAAAAATAAAAGCAAGAAAAAGAGACAACATGAAATAATTATTTATGAGAAGTTAGAGAAGATCTAGTGATTCTGGTGGAGCTATTAGTAAACATTCTATCTTTAAGGGATTTTTTTAATAATAGTTTGAAAAGGTCTATCTATGTCTAAGTATCTCCATCCAGAGAGAGATTTGTGATATGAATAGGACCGATTTGTCAAAGCATTCCTAATGGTAATTTTTCCTTCTTCAATGATAGAATTAAGTTGAGAAATTGCATGTGTATCACCGTAGGGTAGGAGAAGGAGAGGTTGAAGCCATTAATAGCATTTCTTGCTCATTAATTACCTTCGATTTTGTTCCATGACCAAAGGATCGCCATTTGTCAGATTTTGTTCTTTCATCAGATGAACAATTGCAAAATTTGTTTTTAGATTTTGATCCAACTTGAAGTTTCCATTCAAATCACCACTAAGGTTCATATGAGTCTCCTCAAGTTCACTAGCCAAGAGGGGTAGATTAGACTGAGTCAAGGTATTATCTTGAGGAGCCAAATTATTACAATTAGAAGCAATATTAGGTAAGTTATCATCATGAACCTCATAAGAATTATTTTAAACATGCTCGATTAATAGGCAAAGAGATAATAAAAGAGTAGGGGGGATGAGTTCCATTTTGAGTGACTTTAGGCACACAAGCAAATTTATTATTTTTTCATTTGCTAGAGAGGGATTAGGATCTGGCAATTTATTCTTTTTAAGATGAGGATGCAACACAAAGCATTCAGAATGATCATGACCATGAATCTTACAATGTGTGCAAAAAATAAGAAAATTTTCAAATTCCACTTTTTGATTATTACCAAATTTCTCAGAGCCAATCAATACTTCTTTAAGATACTTTTTGGTAATATCAATCTCAACCAAAATACGAGCAACTAAAGGTCATGATCTTACAGCTGTGGCCTAATCAATTTGAAGAGGCAACCAAAGAGAGCACCAAAGAAAGAGAACTTGATATGTGAGTACTCTCATATTAGGAAGAGCTAGCCATAAAGGAACAATTGGAGATTCCTCTTTTACATCAAAAATAGGAGACCATTTCAAAAGCCACATTTGATAATTATACACAAAGTAGGAGCGATGAGCAAAAACTCTTGAGTAATCTAAGTCATTAGAGTGCTGAAAAAGAATATGCTTAGGATCAATCAAACTGACAGTGAAAATGCCAGAGAGCTTTAGGCTATGAAAAAATGATCGAATGTTATCAAGAGTTGGCATGTAAGGAAAATTTACCAACTAAAGAGAATTCAAAAGGCTTTGCCAACTTTTCCACGTCAAGATCCGAGCACATAATAACATGCATCCCATGAAAAGAGGTTGAGATCAAATTGACCATAGCATTTGGGGAAGAGTTCTTACCATATAATGCATCCTTGAAGGACTTAATGGCAGGCAGAGTAACGGATGATGTCGATCCATAATACCTTGTAAATCAGCCTAGATGCCTCCAAGTTCAAGAACTCACAAGAAGTTGCCTCCGCCATTGAAAGAGCAAAGGGAAACTCACATTAGTGCCCAATCAGAGATAAATAATTAAAAATAATGATCGAGAAGAATTGAAGATCAACCAAGTCGCAAGGAAAATGAAAGGGAACAAATCGAGAGCTGCCGTGGGTGGCGTGGAAACTAGGTTTAGGTTTGGGTCGTGGTTTGGGTTTTTGGGGTTTAGGGTTTAGTTTAGTTTAGGTTTAGTTTTAGGTTTAGGTTTAGATTTAGGGTTTTAGAGTTTAGGGTTTAGGGTTTAGGGTTTAGGGTTTAGGGTTTAGAGTTTTTAGGGTTAAGGGTTAAGGGTTTAGGGTTTAGGTTTTAGGTTTAGTGTTCAGGTTTTAGTTTATGGTATTTGCTATTTTATTAATAGAGAACAAATTCAGATTCAATATTTCTTCTTTTTGATTTTATCAACCAAGTAACACACCAAGTTTTCTAAGACAAAAATGATGACATAGATGAAAAATGATCATGCATAGAATAAATCAAAAACCCTAGTTAACTAGAACTGTCTCAATTATAAAGACACAGTTTCAAAAGCAACAAATCGGATCAGACATTCTTTAGTTTGTCGGTTCCCATCGAATCGCCTCGACCTCTCAAGTAGCAGATCCATCAAATCCCAATCTCTCCTCACCACAACCACAGTAACCTCCATCACCTCCCATCTCCATAACCACCTGACTACCTCCATATCTCACTCACATTCCCCACCACCATTGTAACACCGCACATCTCCAACGCCAGATCTGGGATCGAGCATTTTGTTGGTGATGTTATCACCATCAAGATCCATTCTTAGGGTTTCATATTAGGTTTAGGTTTATTAGGTTTTAGGGTTTAAGTTTTTTTTAAATTTATTTAGTTTCTTTAAGTTTAGATATGGGTTAGGTTTGGGTTTAGGATTTGGGGGTTTAGTTTAGGGTTTTAGGGTTTATGCTTTTATGGTTTAGGCTTTAGGATTCAAGGGTTTTTTAGGGTTTATGATTTAGGGTTTAGGGTTTTGGATTGCAGGTTTAGGGTTTTTGGTTTAGGATTTAGAATTTATGGTTTTAAAAAATTAAAACCCAGGTAGGTTTATTTAGTATATTTTATTTATTTTAGTTTATTTTTTTTCTTTTTATTTAGGTTTATTTTTTTATTTAGTTTAGTTTATTTATTTTAGGTTTTATTTTTTTAGGTTCAAGTTTAGGTTAGTTTATTTTTTTAGTTTAGATTTATTTTTATTTTATTTTTTAGTTTTAAGTTTAGGTTTTTATTTAATTTTTTTAGGTTTAGGTTTAAGGTTTTTATTTTAGGTTTATATTTAGGTATTATTTTTTTTGTTAGGGTTTAGGTTTATTTTTAGTTTATTTTATTTTATTTAGTTTAGGTTTAGGTTTTAGTTTAAGTTTAGCTTTTTTTAGGTTTAGGTTTAGTTTTTATTTATTTTGGTTTAGTTATTTTAGTTTAACTTTAGTTTTATTTTACATTTATTTTAGGTTTAATTATTTTTAGTTTAGAGTTTAAGTTTTATTTTTTATTATTTTTAGGTTTTATTTTTAGGTTTATTGTTTAGGTTTAGATATTTATTTAGTTTTAATTTATTTTATTTTAGGTTTTATATTTTATTTAGTTTAGGGTTTAGGTTTATAGGGTTTTAGTGTTGGTGGGTTTATTTTAGGTTTATTTATATATTTTTATATATCTTTTTTTTATTTTAAATTAAGTAAACTAATAGTCTGTTTATTTTATTTATTTTATTTAGGTTTATTTTATTTTATTTATTTTAGTTTATTTATTTTATGTTTATTTATTTTAGTTTAGGTTTTCTTTTCTTTAATTTTAGGTTTAGGTTTAGGTTTTTTTAGTTTAGTTTTATTTTATTTTATTTTTTTAGGTTTAGGTTTTATTTTTATTTAGGTTTAGGTTTTAGGTTTAGGTTTTAGGGTTTTATTTTAGGTTTATTTTTAGGTTTTATTTTTTATTGTAGGTTCAGGTTTATTTTGGTATATTTATTTTATTTATTTTAGGGTTTAAGTTTAGTTTATTTTAGGTTTAGGTTTTATTTATTTTAGTTTAGGTTTAGGTTTATTTTATTTTGTTTATTTTAGGTTTAGGTTATTTTTTAGTTTAGGTTTTATTTATTATTTATTTTTAGGTTTTATTTTTTGGTTTATTGTTTAGGTTTAGGTTTTTATTTACTTACATTCAACAATGAAGACTTACTCTTAGGGATGACTGAGCACAACCACCTCTTTAGATTACAGTGGATGTTTGATACTGCTATCTAGAGTTCGGTTGACCATCAATATTATGAGTCTAAGAACCCTTACTACTTGAGAGGATCAACATCTCCAAACTCAAAAGAAAGGATGATGTTGAGGATTCAATGAACAAGATGAGGGCATAAATGCATGATGAAATTTGTGGGTCAAATCTAGAAGAAGTTTCCACCACAAGTGATGCCCTCAGTGTCTAGCATTCTTTTATCATGCAAGGATGGAGATCCTTCATGTTCAAGAGAGAAAGAACATGCAT
The DNA here is from genome assembly GCA_021442155.1 of Cymbidium sinense. Lineage (NCBI taxonomy): Eukaryota > Viridiplantae > Streptophyta > Magnoliopsida > Asparagales > Orchidaceae > Cymbidium > Cymbidium sinense. The sequence continues at coordinate 162,694,840 of CM038215.1, forward strand.
GCATGATATGAAACATACAACCATACATCTAAGGGGTTGCTAAATATTTTAATTATCTTATTTATGTCTTAGGCATTATGATGAGGTTATGAGTTGTTTAAAATTTAGTTATGAGTGATTAGTTGAGTAGAAACATTATTTTTATCCTAAGAGCCAATCAATCCAAGCCACATTAAATCATCAATCATTTAAGAAACTATAAAAGCATGCCATCCTAATGTAAACAATGTAAACAATTATATAAACTATCATAAAAAAAGAAAAAAACTCAAGAGAGAAAAGATTGGTTGTCAAGGTACTTATATAACTGGAATATGAAAGAATAATTATAATTGTATTAAATGCTATGGAGGTCTTCTTTCTTCATATCTCCATTTCTGAATTGGTTCCTTCTTTGATTTGGATGGTGGTTGCTTCAAAGGCATCATAAGGCACCTCAGGACAAAGCCTTCTAGCCACTGCTCATCCAAATCCCCCATAGCACTAATCCTAATTTTTATTGCAAAAATTACATTTATGTGGCAAAAGTAAATCTAACAACACTTACAAAATAGAGATTAGCTAAATAAACATATTATCCTAAGTATTTCTATTTACAATTTGGACATAGCACCCTACACATAGGTAACTAAGTCCACCAATCCTAACTTGGATTATGCTTTAAGATTTAAGCAACCTGCAAAAAGAGCATTCACATTTATTTTTAAGCATCCCTTAAGCATAATCTTCTACAAAAAAAATATGATTAAGCTAATATTGGCATATCGGTAAGGCATACACCCTAACATCCAATCTAAAATAATACATCATAAAACAAAACGCATCACATCATACACCATCTTAACTTAGAGCTAGAAGTGGTGACTTAATTCTAATGTGTATTAAGGCTTGTGTGGTAAGTCTTGTTAGGAATTAGTGTTGTATTTTTAAAGTGTAGAAGGATTCAATTTAACATGAAAGGTTGATTTCACTTGAAGTAGTTAAATTGATTTGAGAATTTTAATTTGTGTTGTCTTTTGTTTCATTTGATTACACTTAGCAACAAAGTGTTATAAAGAGAGGAAAAGATGATTTCCCTTTTTCATCCCTACCTTAAGTCACTTACTAAAATATATTAATTTGATTTAGTTCTTTTTAGTGAATGGGTTATTAAATGATTTAATTAATCCTAAGTTTAGGTTCACTTTAAATATTCCTATTCAAAATGAAAGGCATCATAAGATTAATTTAATTCAATTACTGCCACATGACATATAATTAAATCATTTTTTCCATCACATGTAACATGCATATGATTTAATCCAAAGTGTATCTATACATGCAATATATTTTAGCACATTTAAATGATGAATGTATGTGTATGTTTGGAATTTATATTTTATTTGATTGAATTATTTATACATATTAATTTAAAACTTTATCCAAATTCTTAAAAAAGGACATAATAATGAAATTAAATAGCCATGTGTCATTGTTAAACTAGGGAAGTGAGGTAATAAAATGACCTCTTTGGAGCTAGCTAAAGCCTCATATTCTCAGGATATCCAGATTATAAATCCATTTACATTCAAACATATGTAAATTCATATACATGAACATAGGAAGTAAGCCCAAAATTATATGGCTAATTAATTCAACCACTTAGTCAATTATGAATGCATGCAATTTTAACATAAAATGGGATTTTCATTCACTAATCACATATACATATATACATATAAATATACAAACATATAGGCAAGTACATGTTGTTCTTAAATCAGGAAAGTGAGGTAATCAAATGACCTCCTTGGGGTTAAAATAAAGCCTATTCTGGATGTCCACATATAATTGCTTTTCTTGGACACACATGGATGTATACGTAAATGAGGGAAAGAAAACCATGCAAATATTGTATATTTTTTATTGAATCATTTATTTATATGAATTAAAGCTCTATCCAAATTCTAAAGTTGAAATACATAAGAGTGAAATCAAATGGGTACATGCCATTATTAAACCAGGGAAGTGAGGTAATCAAATGACCTTCTTGGGGCTAGCTAAAGCATTGTGTTCAGATGTTTAGACTATATACCCATTACCATTCAATCTTATATAGATCAACACAGGAATAGAGGAAAGAGAAAACATTCATACACTTAAGCTATAAGCACATGCATTTCATATGTATTTATAACTAGCATCAAAACACATATTGTTATTCATTTATAAGCTTTTCAAAAATACATTTTGGATTTAATAGTTATAATAGCCACACATATATTAGATTAAATCAACACATGCAAGCTTACAAAAAGGAAATCCATTATCTTTTACTTTAATTTGAAAAGATGAATGCATGAATTCAAATGACATACCAAATTTAACAAGATTGTAAATAGTACAATTTAATATAAGCATGTGATTCATTCAACCGAACTAGTTCTTATGGACAACAAATCAAATAAGATAATTTAAAGCAAACCAAAGCTTCTTTCATAATTAAGTTTTGTATTTGATTTTATTTAAAGATGAAAAGTGAAATCATCACTTGTTATGTTAAACCCATTCCCACATTAGTAATTTGATTTAATTTAAGGAAATGTTATTAAGTTGATTGTATGAGTTAATTAAGTTGAAACTTTAATTAGATGAATTAATTACCATTACCTATGTCACCTTAAAGTAATTAACTAAATAATTATGGGACAACATGATATGCATGGAAAATAAACTTGCAATGATCCTAAGAAATAAAAGGGGCCTAATGTAATTAGCTCATGATTAATAGTTAACTAGATTAAAGGACTTAATTAATTACTCTTATGGTTTTCCCACACATATGGACTAACCATAATTTTATTAAACTCTTTTAGGTTATTAAACCCCTAAAGATTTACCCCATGGTTTAATTAATTTAGCTCTGATGTGATTATGATTTCAATTTGATTATGATGATTAATTAGTTAAATCTTAAATTTATTTTAAAAGGGTGAAATGAACTTAGGAAAGGGGTCCCAACCCTATTCCTTAGTTTACTTACTGTTGAACAATGATTAATAAACTTAATTAACTAATTTATTATTATTCATGGGATTAATTAATCATTAATTAACTTAAAAGAGTAGTTAAGGTTTAATTAATCAATTTTCCTAACTAAGTAAGAAATAAATCCTAAGAAAATCATGAGAGGTAGAGGTCATCCCATTAAATTAACCGACAAAATTTGGGATAAATTGCTCAAGTAATTAAGAAGTAATTAAGAAAATTAATTTTGTAATCAAACCTTAATTACTATTTAAAATTAGTTAAGATCATTTTTAATTAATTCTTTGATTAAATACCTTTAAAATGAGTATTTATTTGCATTTTTTTATTTCTCTATGATTTTTTATGATTTTTAGAAGTTTTAGCCATTTAAAAAGATCATTTAAGCCTAATTAAAGCATAATCCTATTAATGCCACATGGCGCATTGACACAGCATGCTTTCCACATGGCGTGCTGACACGACAAGCTTTCCATGTGGTGCCGCAGGATTGGCTACTTAAACTTATCTGACTTAGTGCCTACCGTGAAGCTTTTCTCATCCGCTTGATCTAAGATCGATGACTATGATTAATTCCAAAGCTTAATAGGATTAAATCAATCTATCAATCTAATCATCATCTATTTTGATCATGTGGAAGGGGTGGGTGATCTAACATCACATGAGTGCTGGAGAATGGAGTTCATCCACCATTGCTCACTTAATTCAAGCTTACTCAAGCTCAGATCAACTCCAAAAGGATCCCACACCTTCAGGACATCAATCAGATAGGATCCAATGGTCAAGATCACATGAGATACAAGTTTTCTTAAAATGCTCCAACCCATTTTTGCCTAAAGATCAATTTTGGAAGCATACCTCACAGGAGCTCAAGATTGATGGATCAAATGATTGAGGAAGCTTCATCTAGTCGAGATGAAGCCTTGTTGAGCAGTAATTTGATCAATTCCTTGATGTTTGCTTGAAAGGCCATGAACCAATTATATAGAACTTGACTTTGATCGAAGTCCCACCTTCGGGCTTAAGAAGCTTGGGAGATAATTTATTCTTGCTCAATAAGGCCCAGGGAAGGTGCGTGCAAAGTTAATTTGAGTTTGAAAGAGAAATGGATAAGTTTGGTCAGAAATGGGAGTGTCTTATTTTGAGACAGACGAGAATGGCATTTTTTGATCGAGGAACAAGCTTGGGAGCTTAGGGCATGGCTCTAGTGGCTTATCTTGGGTAGCTAGGGATATCAGAATTATTTTTGTGTGTGTTTCAATGGAAACAAGGTGATGTTGAGCTTTTATTGGTCGTCCGACCATCTCAGGGAGTCGTGGGAGGCAGAGAGAAGGTGAGCTAGCTCATCTTGGTTGGTTGAAGGTGTTGAGCTGGCTGCCAAGGAGGAATCGTATGTGTCCTATGGATTCCAAATGCTCCAATGGGGAGAGTGAGGTGATTTCACCTCCCATGGGTCATGGTCATTTGAACTACCCCTTGGATTAGGTTGGGCAGTGTCTTAGGTTCTTAGGTGTACCATTAGGAGAGTACCAAGTGGCCAAGAAATGGAAATGACCACTTACATTGATGATTTATCTCATGTGATGCCCTTGACCCAAGGGTAGAATGATCATTTAGCATTGGATGTGTTTTGGGAAGAATTGAAAAGAGTCAAAAGTGGGTTAGCCCAAATTTCAACTCAATTTGAGTTGATTTGGTTAGGTTTGGCTCAATTTGACTCATTTTGGTCAAATTGGGTTAGGTTGGGTAAAGTTGATCAATTGGTCAAATTTGGTCAAAATAAGGGTTGTGCCAAGTTCATATGATTTTTTGGGATGTCTTGTTCAATTGATTTGGTTTAGTTTGGCTCATATTTGATTTTGGCTCATTTGAATTCATTTGGGTAAAATGTGTTAAGTTGACTAATTTGGCCAAATTGGCCAAATTGGCTTTGGTTGGGTGTTGGTTTAGGTTTAGTTGACCCATTGAAGATGATTGTAGGCTTTGGTTTCAATTAATTTGGATTTGGTTTTGATTTAGGCCAACTTGAACCTTTAGGTCAATTTGGGCTAAGTAGGTCAATTGAGTTTAATTGGGTCTAATCATGACTTTGGTCAAGTTCAACAATCATTTTTGAATGAATTTGAGCCATTAGTTGAAATCAATTTGGTTAATATTTTGATTTGACCTAATTTAGTCTTTAAGGTCAATTTGGGTCAACTTGGGTTAAGAGGGTCAATTCAATTTGGTTTGACTCAATTAAAGGTCATGTCATATTCAAATATTGATTTTGATTTGGTATGAATCATTAGTTTCAAGGGAATTAGCTTAGGTTGCAATTTGGTTAGTTTGGGTCATATGGGTTAAGGGGTTGACTAGGTCAAATGACCAAGCTGACTTGGTTTGACCCAATTTATGACAATTGATCAACCTAGGGAGATCTGCAATCATGATGGGAGGTTTAGTTCAGCTTGGTTCAATCCAATTTGGGTAGGATTAGAACTTGGCCCAAATAAGTCAAATTGGCCACTTTTGGTCAAGTGGACTAATTGGGTTTAGTTGGCTTGATTTTTTGTTGAGTTTGATTTAGTTGAGTTTATATATGGATTTGGGATTGATATATAAATTCAAAATTGCTTGGGTTCAAATGGGTTTTGGATCATTTGAACATTTCAAGTCAAAAGGGTTAAGTTGGGTTTGACTTGGGTTGATTTTGGTTTGGCTTGATGATTGTATATTTCATTTATATTTGTGAATATGATTGAAGGTATGATTGATTCATGAGAAAATCAATTGAATTTGGGTTTTGGAATGAAAACATTTGGCTAAGTCCATGGAATTGGGTCATGTGGTTTAGGTTTAGATTTTGATTTGATTTGATTTAGTTTTGATGAATTAAATGCATATTTCATTTAAGTTTGAGAAGATAATTGAATGTATGATTGATTTATGAGAAAATCAATTGAGTTTGACTTGATTTGGATTAATATTTGGCTAAGTCCATGGATAAGTCATCTTAGGGGTTTTGAATTAATTATATTTAGTTTTGATCATTTGAATGTAGATTTGGTTTATATTTAGGAAGATGATTGAAGATATAAATTGATTATGACAAAATCAATTGATTTTGGATTTATTTGGATTAAGATTTAGCTAAGTCCATGGGATAGGTCATATGATTTAGGAAGGGTTTCAAGTTTGAATTTTATCATGGGTTTTAATCATTTGGTTTTAGAATTTGTGTTAGATTTCAATTTGAATTTGATGTTTGAATTGAACTTGAAGTTTGGTTTGAGAAGGTGAACATGGATTGGAATTGGGTTGTAGGGTAGGTGGATTATCCTAATCCCTAAGGCATAACCTAATCCTACAGTTAACCCTTCTAAGTCTTTAGGCTAAGGTTAAATATTTACATAATTATTAGAAGTTTCTTATGACTAGAGAAGTCTTATTGTCTAGAATACTCCTAAGTCTAAGATGGGAAGATTGAATCCACACTCCAAAAGTGAGGTCAATAGGCCATAGGCTCCATAGTGTTGCCCTTGGAGATAGATGTTTGGCAAACCGAAGCAAAGTTTCACATTATAGGCATTGATACATATTTCAATGCTTTTTTTGGGAGACCATGAATATAAGAGAACAACATAGTTCCATCCTCTCTACATCAGTGTATGAAGTTTGTGAGAGGTGGGATTGTCTGCTGTGTCAAAGGAGATCTTAAGCTATTTACAATTCACGAGGTCGGCATATATGAGGATGCGGCTTACTACCTCCCTCAAAATTAACAAGTCTATTTTCGTGAACTTGGCTAAAGTTTTAAAATAAAAGAAATATAAAAATAAAAAGAAAATGAAAGAGAAAAATAAAAAGAAAAGAAAATAGAAAATGAAAAAGAAAATAAAAGGGAGTGGAAATATACTTAGAGGAGGATGTGGAGCTTGGCATTGGATTCCACCTACAGTTCATTATTCCATTTGAACATATGGGTAGGATGACCTGACCTCCACAAGGCAGAGGAAGAGATCAGTTCAGAGGCAGTCCAGGGGGTGGAAAATCTCCTTATTGGCCAGCTAATAGAAAATATGTCCCAACTACCAGTAGTACACCTGCTATCAATATAGACCTAGAATCTAGTTCATAGGATGAGTCTTATATGGTTAGCACACCAGCCAACTCTTCTCAAAAGTAGATTCCCTTGGAGGTGACACTTGAGGATGAAGATCTTCCAAAGCAAAGCATAAGTGTATATATGTGAAACAATTAGGCATCAGTTGGGAACCTTAGCTCTAACCTGACTTTCCTCTCAAAAAGTTAAGAGTTTGGTAGTTAAGAAAGCCCTAAGTCATCCACATGTGTGAATAATTAGAGGTTCTTTCTGGGAGCATCATCCTCAAGTCAAGAAGTTGATGTAAAACTTGAGGATGATTCATATAAAGATTTAATAGAATTATCTTAAAATCGGTACTTATCATCGTTCATAATTTAGCAAAGAAAGGGTTAATCGCACATACTTGGTCAAAACATAGTCGACTACTGGAAGAGAATGTAAAAGCTCTCAATCAAGACTAGGAATTAGGATTCAATACATTGGGTCCAAATGTTGATGATTACCTAGTGATTACCAATCATTTGGAATTTGATAGATTCTTTTCAAATCACATTAACTCATATGAGGAGTTGTGCTTAGAAACATCAGATGATCTAGATGATTTTAAAGTCAAAGATGCACTGCCAGAGTTCAAAGAAGAGATCAAGTCAACATCAACAAGCTTAAGGAAATCAACTTAGGAACTGAAGAAGATCCACGCTTGACATACATCAATTCTTTATTAAATGAAATTGAAACAAATTACTTAGTTAGGTTATTGACTAAGTTTAAGGACTGCTTCGCATGGAGTTATAAAGAGATTCCTAGATTGGCTTCTGACATAGCGGTCCATAAACTAATAATAGATCTAACTGCTAACCCTATCAAGCTCCTAGATGCATGTGATTAGACAGAACAATAATTTATGAAGTCAAGAAACTAATCGATGTTGGCTTCATCTCGAGGAAAAATATCCTACCTAGTTAGTCATGTCCCCAAGAGAAAGAATGGCCAAATTCAGATATGTGTCAATTTTAGGGATTTAAATAAGGCATGTCCAAAAGATGAATTTCCACTTCCAATCTTGGAGCTGATGGTGGACATTTCCTCATCTGATGTAGTCTTCTCTTTCATGGATGGCTCATCTAGATATAACCAGATAAAGATGGCCCTTGAAGATGAAAGAAACATTGCTTTTAGAACCATGATCAGAATCTATTGCTATAAGGTCATGCCTTTTAGAATTAAAATGATAATGTTACATACCAACGGGCTATGACTCAAATCTTCGATGAACTCATTCATCATTAAGTTGAGTGATATGTCAATGATCTCATGGTCAAAAGTAGAAAAAAAGAAAGACCATCTCTTTGACTTGAGAGTAGTTTTAGAGCAGGTAAGATAATGAAACCTCAAAATGAACCCTCTAAAGTGTACATTCAGGTGAAAATTCCTTGGGTTTGTTGACACTGAATAAAATTGATCCGGGATGATCAAGGCTATATTAGAAAAATGCCACCCCATTAAAGTTTAACTCAACTGATCATTCCAAGGCATGATATCTAAGATGTTTATATATCCAACTTATCAAGAAGATGTCAGCCATTCTCAACACTTATCAAAAAGGATGCCAAGTTTAGGTGGGATGATAAGTGTGAGCATGCCTTCAAAGACATCAAGCATTACCTGATGTTGCCACTAGTTTTAATGACTATCTCAAGCGCCAAACTTTCACTACTACATTGACGACTCCCTTTTGTTGGCCAAAGCCAATAATGGAGGGAAGGAAAACACCCTCTACTACCTCAGCCATTGTCTAATCCCTGTTAAGGCTAATTATCCACCCATTGAAAAGCATTGCCTAGCTTTAATCTTTGCATCCCAAAAGATACAATAAAATGTGCTTCCTTATAAGTTGAACTTAATCTCTAGGATTAATCTAATACAGTATCTCATGACACAGCTGACTCTATCCAGATGGTTGGCACAATGGTCCATGGTCCTCTCACAGTTTGACATTACCTTTATACCCCTCCATGTGGTGAAAGGACAAGCACCAGGAGATTTTTTAATAGCACACCCACTTCTGCAGACTCTCTGCTTAGTGATTATCTCTCCGATGAACAAATCATGAACTTAGGGGATACTAGCATTCACCGCAGGGAGATGTACTTTGATGGTGTGAATTCTTCTCAAAGAGGAGAATAACCATAATACTATTCTAGGAAAGGCAGGGGTAGGAATAGTTCTCTTAACTATAGACTGAGATGTGATGAGATTCTCATATCATCTATCTAATCCTTGCACCAACAACGAAGCCAAATATGAGGCTCTGATTACTAGTCTGGAGTTAGACATTACTTTAAGCATCCAAAACATCAACATCTTCAGGGATTCTCAGCTAGTTATTAACCAATTCGTTGGGTCTTATAAGGTTATTAAAGCCCAAGCTCCATCACTACCACAAGTACACTATGGACTTGTTGGCCCAAATCCTAGAGATTACCATTTATAAGATTCCTCAAGGAGAGAACACCATAGTGTATTCTTTAGCCAAGCTTGCTAAGGAGTTGGCAAGTCTAAAAGATGAGTCCATATCAATAAAGGTCCAAAATAGACATGTCTTATCTCTTATTGATAATGAACTCATCAAAAAATACTCTCTTGTGGATGGTGTCTTGTACTGGTAGTTTTTTGATCATATGTGGTTATGTAGTTTAGACAAGCATGAAGCTTATAAGATCATGACCGAGGTACACTCAGGATTATGTGGAGCCAACATTGATCTAAAGATGAAAGCCAAGATCAAGAGACTAGGATACTATTGGACGTCGATGATCAAAGATTACATGGATCTGTGGGAGATTCCACCAATGTCAAATACATGGTGTGGTCTTACACCAACCACCCAACATTTTACATCCTACATTTGATCATATGATTTTGGGCGACATAATGGGTCCAATTGATCCTCATTCTTCCAAGGGTCATCAATTCATCTTAGCTACTACTGACTACTTTTTCAAATGGGCGAAGGCAATTCCACTCAGAGAGGTCATGGCTTAGCATGTGTTCCAATTTTTTAAAAATCCTATCATATATAGGTTCAGAGTGCCTCGATGAATTATATCTGATAATGTCATTTCATTCAAGATCACCGAGATCAAAAACTTTGCCTAAAGACATAGCATAGATTTGGGATATTCTACCAACAACTACTTGAGGAAAAATGGCTCAGTTGAAGTCCTCAACAAAACTCTCATCCAAATACTGAAGAAGACACTCAACAACAACATGCGATAGTGGCATGAGTAGTTAGTTTAAGCTTTTACCACAACATATATAACAATTCAATCTACACCTTTCTTTCTTAGTATATGGGTCTCAAGTCATTCTACCATTAGAGTTCAACTACCATCTCTAAGGATAGTAGCAGTAGAGAAGTTGCAATTAAGAAGAGCTAAAAGATTCGGAGGAGAGATGCCTGTGGGAATGACAAACCTTGAGTTGTACAAAGCTAAAATGATTCAAGATCATAATAAGTTGGTCCATCCTAGAGCTTTTCAAGTAGGAAAGCTTATTTTAAAGGAGATGATTGTCATCATAAGATGGGAGGCAAGTTTGAACCCACTTGGGAAGGGCCTTTGCTATAGAGAAGGCCTATCTAGAGGATCTTATCCTTATTAATCATAGCATCAATGCTTCCAATCAATTTTTTAAATATTATAAATCATTTGAAAATAATTATCATTAATGAAAATTCCATTTCAAATTCAATCTCTTCCAAGTTGAATGTATTATTATTTGTGAATCTTCCACGATGTGTTTAGGGTACGTGTAAGAAACCCGAGCGGCATCTTATTTTTCATCGACACAACACAAATACAAACTACACACAAACATATAAAATAAATACATATGTTTTATCTTGGGCTACTCCGAGTTGGGATAAAGCCCCCAGTGACACTCACTCAGTAGCTACTCTAGGTTGGCCTGACGTGTTACCTTGCTAGTGTGTCGCTCGATTGGTCTTCTTGCTTTGAAAGATGTAAGTCTGCAATACTTTCCTTGGCCACTGAAGATTTGGAGTTTATTTGTTTATGTGGGTAAGCTACCTCATGTTGGCTTCCTTTAAGAGGATGTGAGTGTGCTACGCTTTCTTCTTAGATTAACCTTCATGCACTGACTGGGTTGAGTATATTTGAGGTTTAAGATAAGTCCCGTAGCAGCTCCTTCCCTCTTGACTTCTTTAGTCTGGGTCCAATTCTTCCTCGGGGCCCCCTGCTTAGTAGTTCCTCTAAGATTGATAGATATGGCGAGATAGATTGTCCCGATGATCGGCCTTAAGAAGTTGTATGCCTACACGCTTTCTCATTGATCCACATTGCACCTTAGGTTGGTTCTAACTATGCTAACAGATACACTACTCATGCTAATGGATACACCTTAGGTTGTTGGTTCTCACACCTTAAGATAAACCAATCATGGCAGATGTAAGTCTGTTATACTTTTTTCCTTAAGTTGGCCATCATACACCTATAAGCTTTCTTTTCCAGGCCTTCGGATAATGCCTTAGTAGCACCTCCCTTGTGGGCACTATATTTGGATCACATCCTTTGCGATGCCATTTAGACACTACCTGGGTTAATAGATTGGAGCCTCTTTCCCGTAATTATGGTTAAAGAATCTATTATGTGGATGTGTAGATTCTCCCTTGGTCCAAAAAATTTGAGATCGATCAAGGCTGACATAGCCTCTTATAAGTGTGGTCCCTCGCACACCAATATGATCCACGCAAACATATAAACAAAATATATTACCTTGTGGGTTAGAAGGACACCCTTAACGGTACCTTTTCCCAAGCAGGCATCCTATCTTTAGGGCAGTATTAGCAAAACTATCTATAGGAATTGTCTGACTACTCCTTAGTTGATATAAGTCCCCAACAACATTCACTCAGTAGTCGTCCCTAAGTTGGGTTTGATTTGTTGTGCAACCAACAAGTCACCCTAGTGGTTATTCCTTCCTTTAGAAGATGTAAGTATGCTATGCCTTCTTCCTAGCACAATCGTTGTACACCGAAAGGCAACCCCTTAGGTTGGCTAGCTATACCCCATAGCTAGTAGACTATTCCTTTAGATTCATAAATCTGAGATAGGATAAGTCTGATATAGCCTCTTCTAAGTGGGTCCATCGTACATTGACATGGTCCATAAATTAAATCTATCAAATTTAATTGAGTTTACATCCCCAACGGATATGCCCTCAATTCAAAATCAAACCAAACCAAACAAATCATATTAAATCACATGAAAGTAAGATAAAATTAATCCTAATAACTTTTAAGTTGACATAAGTCCCTAGTAGAATTCACTCAAAAGTCGCCCTAAGTTAGGTTCAAATTGTTGTGCATCCAACAGGTCACCCCAGCGGTTGTTCCTTGCTTTAGAAGATGTTAGTCTACTACTATGCCTTATTTCTAGCACAGCTATTGCACAATGAAAGGAAACCCCTTAGGTCGGCTAGCTCTACTCAGCAGTCAATAGACTATCACTTTGGATTTGTAAACCTAAGAGGTCTAGGCTGATATAGCCCTTCTCAGTAGGTCCAACAGACACTGACAAGATCCATACATTAACTCAGACTAAATTAAATCTAATTTGATTTTCCTTAGTGAAGTTAACACATCCTTCTCCCCAGTGGAGCCCCAAATCATATATAAACAAGTTAAGAAAAAAAAAATTAAATTCAAAACCAACCTCTCCAATGGAGCTAAATTAAACCAACTCTTCTAGTAGAGTCTAAATCAAAGAAATCCAACTAAACTTTTATTCCCAGCAGATACATCCCCAAACAAATCTATGAAATCAAACTGAAATCACAATCCCCAGAGGATAGCCTGAACCTGCTTCCATAGTGGATGGTTCATATACCCAATCCCCAGTGGACTCGAGCCCATATCTTTAGCAAATATGCCTCCACATCAATTAAAATAAAACAAATTAAAGTTGATTTGATCTAAATCAATGGTGGATTATAGATTCTTATCCCCAGCAAGACTTCTTTCCACAAATTATATAATGAAATCAAATTCAAACCTTATCCCAGGCAAATTTTCTTCTTCTATGCACTCGATATAGACCCCTCACATGTCATGTCCAATGCATGTGTGATCCCCTAGTGGATCTCCCTCCATGTCCTTGACATGGAATTCTCATTAAATCTTATCTCTTCTCTTATGCACACCTTTAATACTTCAACCAAAGGCCTAACAATGTATTCGTTCAAATTACATCATCTTAACATTGTAATAACCATTTTTTCATTTGTGATGGTGCAAGCTCAAACTAACTATACAATATCATGCTAAAAATGTTATAGTGTGAATTAACACACTATATTATATTATAATATATGATGTTATATAATAATCTACTACAATATAATATATTGTCAACCATTACACCTCCTTAGAATAACTTAAATGGAACAAATAATGAAATTATTTCAAAATATAAGTAATGTTCATTTTGGATGTAAAATTGTTATCTTTTATTAGAAATGGTACAAAATAGCATAATTTTGGTGTTGCTTCTTGGTGTGTGCCATGAATTTGGCCAAATTCTTCCATCTCAACCTTCAAATTAACATTTTTGTGAGCTTTGACCAAAAATATTATAATAAAAGTAAAACATACTAAAATGTATAATAACATTTAGTTACACACCACCACATTCATATATATGTGAAGTTATATTATTATGTACATTATATTTTAATATACATTCATAGAATATATTATCTTACATTACACCTTAAAATAAATCACTTTAAGCAAAAAAATTATAAAATTTGGTTGAAAAATGAACATTTATTATGGATGCAAAATTCCATTCTTTTGATTGAATGACACACTATAGCACACCCCAAATGATGTTCTCTAAAGCTTACCATAAATTTTGCCAAATCCCATCATCTCAACCAATAAATCAAAATTTTAATGAATTATACAAGTACAAACTCTACTACATCATACTATAACAAACTAAAATATGCTAAACAATAAGTAGTAATGCACAATAATATGTTATAATGCATGATGCTACATTATGTTATGACATCCTATATTATAATACACTATAACATATTATATTATATTATATCATATTGCATATCACATCAGAAAGGATTGCTTAAGATAAAAAATCATAAAAGTTGTCTAACCAATAAAAAATTATATATTTTAATTGTATCACTTACATATTTTAAATTGAAATAATACATTACGATGCCATACTATTATGAATTTGGCCAAATTCCACCATTTTAAGTCTAAATCAACATTTTTATAAATGAATGCTAGTGTAGCGATGTGATTGTAAAATACTAAATGAATTTAAAATGCATAGAATAATGTATTATGATATATTATGACATATGATGCTATACTATGCTACAACATATAATATTTATTTTGAACATAAAATCTTACTTTTTAGACTACAAGTGTCATAGCACACCTTTGGTACTACAATCTAATTCCCACTTCAAATTTAATAAATTTCATCATCTGATTTATTAAATCAATATTTTTATGATTTATATTAATATAGACTATAGGGCATAATACCATAATATACTAAAACATTTTAAAACATTTTATAATATCCAAAAACACATCACTACATGCTCAATTATATGATGCTACATTATACTATAATATATGGTATTATAAAATGTCTTAGGGTTAAGGTTTAGGGTATTCAAATCTTTAAAATTCAAGGGAAAGTATCTTGAAGACATTTTCTTTAGCTTCCATAACTATGTTAGGATTAGGTCATTCTATAGATCTACTCCTAATGACATATTTATTCAAGTTTTAGTGTTTAAGGATGGTTAGTTTGGTTAGTAGGGTTTAGGGTTTAGATTTGGGTTTAGGTTTTTTTAGGTTTTTAGAGTTTAGGTTTAGGTTTGTGGGGTTAGGGTTTAGATTTAGGGTTTAAGTAGGTTTAGAGTTTAGGGTTTTAGGTTTAGTTTTGGGTTGGAGGGTTTAGTTAAGGTTTAGGTTTAGGTTGGGTTTAGGGTAAGTCTGGGTTTTAAAATTAAATAAATCATAGGTTTAGGTTTATTTAGTTTTTTTTTTTTATTTTCTTTAGGTTTATTTTTTTTTATTTCTTTACTTTAGTTTATTTATTCTATAATTATTTATTTAGTTAGTTTTTTTTCAATTTTCTTCGGTTTATGATTATTTTAGTTGAGTTTATTTTATTTTATTTTTCCTGTTTTATTTTTTTTAGGTTTAGGTTAGCTTTTATTTTATTTTTAGGTTTAGCACAAAGTTTTTATCTTAGGTTTTCTTTAGTTTATTTTATTTTAGTTCATTTTAATTTATTTATTTTAGGTTTAGTTTAGGTTTAATTTATTTTATGTTTAGGTTTAGGTTTTATTTATTTTAATTTATTTTTTTAATTTTGAGGGTTTATCTTATTTTGTTTATTTTATTTTATTAGTATTTTTTTAGATTAGATTTAGGTTTTATTTTATTTCTTTAGGTTTATATTTTGGTTTTATTTATTTTATTTAGTTTTTATTTTATTTTTTATTAGGTTTATTTTATTTTTAATTTTTAATTTTTTTAAGTTTTTTATTCTTGGGTTAATATTATTTTTTTAGTTTAGTTTAGGTTTTTATTTTTTATTTTATGTTATTTTTTATTTTATTTTATTTTTAAGTTTAGGTTTAGGTTTTAATTTAGATTTTTATTTTATTTTATTTATTTAATCTTTATTTTTTATTTAGGTTTATTTAGTGGCCAAAGGTTTTAAGGTTTAGCCCATGGATGGATTGTGGTAATTAGGGTAGGTTTAGGGAAGCCCAGGTTTAGTGGTTGGGCCAGGTTTGATTTATGAGGTTTATGTTTAGTTTCAGAGTGGGGTGAGGTCAGTTTAGTTTTGGTTTAGAGTTTTAGTGGTTTAGGGTGGTTAAAGTGGTTTAGGTTTAGTCAGTGGTAGGGTGGTTGGGAGGTTTTAGGGTTAGGGTTTAGGTTTAGGGAGTGAGGTTAGATTTTTTTTATCCAGGTTTATAGGGTAGGGTTAGTTTAAGTAGTGGTTTAGAGTTTTTAAAAATTAAAACTAGACATTTTATTTATATTTTTTTATTTATTTTAGTTTATTTAGTTTATTTAATTTAGGTTTATTTTTTGTATAGTTTATTTTTATTTAGGTTTGGTTTATTTTTGTTGAGTATTTTATTTTTATTTTATTTTAGGTTTAGGTTTTATTTTTTATTTTATGTTATTTTAGGTTTTATTTTATTTTATTTTTTAGGTTTAAGTTTATTTTTATTTTGGTTGTATTTTCGTTTAGGTTTAGGTTTATTTTTTTATTTTATTTTATTTATTAGGTTTAGGTTTATCTATTTATTTTTAGATTTTAATTTAATTTATTTAAGTTTTTAGTTTAGTTTAGGTTTAGTTTATTTTTATTTATGGTATTTTATTTTTAGGTTTATTTTAGTTTAGTTTTATTTAGTTTTATTTTATTTTATTTTATTTTAGGTTCCTTTATTTTAGTTTCTTATTTAGGTTTTATTCTTAGGTTTATTTATTTTTAGTTTAGTTTATTTTATTTATTTATTTTAATTTTTTATTTTATCTTTAGTTTTAAGTTTTAGTTTAGGTTTTATTTTATTTTATTTTTATTTTTTTTATGTTTTTATTTTATTTTTAAGTTTTATTTAATTTTAGGTTTAGTTTTAGGGTTTAGGGATTTATTAGTGGTTAGGTTTGTGGTTTAGGGTTTAGTTTAGGGTTTAGTTTTAGGGTAGGTTTAGGTGTGGTTTTAGGGTTTAGAGTTTAGGGTTTAGGGTAGGATTTAGGGTTTGTTTAGGGTAGGGTTTAGGGAGGGTTTAGGGTATGGTGTGGTAGGTTTTTAGGGTAGGGTAAGGAGGTAGGGGCAAGGTGAAGGGTTATGGTCAGGTTTAGGTTTAGAGGTTTGTGTTTTAATGTTTAGGGTTTAGAGTTCAGATTTTTAACAAAATTAAGCAATGGAAGGTTTAGTTTATTTAGTTTATTTTATTATTTTTCAATGTTTATTTTTAAATTTTATTATTATTATTTATTTAGTTATTTATTTTTAGTTTAGGTTTTATTTATTTATTTTTTTAGGTTTAGGTTTATGTTTTATGTTTATTTTAGTTTATTTATCTTTATTTTTATTTTTTTATTTTTTAGGTTTAGGTTTATTTTATTTTATTTTTATGTTTAGTTTTTTAGGTTTTATTTTATTTATTTTATTTAGTTTAGGTTTATTTAGTTTATTTTATTTTATTTAGTTTAGGTTTAGGTTTAGTTTATTTATTTTAGGTTTATGTTTATTTTGTTTAGATTTAGGTTTATTTTATTTTTTTTTAGGTTTATTTTATTTTAGTTTAATTTTATTTTTAGATTTTATTATGTTTATTTATTAGGACTTTATTTTATTTTATTTTATTTTAGGAGATTTTCTTTATTTTATTTATATTTTATTTAGGTTTTTTGGTTTATTTTATTTTAATTTTTATCTTTATTTATTTTATTTTAGTTTAGTTTTAGTTTTAATTTATTTTATTTTACATTTAGGTTTAGGGATTAGGTTTAGGTTTATGTTTATTTTTGGTTTTATTCTTTAATTTTAATTTATTTAGATTTAGGTTTTATTAGTTTTAGGTTTTATTTATTTAGGTTTAGGTTTTAAGTTTTAGTTTAGTGTTTTGGGGTTTAGTGTAGAGGTAGGTAGGTTTTAGGTTTAGGGTTTAGGGTTTAGGGTTTAGAGTTAGTTTATTGTATATTTAGGGTTTAATCTTTGGATTAGGTTTAGGGTAGAGTTTGGTTTAGGTTGGGTTAGGTTTAACATTTTTTTTTTAATTTAATATTTGATATTATTATTATTTAACAAAGTAAAAGTTATTGGTTTATTTAGTTTATTTTATTTTATTTTAGTTTATTTTAGGTTTAGTTTAGGTTTAAGTTTTTTTCATTTTAATTTTACTTTTATTTTATTTTTATTTTTTTGGTTTAGGTTTTATTTTTTTATTTTAGGTTTAGGTTTTTTTATTTTTTTAGGTTTAGGTTTTAGGTTTTTATTTTAAGTATTATTTTTATTTTTTTTAGTTTTAGTTTAGAGTTTAGTTTATTTTAGGATTTAGGTTTTACTTATTTTAGTTAGTTTAGTTTATTTAATTTTATTTTAGGTTTAGTTTTAAGGTTTAATCTATTCTTTATTTATTCTTAGGTTTATTTTATGTATGTTATTTTATTTTAGGTTTATTTTATTTTATTTTAGTTTTAGTTTTTATAATATTTATGTTTTTTATTTTTATTTTAGTTTAGGTTTTATTTTTATTTTAGTTTAGTTTTTTATTTTTGATTTTATTTTATTTTGAAGTTTAGGTTTAAGTAGGTTTATATTATTATTTTATTTTATTTAGTTTTAGTTTATTTTATTTTTATTTTTTTAGGTTTATTTAGGTTTAGGTTTTAGCTTTTTTAAGATTTAGGGTGGAGGTTTGTTAGGATTAGGGTGGTTTGGGTTTTAGGGTTTAGGCTTTTAGAGTTTAGGGTTTAGGGTTTAAGGTTTAGGTTTTAGGGTTTAGGGTTTAGGGATTAGGGTTTAGTGTTTTATGGTTTAGGGTTTAGGGTTTAGGGTTAAGAGATTTTAGGGTTTAAGGTTTAGGTTTTAGGTCTAGGGTTTAAGTTTTATTTAGAGAAAAATTTATATTCAATATTTCTTCTTTTCAATTTCATCATGCAAGTAACACACTAAGTTTTCTAAGACACAAGCAATGATATAAATAAAAAAATGAACACGCATATAGCAAATGAAAAACCTTAGATAACTAGAACTATCTCTACTATAAAGACATAGTTCCATAAGCAACAGGTTGGATCGACAATTTTGCAATTTTTTGGTTCCACAGAACCACTCCTCTCGATTGGATCCAACATCATATCCCGGATCTCTCTCCACCACCACCATTGTTCACCACCACCTCCATATCCAAGCACCGTGATCCCCACCACCAATTTGCGATAATAGCCGTCTAGCCTCCATCGCCAGATCTAGAATGAGCCTGGTTGACGGTGATGCTCCGATCATCAAGGTTCTTCCTATTCTTAAAGTTTAGGTTTAGGTTTATTAGGTTTTAAAGTTTAGATTTATTTTTAAATTTATTTTGTTACTTTAGGTTAATGTTTAGTGTTTGGGGCATAGGGTTTAGGGTTTAGGGTTTGGGTTTATGGTTTAGGGTTTAAGATTTAGGGATTAGGGTTTTAAGGTTTTAGGGTTTATTTTTTAATTGAGTTTTATTTTTATTTTATTTTTTAGGTTTAGGTTTATTTATTTATTTATTTATTTTAGGTTAAGTTTTCAAGTTTTTATTTTAGGTTAATTTCTAGGTTTTATTTTTAGTTTATTTTATTTTATTTAATTTTACTTTAGGTTAAAGTTTAGGTGTATGTTTTATTTATTTTAGTTTAGTTTATTGTAGTTTAGGTTTAGGTTTATTTTATTTATTTTGGGTTTAGGATTTTTTTTTTAGTTTAAGATTTAGGTTTTATTATTTATTTATTTTTACATTTTATTTTATGGTTTATTTTTAAGTTTAGGTTTTTATTTTATTTTATTTTTGGTTTATTTTATTTTTATTTTATGTTTAGTTTTTATTTTATTTAGGATGTTTATTCTTAGGTTTATTTTATTTTTTAGTTTAGTTTAGGTTTTTATTTATTTTTTTTTATTTATTTTTATTAGTTTATTTTTTTAGGTTTAGGTTTTAGTTTAGGGTTTCATTTTATTTTATTTTATTATTTTATTTAGGTGTAGGTTTTTTTATTTAGTTTAGGTTTAGGTTTTTAAGTTATTAGGGTTTATAGTTTAGGGTTTAGGGTTTAGAATTTAGGATTTAGGTTTAGATTTAGGGTTTTTTAGGGTTTATTATTTGGTTTAGGATTTTAGGTTTTAGATTTAGTTAGTTTAGGTTTAAGTTTAGTTTCTTTGGGTTTAGGGTTTTAGTTGATTGTTTAGGGTTGGTTTAGTTTAGGGTTTAGGTTTAGGGTTTAGGTTTAATTTAGGTTAATAGTTAGTGTTTTTGAGTTAGGTTTAGGATTTAGATTATTTAAAAAAACCAATCTAGTCTTTTATTTAGTTTATTTTGATTATTTTATTTATTTTTTAGTTTATATTATTTTTTATCTTTATTTAGGTTTATTTTTTTTATTTTATTTAGTTTTGTTTGTTTATTTAGGTTTTTTTTTTTTGGTTTGGGTTTTTTTATTTTGTTTATTTTTAGGTTTAGGTTTAGGTTTATGTTTATTTTTAGTTTAGTTTTTTTATTTTTTATTTTTAAGTTTAGGTTTATTTCTTCTTAGGTTTAGGTTTAGATTTTATTTTATTTTTTGTAGGTTTAGGTTTTAGGTTTTTATTTTAGGTTTATTTTAAGTTTTTTATTTTTAGTTTAGGTTTAAGTGTATTTTTAGTTTGTTTTATTTTATTTAGTTTATGGTTTAGGTTTAGTTTATTTTAGGTTTAGGTTTAGGTTTTATTTATTTTAGTTTAGTTTTATTTTAGTTTAGGTTTATGTTTATATTATTTTGTTTATTTCAGGTTTAGGTTTTTTTTAAAGTTTAGGGTTTAGGTTTATTTTATTTTATTTTGAGGTTATGGTTGTTATTTAGTTTATATTTTATTTTATTTTTTGGTTTACTTTATTTTTATTTTACCTTTAGTTTTTATTTTATTTAGGATTTTTATTTTTAGGTTTATTTTATTTTATAGTTTGGTTTAGGTTTTTATTTATTTTATTTTATTTTATATTTTATTTTATTTTTAGGTTTAGGTTTAGGTTTAGGTTTTAGTTTAGGTTTTTATTTTATTTTATTTTTTTATTTTATATAGGTATAGGTTTTTATTTATTTTATTTTTATGCTTTATTTAGTTTGAGTTTAGGGTTTTAGGTTTTTAGAGTTTAGGGTTTAGGGTTTAGGGTTTAGGGTTTAGGGTTAGGGGTTTAGGGTTTAATGTTTAGGTTATAGGTTTAAGGTTGAGGTTTTAGTTTAGGGTTTAGGGTTTTTGGTTTTTTTTTTAACAGAGAACGAATTCATATTCAAAATTTCTTCTTTTCAATTTCATCAACCAAGTAACACACCAGTGAGGTAATCAAATGATCTCATTGGTGCTAGCTAAGGCCTCATGTTTCCGGGATGTCCAAACTATATACCCATTACCATTCAATCTTATATAAATCAACACATGAATAGAGGAAAGAGAACTCAACATTCATACACTTAAGCTATAAGCACATGCATTTGTTATGTATTTTAACATCATAACACATATTATTATTCATTTATAAGCTTTTGAAAAATACATTTGGATTTAATAGTGATAATAGCCATGCATATATTAAATTATATCAACACATGCAAGCTTACATAAAGGAAATCCATTTTATTTTACTTGATTTTGAAAAGATGGGTGCATGAATTAAAATGACAAACCAAATTTAACATGATTGGAAGAGGACAATCAAATATAAGCATGTGATTGATTCAACCAAACTAGTTTTTAAGGACAATCAAATCAAATAAGATTATTTAAAGTAAACCAAAGCTTCTTTATTAATTAAGTTTTGGATTTGATTTGATTTAAAAAGGAAAAGAGAAATCATCATTTCTTATTTTAAACCCATTCCCACATTAGTGATTTGATTTAATTTATGGAAATGAAATTAAGTTGATTTTATGGGTTTATTAAGTTGAACTCTTAATTGGAAGAATTAATTACCCTTACTTATGTCACCTTAAAGTAATTAACTAAATAATTATGATCCAACATGATATGCATTGAAAATAAACTTGCAATGATCAGTCTTGAGTCGATGTCGAAAATGGGAGCGTCCTATTTTGAAATGGATGGGAATGAAATTTTTTGATCGAGGAACGAGCTTGGGAACTTAGGGTATGGGTCTAGCAGCTCGTCTTGGATAGCTAAGGCTTTGAGGAATTATTTGTGTGCATGTTTGAGTGGAAATGAGGGGTTGTATACCCCCTTCATCTTGATCGGATGGTGGGATCAGGTTTGGCTTCTAGAGGCCATCCGGCCATCTCAGGGTGTCGTGGGTTACGGGGAGGAGGTGAGTTGGCTTAGCTTGGTTAGTTGAAGGTGTGGAGGTGGATGCTAAAGAGGAATCATGGGTGTCCTATGGGTTTGAAATTCTCTAATGGTAGGGCTAGCTGATTTCACCTACTATGGGTCATGGCCAACCCAACCACCCCTTAGGTCAGGTTGGACAGTGTCCTATGTGCCTAGGTGGACCATTCGAAGAGTACCAAGTAGCCAAGGAATGGAAATGACAACTTACATGGGTGATTTGTCTCATGTGATACCCTTGACCTAAGGGTAGAAGGATCATTTGGCATTGGATTTGATTTAAATTGATTTGAAATGATCCAAAAGTGGGTTAGCCCAAATTTCAAGTCAATTGGAGTTTATTTGGTTAGGTTTGCCTCAATTTGACTCATTTAGGTCAAATTGGGTTAGGTTGCTCAAGTTGACAAATTAGTCAAATTGGGTCAAACCAAGGGTTAAGCAAAGTTCATATGATTATTTGGGATGTATTGGTTCAATTGTTTTGGTTTAGTTTGGCTTAGATTTGATTTTGGCTTATTTGAATTCATTTTGGTCAAATGGGTTAAATTGACCAATTTGATCAAATTGGCCAAATTAGCTTGGGTTGGGTATTAGCTTGGGTTTAGTTGACCAATTGAAGATGATTGTAGGCTTTGGTTTCAATTAATTTGGATTTTGTTTTGATTTTGGCCAACTTGAACCTTTAGGTCAAATTGGGCTATGTAGGTCAATTGGGTTCAATTGGCTCCAATCATGGCTTTGGTCAAGTTCAACAATCAATTTGGAATGAACTTGAGTCATTGGTTGCAATCAATTTGGTTTATATTATCATTTGACCCAATTTGGTTTTTTAGGTCAATTTGGGTCAACTTGGGTCAAGAGGGACAAATGGGTTTGGTTTTACTCAATTGAAGGTCAAGTCATATTGAAATATTGATTTTGATTTGGTATGAATCTTTGGCCTCAAGGGATTTGGCTTAGGTTGCAATTTGGCTAGTTTGGGTTCATATGGGTTAAGGGGTTGACTTGGTAAAATGACCAAGTTGACTTGGTTTGACCCAATTTATGATAATTAATCAACCTAGGGTGATCAACAATCATGATGAGAGGTTTTGATCGGCTTGGTTCAATCCAATTTGGGTAGGATTAGAACTTAGTTCAAATAGGTCAAATTGGCCACTTTGGGTCAAGTGGACCAATTGGGTTTAGTTGGCTTTATTTTTGGTTGGGTTTGAATTAGTTTAGTTTATATATGGATTTAGGATTTATATATAAATTCAATTGTATTAACTTGGGTTCAAATGGGTTACGGTTCATTTGAACATTTCAATCAAAAAGGTTAAGTTGGGTTTGACTTGGGTTGATTTTGGTTTGGCTTCATGATTGTTGATTTAATTTATATTTGTGAATATGATTGAAGGTATGATTGATTCATGAGAAAATCAATTGAATTTGGGTTTTGGAATGAAGGAATTTGGCTAAGACTATAGAGTTGGCTCATTTGGCTTTGGTTTTGATTTTTATTTGGTTTGATTTAGTTTTGATGATTTAAATTTATACTTTTCATTTTAATTTGTGAAGATTTTTGAAAATATGATTGATTTATGAGAAAATCAATTGAGTTTGACTTGATTTGGAATAAGACTTTGCTATGTCCATGGGATAGGAATGATTTTAATTTAATTTGATATAATTTGATTTAGTTTTGATCATTTGAATGTAAATTTGATTTATATTTAGAAAGATGATTAAAGATATAAACTTATTATGAGAAAATCAATTGGTTTTGGATTGATTTGGATTAAGATTTAGCTAAGTCCATGGGATAGGTCATATGGCTTAGAAAGGGTTTCAAGTTTGGATTTGATCATGTGCTTCAATCATTTGGTTTTGAAATTTGGGTTTGGATTCAGATTTTAATTTGATGTTTGAATTAAACTTGAGGTTTCATTTTATAAGGTGAACATGGATTGGATTTGTGTTGTAGAGTAGGTGAATTATCCTAATTTCTAAGGCATAACCTAATCATATGGTTAACCCTTCTAAGTCCTTAGTCATAGGTTAAGTGTTTACCTAAATATTAGAATTGTCTTATAACTAAAGAAATCTTAGTGTCTAGAAGACTCCTAAGTCTGAGATGGGAAGATTGAATCCGCACTCCAAAAGTGAGGTCAATCGGCCTTAGGCTCTATAGTTTTGCCCTTAGAGATAGAAGATTGGAAGACTGAAGCCATGGTTCATATTATATACTCGGATATATCATTCAATGCTTTGCTTGGGAGACCATGGATACATGAGAACAACATAGTTCCATTCCTTCTTCATCAATGTATGAAGTTTGCGAGAGGTGGGATCGTCTACTATGTTAAAAGACATCTCAAGCCATTGACAGTTCATGAGGTCGGCATATATGAGGATGCGTTTTACTACCTCCCTCAAAATCAGCAAGTCTATTCTTATAAACTTGACCAAAGTTTAAAAATAAAAGATAAAGAAAATGATAAAAGAAGAGAAAAAGAAATAGAGAATAAAAAAGAAAATGAAAAAGAAAATATAAGGGAGCAGAAATAGGCTTGGAGGAGGAAGTGAAGCCTTACATTATATTCCACCCACAGTTTATTACTCCATTTGAACATATGGGTAGGACGACCTGACCTTCACAAAAAGAGGAAGAGGCCAGTTTAGAGGCAGTCCTAGGGGTGCAAAACCTCTTTATTTGCCACCTAATAAAAGGTATGTCCCAGTTACTAGGAGTACAGGTGCTATCCATAAAGACTTAGAACCTAGTTCATAAGATGAGTCTTATATGGTTAGCGCACCAGCCACCTCTTCTCAGTAGTAGATTCCCTTGGAGGTAACACTTGAGCCAGATAGTGATGAAGACCAGGTTCCAAAGCAAAGCATAAGTGTATCCAAGTCTATATGTGAAGTTGAGAACTTTATCTCTGACCCCACTTTCCTCTCCAAGAGTTAAGGGCTTGGTGGTTAAGGAAGCTCTTAAGTCATCTACAAGTGTGAAGACTCAGAGGTTCTTTCTAGGAACATCATCCTCAAGCCAAGAAGTTGATGTAGAACTTGTGGATGATTCATATAAAGATTTAATTAAATTACCTTTTGATTGGTACTTATTTTGTGTTCATAATTTATCAAAGAAAGGGTTAATCCCACATACTTGGTCAAAGCAAAGGTTAGGCTACTTTGAAAGAATATGGAAGTATAATTATAAAAGCTCTCAATCAAGACGGGACTAGGATTGATGAAGTCAAATGGATGATGGCGATTCGCTTATTACAATCATTTGGAATCTAATAGGTTCTTTTCAAATCACATTAACTCATATGAGGAGTTGTGCTTAGATACTTCAGATGATCCAGATGATTTTGAATTCAAATATGCACCACCAGAGTTTGAAGAAGAGATCAAGTCAACCATCGACGAGCTTAAGGAAATCAACTTAGGAACTGGAGAAGATCCACGCCTGACATACATTAGTTCTTTATTGAATGAAATTGAAACCAATGACTTATTTAGGCTATTGACTGAGTTTAAGGGCTGCTTTGCATGGAGTTATGAAGAGATGCATGGATAGGCTCTTGACATAGCGGTCCATAAACTAGTAGTAGAGCCTACTAGTAACCCTATCAGGTAAGCTCTTAGACACATGTGATTAGACATAGAACAAGTCATTTATGAAGTCAAGAAACTGATCGATGATGGCTTCATTCAAGAAGAAAAATACCCTACTTGGTTAGCCTGTGTCGTCCTAGTTAAGAAAAAGAATGTCTAAATTCACAATGCGTTGATTTTTGGGATTTAAATAAGGCATGTTGAAAGATGAATTTCCACTACGAATCCTAGAGCTGATGGTGGACATTGCTTCATCTCATGCAATATTCTCCTTCATGGATGGCTCATTTGGATATAACCAAATAAACATGGCCCTTGAAGATGAAAGAAACACTACTTTTAGAGCCTTGATTGGAATCTATTACTTTAAGGTCATGCCTTTTAGCCTTAAAAATGCTAGTGCTACATACCAGCAGGCAATGAATCGAATCTTCGACGAACTCTTTCATCATCAAGCCGAGTGCAATGTTGATGATTTCGTGCTCAAAAGTAGGGAAATGGAAGACCATCTCTTTTACTTGAGAGTAGTTTTCAAACATTTAAGATAATTTAACCTCAAAATGAATCCCCTGTAGTTTGCATTTGGAGTAGCTTTAGCTAAATTTCTTGGGTTTGTTGTCCGATACCATGGAATCAAAATCGATCTGGAGAAGATCAAGGCGATACTAAAAATGCCACCCACTAAATGTTTAAATCAACTAAGATCATTCCAAGGGTGGTTGGTATATCTAAGATGCTTTATATCCAACTTATTGGGAAAATGTCATCCATTCTCAGCACTTGTAAAATGGGATGTCCAATTCAAGTGGGATGACAAGTATGAGCATACCTTCGAAGACATCAAGCATTGACCCATTCTAGCCATATACGTATCCGGGAAAGCCACCAATACTTTACACTACTACATTAGAAGACTCCCTTGGTGCTTTGTTGGCCATGCCAATGATGAAGAAAATGAAAATGTACTCTACTACCTCAGTCGTTGTCTAATCCATGCCGATGCTTATTATCCACCCATTGAGATGCATTGCCTAGCTTTAATCTTTGTATCCCAAAAGCTATAACACTACATGCTTTCTCATAAGGTGAACTTAATCTCTATGATAAATCCACTATAGTATCTCATCACATGGCTGACGCTATCCAGACGGTTGGCATGATGGTCCATGATCCTCTCATAGTTTGACATTACCTTCTTACCCTCCGCGTGGAAAGGACAGCACTAGCAGATTTCTTAGCAAGCACACTTCCGACTCCCGCTAGTGATGATCTCCGATGAACAAATCATGAACTTAGGGATACTAGCATTCACTACTGGGAGATGTACCATGATGGTGCGGCTTCCTCTCAAAGAGGAGAAGAACCATAATCTACTATTCAAGGAAAGGTAGGGGTAGGAATAGTTCTCTTAACTCTGGACTGTGATGTGATGAGATTATCATATCATCTCACCAACAACAAAGCTGAATATGAAGCTCTGATTGACAGTCTAGAGTTATCTGTTACTCTAAGCATCCAGAACATCAACATCTTTGGGAATTCTCAGCAAGTTATTAACCAAATCACTAGGTCCTATAAGGTTATAAAGCCCAAGCTCCATCACTACCATAAGTACACCATGGAGTTGTTGGCCCAAATCCAAGAGGTTACCATTTATAAGATTCCTCCAGGAGAGAACACCGTAGCGTATGCTTTAGCCAAGCATGCTAATGAGTTGGCATGTCCAGAGGATGAGTCCATATCAATAAAGGTCCAAAATAGACATGTCTTATCCATTATTGATACTGAACTCATCAAAAAGTACTCTCTTAAAGGGGAGGTTACCATTGCAAAGAAGGATGAGGAGTTAGATTGGAGGCAACTATTCATGGATTACCTAAATAAAGGCAAACTACCTCAAGACAAGTCCTAAGCCCATTAGATTAGGTAGAGAGCACTTTCTTACACTCTTGTGGATGGTGCCTTGAGCTGATGGACTTTCGATCATATGTGGTTACGTTGTTTAAACAAGCATGAAGCTCGTAAGATTATTACTGAGGTACACTCAAGATTATGTAGAGCCAACCAATTTGGTCCAAAGATGAAAGCCAAGATCAAAAAACTAGGATACTACTGGTCATCGATGATAAAAGATTGCATTGATATGGCTGGGTGATGCCACCAATGTCAAATACACGGTGTGGTCCTACACCAACCATCCAACATTCTATGTCCTACATTGGCCTCATGGCCATTCAAGTGTTGGGGTACCAACATAGTGGGTCTGATTGATCCTCTTTCTTTCAAGGGTCATTAGTTCATCTTAGTTGCTACTAACTACTTTTTTCAATTGGGCAAAGGTGATTCCACTTAGAGAGGTCAGAACTTAGCATGTGCTCTAGTTTTTTAAGAATGATATCGTATATAGGTTTGGAGTGCCTCGATGAATTATATCTGATAGTGGTACTTCATTCAAGAGAACTGAGATCAACAACTTTTCCTAGAGACACAGAATATATTGGAGATATTCTACCATCAACTACTTGAGGGTAAACGGCTTAGCAGAAGCCTTCAATAAAACTCTCATTCAAATACTGAAGAAGACACTCGACAATAATAAGGGACAGTGGTATGAGTAGTTAGTTGAAGCCTTGTGGGCCTACCACACCACATATAGAACTACAACTCAATCTACTCCTTTCTCCTTAGTGTATGGGTCTGAAGCTATTTTACCATTAGAAGTCCAACTCCCACCACTAAGGATAGCTGTGGGTAGCAAGATCCAATAGAGTAGAATGCCAAGTTAGAAGTGCATGAAGGTTTGGAGGAGGGACACTTGTGGGTATGCCAAAACCTCTAGTTGTACAAAGATAAAATGATTCAAGCTCACAACAAGTTGGTCCATTTTAGAGCTTTTCAAGTAGGAGAGCTTATTTTAGATCTAAGGAGATCGATTGTTGCCCATCGTAAGATGGGAGGCAAGTTTGAACCCACTTGGGAAGGCCCTTTTTCCATAGAGAAGGCCTACCAAAGAGGATCTTATCAGCTTATTAAGCATAAGGGAGAGCACCCAATGCTTCCAATCAATGGGCTCTACTTAAAGAAATATTATAAATCATGTTTGAAAATAATTATCATCAATGAAAATTTCATTTTGAATTCAATCTCTTCCATGTCGAAAGTATTAGTGTTTGTGAATATGCCTCGATGTGATTAGGGTAGGTGTAAAAAACCCAAATGGTGTTCTAACCTTCATCGACACAACACAAATATAAACTATACATAAAAATATAAAATAAACACATACCGTTTGTCTTGGGCTACTATGAGTTAAGATAATGCCCCAAGTGACACTCACTCATTAGCTACTCTAGGTCGAATGACTAGTTATTACCCTAGGTGTCACCCTAGTGGTCTTCTTGCTTTGGAGGATGTAAGTCTGCTACACTTTCCTTCTTTACTTGGCCACTACACACCGACAAATGCCTTGTTAGTTTAGTAGGCCTTACTGCATGGCCGGTAAGCTACCTCATGTGGACTTTATTTAAGAGGATGTGAGTTTATTTCACTTTCTTCTTGGATTAGCCTTCATACACTAATTGGGTTGAGTATATTTAAGGTTTAGGATAGGTCCCTTAGTGGCTCCTTCCCTCTTGACTACTTCAAGTTTGGGTCTAGTCCTTCCTCGGGGCTCCCAGCTTAGTAGTCGCTCTAGGTCAGATAGCATCTGTCCCATTGACGTTAGGCTATCCTGATGTTCAGTACCACTTGGAAAGTTATAAGCCTACACGCTTTCTTTTTAGATTGATCATTGCACACCGATGGGCACCTTAGGTTGGTTGGTTCTCACTATACTGATGGATACACCACTCATGCTGATGGATACACCTTTGGTTGGTTGGTTCTCGCACCTTAGAATACACCACTCATGGTAGATGTAAGTCTGCTACACTTTCTCCTTGAGTTGGCCATCTTACATGTATAAGCTTTCTTTTCCAGGGCTTAGAATAATGCCCCTAGCAATACCTCCCCTATGGGCACTATATTTGGATCACATCTTTTACGACCCCATTTAGACACTACCTGGGTTACTATCGACAGACAGTTCCCCTTTCCTAATAACCACCCTGGTATAGAATTCTATGTGGATGTGATTCTCCCTTGGTCCAAGAATCGAGATAGGTCAAGGCCAACATATCCCCTTTCAATATGGTCTCTCACACACTAACAGGGTCCATGCAAAGATATAAACAAAATATATATTCACTTGTTGATTAGGAAGACACCATTAGCAATACCTTTTCCCAAGCATGCATCCTATCTTTAGAGTAGTGTTAACAAAACTCCCCATAAGAATCACCTGACTACTCTTAAGTTGATATAAGTCCCCATCAACATTCACTCAGTAGTCACCCTTAAGTCATGTTCTTTTTATTGTGCTACCAAAGTCACCCTGGTTGTTCCCTAGAAGATGTAAATCTACTAGACCTTCTTCCTAGCATCAGACACCAAAGCCAACCCCTTTGGTTGGCTAGCTCTACCCCATGGCTAGTACTATCCCTTTGGATTTGTAAATTTGAGATAGGACAAGTCCAACATATAGCCCTTCTCGGGTCCATCACAATGAAATGGTCCATAAATTAAATATTAAATTTGACCCACTCACATCCCAAAGGATATGCCCTCAATTTGAAATCAAACTAAACCAAAAAACCATATCAAATCACATGAAATGAAGATAAAATTAATTCTAACTACTTTTGAGTTGATAAAAGTCCCTAGTGGCATTCACTCAGTAGTCACCCTAGGTCAGGTTCAATTTATTGTGCATCCAACAAGTCACCGCAGTGATTGTTCCTTACTTTAGAAGATGTAAGTATGCTATGCCTCTTCCTAGCACAACCATTGCACATAGAAAGCCAACCCTTGGTTGGCTAGCTCTACCCCATAGCTGGTAGACTATCCCTTTGGATTTGTAAACCTGAGGTAGGAAAGGATTCCTTCAAGTGGGTTCATCGCACACGATAGGTCCATACATTAACTCATTAAATAAAACCCAATTTGATTTTCCTAGTGGAGTTAAATCACACCCTTCCCCGGAGCCCCAAATCATATGTAAACAAGTCAAGCAAATAAATCAAATTCAAAACCAACCTCCTAGTGGAGCCAAATTAAACCAACTCCCCAGTAGAGTCTAAATTAAAGAAATCCAACTAAACTCTTATTCTAGATACATCCCTAAATAAATCTATGGAATCAAACTCAAATCCCAATGTGGATAGCTAACCTTCTTCCCTAGTGGAAGGTTCATATACATCCCTCAGAGACTTGAGCCCATATCTCTAGCAGATATGCCTCCACATCAATTAAAACTAAACAAATTAAAGTCATTTCAATCTTAATCCCCGATTGATTATAGATTATTATTCTTAGCGGATCTTCTTTCCATAAATCATATAGCCAAATCAAATTCAAACCTTATCCCCAATAAATTTTGTTCTTCTATGCCCTCGACATAGACCCCTCGCATGTCATGTCCAATGTATGTGTGATCCGCTGATGGATCTCCCTCCATGTCTTTGACATGGAATTCTCATCAAATCTTATTTCTTCTCTTAGGCACACCTTTAATACTTCAATAAAAAGCTTAATAATGTATTTGTTCAAATTACATCATCTTAACATTGTAATCAACATTTTATGATTTATGATGGTGCAAGCTCAAACTAACTATACAATATCATGCTAAACATATATTGTGTGAATTAACACATTATATTATATTATAATATATGATGTTATATTATAATTTTCTGCTATAATATAATATATTATCTAACATTACACCTCATTAGAATCACTTAAAAGGAACAAATAATAAAATTTCTCAAAATGAATAATGTTCATTTTTGATGTAAAATTGTTATTTTTCCTATTAGAAATGGTACAAAATAGCATAATTTTGGTGTTGCTTCTTGTGTGTACCGTGAATTTGGCAAATTCTTCCATCTCAACCTTCAAAATTTTTTGTGAGTTTTGACCCAACTTATTATATAACAAAAGTAAAACATACTAAAATTTACAATAACATTTAGTAACACATCACCACATTCATATATATGTGAGGTTATACTGTTATGTACATTATATTTTAATATGCTTTCATATAATATATTATCTTACATTACACCTAAAATTGAATCACTTTAAGAAAAAAATTTATAAAATTTGGTTGAAAATGAACATTTATTTTGGATACAAAATTCCATTCTTTTGATTAAATGACACACCATAGCACCCCCCAATGTTGTTCCCTAAACTTACCTTAAATTTGGCCAAATCCCATCATCTCCTATAAATCAAGATTTTATGAATTATACCGGCAAACTCTACTACATCATACTATAACAAACTAAAATATGCAAAACAATAAGTAGTAATACTCAATAGTATGCTATAATGCATGACATTACACTATTATGACATCCTATATTATAATACACTATAACATATTATA
This sequence comes from Cymbidium sinense, assembly GCA_021442155.1. NCBI lineage: Eukaryota > Viridiplantae > Streptophyta > Magnoliopsida > Asparagales > Orchidaceae > Cymbidium > Cymbidium sinense. The sequence continues at coordinate 162,727,220 of CM038215.1, forward strand.
TTATATTATATTGCATATCACATCATAAGGGATTGCTTAAGATAAAAAATCATAAAATTATTCTAAATAATAAAAGACTATTTTTTTTAGTCGTATCACTTACATATTTTAAATTGAAACAATATATTATGATGCCATGCTCTACCGATTATGAATTTGGCCAAATTACGCCATTTTAAAGTCTAAATCAACATTTTTATAAACAATCCTAGTGTAGGCCTGAATAAATGATTATATAATACTAAAATAATTTGAAATGTGAAAATAATATATTATGATATATGATGTTATACTATGCTACAACATATAATATTTATTCAGAATAAAATCTTACTTTTTAGACTACAAGTGGCATAGCACACCTTTGGTACTACAACCTAATTCCCACTTGAAATTTAACAAATTTCATCATCCGATTTATTAAATCAATCTTTTATGATTTATATTAATATAGACTATAACAATACCATAATATACTAAAACATTTCAAAATATCTTATAACATCCAAAACACACATCACTACATGCTCAAATATATGATGCTAGATTATACTATATATGGTATTATAATTTGAGTTAGGGTTAGGTTTAGGTATTCACTCAAGGGAAAGTCTCTTAAAGGCCACTTTCTTTCCCATAGGCTATGTTTGTGGGTTTGTGGTTAGGTTGCCAGGTTTTAGGTTTAGTTTGGGGTTTGGGTTTGGGGTTTAGGTGTGGTTTTGTGGTTTGGTTTAGGTTTAGGTTTGGGTTTTAGGTTTTGGGTTTTGTGATTAAGGTTTAGGTTTAGTTTAGTGTTAGGTTTAGGTTTGTGGTTTAGGTTTTAGTTTAGGTTGTGGGTTTAAGTTTAGGATTTAGGTTTGTTTTAGAAGAAAATTCATTCAACATTTCTTCTTTTTGATTTCATCAACCAAGTAGCATCATAAGTTTTCTAAGCCACAAGTGATGACATTGATGAAAAAAGAGCACCCATAGAGCAGATTAAAAACCTTAGATAAGTAGAACCATCTCTATAATAAAGACTCAGTTCCATAAGCAATAGATCAGATCAATCATTCTTCGCCTTCCCATCAACCACCCCTCGTAGTGAGATCATCATATACCCGATCTCTCCCTCCGTCACTAGCACAACAATAACCTCCGTCGCTCCTCTTACCTCCATAACCACCGCTGCTCTAACCACCACCTCTAGATCCCTCACCACCACTATAATAATCGTGGCTTCAACTTTCGCCACCATAACTAGATCTAGAGCCTGGGCTTGATGGTGATGTTTCTGCTATCAAGATTCTACCCATATTAAGGTTTAGGTTACTAGGTTTCGCTTAGTGGTTTAGATCTATTGGGGTTTAAAGCAATAATGTAACTGAACGGTTTTAGGGTTTAGGGTTTGGGTTTAGGGTTTAGGTTTAGGGTTTGTTTGGGTATTTAGGGTTAGGGTTTAGGGGTTTTATTTAAGGTAGGTAGGTTTGGGGGGTGGGTTTAGTATTTAGGGTTTAGAATTTAAGATTTATTTTCTTTTCAAATTAAGTAAACTGGTAGGTTTAGGTTTATTTAGTTTATTTTTTATTTATTTGAGTTTATTTTATTTTATTTTATTTAGGTTTATTTATTATTTTTAATTAGTTTAGTTTATTTATTTTAAGTTTATATGTTTTAGTTTAGGTTTTATTTTAATATATTTTAAAGGTTTAAGTTTATTTTTTAGTTGAATTTTGTTTTTATTTTATTTTTTTTGGTTTAGGTTATATTTTTTATTTTTAAGTTTAGGTTTAGGTTTTATTTTCTTTTAGGTTTATTTTTAGGTTTTTTATTAGGTTTATTTTAGGTTTTATTTTTTAGTTTAGTTTTAGGTTTATTTTAATTTATTCTATTTTATTTAGTTTGGTTTAATTTATTTTAGGTTTAGTTTAGGTTTTATTTATTTTAGTTTAGGTTTAGTTTATCTTTGTTTTTGTTTTATTTTTTTATTTTAGGTTTAGGTTTTTTTTTTTATAGTTTATGTTTTATTATTTATTCATTTTTTTAGGTTTTTATTTTTATTTTTTAGGTTTTAGGTTTTATTTTATTTATTTTATTTTATTTTAGGTTTATTTTATTTTCTTTTATATTTAATTTTATTATATTGGTTTTTATTCTTATGTTTATTTTATTTTTTATTTTAGTTTAGGTTTTTTCTTTATTTATTTTAGTTTATTTTTATTTTTTATTTTATTTTAATTTTAGGTTTATTTTAATTTTAGGTTTTTTTATTTTATTTATTTTATTTTCTATAGTTTTTTTATTATTTTTAGGTTTTATTTTAGTTTTATTTTAAGGTCTGGTTTAATGTTTATTAGGTTTGGTTTTAGTATTTAGGCTTTTATTTGGTTTTAGTATTTTTTAGTTGGGTTCATCAGTTTAGGAATTAGTGGTTTGGGGTTTGGGTTTAGAGTTTTGGTGCCTAGTTTAGGGTTTAGATAGGGTTTTAGGATTTTAGGTTTAGAGTTAGGGAAGATTTAGGGCAGGTTTAGAACTTTGGGCTGCCAGTTTAGGTTTGGCATGTCCAGTATTCAGTGGGTTCATTTCAGGGTTTTAGGGCTGTAGGTTTTAAGTATTAGGGTTTAGGGTTTATGGTTTTAAGGATTATGGTTTAGGATTTATGATTTAGTGTTTTATAGTTTAAGGTTTAGGGTTGAGGTTTTATGTTTTAATGTTTAGGGATTTGGGTTTTGGTTTTAAGTTTAGGGTTTAAGTTTTTTTACTTAAGGTTTAGGGTTTAATGTTTTTTTAATAGAGAACAAATTTAGATTCAACATTTCTTCTTTTTGATTTCATCAACCAAGTAGCACCCTAGGTTTTATAAGACATAAGCATGATAAAAAAAGTCCCTTAGAAAATAAAACCCCAGATAAGTAGAATCGTCTCTACTATAAAGACATATTGTAGATCATCAATTCTTCATCTCTAACCACCGCCTCAGTAGCTAGATGACCATCATATCCTAGATCTTTATGAACTCCATTTTTTTAGGTTTTATTTTATTTTTCGTGTTTAGGTTTTAGGTTTTTATTTTAGGTTTATTTTTAGTCTTTATATTTTTTTTAGGTTTATGATTATTTTTAGTTTATTTTATTTTATTTAGTTTAGGTTTAGGTGTAGGATTTATTTATTTTAGTTTAGTTTATTTTAGTTTAGGTTTAGCTTTATTTTATTTTGTTTATTTTAATTTTATTTTTGGTTTGGAATTTTTTTAGTTTAGGATTTAGGTTTTATTTTTTTTTATTTTTAAGTTTTGTTTTTCATGTTTATTTTTTAGGTTTAGGTTTTTATTTAGTTCTTATTTTATTTTATTTTATGTTTATTTTATTTTATTTTATTTAGGTTTTATATTCTTAAGTTTATTTATTTTTTTTAGTTTAGTTTAGGTTTTTATTATTTATTTTAGTTTATTTTTATTTATTTTATTTTATTTTAGGTCTATGTTTAGGTTTTAGTATAGGTTTTTATTTTATTTATTTATTTATTTTATTTTTATATTTTATTTAGTTTATGTTTAGGTTGCTAAGTTTTTAGGGTTTAGGGTTTAGGGTTTAGGGTTTTAGGGTTTTGGATTTTGGGTTTTGGGGTTTTGGGTTTTAAGGTTTTAGGGTTTTTTTTTAAATTTTGGAGAAACCCCATGTAGGGGTATTTTATTGTCACAAAAAGTGAGTTACAAGGTCCTTAAAGAGGATAAACTCTAGAACTACTGCTCAAAGAGCTACAATCAGCCTAAGGAGTAAATCCCTTATCTAAATACATCCAAAAGCAAAAGAAGACATTAAAGCAATCAAAAGATACAAGTTGATTAACATAATAAGCCAAAGGAAGATTAGGGCCAATGCTCTAGAGGATGTGAGAATGCATGATAATATGGAGCAAACTTAAAAGAGGACAAGAGAGAATCACTTGCAAAATAGTAATAAGAATGAGACAATACTTAAGACAAGAGGATAAATGAAAACAACATAAGCTGAGAATGATAATAGGGAATTGTGATAGAGAAGGCTCGGGCTTAATCACACCAAGTTGGGGCAGATGCAAATATGAGCATCCAAACTTCAAATAAGGGTTACATTAAAAAGCTACTACCAAACCAAAAGGGAGTGAGATCATCACAGCCCATCATAGCCAACAAACTGAGGAGATAATACATTGTTGAAAGTCTTGTGATCTTTACCCAAAAACCTAAACAAAACCATAACTAATATAGAGAGGAAATTGCAAAGAGTCAAGGATAAGGTGTCCCATTCAAGAAAAGTATCATCAATATAGTCACCGACATGAGAATACATAAACATATGAGAATGAAACATCTTTAGAACCTCATGAAAAGCCATATCCAAGAAGAGAAAAAACCAAAGATATAAACCTCCACAAGAAAATAAGAGGAGGCAACTTGCTAAATCTTGCTAATCAAGTCAATGAGCCTATAATTAACACCATCCCAAACATATGATATATATATGAATCTTTCGTGCCGAAACAACCCCTTATTAATATCCATATCTGCAATTGGGAAAAAGCAATTGTAAAGGAAGGCAGCATAGCCCAACACAATAAATAGACTGCAACCTACCAAAAATAGCACCAAGAAAAGACATTCAAAGCTACAGCTCTAGTAGAAGCATCCAAGAACATGAATCAGATAAGCCAGATCAACAAACAACCAAGAGAGCAAGATAGGAAAAGGCAGCAACAGTTAGAAAAGATAGTACATACGACTGTACAAAACTAACCGAGCCAAGATAGGGATAGAGACAATAATAGATAGTGTAGAACACAACAATCAAGAGATGAACAATTGCCTACATAAATAAGACGGCATTCGTAAAGCTAACAAGAAAATAGTTAGTACAACATTTGAACCCACCAGAAGAAAAATCAAAAAGTGGATTCAAATGAGTATCAACATTAGCATCCAGAAAGAGCAAGACAACAGCTAACCAAGGCCAAAACCAGCCAAGATAGCAACAATTAAGACAACAGCATCGAAGATAGGAAGGGACAGCAAGTTTGTCATAAAACCTCTCAATCAGAGTAGACATTGCAATAGTTAATAACCAAATAGAAAGAGCATAAAAGTAGGTATCCGAAGGCAAAGAACCTGCATAAACAATCACAAAAAAACATCAGAACAATAATGTCAGAAATAACTTCCTGAACATAGAACCCGGAGGTCCTATAGCCAACAAAGATGGAGCCAACATAGGAGTCTTGAAAAGCCAAGATAGCAAGTATCCAAGGCAAGAAACAACCAAGACAACAAAAACCAGCTAGCTTTCCATAAAGCCACCCATCCAGTATAAACAATGTAAGAGATACAGGTTTAACTGAAAAAAGATGGAGAAAATAGTAGCAGATATAGTAGACCAAAGGATTCAGATGATATGCATATAGTAAAGAAATAAGGGGGTACAAAGAAAATTCCACCAAGCAATCAACAACTTCAATAGAGACTTACTGAACAAAACAAACCAAAACCCAGAGACAGCATGTAGAGTATTAATCCATTTCAGCCAACAACCAAGTTAATTCCAACAAACCAGAGTCCACCCAAAAGCATATGTAAATATCAAAATAGTCGATGTAAAATCACGTGGATCCTGCAATGTTGAGAACCAAGTGGGATAAAATAGAAGGTGAGAAAGATAGCAAGTAATTGTTAACAAGAAAATAGTAAAAGCAAAAAAATGGAAACGATAGTAACCACAAAGACCAAGACAAAGGATCCTAAAATCCAAAAGCCAATAATGGTATCAAAAGGGTTCAAAGGATAATAAATAGAAAGAACCTTCCAGATAAAGCTGATTAGGCTAGCTTAAACCCACAACCACAGTAAAGGATAATAGAGAAAGACTTAAGGAAAACCAAACCTACAAGGAAAATCGATCCCATAATAAAGGAGAAGAATTCTGACTATGGCTAAAAAACCAAGAAGAAAAGAGCAACAAAGATGTGATCAAAACAACCAAGCCGATAACACAAACAATGGAAAATCAAGAATCAAAAAACATCCATAAGTCATAAAGACAACATTCTAGAAACAGGTCCCAAAAAACCAATGACTAGTAATAATAGAAATAACAAGACCTTTCAAGATCAGAGAATACAGTCTAGCAATAAGGCCCAGAATGAGAGGGAAAATAAAGTAAAAACCAAAAAGATAGGCAAACATGAAAATCCATTCAGGGAACAAGAGAAAGCACAAAAAACAAATTCTCTCACAAGATAAAGAAAGAGATTGACCAAAGCCCCAATCTCAAAGACATCCTACACAAAAGAATCTATTGAAATAGCGAATCAATCTAAAGAAACTCCATCTAGTTCAAAGAATAAATAGTAGAAAGAATGAGAATGCCAGATTCCATGTGCAAAGTAAATGAGGCATAGGAAGATAACTAAGAAGTAATATCAAAGTTCTGCATAATAATGAGTCTGCTAGAAGGAGTAAGGAGGTCAGCTGCAATGTAATAAAGCCTGCAAAAAACAACCTTGGCTTGTGGAAGAAAAGAAGAAAGCCTCCCACAACAAGATCCAACCAAAGGAAACCTGCTGAGTCAGAAAATGGTTTTCGAAGAGAGCAAGCTGTTTGGGGTCTAGATTCCCATAAAGACAACAGCCAAGAAGATAAATATCATCAAAATAAATATTGCAACTAGCATAGTGAACACTAATACAATGCATAGAAACAACATAGGTAACTAAGATGCTCCAAGCAGTAATATCTTTGAGGAACAGCAGGTTGCAGAATTTAATGGCAGTAGCTAAACCCATCAATTTAAGTATCTCCATTCAGCACTGATTAAGCCCCCTAGGATTAGGATTGAAGGCAGCATTGATATTAAAATCCCAAATAGGAGTGGTGTTATAAAACCAATAGCAGCTGGCAGAAAGGTCAACAAAATTCCAATGTAGGGTATTAGTATGCGCATAGCTCAACAACAGCCCTTTATCAGTGTAAATCCCAAAAGTAAAGAGCCTCCAAATAGAGGATAAGCTATTAAAACACCAAATCATGGCATAGAGATCAAGTAATATCCGTATGAGGCATCCACAAAGGACACAAAAGGAAAAGAAAGCCATAAAATAAAGAAGCATACAGTTAAAAGATGAATGGACATCATACATCAAAAGGGTAGATTAAGTTATGAGATAAGGAAACCCAAAATTGTCCAAGTTAACCAGCCCACGCAACTGTTTGGTAAGGTGTGTTGATCAAAGAAGATGATACCATCAGATATAGCACCCAGATTGGCCAGGTAGTGAGCACAATCATTTCCTTCACGCCAAACATGAGTGATGTTAAAATTGGGGAAAGAAGATAGTTTGCTTAAGGAGGTACAATTCAAGGTCGCTCATTTTGGTGGAAGTCAAAAGATCAATCAGAAGAGCATCCACCTCAATCCAAATATTAAACCATTTTAAAGGAAAATCTCAAGAGCTTTGTAGACTTCCATAAGCTCAGTAAATGGGATAGTGCAGGAAATAAGGGGATAAGCAAAAGCACATAGTACTATACCCTTGGAGTTCCTGAAAATGCCACCACAACTAGAGCCATTATGAGAGACAGAGCCATCGGTATTAATTTTAATAATATGATCAAGAGGTTTTTTCCAATAAAAAATCTTGTCATTACAACAGTAAGGTTGATCCGGCAGGTTAAAGCCCAATTTATTGGCCACAAGTTTACAACCTTTGAATTGTCTAATGAATGAGATTGGCTTTAAACTAGTCACGAATTTTGTTTTTAGTTCTAGCAGTAATCCTCACGTGGTTCATAGGGACCCCATGATGTTTTGCATCATTTCTCCATCCATATGAACCATAAGATAGCAATGATGACTTTAATGTGCCCTTTAGTAGTATTATCAAAATAGTCTTCAAGAAGTTGATATAAAGTAAGAGAGCCATTGAAATTGACAGTGTTAAAATGATCATCATACCAAATCCAAAGCTTAGAAGCAATGGCCCCATTAACAAAAATATGATTAACATTCTCAATATGGAAACAACATTGACATTTAGAGGGTAAATAAAACCCTTTACCCCACAACAAGGAATCAACTGGGATAAAATTTTTTAGAATACGCCAAGTAAGAATAGAATAAGAAGTAGGGATATTATTATTCTAAAGTTTGGAGAACACATAGGATGAATCATGAGTATCTTTAATGTGGAGCCACACATTTTTGAGGTTGAAATGACCACTATGTGAGAGCTTAAAGAGAATCTGGTCTTGATTGTTTGGAGTGATAGGAATAGTAGAAATCATATTCAAGAAAGTAAAGGGATAAAATCAGAAGCTTACTATTGTTCCACTTGTTGTTATGCCGTAAAGAGTTTACTCTAATAGCGAGTGGAATGGGTGGAGAGTAAGTCATCAATGGATCCATATCCACTCCATTATCTTGCCAAAAGAAAGAAGTGTTAATGCCCCAAAAAATTAAGGATTCTCATCCCATTTAATAGAACAAAGTCTTTTCCACAGAGAATCATTGATTTAAAGGGACAAATGAGGGGTGCTTACGGCAATATTTAGCAGTCATGAAATTAGCCCAAAGACTATGATTACTCTAAAATTCCACGATTTTATAAGAAAAGGCATTGATAGCTTCTTTATGGATTTACAACCAAGACCACCTCAAAAGTGCCACAACTTTTAAACCAAGAGGTCCGGCATTCTTTAGAGAGGTATTGGAGCCCCTAGAAAAATTTGTTTAGAGACGCTCAATTCTTGATGCTAGAATGGTCAAGACAATGGTTTGATGAGATATAAAGGCATGGAATTAAGAGTGCTCTTAATCAAGGTTAGCCTAGCACCAAAAGAGAGTAAATGAAATTCCCAAACCAAAATTTTATTAGATATTTTTTGAATAAGATCATAAAAAAGATGGGATCTTTTCTGGCCTTTAAAGAGCGGGGCCCCAAGATAATTAATGGGAAGTTGTTTTTGTTTAAAATTAGTAATTGAGATTTGATTTAGTCTATTGTAGGAATATTAGGAGGATAAAATAACATTTTCTTTCAAGAAAGAGACCACTAACTTTGCCAAAATCATTTAAGAGATTCTTAATAATTTTAACATGTTGAAGAGAGGCATGCAAGATTATAAAATCATCAAAAGCTAAGATGAGAAAGGAAACCACCATGAGTTTTAAAAAACATGTTAGAGTTTTAATGAAAAGATCATTGAGTCCTTTAAAGATATTCACAATGATAAAAAAGAGAAGGAGAAAGGGTCCTTGTCTCAAACCATGGCTCAAGTAAAAAAGGGACTCACCATTCATGATAATAAAACTAGACATTAGTGATACAACTTTTATAATGGATAAAATTATCAAAGAAACCAAAATAAATGTAAGATTTGAAAAGGAAATCCCACGAGGTTGTCAAAGGCTTTAGAGATGTCCAATTTGAAGAGGATATTACCTCCTCAAAGAAACATCAATGTCATGAACCACTTGAGGAGAAGAATATTATCGATATGGCTCTATTTTTAATGAAGCCAGTTAGGGGAGATGATTTTAGGGAGGAGGGCTAATCCTATTTAATTAATTTAGCAATGAGTTTTAAAAAAAGGTGCAAAGACTAATAGGTCTAAAATTGCCCCAAGATTCGTGGTTGTTGGTTTTGGGAATAAGGACAATAGAAGTACTTAAAAATATCGAATAGGATACCATCAGAAATCAACAAGATCAACAAGATCAGATTTAATAAAAGGCCAACAATGCTGAAAAAAATGAGTCGTAAAACCATCAGGGCCAGCAACAGAATCAATGTTCATACTATTGAGAGTACTACTAATCTCTACTTTCGAGGGAGGCATAGTGAGCAAATGATTATCCTCATTGCTAATCATAGAAGAGATTAGATGGGTGTTGGAGGGCGTATCTAGCGAAGGATTAGAATTTAATAAATTTTGAAAGTGATGTATGTCAGATTCCTTAATTTCATTATTATCTATATCCATATCGTTATAGTTCTTAATTTTCTTAATCAAGTTTAAAGCTTTTTTTTATTACAAATAGTATGGAAATATCTAGTGTTTTATCGCCATCAGCAATATGTTTGCTAGCTTTTGACCAATAGGTTTCCTCCATATTTTGGTAATTAATCAAGCTATCTTTGGCAATGCTCAACTCATCAAGCATATTGGGATCGCTTAAGACACCTCTTCAAGAGAACAAACCACTTGTTCCATAACTTTAAGATTGGTAAAAGATTTTAAAATATGCTTGTTCCACCAATTGAGGTTTTATTTAAGCCTCTTGAGCTTAAGCCAAAGCCGAATCATGCCTTTAACAGAATTATCTGAGTGAACAGGAGCCATCCAATTAGTGAAAACAACATTAGTGAAATCACCATGTTGGGTCCACATATTTTGGAATCTAAAAGGTGAGGGAGAAGAGTTAAGTGGGGGAGTTTTGATAGAGATCAAAAGAGGAGCATGACAAAGTTCTACTCAAATGCTCAACAGAAGTAAGAGGCCATTGATTGATCCAAAGAGAATTAAAGAGGGTCCTATCAAGATGCTGCCAAAGTCTAGAGTTATGCCACGTGTAATCAGACCTTGAAAAACCAATGTCAATCAGATTGCAATCTAGGATCATATTAAAGAAGTCTTCCATGGAATGAAGGTTAGGAGAACATCCTCCCCTCCTTTCCGAAGAAGCAATGATAGTGTTGAAATCACCCCCAACCAACCAGAGAAGGTTAACTAAGGAGGCTAAGGTTCTTAATTGATTCCAAAGGATGTTCCTACCGGCTCTATTACAAGAAGCATAGATAAAGGAACCAAAAGCTGAAAACTCACCTAATGAGATTTTGACATTAACCAATTGATCAAGATCATCAATGATGGAAATGGTGATGGAATTATTCCAAAAACACCAAATTATATTATTAAGATTGAAGAGGAAATTTTGAAATCCAAGCGATCTAGCAACATGGACAATCTTGGAAGAGTTAATGAAAGGCTCAATAATAACAAGTAATTTGATGTTATGAGACAGGCTCCTAACACAGTTGCGGATAGGGAGAGTCCCACAACCCCGGATATTCCAAATAAGAAAATTAATCATAATAAAAAATCCAAAAAAGAAAAGGTAAAAAAAAGGAAATGGAAAAAGGAAGAGAGGAGGACATAATTATTTGTGAGGTGTTAGGAAGAACATGTGGTTCTAGTGAAGTTATTATTAGTCATTTTGGCTTTAGAAGATTTTTTTAATAATAGTTTGGAAGGGTCTATCAATCCAAAGTATTCCATCGTAAAGGATTGGTTTTGCTATCCACCAAAATAGAGCGGTATCGATCAATGTTTTAGTAGTGGTGATTTCTCCTTCTTGATGTCGAGTTAGAATGAGAAATTTGGATTGCTTAGTATCACTGTAGAAATAGAAGGGGAGGTTCTTGCACCATTAATAGTATCATTTTCATTGCCATGATGCATATTGATTTTGGTCTGACACCAAAGGATCAACATTATTTTGATCCAATATAAGATTCCCATTCAAATTATCATTAAGATTCAAATGAAGCAAAGGATTGTCATGGATAGCCAAAATATTATAAGTAGGAGTAGTTCTAGGTAAGTTATAATTAGTTTCTGCACACACCTCAATAGTAGTATTTATACCAAGCTCAATTTTCATTAGACAAATAGGTAATAAAGGTAGGTGTAGGAGGATGAATTCCATTATGAGTAGCTTTAGGCACATAAGCTAACTTATTGGTTTTCTTAGGAGATTAGTATCGAGATATATTCTTTTTAAGGTTAAGGTGTAGCAAGCATTGAATGATCATGACCATGGATCTTACAGTGAGTGCAAAAGATAGGGAAATTTTTAAATTCAACTTTCTGGTTACATCCAAATTTTTTCGAACCAATCCAAACTTCTTTGGGATATTTTTTTGGTAATGTCAATCTCAACCAAGATGGGTGCAACAGATGGTTGAGATCTAACAGCAGTGGCTTGATCAATTTGAAGGGGTCTACCAAATAGAGCCCCAACCTTGAGTAACATAGTGAATTCTCATGTTGGGAAAAAAAGCCATAAAGGAACAATAGGGGATTCCTCTTTGACATCAAAAAGGGGTGACCATTTCAAGAGCCGCATTTGAAAATTGTACACAAAATAGGAGCGACGAGCAAAGAATCAAGAATAATCTAAATCATTTTATAACTGAATGAGGATATGTCAAGGATCAATCAGCCTAATAGTGAAGAATCTCAAAAGCTTTAAACTATGGAAGAAAGATCAGACATTATCTAGAGTAGGGCGCCATAAAGAGAATTTACCAACTAAAGAGAACTCAAAAGGCTTAGCTAATTTCTCCACATCTAGTCGAGAACACGAGGCAATCCAAAGAAAGAGGTCAAAATTAAGTTAGCAGGCATTGAGCAAGGTATCTTACCGAAGAGCTTAGTAAAAGACTTGACGGCAGCGCGTGGATCAAAGTACTTGAAGGATCGGGGCGGCAAAGTCGGCGCAATCAATTTTGGAGAGTGATGCCTCCGCCATTGAACGATCCAGTGAGAGTCACATAAGCAACCAAGCTGAGAGAGGAGGCAAAACCAAGCAATAAGATAGCGATCACGATCAAAGGAGCCCAGAATGCAGCCAAACCATAGAAAAATGCAGGAACACAAAATGCTTGAAGAAAGTAGCGATAAGTTTTCATTTAGGTTTTAGGTTTAAGGTTTTATAGTTAAAATTTAGGGTTAGAGTTTATGGTTTATGGTTTAGGTTTAGTTTAGGGTTTAGGGTTTTAGGGTTTAGGGTTTAGGGTTTTGGGTTTAATGTTATAGGGTTTAGGGTTTAAGGTTTTAGGATTTAGGCTTTAAGGTTAGAGCTTAGTGTTTATGGTTTAGGGTTTAGGGAATAAGGTTTAGTGTTTAGGCTTTAGGGTTTAGAGTTTTTAAGATTTAGGGTTTACAATTTAGGGTTTAGGGTTTAAGGTTAGCTTAAGGTTTAGTGTTTAGGGTTTACAATTTAGTCTTTAAGGTTTAGGGTTTAAGGTTTAGGGTTAGTTTAGAGTTTAGTGTTTATGGTTTTGAGGGTTTAAGATTTAGGGTTTAAGGTTATGGTTAGTGTTAGGGTTTAGGGTTTAGGGTTTAGGGTTTATGATTTAGGATTTAGGATTTAGGGTTTAAGGTTTAGGATTTAGAGTTGTAGATTTAAAGTTATATGTTTAGGGCTTAGGATTTAGGGTTAGTTTTAGGGTCTAGGTTTTGGGTTTGGTGTTTATGATTTAAGGTTTAGGTTAGGATTTAAGGTTTGTTTATTTTTAAAATTAAGTAAACCAATAAGTTTAGGTTTATTAAGTTTATTTATTATCTATTTTAGTTAATTCTAATTTTAATTTTTAATTAGGTTTAGATTTTATTTTTATTTAGTTTAGTTTTGATTTTTTATTGTAGTTTATTTTTTAGGTTTTGGTTTAAGTCAACGTTTCTTTTTTTAGTTTATTTTTATTTTTATTTTATTTTTTAGGTTTAAGTTTTATTATTTATTTTTAGGTTTAGGTTTAGGTTTTTATTTTAATTATTTAGGTTTAGCTTTTAGGTTTTTTATTTTAGCTTTATTTTTAGGTTTTATTTTTTAGTTTAGGTTTAGGTTTATTTATAGTTTATTTTATTTTATTTAGTTTAGAGTACAGGTTTAGTGTATTTTAGATTAAGGTTTGGGTTTTATTTATTTTAGTTTAGGTTTGGGTTAATTTTATTTTATTTATTTTAGATTTAGGTTTATTTTTTTTTCTGGTTTAAGTTTTATATTTTATTTATTTTTAGATTTTATTTTTAGGTTTATTTTTTAGCTTTAGGTTTTAATTTAGTTTTTATTTTATTTTATTTTAGGTTTATTTTATTTTTATTTTATGTTTTTGTTTATTTTGTTTTGTTTTATTTTATTTTAGGTTTATTTTAATTTTAGTTTAGTTTAAGTTTTATTAATTTTAGTTTAGTTTAGTTTTATTTTAGGTTTATATTTTTATTTTAATTTTTTTAGGTTTAGCTTTAGGTTTTTTATTTTAGGTTTATTTTTATGTTTTATTTTTTAGTTTAGGTTTAGGTTTTGTTATAGTTTATTTTAATTTATCTATTTCAGAGTATAGGATTATTGAATTTTAGGTTTAGTTTTAGGTTTAATTTATTTTATTTTAGGTTTATTTTATTTTTATTTTATGTTTAGGTTTTATTTTATTTATGCATTCTATTTTTAGGTTAATTTTATTTTTTTTTAGTTTAGTCTAAGTTTTTATTAATTTTATTTTAGTTTAGTTTCTATTTTTAGGTTTAGATTATAGTTTAGGTTTTTAATTTATTTTATTATTTTTTGGTTTAGGTTTTATTTTTTATTTTTGGGTTTAGGTTTAGGGTTTTATTTTAATTTTTAAGGTTTGGGTTTTCAATTTTTATTGTAGGTTTATTTTTAGATTTTATTTTTTTAGTTTAGGTTTAGGTTTATTTTTTGTTTATTTTATTTCATTTAGTTTTGGTTTAGTTTATTTTAGCTTTAGGTTCAAGTTTTATTTATTTTAGTTTAGGTTAAGGTTTATTTTATTTATTTTATTTTTTTTAATCTTAGGTTAAGGTTTTTTTGTTTAGGGATTAGGTTTTATTTTTATTTTTTTAGGTTTATTTTTTAGGTTAAGGTTTTTATTTGATTTTTATTTTATTTTATTTTAAGGTTTATTTTATTTTTAATTTACAATTAGTTTTTATTTTATTAGGTTTTATTTTAGTTTAGTTTAGTTTAGTTTAGTTTAGTTTATTTACTTTAGGTCTTTCATTTTAGTTTAGTTTATTTTTATTTTTTTAATTTATTTTATTTTTGGGTTTAGGTTTAGGTTTAGGTTTCAGTTTAGGTTTTATTTTATTTTATTTTTTTATTTTATTTAAGTTTAGGGGTTTTATTTATTTTATTTTTAAGTTTTATTTAGTTTAGGTTTAGGTTTTTAGGTTTTTAGGGTTTAGGGTTTAGGGTTTAAGGTTTTAGGGTTTAGGGTTTATTTTTTTGGGAACCCCATATAGGGGGAATTTTATTGCCACAAAAAAAGGATTATAAAGTTCTTAAAAGGGATAAACTCCAGAACTACTGCTCAAAGAGCTACAATCAGCCTAGGGAGTAAATCCCCTATCTACATACATCCAACAACAAAAGAAAAGAGTTTAGCAAGCAAAAGATACAAATTGATTAACATATATAAGTAAATGAAGGAAAAGGATCAATGTTCTGCAGAATGTGAGAATGCATGACACAATGGAGCAACCTGTAAGAGAAAAAAGGGGAAAAGCACCTGTATAACAGCCATTTGATGAAGATCTGTTGAGCCATAATACCTGCAAATATAGGCAAAGTTGTATACAGAGTAGAAGAAAAAGCAGCAAAGAGCAAAGTGGGTAAGGGGATTCAATGCAAATTATATGTCATCATATTAGGCTCCATGGCATGATAATCCCAACTCAAATGAAAGAGAGCCATCAATTTTAGGTCATCTAGATTTTTAACTAGATTTAAAGGATTAATGAGACCAGCAAGAAGAGTCACCAGAGGAAAACAATAGAAATTCTACTACAAACCAGCTAGGCAAAGACAAGAGCATGGAATTAACCCCATTCCAAGCCTAAAGGACAATAATAAATATACAGTCTTGGTAAACAGTCCAGTAAGCAATCAGCATTATTTCCTAGAAAAGGATAACCAAAGAATGTAAGTAATGTAGCTCTTAACAACCTCCTTATTTTAGAATTAAGAAAGCAACAAATATAAAGGGAAACAGCAAACCCCAATCCCAAATTACCATAAATGTGAATACAACAGATAAGAAGGTAAAAGGGCAGCTCCCACCACAAACAGCCCAATAAGAGATAATAAGAGAGATAACACCATAGGATCGCCTTGCTTATCATACTTAATAATCCTTTAGCCAACAAGAAAAGAATGTAATGCGCTCTTAACAACCTCCTTGATTGAAATTAAAAAAGCAAAAGAAATATAAAAGGAAGCAGCATAGCCCAAGCCCAAATAACCACAAGAAATAGGAGTACAATAGCAGGTATGAAGAATCAGGTAAGGGGCTGATCCCACCATAAACAACTCAAATAAGCAACAAATAGAGATAACACAATAGAAGCATCTTGCTTATCATTAAACTCAATAATCCAGTTCAGCCAACCAGTCATGATAGTAATATCCAGCTAGTTGGCCATAAATCCAACCATTGAGATTAAATAGTGCAAAGATTAAAATCAAGATAGGAAAAAGCATAATCACAATGATGCAAAAAATCTAGCATAACCAAGAGGGAAAAAATAGCAGCAGATGAAAGCTACAGCCCTTATGTTAACAACAAAAACCCAAAAGCTAATAACCAGAATGTGCAAGAAACAGCCAACAACCATAAGAACAACCTGCTAGATAAAGGACCCGAAAATCCAAAGGTCAATAAGATAAGTAATAATACAATTATTACCTCAATTATATAAAACTCCTTTAGAAGGCAGATAAGTAGAATGAAAACTGAAGGTGTTCAAAAGATGATCAGCAGAAAAGTCCCTCCAGGTAAATATAATCAGCCGGCAAAAACCTGATCCTCGTTAAAGCAAACTGCATTAAGGAGGTCCAATCCTGCAAAAGGATAGTAAAATAAATAACATCAAAATGACCCTGCTGAACAGGATGAACAACCCTAGAAGCAGAAAGCCGGACATAAGATTCAGTGATCTAGATCAACCAACCCCCAAGATATAAAATAGCAGCAAGTTGGCCAAAAACCAACCCAATCAAAAAAGAAAATAAAAGTTAATTTCCAAATAGTTAGGGAAAAGGCTTGGCCAAGATTGGCTGAGTGGAAAAATAGCGACAAGTGAAACAGTTGGTGATAAGTTTAAAATCAAAAGGCAGTAATAATAGATAACTTCTTTGGATAAGGACACGAAAATCAAATCAATAGTGGAGAAAATAAAATAGTTAAAGCTTAGGGTTTAGGGTTTTAGGGTTTTAGGGTTTAGGGTTTAGGAATTTAGGGATAGGGTTTAGGGTTTAGGATTTAAGGTTTACTATTTAAGCTTTGGGGTTTAGAGTTTTAGGGTTTAGGGTTTAAGATTAGTTTAGGTTTAGGTTAGAGGTTTAGGGTTTATAGTTTAAACTTTAGGTTTAAAGTTATTAGATTTAGTTTAGGGTTTTGATTTAGGGTTTAGTTTAGGTTAGTAAGGTTTATAGGTTTAGGGATAGCAGGAGTTTAAGAGTGTTTATAGTTTATGGTTTATGGTTTATAGTTTTAGTTTAGGTTTTATGGTTTAAGTTTAGGTTTAAATTTAGTTAATTTAGAGTTTAGAGGATTTAAGGTTAGATTTAAGTGTTTGATTGGTAATAGTTGGGGTTAAGTTTAGGGAGTTGGAATTTAGGGTTTAAGGTTTAGAATTTAGGGTTTAGTTTTTTATATTAAAACTAAACTAGAATTATTTATTTTTATTTAGTTTAATTTATTTATTTTAGTTTAGGTTTTTTATTTTAGTTTATTTTTTAGTTTTAGTTTTCGGTTTATTTTTATTTTTAAGTTTAGTTTAATTTTATTTATTTTTAAGGTTTAGGTTTTAATTTTTATTTTAGGTTTAAGTTTAGGTTTTTATTTTATTCTTTTAGGTTTAGGTTTTAAATTTTCATTTTTGGTTTATTTTTAGGGTTTTTTTTATTTTAGGTTTAGGTTTATTTTTAGTTTATTTTATTTTATTTATTTTTACTTAGATTATTTTAGTTTAGGTTTAGGTTTATTTTATTTTTAATTTAGCTTTAGGTTTTTTTTAGTTTAGGGTTTAGGTTTTATTTTTTTATTTTTTTAGGTTTTATTTATACATTTATTATTTAGGTTTAGGTTTTTACTTAGTTTTTATTTTATTTTAGGTTTATTTTATTTTTATTTTAGGTTAAATTTTTATTTATTTAAGTTTTCAATTTTTTTAGTTTAATTTAGGCTTTTATTTATTTTATTTTAATTTAGTTTTTATTTTTTATTTAACTTTCTTTTTTAGGTTTATGTTTAGGTTTACATTTTAGTTTATGTTTTCCATGTTATTTTATTTTTTTATTTTATTTTCGTATACATTTTATTTATTTATTTTATTTTTAGGTTTTATTTAGTTTCAGTTTAGGCTTTCAGGGTATAGGGTTTAGGCTTTTGGGTTTATGGTTTAGGGTTTAGGGTTGTAGGTTTTAGGGTTTTGGGTTTAGGGTTTAGGGTTTAGGGTTTATGATTTTAGGGTTTTAGGGTTTAAGGCTTAGGGTCTAGGGTTTAGGGTTTAGAATTTAGGGTTTTAGGGTTTAGGGTTTAGGGTTTTGTGGTTTATGATTTAGGGTTTAGGGTTTATGGTTTAGGGTTTAGGGTTTTTGGGTTTGGGGTTAAGGGTTTAAGGCTTAGTGTTTTTGGGTTTAAAATTTTTGGGTTTAAGTTTAGGGTTTAGGGTTTTGGGTTTTGGGTTTTTTAGGGTTTAGGGTTTAGGGTTAGTTTTAGGTTTTAGGGTTTAAGGTTTTGGATTAAGGTTTAAGGTTTAGGGTTTAGGGTTTTTTATATAAGAAAAAAAACTAAACCAGTAGGTTTAGGTTTATTTAATTTATATAGTTTATTTTTTATTTATTATAGTTTACTTTATTTTTTACTTTTATTTAGGTTTATTTTTTATTTTTATTTAGTTAGGTTTATTTATTTTTGTTTAGGTTTTTATTTTAGTTTATTTTTAGGTATAGGTTTATGTTTATTTTTATTTTTAAGTTTAGTTTAATTTTATTTATTTTTAAGGTTTAAGTTTTATTTTTTATTTTTATGTTTAGGTTTAGGTTTTTATTTTCTTCTTTTAGGTTTAGGTTTTAGATTTTATTTTTGGTTTACTTTTAGGTTTTATTTTTTCATTTATGTTTAGGTTTATTTTATTTTATTTATTTTTTCTTAGTTATTTTAGTTTAGGTTTAGGTTTAGGTTTATTTTTATTTTAGGTTTAATTTTTCTTAGTTTAGGTTTAGGTTTTATTTTTTATTTATTTTTTGGTTTTACTTATACCTTTATATTTTAGGTTTAAGTTTTTTTTAGTTTTTATTTTATTTTATTTTAGGTTTATTTTATTTCTCTTTTAGGTTTAGTTTTTAAATTATTTAGGTTTTTTATTATTTTAGTTTAGTTTTTATTTTTTATTATATTTTTTTCTATGTTTAGGTTTAGGTTTTTATTTTAATTTATATTTTCAGTATATTTTATTTTATTTATTATGGTTTACATTTATTTATCTATTTTATTTTAAAGTTTTATTTAGTTTATGTTTAAGGTTTTAGCTTTTTAGGGTTTAGGGTTTAGGGTTTAGGGTTTGAGGTTTAGGGTTTAGGGTTTAGGGGTTTAGGGTAGTTTAGTCTAGGTTTTAGGGTTTAAGTTTAGGGTTTATGGTTTAGGTTTAGGGTTTAAAGTTCAGTTAGGTTCTGAGTTCGAGGTTTAGGGTTTAGTATTTAGGCTTTAGGGTTTAGGGTTTTTAGGGTTTAAGGTTTAAGGTTTAAGGTTTAGGGTTTTGGGTTTTGAGTTTTAGGTTTGGGGTTTAGGCTTTAGGGTTTAGGGTTTAGGGCTTTTAAAATAAAAATAAAATTTAGTAAAGCAGTAGGTTTAGGTTTACTTAGTTTTTTAGTTTATTTTTCATTTATTTTAGTTTATTTCATTTCTAAATTTTTTTTAGTTTGTTTAGTTATTTTTGTTTTTGTTTTTTCTTTTAGTTTAACTTTTGATTTAGGTTTAGGTTTATTTTTATTTTTTAATTTATTTTTTGTTTGGTTTATTTTTTATTTTGAGGTTTAGATTTAGTTGTTTATTTTCTTTTTTAGGTTTAGGTTTTATGTTTTTATTTTTAGTTTAGGTTTAGGTTTATTTTTAGTTTATTTTATTTTATTTAGTTTAGATTTAGGTTTATAGGTTTAGTTTATTTTATTTTATTTATTTTTTTTATTTTAGTTTATTTTATTTTTATTTTAGTTTAGGTTTTAGTTTATTTTATTTTATTTATTTTTAAGTTTATTTATTTTTTTATTTTAGTTATTTATTTATTTTATTTTAGTTTTTATTTTTTTTTAGTTTATTTAGTTTTTTATTTTTTATTTTAATTTTTTTTATTTTATTTTCTTTTTTTATTTAGGTTTTGGTTTAGGTTTAGGTTTATGTTTATTATTTTATTTTATTTTATTTTTTATTTTATTTTGATTTATGTTTTTTGATTTATTTTATTTTTAGGTTTTTTTAGGTTTTTAAGGTAAAGGTTTAGGGTTTAGGGTTTAGGGTTTAAGGTTTGGGGTTTATGGTTTAGGGTTGTAAGTTTTAAGGTTTAGGGTTTAGGGTTTATGGTTTAGTGTTTAGGGTTTTAGGGTTTAGAGTTTAGGGTTTAAGGTTTAGGGTTTAGTGTTTAAGTTTTAGGGTTTAGGCTTTAGGCTTTAGGGTTTAGGCTTTAAGCTTTAGTGTTTAGAATTTTAGGGTTTAAGGTTTTGGGTTTTGGGTTTTGGATTTTTTATGGTTTAGGGTTAGATTTAGGGTTTAGGATCTAGGGTTTAAGATTTTGGGTTTAGGGCTTAGGGTATAGAGTTTAGGGTTTTTTTTAAAAAAAAATTAAGTAAACTAGTAGGTTTAGGGTTTAAGGTGTTTTTTAATTGAGAATAAATTCAGATTCAACATATCTTCTTTTTGAACTCATAAACCAAGTGACCCCAAGTTTTGTAGCGATAGATAAAAAATGAGCTCGCATAGAGAATATAAAAAACCCTAGATAAGTATAATCATCTCTGGTATAAAGACACAATTATAAGCAGAGATCTGTTCCTCGTTCTCAGTTCCCAAAACCACCCCTTGCCTCAGTAGCGGATCCACCATCATATTCCCGATCTCTCCCGCCGCCACCACCACGATTGTAAACCGTTGCTCCTCAGGCCTCCTTAACCACCATGGCTCTCCACCTCCATATCCAGCACCTCTAGATCCCCCACCACCACTGTGATAACTGCCGCCTCTGCCTTTGCCACCACCGCTAGATCTAGACTGAGCCTAGTTGATGGTGATATTCCTACTGTCAAGGTTCTGCCCATTTTTAGGATTTAGGTTTAGCTTTAGGTTTATTAGGGTTTAGAGTTTAGTTTATTTTAAGTTTAGGTTTAGGTTTTATTTATTTTAGTTTAGTTTATTTTAGTTTTAGTTTAGGCTTATTTTATTTTATTTATTTTATTTTTATTTTAGGTTTAAGACTTTTTTTTTAGTTTAGGGTTTAGGCTTAAATTTTTATTTATTTTTAGGTTTTGGTATTTATTTACTATTTATTTTATTTTATTTTAGGTTTATGTTAACTTTATTTTATGTTTATTTATTATTTTGTTAATATTTTTTTTATTTTAATTTTATTTTTTAGTTTAGTTTAGTTTTTCTTTATTTTATTTTAGTTTATTTTTATTTTTTATTTTATTTTCTTTTAGTTTTAGGTTTTCTTTTATTTTATTTTATTATTTTATTTAGGTTTAGGTTTTTTATTTTATTTTATTTTTAGGTTTTATTTAGTTTAGGTGTAGGTTTTTAGGTTTTTAGCATTTACGATTTATAGTTTAGACGTTTAGGGTTTAGGGTTTTAGGATTTAGAGTTTAGGGTTAGGGTTTAGGGTTTAGGGTTTAGGGTTTAGTGTTTAGGTTTTAGGGTTTAGGTTTTAGGTTTAAGTTTTTAGGGTTACTTAGGGGGGTTTAGTTTAATGTTTAGTCTTTAGGTTTAGGTTTTTTAGTTTAAGGTTTAGGTTTAAGTTGGATTTAGGTTTAGGTTTAGGTTTTAGGGTTTAATTTTAGGTTTTAGGTTTTAGTTTTAGGTTTATGAGTTAGTTTAGGTTTAAGTTTAGAGTTTAGAGTTTAAGGTTTAAGGTTTAATGTTTAGGTTTTTAGTTTAAGGTTTTTTAAGTTTTTTATAGTTTAGTATTTAGGGTTTTAGTTGTAGGTTTAAAATTAAAATCAAGTTTAGTGTTTAGGTTTAGTATAGGGTTTAAAGTTTTTAGTTTAGGTTTAAAACTTAGGTTAGTTTAGGGTTTTTTGGATTTAGGTTTAAGTTTAGGGTTTTAGTTAAGTTAGGGTTTAGGTTTAGGATTTAGGGTTTAAACTTTTTTGGTTTAGGTTTAGAGTTTAAACATTAGGGTTTAGGTTTGTGGTTTAGGGTTAGCAGGATTTAGGGTTTGGGTTTATAGGTTTAGGAGTTCTGGGTTAGATTTTAGGTTTAAGTTAAGTTTTTTTTTAATTATGTACATTTAGGTTTAGGGTTTAAGTTTTATTTAGTTATTACTTTTTTTATTTTAGGTTTATTTTATTTTTATTTTATGTGTAGTTTTTATTTTATTTAAGTTATTTATTCTTAGGTTTGTTTTATTTTATTTAGGTTTAAATTTTTTATTTATTTTATTTTTAGGTTTTATTTTTTTTAGGTTTAGCTTTTTAGGTTTTTAGGATTTAGAGTTTAGGGTTTAGGGTTTTAGGGTTTTGGGTTTTATGATTTAGGGTTTATGGTTAGGGTTTAGGGTTTAAGGTTTAGGGTTGAGGGTGTAGGGTTTAGTATTTAGGCTTTAGGGTTTAGGATTTAAGCTTTAAGATTTTTTAGAATTTAGTGTTTAAGGCTTAGGGTTTAGGGTTTATGGTTTAGGACATGTAGTTTAGGGTTTAAGGTTTAGGATTTTTAGGGTTTAAGGTTTAGGGTATAGGGTATAGGGTTTAGGGTTAATTTTGGAGTTTAAGGTTTTGGGTTTAGGATTTAGGGTTTAGGATTTAGGATTTATGACTTTTTATTTTTCAATTAAGTAAACTGGTAGGTTTAGGTTTATTTAGTTTATTTAGTTTTATTTATTTTAGTTTATTTTATTTTTATTTTTATTTAGGTTTATTTTTATTTTTATTTAAATTTGTTTATTTATTTTAGGTTTATTTATTTTAGTTTAGGTTTTTAATTTTAGTTTATTTTTAAGGCGTAGATTTAGGTTTAGTTTTTTTAGTTAAGTTTTATTTTTATTTTATTTTTTAGGTTTAGGTTTTACTTTTTATTTTTTGGATTAGGTTTAGGTTTTTATTTTATTTCTGTAGGTTTAAGTTTATGTTTTTATTTTAGGTTTTTTTAGATTCTATTTTTTAGTTTAGGTTTAGGTATATTTTTAGTTTATTTTATTTTATTTAGGGTTTAGGTTTAGGTTTAGGTTTAGTTTATTTTATGTTTAGGTTTACGTTTCATTTATTTTAGTTTAGTTTATTTTTAGGTTTATTTAGTTTAGTTTATTTTATTTTATTTAGTTTATGTTTAATTTTTCTTAGTTTAGGGTTTAGGTTTTATTTTTTATTTTATTTTTAATTTACATTTAGTTTTTATTTTATTAGGTTTTTTTTTTAGGGTTATTTTATTTCTTAGTTTAGTTTATATTTTTATTTATTTTGGTTTAGTTTAATTTTATTTTTTTAATTTATTTTATTTTTTTTGGGTTTAGGTTTAGGTTTAGGTTTAGTTTATGTTTTTATTTTATTTTATTTTTTTATTTAGGGGTTTTATTTATTTTATTTTTAAGTTTTATTTAGTTTAGGTTTAGGTTTTAGGTTTTTAGGGTTTAGGGTTTAGGGTTTAAGATTTAGGGTTTATTTTAGGGTTTAGGGTTTTAGGGTTTAGGATTTAGGGATTGGGTTTAGGGTTTACGGTTTAAGGTTTACTATTTAAGCTTTGGGGTTTAGAGTTTTAGGGTTTAAGGTTTAGGGTTTAAGGATTAGGGTTTAGTGTTTAGGGTTAGCCTAGGTTTTAGGGTTTACGGTTTATGGTTTAGGCTTTATGTTTTAGCATTTTTAGGATTTAGGGTTTAGGGTTTTACGATTTAAGGTTTAGGGTTTAGGGCTTAGGGTTACGATTAAGGTTTAGGGTTTAAGGTTTGCTTAAGGTTTAGGGTTAGCTTAGTGTTTAGGGTTTATGGTTTATGATTTAGGCTTTAGGGGTTAGGGTTTAGGGTTTAGGGTTTAAAGTTTTGGGTTAGTTTAGGGTTTAGGGTTTAGGGATTTAGGGTTTAGTGTTTAGGGTTAGTTTAATGGTTGTGGTTTAGGGTTTTGGGGTTTGGATTTAGGGGGTAAGGTTTGGGGTTTAGGGTTTAGGTTTTTTTTTATATAAGAAAAAAAAAACTAAACTACTAGGATTAGTTTATTTTGTTTATTTAGTTTATTTTTTATTTTTATTTATGTTTATTTTTTTTATTTAGTTTAACTTATTTATTTTAGTTTAGGTTTTTTATTTTAGTTTATTTTTTAAGTTTAAGTTTAGGTTTATTTTTATTTTTTAGTTTAGTTTAATTGTATTTATTTTTAAGGTTTAGGTTTTATTTTTTATTTTTATGTTTAAGTTTAGGTTTTTATTTTCTTCTTTTAGGTTTAGGTTTTAAATTTTTATTTTTGGTTTATTTTTAGATTTTATTTTTTAGTTTTGGTTTAGGTTTCTTTTTAGTTATTTATTTTTTCATAGATTATTTTATTTTAGGTTTAGGTTTATTTTATTTTTATTTTAGCTTTAGGTTTATTTAGTTTAGGGTTCAAGTTTTATTTTTTATTTTTTTAGGTTTTATTTATACGTTTATTGTTTAGGTTTAGGTTTTTTTTAGTTTTTATTTTAGTTTATTTTAGGTTTATTTTATTTTTATTTTAGGTTCTATTTTTATTTTATTTAAGTTTTCAATTTTTTTTAGTTTAGTTTAGGCTTTTATTTATTTTATTTTCATTTAGCTTTTATTATTTATTTAATTTTCTTTTTATGCTTACGTTTAGGTTTAGGTTTTAGTTTATGTTTTCCATGTTATTTTACTTTTTAATTTTTTTTTTTTGGTTTACATTTTTTATTTATTTTATTTTTATGTTTTATTTACTTTCAATTTAGGCTTTCAGGGTATAGGGTTTAGGGTTTTGGGTTTATGGTTTAGGGTTATAGGTTTTAGAGTTTAGGGTTTTGGGTTTCGGGTTTAGGGTTTATGGTTTTAGGGTTTTAGGGTTTAGGGCTTAGGGTCTAGGGTTTAGGGGTTTAGAAATTAGGGTTTTAAGGTTTAGGGTTTTGGGGTTTATGATTTAGGGTTTAGGGTTTATGGATTAGGGTTTAGGGTTTTAGGGTTTAGGGTTTAGGATTTATGACTTAGGGTTTAGGGTTCAGAGTTTTTGGGTTTATGGTTTTGGGTTTTGGGTTTTTTAGGGTTTAGGGTTTAAGGTTAGTTTTAGGTTTTAGGGTGTAAGGTTTTGGATTTAGGTTTAAGGTTTTTTATATAAGAAAAAAAACTAAACAAGAAGGTTTAGGTTTATTTAAATTATTTAGTTTATTTTTTATTTATTATAGTTTACTTTAATTTTTATTATTATTTAAGTTTATTTTTTATTTTTATTTAGTTTGGTTTATTTATTTTAGTTTAGGTTTTTTATTTTAGTTTATTTTTTAGGAATAGGTTTATGTTTATTTTTATTTTTAAGTTTAGTTTAATGTTATTTATTTTTAAGGTTTAAGTTTTATTTTTTACTTTTTTTGTTTAGGTTTAGGTTTTTATTTTCTTCTTTTAGGTTTAGGTTTAGTTTTTTATTTTTGGTTTACTTTAGGTTTTATTTTTTAGTTTAGGTTTAGGTTTATCTTATTTTATTAATTTTTGCTTAGTTATTTTAGTTTAGGTTTAGGTTTAGGTTTATTTTATTTTAGGTTTAATTTTTTTTTAGTTTAGGGTTTAGGTTTTATTTTTTATTTATTTTAGGTTTTACTTATACGTTTATATTTTAGGTTTAAATTTTTTTTAGTTTTTATTTTATTTTATTTTAGGTATATTTTATTTTTATTTTAGGTTTAATTTTTAAATTATTTAGGTTTTTTTATTATTTTAGCTTAGTTTTTATTTTATTGTATTTTTTTATGTTTTTAGGTTTTATTATTTTATTAGTTTTATTTTATTATTTTTTTTATGTTTAGGTTTAGGTTTATGTTTTAGTTTATATTTTCAGTTTATTTTATTTTTTTATTTTATTTTTGTTTACATTTATTTATTTATTTTATTTGAAAGTTTTATTTAGTTTAGGTTTAAGGTTTTAGCTTTTTAGGGTTTAGGGTTTAGGGTTTAGGGTTTAGGGTTTAGGGTCTAGGGTTTTAGGGTTTAGAGTTTAGGGTTTATGGTTTAGGGTTTGGGGTTTTAGGGTTTAGGGTTTAACATTTAGGATTTAGGGTTTGGGGTTTAAAGTTTAGGGTTTAGAGTTTGAGGTTGTAGGTTTTAGGGTTTAGGGTTGAGGGTTTAGGCAAGGTTTTAGGGTTTAGGGTTTAGGGTTTAGGTTTAAGGTTTAATGTTTTAGGGTTTAAGGTTTAGGGATTATGGTTAGTTTTAGGGTTTAGGGTTTAGGGTTTAAGATTTAGGGTTTAGGGTTTAGGGTTTTTTTAAATTAAGTAACCTGATGGGTTCATGTTTTTTTATTTAATTTATTTAGTTTTTTTATTTATTAAGTAAATTCGTAGGGTTTAGGTTTTAAGGTTTCAATTTTTTAGGTTTTATGGTTGAGGATTGTATGTTTAGGTTCTACGATTTAGTGTTACTTTAAGAGTTTAAGGTTTAGGTTTAGGGTTTATGATTTTGGGTTTAAGGTTTAGGGTTGAAGGTTAAGGGTTATTTTTATCTAGGCTTTTTTCTTATTTATTTAGTTTAGTTTATTTATTTTAGATTAATTTATATTAGTTTACATTTTAATTTTTGTTTGTTCTTTAAGTTTTTTTTAGGTTTAGGTTCATTTTTTAGGTTTAGGTTTAGGTTAAGGTTTATTTTTTAGTTGAGTTTTATTTTAATTTTATTTTTTAGGTTTAAGATTTTAGGATTTTAGGGTTTAGGGCTTAGGATTTAGGATTTTAGGGTTTAGGGTTTAGGGTTTACGGTTAGGGTTTATGGTTTAGGCTTTAGGGTTTAGTATTTAGGCTTTAGGGTTTAGGGTTTTTAGGGTTAAGGGTTTAAGGTTTAGGTTTAGGGTTTTGGGTTTTGAGTTTTAGGTTTGGGGTTTAGGGTTTAGGGTTTAGTATTTGGGTTTAGGGTTTAGGGTTTTTAAAATAAAATAAAGATTTAGTAAACGAGTAAGTTTAGGTTTACTTAGTTTTTTAGTTTATTTTACATTTATTTTAGTTATTTCATTTCTTTTTTTATTTAGTTTGGTTTATTTATTTATTTTTATTTTTTATTTTAGTTTATCTTTTAGGTTTAGGTTTAGGTTTATTTTTATTTTTTATTTTGTTTTATTTCTAATTTATTTTTATGTTTAGATTTTATTTTCTATTTTGAGGTTTAGATTTAGTTTTTTATTTTCTTTTTTTAGGTTTAGGTTTTATGTTTATTTCTAAGTTTTATTTTTTAGTTTAGGTTTAGGTTTATTTTTAGTTTATTTTATTTTATTTAGTTTATATTTAGGTTTAAGTTTAGGCTTTATTTATTTTAGCTTCGTTTATTTTAGTTTAGGTCTAGTTTATTTTATTTTAATTTTAGGTTTAGGTTTTTTTTTAGTTTAAGGTTTAGGTTTAATTTTTTATTTATTTTTAAGTTTTATTTTAGGTTTATTATTTAGGTTTAGGTTTTTATTTAGTTTTTATTTTATTTTATTTATAGTTTATTTTATTTTTATTTTAGGTTTAGTTATATTTTTATTTAGGTTTTTTATTTTTTAGTTTAGTGTAGATTTTTATTTATTTTATTTTAATTTTCTTTTTATTTTATTTTCTTTTTTAGGTTAAGGTTTTGGTTTAGTTTTAGGTTTATGTTTTAGTTTATGCTTTCATTTTATTTAATTTTTTATTTTGATTTTTTTTATTTTTAAGTTTTTTTTATGTTTTTAAGGTAAAGGTTTAGGGTTTAGAGTTTAGGTTTAGGTTTGGGTTTATGGTTTAGAGTTGTAGGTTTTAAGGTTTAGGGTTTAGGGTTTATGGTTAAGGGTTTAGGGTTTTAGGGTTTAGAGTTTAGGGTTTAGGGTTTAGGGTTTAGGGTTTAGTGTTTAATTTTTAGGGTTTAGGCTTTTGGCTGTAGGGTTTAGGCTTTAAGCTTTAGTGTTTAGAATTTTAGGGTTTAAGGTTTTGGGTTTTGGGTTTTGGATTTTTTAGGGTTTAGGGTTAGTTTTAGGGTTTTGGGTTTTGGGTTTAGGGTCTAGGGTTTAAGATTTTGGGCTCAGGGCTTAGGGTATAGAGTTTAGGATTTTTTGGAAAAAAATTTAAGTAAACTAGTAGATTTAGGGTTTAAGGTTTAAGGTTTTTTTTAATAGAGAATAAATTTAGATTCAACATTTCTTCTTTTTGAACTCATCAAATCACACCAAGTTTTCTATGACGTCTGAGATAAAAAATGAGCACACATAGAAAAAATAAAAAACCCTAGATAAGTATAATCATCTCTGCCATAAAGACACAGTTCCATAAGCAGCAGATCGGATCAGTCGTTCCTCAGTTTCTCTAGTTCCCATCAGAACCACCCCTACCTCTCGAGTAGCGGGATCCACCATCATATTCCTGATCTCTCCCACAGCCACCACCATGAATGTAAACTTCGTTGCTCCTATGGCCTCCATAACCACCATGGCTCCTACCACCACCTCCATATCCACGAGCACCTCTAGATCCCCACCACCAGCGATAGCACCTCAGCCTTTGCCACCACGCTAGATCTAGACTGAGCCTAGTTGATGGTGATATTCCTGCCATCAAGGTTCTGCCCATTCTTAGGATTTAGGTTTAGCTTTAGGTTTATTAGGTTTTAGAGTTTATTTTATTTTAAGTTTAGGTTTAGGTTTTATTTATTTTAGTTTAGTTTATTTTAGTTTTGGTTTAGGTTTATTTTATTTTATTTATTTTATTTTTATTTTAGGTTTAGGACTTTTTTTTAGTTTAGGGTTTAGGCTTAAATTTTTATTTATTTTTAGGTTTATTTTTTAGGTTTAGTTATTTATTTAGTGTTTATTTTATTTTATTTTAGGTTTATTTTAACTTTATTTTATGTTTATTTTTTATTTTGTTAATATTTTTTTATTCTTAGTTTTATTTTTTTTAGTTTAGTTTAGTTTTTCTTTATTTTATTTTAGTTTATTTTTTATTTTTTATTCTACTTTCTTTTAGTTTTAGGTTTTTATTTTATTTAGGTTTAGGTTTTTTATTTTATTTTATTTTTACATTTTATTTAGTTTAGGTTTAGGTTTTTAGGTTTTTAGCATTTACGATTTATAGTTTAGACATTTAGGGTTTAGGGTTTTAGGATTTAGGGTTTAGGGTTAAGGTTTAAGGTTTAGGATTTAGGTTTAGTGTTTAGGTTTAAGGGTTTAGGGGTTTTTGGTTGTAGGGTTTAAGGTTTAGGGTTTAGGGTTACCTAGGGTTTAGGGTTTAGGGTTTAGGGTTTAGGCTTTAAGGTTTAGTCTTTAGGGTTTAGGGTTTATGGGGTTTATAGTTTAGGGTTTAAGGTTGGTTAAATGTTTAGGGTTCAGGGTTTTATGGTTTAGGGTATAAGGTTTATGGTTTTAGGGTATAGGTTTTAGGGTTTATGGTTCAGGGTTAGGGTTAGAGTTTAGGGTTTAACGTTTAGGGTTTAGTGTTTAAGGTTTTGGGTTAGTATAGGGTTTAGGGTTTAGGGTTTCTTAGGGTTTAGTGTTTAGGTTTAGGGTTGTATGTTTAAAGTTGAATGTTTAGGTTTAGTGTTTAGGGTTAGTATAGGGTTTAGGGTTTAAGGTTAGTTTAGGGTTTAAGGCTTAGGGTTAGTTTAGGGTGTTTGGGTTTAAGGTTTAGAGTTTAGGGTTTGAGGTTAAGGTTGGGGTTTAGTGTTTAGGATTTAGGGTTTAGGCTTTTTAGTTTAGGGTTTAGATTTTAAGCATTAAGGTTAGCTTAGGGTTTAGTGTTTAGGGTTGTAGGTTTAGGGTCTAGGGTTTATGGTTAGTTTTTGGGTTTAGGGTTAAGTTTTTTTTAATTATGTAAATCGGTATGTTTAGGGTTTAAGTTTATATTTAGTTATTACTTTTTTTTTATTTTAGGTTTATTTTATTTTGATTTTATGTGTAGTTTTTATTTTATTTAAGTTATTTATTCTTAGGTTTATTTTATTTTATTTAGGTTTAAATTTTATTATTTATTTTATTTTTAGATTTTATTTTGTTTAGGTTTAGCTTTTTAGGTTTTAGGGTTTAGAGTTTAGGGTTTAGGGTTTTAGGTTTTTGGGTTTTATGATTTAGGGTTTAAGGTTAGGGTTTAGGGTTTAGGGTGTAGGGTTTAGTATTTAGGCTTTAGGGCTTAGGATTTAAGGTTTAGGATTTTTTAGGATTTAGTGTTTAGGGCTTAGGGTTTAAGGTTTATGGTTTAGGACATACGATTTAGGTTGAAGGTTTAGGTTTTTTAGGGTTTAAGGTTTAGGGTATAAGGTTTTGGGTTTAGGGTTAGTTTTAGGGTTTAAGGTTTTGGGTTTAGGATTTAGGGTTTAGGATTTAGGATTTATGATTTTTTATTTTTAATTTAAGTAAATCAGTTGGTTTAAGTTTATTTAGTTTTATTTTATTTAATTTAGTTTATTTTATTTTTTATTTTTATTTAGGCTTATTTTATTTTTATTTAAATTTTTTTATTTATTTTAGGTTTATTTATTTTAGTTTAGATTTTTAATTTTAGTTTATTTTTAAGGTGTAGATTTAGGTTTAGGTTTTTTTTAGTTAAGTTTTATTTTTATTTTATTTTTTTGGTTTAGGTTTTTATTTTATTTTTGTATTTTTAAGTTTAGGTTTTTATTTTAGGTTTATGTTTAGGTTTTATTTTTTAGTTTAGGTTTAGGTATATTTTTAGTTTATTTTATTTTATTTAGGGTTTAGGTTTAGGTTTAGGTTTAGTTTATTTTATGTTTAGATTTATGTTTCATTTATTTTAGTTTAGTTTATTTTTAGGTTTATTTATTTTAGTTTATTTTATTTTATTTTGTTTAGGTTTAATTTTTCTTAGTTTAGGGTTTAGGTTTTATTTTTTATTTATTTTTACATTTTTTTAGGTTTATATTTCAAGTTTATGTTTTTATTTAATTTTTTAATTATATTTTAAGTTTATTTCAATTTTATTTTATGTTTAGTTTTTATTTTATTAAGGTTTTTTATTCTTAGGTTTATTTTATTTTTTAGTTTAGTTTAGGTTTTTCTTTATTTTATTTTAGTTTATTTAGGTTTAGGCCTTTTTATTTATTTTATTTTTTGGTTTTATTTAGTTTAAGTTTAGGTTTTTAGGTTTATAGGGTTTAGGGTTTAGGGTTTAGGGTTTACGGTTTAAGGTTTTAGGGTTTAGGATTTTAGGATTTAAGGCTTGGGGTTAGGGTTTAGGGATTAGTGTTTGTGGTTTTGTGTTTAGGCTTTAAGGTTTAGGGGTTTTAGGGTTTAGGGTTTAGAGTTAGCTTAGGGTTTAGGGTTAGTTTATGGTTTAATGTTTAGGGTTTAGGTTTTAGACTTTAGGGTTTAAGGTTTTTTGGGTTTAAGGTTGAGGTTTAGGGCTAGTTTAGGGTTTAGGGTTTAAGGTTAGTTTAGGGTTTAAGGTTTAGGGTTTTAGGGTTTTAGGTTTAGGGTTTAGAGTTTAAAGTTTAGGGTTAGTGTTTATGGTTTAGGGTTTTGGGTTTAGGGTTTAGGGATTAGTGTTTATGTTTTAGGGTTAGTTTAGAGTTTAGGGTTTTTTAGGGTTTAGGCTTTAGGGTTTAGGGTTTAGGATTTATGATTTTTTATTTTTAAATTAAGTAAATCGGTAGGTTTTGGTTTATTTAGTTTATTTTTTTATTTATTTTAGTTTATTTTATTTTTTTTGTTTAGGTTTATTATTATTATTTAAGTAAGTTTATTTATTTTAGTTTAGGTTTTTAATTTAAGTTTATTTTTTAGATGTAGATTTAGGTTTAAGTTTTTTTTAGTTGAGTTTTATTTTTATTTTATTTTTTAGGTTTAGGTTTTTCTTTTTGTTTTTAGGATTAGGTTTAAGATTTTATTTTATTTTTGTAGGTTAAAGTTTAGGTTTTTATTTTAGGTTTAATTTTAAGTTTTATTTTTTAGTTTAGGTTTAGGTTTATTTTTAGTTTATTTTATTTTATTTAGGGTTTAGGTTTAGGTTTAAGTTTAGTTTATTTTTAGGTTGATTTATTTTAGTTTATTTTATTTTATTTAGTTTAGGTTTAACTTTTCTTAGTTTAATGTTTAGGTTTTATTTTTTATTTATTTTTAGGTTTATATTTCAGGTTTAGGTTTTTATTTAATTTTTTATTATATTTTAGGTTTATTTCAATTTTATTTTATGTTTAGTTTTTATTTTATTAAGGTTTTTTATTCTTAGGTTTATTTTATTTTTTTAGTTTAGTTTAGGTTTTTCTTTATTTTATTTTAGTTTAATTTTAATTTTAATTTAATTTTATTTTTAGGTTTGGGTTTTTATTTTATTTTATTTATGTTTAGTCCTTTTTATTTATTTTACTTTTAAGTTTTATTTAGTTTAAGTTTAGGTTTTTAGGTTTTTAGGGTTTAGGGCCTAGGATTTAAGGTTCATGGTTTAGGGTTTAGCATTTTAGGATTTAAGGTTTAGGGTTAGGGTTTAGGGATTAGGTGTCATTTAGTATTTAGGCTTTAGGTTTAGGGGTTTTAGGGAGGGTTTAGGGTTAGCTTAGGGTTTAGGTTAGTTTATGGTTTAAGGTTTAGGGTTTAGGGTTTAGACTTTTAGTTTAAGTTTTAGTTTATAGTTGAGGTTTAGACTAGTTTATAGTTTAAGGATTAGTTTAGTTTAGATTTAAGTTTAGGTTTTAGGTTTAGTTTAGGTTTAAGTTTAGAGTTTAAGTATATTTAGGTTTAAGGTTTAGGATTAGTGTTTAAGTTTTAAGGTTAGTTTAAGTTTTAGGTTTAAGATTTAAGGTTTAAAGTTTTAGGTTTAGGTTTAGGGTTTAAGGTTAGTTTAGGTTTAAGTTTAAGATTAGATTTAGAGTTTAGGAGTTTAGTATTTAGGTTTAAGTTTAGAGTTTAAGGTTTAGGGTTTAGGATTTAGGGTTTTGGGTTTAGATTTAGGGTTTAGGGAGGTTTATAGTAGGGTTTAGGTTTAGGATTTATGGATAAGCATTAGGTTTAAGTTTAGGTTTTTAGGTTAGGTTTAGGTTAAGTTATAGTTTAGGGTTTTAGGTTTTTGTTTAAGATTTAGGGTTTTGGGGTTTTAGGGTTTAGGGTTTACGATTAGTATTTGGGTTTAGGTTTTAGGGTTTAGGGTTTAGGATTTAGAGTTTAAGGTTTAGGATTTAGTGTTTATGGTTTTTTTTTAAATTATCTGAACCGCTAGATTTAGGTTTAGTGTTTATGTTTTTATTGACTTTTTATTTTTTTTATTTTAGGTTTATTTTATTTTTTAGGGTTAGGATTTTTAGTTTTTATTTTATTTAAGTTTTTTATTCTTAGGTTTATTTTATTTTATTTAGGTTTAGGTTTTATTTATTTTATTTTTATGTTTAAATTTTTTTAGGTTTAGTTTTTTTGGTTTTCAGGGTTTATGGTTTAGGGTTTAGGGTTTTGTGTTTAGGCTTTAGGTTTAAGGTTTAAGGGTTTAAGGTTCAGGGTTTAGTGTTTAGGGTTCGCATAGTGTTTTAAGTTTAGAGGTTTTTATTGTATTTAGGATTTAGGGTTTATGGTTTAGGGTAAACAGTTTAGGGTTCAGGGTTAACAGTTTTTTAAGGTTTAGGGTTTAGGGTTAGTTTAGGGTTTAGTGTTTAGGGTTAATGGTTAGTTTAGGGTTTAGGGTTTAGGTGTTAGGGTTTAGGGTTTAGGGTTTATGGTTAGGGTTAGGGTTTAGGGTTTAGAGTTTAGGGTTTAGGGTTTACTGTTTAGGGTTTAGAGTTTAAGCATTAGTATTTAGGGTTTAGTGTTTAGGATTTACTTTGGGTATAGGGTTTTTTAGGGTTTGGGACTTAGGTTTATAGGTTTAGGATTTACATTTTAAAAAAAATTAAATAAACAGGTACTTTTAGGTTTAGGGTTTAGGTTTTTATTTAGTTTTTATTTTATTTTATTTTAGGACTATTTTTAGTTTATTATATTTTTATGTTACATTTAGTTTTTATTTTATTTAAGTTTTTTACTCTTAGGTTTATCATAACTTATTTAGGTTTAGGTTTTTTATTTATTTTACTTTTAGGTTTTATTTTGTTTAGGTTTAGCTTTTTAGGTTTTTAGGGTTTAGTGTTTAAAGTTTAAGGTTTTTGGGTTTAAGATTTTAGTGTTTAGGGTTTAGGGTTTTAGGGTTTAAGGTTTTAGGGTTTAGGGTTTAGGGTTTATGGCTTAGGGTATATGATTTATGGTTTATGCTTTAGGGTTTTTAAGGGTATAGGGCTTAGGGTTTAGGGTTTAGGGTTTAGGTTTAGGGTTGTAGGCTTAGCATTTAGGGTTTAGGGTTAGTTTTAGGGTTTAAGGTTTCTGGTTTAGGATTTAGGGTTTAGGGTTTTTTATTTTTAAATTAACTAAACTAGTAGTTTTAAATTTATTTAGTTTATTTAGTTTATTTTTTATTTATTTTAGTTCATTTTATTTTTTATTTTTATTTAGGCTAGTTTATTTATTTTACATTTATTTATTTTAGTTTAGGTTTTTTATTTTGGTTTGTTTTTTTAGGTTTAGATTTAGGTTTAGGTTTATTTTTTAGTTGAGTTTTATTTTTATTTTTTTTTTAGGTTTAAGTTTTATTTTTTATTTTTAGGTTTAGGTTTAGGTTTTAATTTTATTTTTGTAGGTTTAGGTTTTAGGTTTTTATTTTAGGTTTATTTTTAGGTTTTATTTTTTAGTTTAGGTTTAGGTTTCTTTTTAATTTATTTTATTTTATTTAGGGTTTATTTTTAGGTTTTGGTTTAGTTTACTTTAAGTTTTCATTATTTTAGTTTAGTTTATTTATAGGTTTATTTATTTTAGTTTATTTTATTTTATTTAGTTTAGGTTTAGCTTTTTTAGTTTAGGGTTTAGGTTTTATTTTTTATTTATTTTTTGGTTTATATTTTAGGTTTAGGTTTTTATTTAGTTTTTATTTTATTTTATTTTAGGTTTTTTTATTTTTATTTTACATTTTCTCTATTTTATGTAGGTTTTTTATTCTTAGGTTTATTTTATTGCATAGTTTAGTTTAGGTTTAGGGTTTATGCTTTATTTTATTTTATTTTATTTTTATATTTTATTTTAAATTTTGTTTATGTTTAGGTTTTAGTTTAGATTTTTATTTTATTTTATTTTATTATTTTATTTAGGTTTAGGTTTTATTTATTTATTTTATTATTAGGTTTTATTTAGTTTAGGTTTAGGTTTTTTCATTTTTAATTAAGGTTTAGGGTTTACGATTTAGGGTTTTAGGGCATAAGGTTTTAGGATTTAAGGTTTAGGGTTTAGGGTATAGTGTTTAGTGTTTAAGCTTTATGGTTTTGGTTTAGGTTGGGAGCTTTAGGGTTTCACTGGCCAGCAGGAGCCCTGGAGTCACTTTAGAGTTTAGGTTTAGGGGTCAGGGCCCAGTTTAGGCCCAGGTTTAGTTAGAATGATCAGGGTTTTTAGCATTTAGGTTTAGGATTTAGGGTGTGGCCCAGGGCCTGTAGGCCCAGTGAGCACAGGAGTTTAGGGTTAGTGGGTGCCTGGGGTCCAGGTTTAGGATCAGGACTGGAGTAAAGTTCAGGGTTTAGGATCTAAGCCCATGATTGGTACAATTTATGGATTTATGGTTTAGGAGTCCGCCAACATGGTTAGTATCTAGTGGAGTTACACTGAGGACGGGTTTATCATTTGTGAGGTTTAAGATTTAAGATTTGTGGCCCAGGGCCTTTAGGGCCTCAAAGGTCAGCACTAGGGAGGATCAAGCATAGTGCTTTAGTGGTGGGCCCAGGTCAGATGTGGGGGGGAAAGTAAGGGACTCCAGGTGGGCTCCAAGTGGGGTTGATCAGGTTAGGCTGATTAGGGTGCCCAGGGATTTAGCCCAGGTTTAGTCGCAGGGCCCAGTGCAGTGCCCATGGCCCAGGACTAGGTCACTTTAGGCCCATATGGTTATCATGTTTAAGGTTTAAGTGTTTATGGCCCAGGGCCTTTAAGGCAGGGATCAGGGTCAGTTAGGGCCCAGGATCTGGCCAATTTAGGCTCACTGCCAACACTGGAGATTAGGTTTGGTTTTAGCATCAGTGTTGAGTTAAATAGGTTTAAGTTGTGGTAGTTAGGGTTTAGGTAGGGTTTAGGGTTTAGGGTGGTAGGTTTAGGGTGGTTTAGGGTTAGTGTTAGGGTTTTAGGTTTAGGGTTAGTTTAGGGTTTAGGGTTTTCTTACGATTTAAGGTTTAGGGTTTTTTAGAGTTTAGGGTTTATGGTTTTAGTTTAGGTTTAGTGGGTTTTAGGGTGGCCAGTTTAAGGTTTAGTGTGGTTGGGTTTAGGGTTTGGGTTTAAGATTTAGGGTAGGGTTTGGGTTTAGGGTTTAGGGTTTAGCAATTTTTTATTAAATTAAACCAAAGGGTTTAGTGTAAGTTTTATTTTATTTTATTTTAGGTTTGTATTTAGTTTATTTTAGTTTATTTTACATTTAGTTTTAATTTAATTAGTTTCTTTATTCTCAATTTATTTTATTTTAGTGTAGTTTAGGTTATTATTTATTTTATCTTAGTTTATTTTTATTAGTTTACTTTATTTTATTTTCTATTTTAGGTTTAGCTTTTAGTTTAGGTTTTTTAATTTATTTAAGTTTAGGTTTATTTATTTATTTTATTTTTAGGTTTTATTTAGTTTAGGTTTATGTTTTTAGGGTTTTAAGGTTTAGGGTTTAGTGTTTAGGGTTTAGGGTTATGGGCTTTAGGATTTATGATTTTAGGGTTAGGGTTTAGGGTTTACTATTTAGGGTTTAGGGTTTAGCATTTAGGCTTTAGGGTTTAGGGTATTTTAGGGTTTAGGGTTTAGGTTTTAGGATTAAATTTAAGGTTTAGGGTTTATGGTTTATGGTTTAGGGTTTAGGGTTTAGGGTTTAGGGTTTAGGTTTAGAGTTTATAGTTTAGGGTTTAGGGTTTAGAGTTTATAGTTTAGGGTTTAGGGTTGTAGGTTTAGGATTTAGGGTTTAGAGTTAGTTTTAGGGTTTAGGGTTTAGGGTATATGGTTTACGATTTAGGGTTTAGGGTTTTTTTTAAATTAAGTAAATCGGATGGTTTAGGTTTATTTAGTTTATTATTTATTTTTTTTAGTTTATTTTATTTTTTATTTTTGTTTAGGTTTATTATTTATTTTTATTTATTTTAGTTTATTAATTTTAGCTTTTTTATTTTAGTTAATTTTTAAGTTTAGTTTTAATTTTTTTTTTGTTGAGTTTTACTTTTATCTTATTTTTTAGGTCTAGGTTTAGGTTTAGTTTTTTATTTCATTTTTATAGGTTTAGGTTTTAGGTTTATATTTTAGGTTTATTTTTAGGTTTTATTTTTTAGTTTAGGTTTAGGTTTATTTTTTGTTAATTTTATTTTATTTAGGGTTTATGTTTAGGTCTAAGTTTAGTTTAATTAAGGTTTAGGTTTGGGTTTTATTTTAGTTTTGTCATTCATTTTAGGTTTATTTTTTTTAGATTTTTTATTTTATTTTATTTAGGTTTAGTTTTCTTTTTAGTTTAGGGTTTAGGTTTTATTTTTTATTTATTTTTAGGCTTTCTTTTTTAGGTTTATATTTTAGGTTTAGGTTTTTATTTAGTTTTTATTTCATTTTATTTTATGTTTATTTTATTTTGATTTTACATTTTTTTATTCTTTATTTTATTATATTTGATAGTTTAGTTTAGGTTTTTCTTTAATTAATTTTAGTTTTTTTTATTTTAATTTTTGGTTTAGGTTTAGGTTTTAGTTTAGGTTTTTATTTTATATTATATTATTTAGGATTAGGTTTTTATATTTATTTTATTTTTAGGTTTTATTTAATTGCTGTAAGTTTTAGGTTTTAAGTTTTAGAGAGTTCATGGTTTAGGGTTTAGATTTTTGGTTTTAGTGGTTTAGGGTTTGTGATTTTGTGTTTGTGTTAGGGTTAATTCTATGGTTTAGTGGTTTAATTGCCCAGTTTAGGAGTTTTAGGTTTAGGTTAGCTCAGTATTTAGGGTTTAAAGGTTTTAGTGTTGATTTAGCTAGTTTAGCAGTTTTAGCAGGTTTTAGGTTTAGGTTTAGGTTTTTTAAGTTTAGGTTAGTTGTTTAGGGCCTAGGTTTAGAAAGCCAAGTTTCACTAGGTTTAACGTTTAGGTCCTGCCAGTTTGTAGGTTTGGGTTTAAAGCTTAGTTTAGTTTGGGATTCAGGAGTTGGTTGTGGGTCAGGTGGGTTTAGGGTTTAGGGTTATTTTCTCAAGATTTAGTGGCTGGTTTAGGGTTTCTGGGTTTTAGGTTTAGGGTTCATAGCAGTGGTAAAGATTTAGGGTTTATGGATTTTAGTGTAAGATTTTGATTTTAGGGTTTAGGTTTGAGTTTTTTTGGGTGAGTAGGTTTAGGGTTTATGGTTTAATATTAGGGTTTAGGGTTTAGGGTTTTGGGTTTAGTATTTTTTTTATTAAATTATGTTAACTGGTAGGTTTTGGTTTTGTGTTTTGGTTTTTATTTAGTTTTTATTTATTTTAGGTTTATTTTAGGTTTATTTTACTTTTATTTTACATTTAATTTTAATTTAATTTAAGTTTTTATTCTTAGGTTTATTTTATTTTTTTTAGTTTAGTTTAGGGTTTAGGGTTTAAGGTTTAGATTAATTTTATTTTAGTTTATTTTTATTAGTTTACATTATTTTATTTTAAATTTAGATTTAGCTTTTAGTTTAGGTTTTTTTAGTTTATTTAAGTTTAAGTATTCTATTTATTTTATTTTTAGGTTTTATATAATTTAGGTTTTGGTTTTTAGGTTTTTAGGGTTTAAGGTTTAAGTTTTAGAGTTTAGGGTTTAGGGTCAGGGTTTAGGATTAGGATTTGGGCTTAGGGTTTAGTTAGGCTTTTAGGGTTTAGGAGTTTAGATTTAGGCTTTATGCTTTAAAGTTTGTGGTTTTCGTGGCCTTAGGTATTCAAGTTTCAGTGTTAGGGTTTAGGATTTTAGGTTTAAGTTAAGCCTAGGATTTTAGATTTAGGTTCGTGGTTTGAGGTTTAAGGTTTGTCAGGTTGTGAGTTCACGATTTCTTTGTGGTTTATGTTTTGTAGAGTTTATAGTTGACAGTTTGAGTTTAGGGTTGGGTTTTAGGGTTTTGGGGTGTAGGTTTAGGGTTTAAGGGCTCAGTTAAAGGTTTATGTTTAGGGTTTATGGTTTAGGGTTAAGGGTTTAAGGTTTTTTTAAAAATTAAGTAAACCAATAGGTTTAGGTTTATTTAGTTTACTTTTTATTTATTTTTGTTTATTTTATTTATTATTATTTTTAGGTTTATTTTTTATTTTTATTTAGTTTAGTTTATTTATTTTAGGTTTATTTATATTAGTTTAGGTGTTTTATTTTAGTTAATTTTTTAGGTTTAGGTTTAGGTTTATTTTTTTAGTTCAATTTTATTTTTACGGTTTAGGTTTTGTTATTTATTTTTATCTTTAGGTTTAGGTTTCTATTTCATTTTTGTAGGTTTAGGTTTTAGGTTTTTATTTTAAGTTTATTTTAGGTTTTATTTTTTAGATTAGGTTTAGGTTTATTTTTAGTTTATTTTATTTTATGGTTTAGGTTTAGTTTAATTAAGGTTTAGTTTTGCATTTTATTTATTTTAGTTTAGTTTATTTTTAGGTTTATTTAATTATTTTATTTTATTTTATTTATTTAGTTTAGTTTAGTTTTTTTAGTTTGGGATTTTAGGGTTTTAGAGGTAGGTTTAGGGTTTGTGAGTTTTTGTTTTTATAGTTTAGGGTTTATGGTTTAGGATTAAGGGTTTAGGGTTTTTTTAAAAAAATTATGTAAACGAGTAGTTTAGGTTTATTTAGTTTACTTTTTATTTATTATAGTTTATTTTATTTTTTATTAGTTTTAGGTTTATTTTTTATTTTTATTTAGTTTAATTTATTTATTTTAGGTTTATTTATATTAGTTTGTTTTTTTTATTTTAGTTAAATTTTTAGGTTTATGTTTAGGTTTTTTTTTAATTGAGTTTTATTTTTATTTCATTTTTTAGGTTTAGGTTTTATTATTTATTTTTAGTTTTAGGTTTAGGTTTCTATTTCATTTTTATAGGTTTATGTTTTAGGTTTTTATTTTAGGTTTATTTTTAGGTTTTATTTTTTAGTTTAGGTTTAGGTTTATTTTTACTTTATTTTAATTTATTTAGGGTTTTGGTTTAGCTTTAGCTTTAGTTTAATTATGGTTTAGGTTTGGGTTTTATTTAGTTTAGTTTAGTTTATTTTTAGGTTTTTTTAATTTAATTTAATTTATTTTATCTAGTTTAGGTCTAGATTTTTTTTTTTTAGTTTAAGGTTTAGGTTTTATTTTTTTTAGGTTTTTTTTTAGGTTTATATTTTAGGTTTAGGTTTTTATTTAGTTTTTTATTTTATTTTATTTTATTTTAGGTTTACTTTATTTTTTATTTTAAGTATAGTTTATATTTTATTAAGGTTTTTTTTATTATTTGGTTTATTTTACTTCTTAGTTTAGTTTAGGTTTTTCTTTAATTTATTTTAGTTTATTTTTATTTTTTATTATATTTTAGTTTTTAGTTTAGGTTTAAGTTTTAGTTTATGTTTTTCTTTTATTTTATTTAAGTTTAGATTTTATTTATTTAATTTAATTTTAGGTTTTATTTAGTTTAGGATTTTAGGGCTTAGGGTTCAGTCTTTAGGGTTTTAGGATTTAGGGTCTTAGGATTTGGGGTTTAGGGTTTAAGGTTTAGTGTTTAAGCTTTAGGGTTTAAGGTTTTAGGGTTCAAGGTATAGGGTTTATTATTTAGGGCTAGTTTAGGATTTAGGGTTTAGGGTTTAGGATTTAGGCTTTAGGTTTTATTATTTTTAGGGTTATCTTAGGGTTTAGGGTTTTACGATTTAGGGTTTAGGGTTTATGCTTTTGGTTTTAGGGTTTAGGTATGACTTTTAGGTTAATTTTTTTTTTAAAGTTAGTTTTAGTGTAGGGTTTAGTTGGGTTTGGTTTAGTGTTTAGGGTTTATGGTTTGTTTAGGGTTTAGGGTTTAGAGTTTAGGGTGTTAGGGTTTAAGGTTAGGGTTAGTTTAGGGGTTTTATTTATCAGTGTTAGGGTTAGTTGAGTGTTTAGGGTTTTTTAGGGTTTGGAGATTAGGGTTTAGGGTTTACTATTTTTTAGGGTTTTTAAGGGTGTAGGTTTAGGGTTTAAAGTTTAGAGTTAGTTTTAGGGTTTACGGTTTAGGGTTTATGGTTCAGGATTAAGGGTTTAGGTTTTTTTTTTTTAAATTAAGTAAACTAGCAGGTTTTGGTTTATTTAGTTTACTTTTATTTATTTTAGTTTATTTTATATTTTATTTTTATTAAGTTTATTTTATTT
Source organism: Cymbidium sinense (assembly GCA_021442155.1). Lineage (NCBI taxonomy): Eukaryota > Viridiplantae > Streptophyta > Magnoliopsida > Asparagales > Orchidaceae > Cymbidium > Cymbidium sinense. Next base: position 162,768,711 of record CM038215.1, read on the forward strand.
TTATTTAGTTTAGTTTATTTATTTTTGGTTTATTTATATTAGCTTAGTTATTTTATTTTAGTTTATTTTTTAGGTTTAGGTTTAGGTTTCTATTTCATTTTTGTAGGTTTAGGTTTTAGGTTTTTATTTTACGTTTATTTTTAGGTTTTATTTTTTTAGTTTATGTTTAGGTTTATTTTTAATTTATTTTATTTTACTTAGGGTTTAGGTTTAGGTTTAGATTTATTTTAATTAAGGTTTAGGATTGGGTTTTATTTATTTTAGTTTAGTTTATTTTAAGTTTATTTAATTTAATTTATTTTAATTTATTTAGTTTAGGTTTAATTTTTTTTAGTTTAGGGTTTAAGTTTTATTTATTTTTAGGTTTTCTTTTTAGGTTTATATTTTAGGTTTAGGTTTTTATTTAGTTTTTTATTTTATTTTATTTTAGGTTTACTTTATTTTTATTTGAAGTTTAATTTATATTTATCAAAAAAATTTTATTATTAGGTTTATTTTACTTTCTAGTTTAGTTTAGATTTGTCTTTATTTTATTTTAGTTTATTTTTATTTTTTATTTTATTTTAATTTTTAATTTTGGTTTAAGTTTTAGTTTAAGTTTTTATTTTATTTTATTTTATTATTTTATTTAAGTTTAGATTTTATTTATTTATTTTATTTTTAAGTTTTATTTAGTTTAGGTTTTTAGGGTTTAGGGTTTAGGGTTTAGGGTTTAGGGTTTAGGGTTTTAGGGTTTAGGGTTTAGGTGGGTTTAAGTGGTTTAGGGTTTAGTTTAGGGTTTAGAGGTTTAAGGGTCAGGTTTAGGGTTTAGGGTTTAGGGTTTAGGGTAAGATTTAGGCTTTAGGTTTATAGTTTTAGGTTTAGGATTTAGGATTTAGGTTTAGGGTTTCCATCCCAGGTAGGGTAAGGAGTTTAAGAGTTAGGGTGGTTTAGGTTTAGGGTTTATGGTTTAGTTTAGGGTTTAGGTATCTGTTAGGTTTAGTTAGTTTATGGTTTAGGGTTTAGGGTTAGTTTAGGGTTTAGTGTTTAGGGTTTATGGTTAGTTTAGGGTTTAGAGTTTATGGTGTTAGGGTTTAGGGTTTAGGGTATAAGGTTAGGTTTAGGTTTTAAGGTTTATGGTTTAGGGTTTAGGGTTTAAGCGTTAGGGTTTAGGGTTGAGTGTTTAGGTTTTGCTTAGTGTTTAGGATTTTTTAGGGTATGGGGTTTAGGGCTACAGGTTTTGGGTTTAGGGTTTACTATTTGTTTTGGGTTTAGGGTTTAGGGTTTAGGTTTTTTTTAAAAAAACAAAATTAAGTAAACCTGTACTTTTAGCTTCAAGGTTTAAGTTTTTATTTAGTTTTTATTTTATTTTATTTTAGAACTAATTTAAGTTTATTTTATTTTTATTTTACATTTAGTTTTTATTTTATTTAAGTTTTTTATTCTTTCGGTTATTTTATCTTATTTAGGTTTAGGATTTTTCATTTATTTTACTTTTAGGTTTTATTTTATTTAGGTTTAGCTTTTTAAGTTTTAGGGTTTAGTGTTTAGAGTTTAGGGTTTTAGGGTTTAGGGTTTGGTTAGTGTTTAGGGTTTAGGGTTTAAGGTTTAGGGTTTAGGGTTTAGCGTTTAGGCTTTAGGGCTTAGAGTTTTTAGGCTTTAGCGTTTAGGGTTTTTTAGGGTTTAGTGTGTAAGATTTAGGGTTTAGAGTTCTAGGTTTTCGGTTTAAGGTTTAGGGTTTAGGGTTTATGGTTTAGGGTATACGGTTTAGGGTTTAGGGTTTAGGGTTTTTTAGGGTTTAGGGCTTAGGGTTTAGGGTTTAGGGTTGTAGGTTTAGGTTTATAGGTTTAGGGTTGTAAATTTAGAGTTAGTTTTAGGGTTTAAGGTTTCGAATTTAGGGTTTAGGGTTTTTTATTTTTAAATTAACAAAACAAGTAGTTTTAAGTTTATTTAGTTTATTTATTTTATTTTTTATTTATTTTAGTTTATTTTATTTTTTATTTTTATTTAGGTATATTATTTATTTTTATTTAGGTTTATTTTTTATTTTTATTTAGGTTAGTTTATTTATTTTAGGTTTCTTTATTTTAGTTTAGGTATTTTATTTTGGTTTATATTTTAGGTTTAGATTTAGGTTTAGGTTTATTTTTTGGTTGAGTTTTATTTTTATTTTATTTTTTAGGTTTAATTTTTATTTTTATTTTTAGTTTTAAGTTTAGGTTTTAATTTTATTTTTGTAGGTTTAGGTTTTAGGTTTATTTTTAGTTTTTATTTTCTAGTTTAGGTTTAGGTTTATTTTTAGTTTATTTTATTTTATTTATGGTTTAGTTTTAGGTTTAGGTTTAGTTTACTTTAGGTTTTATTTGTTTTAGTTTAGTTTATTTGTAGGTTTATTTATTTTAGTTTATTTTATTTTATTTAGTTTAGGTTTAGTTTTTTTTTTAGTTTTGGCTTTAGGTTTTTTTATTTATTTTTAGGTTTATATTTTAGGTTTAGGTTTTTATTTTATTATATTTTAGGTTTATTTTATTTTTATTTTACATTTTTTCTATTTTATTAATGTTTTTTATTCTTAGGTTTATTTTATTGTGTAGTTTAGTTTAGGCTTTTCTTTATTTTATTATAATTTATTTTTACTTTTTATTTTATTTTTTATTTTATTTTATTAAGATTATGTTTAAGCTTTAGTTTAGGTTTTTATTTTATTTTATTTTATTTTATTTAGGTTTAGGTTTAATTATTTATTTATTTTAGGTTTTATTTAGTATAGGTTTTAGGTTTTAGTTAGGGTCTGGAGGGTCACCATTTAGAGTTTATGGGTCCCGCTTTTAGGATTTAGGGTTTAGTGGTTTAGTGTGGGCTTTATGGTTTAGTGGTTGGAAGGGTCACGAGTTTAGGCTCATGGTTTAGTGTTTAAGCTTTCATGGTCAGGTTTATGGTTTGGGTGGCTGCACCCCTAGGGTGGCCAATTGAGAGAGAGAGCCCAGGTCAATTTAGGGTTTAGTTTAGGGTTTAGGAGTGGTTTAAGCCAGTGGTCAGTAGATCAGGGCCTGAGCCCAGGTTTAAGTTTAGAGTTTAGGAGTGGAGGTTGAGGGTAGGAGAGTTAGGGTTTAGGGAGTGGTAGTTTATGCAGTAGGTTTAGGGTTTAGGTTTAAATTTAGGGTTAGGGTTTAAGCCACCTGAGTTCGATTTACATTTGAGGATTTAGTTTAGGCTTTTAAGCATTAGTGCCTGAGCCAAGGTTTTGTGGTTTAGGTTTAGGGTTTAGGGTTTAATATTTTTTATTAAGTTACAAACCCAAGCAGTTTATTGTCTTTTTTATTTAGTTTTTATTTTATTTTATTTAGGTTTATCTTTATTTCTTTATTATTAAGTTTAATTTAAATATTTTTATTCTTAGGTTTATTTTTTTGTGTTGTTTAGGTTATTATTTAATTTCTCTTAGTTTATTTTTATTGGTTTACTTTATTTTATTTTTTAGTTTAGGTTTAGGTTTTAGTTTAGGTTTTTTAGTTTATTTAAGTTTATGTTTTATTTAGTTTAGGTTTAGGTTTAGGATTTGTGGCCTGGTTTAGAGTGATAGTGTTAGGGTTTAGGGTTATGGGCTTTAGGATTTAGGGTTGGAGAGGTTTAGGGTTAGGGTTTAGGGTAGTTTAGGGTTTAGTGGACCATTTAGTTTTAAGATTTGTTTTAGGAGTTTAGGGTTTAGAGATGTCAGCTTAGGTTTAGGGTTTATGGTATTTTAGGCGCAGGATTTTAAGGTTTAGGTTAATTTTAGGGTTTAGGGTTTAGGGTTCTTTAGGTTTAGGGTTTAGTCAGGGTTTAGGGTTTAGAGTTTATATTTTATGGTTTAGAGTTGTAGGGTTTGTGGGTTTAGGGTTTAGGATTTATGGTTTAGGATATAGGGTTTAGGGTTTTTTAAAATTAAGAAAACCGGTAGGTTTAGGTTTATTTAATTTATTTATTATTTTTTTGTTTATTTTATTTTTTATTTGTATTTAGGTTTATTATTTATTTTTATTTAGTTTAGTTAATTGATTTTAGGTTTATTTATATTGCTTTAGGTTTTTTATTTTAGTTAATCTTTTAAGTTTAGGTTTATTTTTTTGTTGAGTTGTACTTTTCTTTATTTTTTTGGTTTAGGTTTTATTTTTTATTGTTAGGTTTAGGTTTAGGTTTTTATTTCATTTTTGTAGGTTTACATTTTAGGTTTTTTTTTAGGTTTATTTTTAGGTTTTATTTTTTAGTTTTGGTTTAAGTTTATTTTTAGTTTATTTTATTTTATTTAGGATTTAGGTTTAAGTTTAGTTTAATTAAGGTTTAGGTTTGGGTTTTAATTATTTTAATTTAGTATATTTTGGTTTATTTTAGTTTATTTTATTTTATTTAGTTTAGGTTTAGTTTTTTTTAGTTTAGGATTTAGGTTTTATTTTTTATTTTTTTTAGACTTTCTTTATAGGTTTATATTTTAGGTTTAGGTTTTATTTACTTTTTATTTCAGTTTATTTTAAGTTTATTTTATTTTTATTTTAAATTTTTTATTCATTTTATTAATGTTTTTTATTCTTAGGTTTATTATATTTTATAGTTTAGTTTATGTTTTTCTTTGCTTTATTTTAGTTTATTTTTATTTATTATTTTATTTTAATTTTAGGCCTAAGTTTTAGTTTAGGTTTTGTATTATATTATTTTATTATTTTATTTAGGTTTAGGTTTTTTAATTTATTTTATTTTTAGGTTTTATTTAGTTAAGGTTTAGGTTTTTAGGTTTTTAGTTAGGGTTAAGGGTTTAGGGTTTACGATTTAGGATTAGGGTTTAGGGTTTTAGGATTTAGGATTTAGGGTTAGGGTTTAGGGTTTATGATTTAGTGTTTACTTTATAAGTTTAGGGTTTTGGTTTAGAGTTAGGGTTAATTTAGTAGTTTAGTTTATAGTCTTTAGGGTTTAAGGTTTAGTTTAGGGTTAGTTTAGGAGTTTAAGGTTTTATAGTTTAGGTTATAGTTTAAGTTTCTGATTTAAGTTAAGTTTAGTTAGAGTTTATTTAAGTTGTTTAAGTTTAAAGTTTAGTTGGATTTATAGTTTAGAGTTTAGGATTTTAGGTTTAAGGTTTAAGAAAGTTCTGATTAATTAGGGTTTAAGTTTAGATTTAGGATTTATAGTTTAAGTTTACTGAGAGATATTTAGGGTTTAAGTTAAACTTTAGGGTTTAGGATTTAGGATTGAGGTTTTACTTAGGGTTTAGAATTTAGGATTTTAAGTTTAAGGAAATTTTAGGGTTTAGTGTTTGGGATAGTAGGTTTAGGGTTTAGGGTTTAGGTTTTGTGTTAGGGTTTAGTTTAGGGTTTAGGTTGAAGATTTAGGGTTTAGGGTAAGCAACCCACAAGGATAGTAGCAAAACAGTATGAGCACCACCAGAGCCTCACCAAAAAGGAATAACCAATTCAAGAGGAGCAAGCATCATGACATGGGTGACAACACTAAAAAGAGGCAAACAATAACAAAAAGGAAAACCATAAGTGCTGAGATCCTTCATCCACGAAATAGAAAAACCCAGTTTAACAACAAGATGGGTGGGGAGCAAGGCTGCCATCTAAGTAGGAAAAGGGTGTTCTATTGCAGTCAACAGAGGTGAGACCAACCAGGGGAAACCAGAAGAAAACAATCATGGAAAGACAACCAGCAGGTTCCCAGAGCAGTCACCAAAGGAGCAGGAAAAAATAGGCAAAGCAACCACTCCTCCAACCAGTCTAACTAGCCAAAACAACTAGTCCAACCAACCATCCAAGAAATCCTCCTAGCCAACCACCTAAATGAGAGAAGATCCAAGTTATCAAAATAAAAAACATTGGTATCAAGAACAACAACAATCATCAAACCAAAAACATCCAGAATGGCCCGGGAAGGAGTAGAGAAAGACAAACCTCAAACTAATCAAGGGAAGAAAAAAACCATAGAAAGGTAGAAAAAACTAGCGAGACAAAAGATATAGCACAATTAGACAAAATAACAAGCCAAAATAAAACAACAACAAATAACCCACCAAGGCAACAAACCATAGCGACCATCAAAGCCATTTAGAACAATACCCAAACCAAAACCAAAATAGTATAGGAGGAGGTCCAACACATAACCAAAGGAATCCAAACAAAAATAGTCAAACCACCAACCCTAGTCAACAAAATAGAAGCAATGTTTGCCAACCACCTCCACCATGAAAATCAAGCTAGAGATAAAACACCTAGAACAACCATCCGACCAACCTAACTAGCAAAAATTGTTAGCAAACCAGTTAATAACCAAACCACATAGTCAACCACTACGGTAGATATAATAGGTTTGTATGTAGGCCAAAAAAGCAAAACCATTCTAGAAAGAAATTCCTACTGCGACCAAAAGCAACCAGAAGAAGGAAATAGGAAAGACAAGGGAAAAAGTTGGTAAAATCCCAGCCAGACAGTTAGCAACCACCAAGCTGAAAAAACCAAAACACCCCAGGTTGCACTAATAGAAATCATCAAGGAGCAACAACCATTCTAGAACAAAAAATAAGAGTTAAAAAACAAAACCCCAAATAGGTAAAATTAGAAGTTCACCACAACCCAAAGAGGGTTTAACAAGGCTAAAACAAAACAAAAGATCATCAAAAAATAATGATAAAACCAATCTAAGAATTTATAATATGAGATAAGGAAATCAAGTATTATCCAGATTAACTAAACCTCAAAATAATTTAGGCAAAGTTTGGTTGTTAAATAAAGTTAACTCAATCAAGTTGGCAACAAAATTATCTAAATAATCATCACAAGCATTACCTTCATAAAGGATGTGGGAAATTTTAAAATAAACTTGTGAAAGCATAATTTTTGTATGATTAAGAAGATAAAATAATTTAGCATTCCCATTTCTATTGGAATTAAGGAAATCAAGAAGCAAGAGAGCATCAACTTCAATCCAGATGTTGTGGAAACTTCTATTCAAACAAATTTCAATTGCTTTATTAACAACCATAAGCTTGACAAAGAGAACAAATCAGGCTTTGAGAGGGTAGGAAAAAGCATAGATGTTAGTACCTTTAGATTCTCTAAAGATACCACCACAACCATATTTATTGGAAGCAACAGAACCATCAGTATTAACTTTAATCACATTGTCTTTAAGTTTAATCCAATGGATAATTCTATCACCTTTCTGAGAGTCAAGATCAGACAGAATGATACCCAATTTTTTAGCCATGATTTGTAACCTCTAAAATGAATGTTACTAATAAGATTGGCATTAAAAGAAGCATGAATTTTTTCTTTAGTTCTAGCTAGGATCCTTTTATGTTTCATAGGAATACCAGGATATTTAGCATCATTTCTATCCATCCAAATGAACCAAATAAAGGTAATAGCAATTAAAACTTTTATATGACCTTTCACAGTATTTTTGAAATAGGCTTCAAGAAGTTGATATAAAGAAAGGGAACCATGAAAATAGTTGGAATTAAATAAATCATCATACAAAACCCTAATTTTGAAACAATATCACCATTTACAAAGACATGATTTACATTTTCAATATGAAAACAACAATAGCACTTTGAAGGTAAATAAAACCATTTAGACTAGAGGAAAGAATCCAAAGGAATATAGTTATTCAAAATCCTCCAAGCTAAAATTGAATAAGAAATGGGAATGATATTGTTCCAAATTTTAACAAAAATATTAGAAGGGTGTTGTTTATCTCTAATAAAGTTCTAAACCTCTTTAAGAACAAAATCACCATTATGAGGAAGTTTAAAAGAATTTGATCGGTTTGCTAGAAATAATGGGAATATTTCTAAAGTTGTCAAAAGATAAATAAGGATATAGTTCTCAAGTTTGTTTTCATTTGATTATTATTGAGCCAAAAAAAAATTAACTTTGATAGCTAGTAGAGTGGGTACATAATTGGGTGTCAATCAACCGTTGCCAATCAATTGCCAAAGAAGAAGAACCATGGATACCCCAAGATTTTAATAATTTAGCAACCCATTTAATGGAACAAAGCCTTTTCCAAATTGGAGAGTCACCAACATTATAAGCATAGTTAAGAGGGTGATTTCCTTGACAATATTTTTTCATCATAAAATTAGCCCAAAGGCTTTCATTCTTTCTAAAATTCCACTAGTTTATGAGAGAAAGTAAGATAGCTTCACGAATAGGTTTGCAACCAAAGAGCACCTTCACCCAAGGACCACAACATTTATGCCAAGTTGTTCAATGCATTCTTTTGATAGACTTATTGGAGCCCCAAAAAAAAATTTGTTAAGCAAGCGATCAATTCGATAAGAGTGGCATTAGTGGGAATAATAGTTTGAATCAAATAAAGAGGCATAGAGTTGAGAGTGCTTTTAAGGATAGTGAGCATACCAAAGGATAGTAAATGGAATTCCCAAATAGATATTTTATTTGTAATTTTTTGAATTAACTCATCAAAAGGTGGGGAACATTTAGGACTTTAAAGAGCCACCAAGTACTTAAGAGGTAAGTGTTGATGTTTAAAATTTTTTATATGAAGGATTTGATTGATTTTATTATTGGAGATACTAGAGGATGTGATAAAATAGCTTTTGTTATCTTTGATCGAAAGGCCATTTTCTCTACCAAATTTATTTAAAAAATTCTTAAGATGCTTGATGTGATGAGCATTGCAAAAAATAATGAAATCATCGTCAAAACTTAGATGGAAAATAGGGAGACCACCAATAGTTCAATTGTACATACTAGGATATTTTAAGAATAAATTGTTGATGCTCCTTGATAAGTACTCAATAGTAATAATAAATAAAGCTGGAGATAAGGGATCCCCTTATCTTAAGCCATGGGAAGAGGGAAAGAAACCCAAGGCTTCTCAATTAAGCAAAATCAAAAACTAGGCATTATTAATACAATTTTCAATAAGAAGAGTTAATTTTCCAGAAAACCCAAATAAATTCAAAATATGAAAAATGAAATCCCAAGAGATTTTATTAAAGGCTTTGGTAATATCTAATTTGAAAAGAATGTTGTCCCCTGTAGTCTTGCATCAAGAACATGAATTAATTCTTGGGCAAGTAAAATATTATTAGAAATAGATCTACCTCTAACAAAACCAGTTTGGTTTAGAGAGATATTCTATTGAGTAAAGGACTAAGTCTATTTGTAAAGATTTTGGAAATCAATTTTTTGAAAAAGGTGCAAAGACTAATATGTCTAAAATCACTCCAAAAGTCTCGGTTATGTTTTTTAGGTATGAGAACAATAGAAGTAATAGAAAAATATTTGGGAAAATAATTACCATTAAAAAAATCAATCACTACCTCAATCAAATCATTTTTAATGATAAACCAACATTTCTGAAAAAATTGAGTCATTGAAACCCTCACGGACTAACATGAGAATCAAAATTCATACTATTAAGAACTTTAAAAATTTTATCTTCAATAGGCACGATGGTAACCAAATCATTATCATCATTATTAATAATAGAAGGAATCAAGTGTGATTTGGAAATTGCTTCATAAGGGAAATTCTTATTAAGCATACTTCTAAAGTAATTAATCATCGAATACTTAATATCATTTTTTCCATAATCCAATCACCATTTTCATTTTTAATTTTTAGAATATTATTCAAGGCTCTCTTTTTGCTGACCAAAGCATTGAAATACCTAGTATTCCTATCACCATCCGTAATATGTTTACTAGTATCTTTTTAGTTCCAATAAGTCTATTCCATATTTTGGAAATTGACAAGTTTATCTTTAGCCTCAGTCAAATCTATAAGCTTAGAAGGATCAGACATAACAAAGATTTCAAGATCACAAACCAACATGCCCATGTCTTTAATATTAGCAAAAAGGTTTTTAAAATAATGCTTGTTCCACCAACCCTAATTTTGTTTAAGTCTTTTAAGTTTTAACCAAAGTCTATTCATTCCCCTAAATGAATTATCAGGTTGTAAAGGGGCTTTTCAATTTTTAGCGACAACATCAAAGTAATCAATATGTTGAATCCACATGTTCTAGAATCTATAAGGAGAGGAGTTATTAATTCTATTAGAATTATCTTTAACAGAAACTAGAAGAGGAGCATGATCAAACAAGGTTTTGCTTAAATGATCAATATAAGTAATAGGCCATTGAGTAATCCAATGAGTATTAAAAAGAATCATGTCCAACCTCTGCCAAAGTCTAGAGTTTTTCCAAGTATATTTAGAACTCAATATCAGCCAAATTGCAATCAAGGATCATATTGGAAAATTCTTCCATAGAATGAATATTGGGAGAGCAACCACCACTTCATTTAGAAGAAAAAAGAATAGTATTGAAATCACCACGCACAAACCAAGGTTTGTTGACCGAGGTAGTAAAATTCCTCAAATTGTCCTAAAGGAGATTTCAACTAGATCTATAACAAGATTCATAAACAAAAGAACCCAAAACACAATAGTCTCCATAAAAAATTTGTGCATTAACAACTTGTTGAAAATTATCAATAATAGAAACCTCAATAAAATTATTCCAAAAACACCGGATCTTTTTACTAACATTGGAGTAAAATTAATTGAACCCAATCATTCTAGCAACATGGTTAATATTATTATGATGAATAAGAGGTTTCCAAATAATGAGTAAAGAAATATTATGAATGCGATAAAGATTTGTAATGTGATTTGGAATAGAGAGGGTAACAATCCCCCTAACATTCCAAACAAGAAAATTAATCATAATAAAAAGAAAAGGGGGTGAGCAAGGGTTAATTAAGAGAGGAGTAGGAGGCCTTAGGCAATCTAGTGTTTTTGGACAATTTGAGAGGGTAATTTTTAACACTTTTTTTCTTTTTAGCATGATAAGTTTGAAAACCATTTTCTTTTCCCCTGGAATCATCATCCGAGTAAGATTTAGTAACATTGGTCACCAATTTAGGAGACTTCTCCAAGTGTTTATGGGGAAATTCACACTCTTTCAAATCTAGATTAAGTTGAAAAGTAGGATTAACATGAATATCAAGATTTAAAATGAGAGACGGTGATGATTTAGAACCATTTAAAGCACAAATAGTTAAATTCGGATGATAAATATTTTCAACATGCTCAACATCATTTAAATCCTCATTGAAAACTTCATTTTCATTGATCAAAGCCAGCATAGATGTGGAGATAGAATCAAAGGAGATAGAATCATCATCCAATATTTTTGAAAATTTTTTATTCTCCACATTAAAAATGTTCAACTTTAAAGAAGAGATAAGAGGTAATTCATCCTTCCCAATGTAAAAATCAGTCGAAGCCATATCAATAGTAGGAGCCAAAATTGGTTCAATAGGAATAACCTTGATATTGAATGAATCAACCTCAATTGTGTCCCTTAAACCATTCTTAGGATCCAAGGTTATTTTTTGAACATATGTAGGGATCGGCTTATGACTAAGAGCAAGATTTTTTTGAGAGGATTTTTCTTTTTTAAATGGGGATGGAGAATAGAACATTCTGAATGATCGTGGCCATGAATTTTATAATGAAAACAAAAAATTGGAAGATTCTCCAATTCAACCTTTTATGAATACCCATATTTTGTTCAAAGCCAATCCAATCTTCCTTATGATATTTTTCAATTATGTTTGTTTCCACTATGAGGATAGGAGATCAATAGTAACAATTGAGTTGTAAAGGCCAAAAAAAGAGCCCCAATAGTAAAAGCACATGATGAGTAACAAAATGGATGTGCATATTAGGAAGAGATAACCACAGGATATAGATTCCTAATGTCAAAAGGGGTGACCACTTATAAGTGCATTTGAAAATTAAAGATGAGGTAGGAATGACGTGCAAAAACACATGAATAATCTAGAACATTAGAAAGTTGTATCAAAATATGACAAAGGTTAATAAGACCAATCGAAAAGGCATTCGTTAGCTTAAGATTATGAAAATAAGGTGTGGATCTTATCCAAATTTGGATGATGTAAAACAAATTTTTTTGACAAGAGAATTCAAAGGTTTTGTCAATAATTCAACATCCACATCGAGCACTAATGGACAAACCACGAAAAGAGATCAAAAAATAATTGATTCAATAGAGTGAAAGCCTTACAAAGAGCACTTCCTTAAAGTATTTAGTAGAAGATGATGCAATAAGTGTAATCTCCAAAGTGTCGGATGCCTAGTTGAAGCATCAAAATTTGAGGTGGAACCAAAGAATTGAACTCATAATTATAAAGGATGAAGCATCTGTCAACAGATATCAAACTCTAGAATTTGGCCAAAATCAAAGCAGATCGAATTCCTAGTCGAGATCGACACAAGATGGAATCATGGAGAGAAAAAAGCGTTGGGTGAGGAGGAGGGGTTTAGGGTTTAGGTTTAGGTTTAGGTTAAGGTTTAGGAGTAGGTATATGTTTAGGTTTAGGTTTGGGTTTATAGTTTAGGGTTTAGGGTTTTAAGTTTAGGGTTTTAGTTTAGGAGCTTTAGGGTTTAGATGTTTAGGGTTTAGGGTTAAGGGTTTAGGGTTTAGGGTTTAAGGTTTTTAAGGTTTAGGGTTTAGGGTTTTTAAGGTTTAGGATTTAGGGTTTAGGGTTTAGGGTTTAGAGTTTAGAGTTTTAGGTTTAGGGTTTAGGGATGTAGGTTTAGGGTTTAGGGTTTTTATATTTTATTAAATTAAGTAAACTGTAGGTTAAGGTTCATTTAGTTTATTTTTTACATATTTTGGTTAATTTTATTTTTATTTTGATTTAAGTTTTTTTTAAATTAGCTTAGTTTGTTTATTTTAGGTTTATTTATTTTAGTTTAGGTTTTTTATTTCAGTTTATTTTTTAGGTTTAGGTTTAGGTTTATGTTTATTTTTTACTTTAGTTTTATTTTTATTTAATTTTTTAGGTTTCAATTTTATTTTTTATTTTTAGGTTTAGGTTTAAGTTTTTATTTTATTATTTTAGGTTTAGGTTTTAGGTTTTTATTTCAGATTTATTTTTAGGTTTTTTTTTAGTTTAGGTTTAGGTTTATTTTTAGGTTTTTATTTTTTATTTTAGGTTTATTTAATATATTTTAGGTTTTTAGGTTTTAGGGTTTAGGGTTTAGGGTTGTAGAATTTAGCATTTAGGGTTTAGGGTTTAGGATTTAGTGTTTAAGGTTTTAGGGTTTCGAGTTTAGGGTTTAGGGTTTAGGGTTTTAGGGTTTAGCATTTAGTGTTTAGGCTTGTAGGTTTAAGGTTTAGGGTTTAGAGTTTTTTATTTATTTATTTATTTTTTACTATTTTTAAATTAAGCAAATTGGTAGATTTAGCTTTATTTAGTTTATGTTTTTTGTTTATTTTAGTTTATTTTATTTTTTATTTTTATTTAGGTTTATTTTAATTTTTATTTAGTTTTATTAATTTATTTTAGGTTTATTTATTTTAGTTTATTTTTTAGGTTTAACTTTTAATTATTATTTTTAGGTTTAGGTTTAGGTTTTTATTTTATTTTTTTAGGTTTAGGTTTTAAGTTTTTTATTTTAGGTATATTTTATGTATTATTTTTAGTTTAGGTTTAGGTTTATTTTTAGTTTATTTTATTTTATTTAGTTTAGGTTTAGGTTTAGGTTTAGTTTATTTTAGGTTTAGGTTTAGGTTTCATTTATTTTAGTTTAGTTTATCTTAGTTTAGGTTTATTTTATTTTTATTTTAGGTTTAGGTGTTTTTTTAGTTTAGGGTTTAGGTTTTATTTTTTATTTATTTTTAGGTTTATTTTATTAGGTTTATTTTTTATTTTATTTTAGGTTTATTTTAAGGTTTTATTTTTTTAGTTTAGGTTTAGGTTTGTTTTTAGCTTATTTTATTTTATTTAGTTTAGGTTTAGTTTATTTTAGATTTAGGTTTAGGTTTTATTTATTTTAGTTTAGTTTTAGGTTTATTTATTTTGTTTGTTTTATTTTATTTTAGGTTTAGTTTTTTTAGTTTTATTTATTATTTATTTTTTAGGTTTATTTTTAGGTTTATTTTTAGTTTTAGGTTTATTTTATTTTTTATTTAGTTTAGTTTTATTTAGTTTAGGTTTTTTATTTAGGTTTATTTTATTTTTTTTAATTTAGTTTAGGTCTTTATTTATTTATTTTGGTTTATTTTCTTTTTTTTTAGGTTTAGGTTTAGGTTTTAGTTTAGGTTATTATTTTATTTTTTTATTTTATTTTATTTAGGTTTAGGTATTTTATTTATTTTATTTTTAGGTTATATTTTCTTTAGGTTTTTATATTTTTAGGGTTTAGGGTTTTTTTATTTTTTTATTTTTTATTTTAGGTTTAGGTTTAGGTTTAGGTTTATTTTTTTAGGTTTTTGGGTTTAGGGTTTAGGGTTTACGACTTAGGATTTAGGGTTTAGGGTTCAGGGTTATAGGGTTTTAGGTTTAGGGTTAGTTTTAGGGTTTAGGGTTTAGGGATTAGGGTTAGGGTTATTTTATTATTTTATATTATTTATATTATTTTAAATTAAGTAAACTTGTAGGTTTAGGTTTATTTAGTTTATTTTTTATGTATTTTGGTTTAGTTTATTTTTTATTTTGATTAAAGTTTATTTTTATTTTTAATTAGTTTAGTTTAGTTATTTAGGTTTATTTATTTAGTTTAGGTTTTTTTATTTTAATATATTTTTTACATTTAGGTTTATGTTTAAGTATATTTTTTTTACAATAGTTTATAGTTTAGCTTGATTTCTATTTTATTTTTTAGGTTTCAATTTTCTTTCTTATTTTTAGGTTTAGGTTTAGTTTTTTTTAAGGTTTAGGTTTTAGGTATTTATTTTAGGTTTATTTTTAGGTTTTATCATTTGTTTTAGGTTTAGGTTTATTTTTAGGTTTCTATTTTTTAGTTTAGGTTGATTTTATTTATTTTAGAGTTTTAGGGTTTAGGGTTTAGGGTTTAAGGATTAGGATTTAGGGTATAGGGTTTAGGGTTATAGATTTTAGGGTTTATGGTGTGGGGTTTAAGAATTAAGGTTTAGGGTTTAGGGTTTAGGGTTTAGGGTTTAGGGTTTAGGGTTTAGGGTTTAGGGTTTAGGGTTTAGGGTTTAGAGTTTAGCATTTAGGGTTTAGGGTTTATGGTTATTTTATTATTTTTATTTTATTTTTTATATTTTATTTTTCTAAAATTAAGTAAACTAATAGGTTTAGGTTTCTTTAGTTTATTTAGTTTATTTTAATTTATTTTAGTTTATTTTATTTCTTTTTTTATTTAAATTATTTTTTTTACGTTTAGGTTTAGCTTTGGGTTTATTTTTAGTTGAATTTTATTTTAATTTTATTTTTTAGGTCTTGGTTTTATTTTTTATTTTTTTGGTTTAGGCTTAGGTTTTTATTTTATTTTTTTTAGGTTTAGGTTTTAGGTTTTTATTTTAGGTTTATTTTAATGTATTTTTTTTTGTTTAGGATTAGGTTTATTTTTAGTTTATTTTATTATATTTAATTCATGTTTAGGTTTTGGTTTAGTTTATTTTAGGTTTAGGTTTAGGTTTTATTTATTTTAGTTTAGTTTATCTTAGTTTAGGTTTATTTTATTCTAATTATAGGTTTAGGTTTATTTTTAGTTTAGGGTTTAGGTTTATTTTTTTATTTATTTTTAGGTTTTATTTTTTTTTTATTTTTTAGGTTTTATTTATTTTTTTTATTTAATTTTATTTTAGGTTAATTTTATTTTTATTTTAGGTTTAATTTTTATTTTATTTAGGTTTTCTATTTTTTAGCTTAGTTTAGATTTTTATTTATTTTATTTTAGTTTAGTTTTTAATTTTTAATTTCTTTTTTTTTTTTAGATTTAGATTTATCTTTAGGTTTTAGTTTATGTTTTTATTTTTTTTATTTTTTTCATTTTATTTTTAAGTTTTATTTCATTTAGGTTTATGTTTTTAGATTTTTAGGTTTAGGTTTTAGGCTTATTTTTTAGATTTTTTTAAAGTTTAAGTTTAGGTTTATTTTTAGTTTAGTTTATTTTATTTTATTTAGTTTAGGTTTTGTTTATTTTAGGTTTAGGTTTAGATTTTATTTATTCTAGTTTAGTTTATTTTACTTTAGGTTTAGGTTTATTTTCTTTTTATTTTAGGTTTAGTTTTTTTTTAGTTTAGGATTTGGGCTTTATTTTTTTTTATTTATTTTAGGTTTATTTTTTGGTTTAGGTTTATTTAATTTTTTTTTATTTTTGTGTTTAGTTTTATTATATTTATATTTTTATTCTTAGGTTTATTTTATTTTTTAATTTAGTTTAGGTTTTATTTAATTTATTTTAGTTTATTTTATTTTATTTTGGTTTAGGTTTAGGTTTTTTTAATTTATGTTTTTATATTTTTTTATTTTATTTAGGTATAGTTTATTTATTTATTTTATTTTTTTGGGTTTATTTTCTTTAGTTTAGGTTTTAGGTTTTATGGTTTAGGGTTTATGATTTGGGGTTTAGGGTTTAGGGCTTTAGGGTTTAGGGTTTAGGGTTAGGGTATAGGGTTTAGTGTTTAGGCTTTATGGTTTAGGATTTTTAGGTTGTAGGGTATAGTATTTAGGGTTTAGGGTTAGCTTAAGGTTTAGGATTAGTTTAGGGTTTAGGGCTTAGGGTTTAGGGTTAGTTTAGTTTTTATGGTCTAGGATTTAAGGGTTTAGTGTTTATAGTTTAGGGTTTTGGGTTAGGGTGAGGTTTAGTTTTAGGGTTTAGTTTAGGGTTTAGGTTTAAGTTAGCATTTATTAGTTTAGAGTTAGGTTTAGGGTTTGGGGTTTAGGATTAGTTTAGGGTTTAAGTTTAGGTTTAGGGTTTTAATGTTTAGGGTTTAGGTTTTAAAAAAAAAAAAGTATATGTTTAGGTTTTTTTTAGTTTATTTAGTTTATTTTATTTTTTTTAATTTTATTTAGGTTTATTTTTTTTTTATTTAGTTTATTTTTGGTTTGTTTATTTTAGTTTAGGTTTTTTATTTTAGTTTATTTTTTAGGTTTAAGTTTAGGTTTATGTTTCTATTTTTGTTTAGTTTTATTTTTTTAATATATATATTTTTTTTGTTTAGGTTTTATTTTTTATTTTTAGGTTTAGGTTTAGGTTTATTTTTAGGTTTTATTTTAGGTTTAGGTTTAGGTTTTATTTTTAGTTTTTATTTTATTTTATTTTAGTTTTATTTTATTTTTATCTTTCATTTAGTTTTTATTTTATTTATGTTTTTTTTATTTAGGTTTAATTTATTTTTTGTTTAGTTTATATTTTTATTTATTTTATTTTAGTTTAGTTTTTATTTTTTTATTTTATTTTATTTTTAGGTTTAGGTTTAGGTTTTAGTTTATGTTTTTATTTTATTTAATTTTTAAGTTTTATTTAGTTTAGATTTAGGTTTTTAGGTTTTTATGGTTTTGGGATGAGGGTTTAGGGTTTAGGGTTTAAGGTTTAGGGTTTTAGGATTTAGGGTTTAAGGTTTATCCTGCGTCAATTTTAAGGATTTAGTTAGTGTCCATAAGATGAATTTCAAATAAGATTGGCCTAATGCACATATGCGTCGATTTTAGGGAATTAAATAAGGCATGTCCAAAAGATGAATTTCCACTGCCAATCCCGGAGCTGATGGTGGACATTGCCTCATCTCATGCAGTCTTCTCTTTCATGGATGGCTCATCTAGATATAACTAAATAAAGATGGCCCCTGAAGATGAAAGAAACACTGCATTTAGAACACCAATGGAAGTCTATTGCTATTAGGTCATGCCTTTCAGCCTTAAAATGTCACATACCATCTCAGATATCGAATCTTCGTAACTCATTAATCATCAAGTCGAGTGCTATGTCGATGATCTCGTGGTCAAAAGTAGAGAGAAGGAAGATCATCTCCTTGACTTGAGAGTAGTTTTCAAATAGTTAAGACAATTTGACCTCAAAATGAACCACCTGAAGTGTGCATTCAAAGTAGCTTCAAGGAAATTCCTTGGGTTTATTATTTGACACCAGGGAATCAAAATAGATCTGGAGAAGGTCAAGGTGATATTAGAAATTCTGCCCCATAAAAGTTTAACTCAACTAAAATCATTCCAAGAGTGGTTGGCATATTTAAGACGCTTTATATCCAACCTATTAGAAAGATGTCAGCCATTCTCAACACTTGTCAAAAAGCATGCCAAATTCAAGTGGAATGACAAGTGTGAGCATGCCTTCGAAGACATCAAGCATTACCTGATGATGCCGCCAGTTCCAGCAGCCCTTATCCCAAGGAAGCTTCTCATACTTTACACTATTGCGTTAGATGACTTCTTTGGTGCTTTGTTGGCCAAAGTCAACGATGAAAGAAAGGAAAATGCGCTATACTACTTCAACCATATTCTAATCCTTGCTAAGGCTAATTATCCACCCATTGAGAAGCATTGCCTAGCTTTAGTCTTTGCATCTCAAAAGCTACACCACTACATGCTACCTCATTAGGTGAACTTAATCTCTAGGATCAATAGACTACAATATCTCATGACACGGCTGATGCTATCCGGGCGGTTGGCATGATGGTCCATGCCCCTCTCACAGTTTGACATTACCTTGTAATGTGGGTGAAAGGACAAGCACTAGCGTTTCTTAGTACACCCACTTCCTCGACTCTCTTGATGATTACCATATGAATAAATCATAAACTTGTGAGATACTAGCACTCACTACTGGGAGATGTACTTTGATGGTGCAGCATCATCTCAAATAGGAGAAGAACCACAATCTACTATTCCAAAAAATATAGTGGTAAAAATATATCTCTTAACTCTGGACCACAATGTGATGAGATTTTCATATCATCTTTCCAATCCTTGCACCAACAACGAGGCCAAATATGAAGCTCTGATTGTTGGTATGGAGTTAATTACTCTATGAATCTAGAATATCAACATCTTCGAAGATTCTGAGCTAGTTATCAACCAGATCGCTGGGTCCTATAAGGTTATAAAGCCCAAGCTCCATCACTACCATAAGTACACCATGGAGTTGTTTGCCCAAATCTCAAAGGTTACCATTTATAAGATTCCTCAAGAGAGAATGTTGTAGTGTATGCTTTAGCCAAGCTTTCCAAGAAGTTGGCATGTCCGGAGGATGAGTCCATATCAATAAAGGTCCAAGATAAATAAGTCTTATCCCTTATTGATATTGAACTCATCAAAAAGTACTCTCTTGAAAGGGAGGTTGGCATCCAAGAAGGATGAGGAGTTAGATTAGAGGAAACCATTAATGTATTACTTAAATAAATGCAAACTACCTCAAGAAAAGTCCCAAGCCCATCAAATGAAGCAGAGGCGATCTTTTCATCATATGTGGTTACATTATTTAGATAAGCATGAATCCCATAAGATCGTGACCAAGGTACACTGAGGATTATGTGGAGCCAACCAATCTGGTCTGAAGATGAAAGCTAAGACCAAGAGACTAGGATACTATTGGCCATCGATGATCAAAGATTGCATGGATATGGCTAGGAGATGCCACCAATGTCAAATACATTGTGTGGTCCTACACCAACCAACCAACATTCTACATCCTATATTGCCATCATGGCCATTCAAGTGTTAAGGTAGTGACATAGTGGGTCTGATTGATCCTCCTTTTTTCAAGGGTCATCGGTTCATCTTCGCTACTACTGACTACTTTTCCAAATGGACGAAGGCAATTTTGCTTAGAGAGCTCATAGCTCAGCATGTGCTCTAGTGTTTTAGGAATTATATCGTATATAGATTTAGAGTGCCTTGATGAATTATATCAGATAATGGTACTGCATTCAAGAGCACCTAGATCAACAACTTTGCTGAGAGACATAGTATAGAGTGGAGATATTCTACCATCAATTACTTGAGAGCAAATGCCTTAGCAGAAGCCATTAAAAAAACTCTCATCCAAATACTAAAGAAGACATTAGTCAACAATAAGTTAGTTGAAGCCTTGTGGGCCTACCACACCACATATAAAACTCCAACTCAGTCTACTCCTTTCTACGTAGTGTATGGGTTCGAAGCCATTCTATCATTAGAAGTCTAACTCCCATCACTCAGGATAGCTGTGGGTAGTAAGATCACAATAAAGTAGAACACCAAGTTATGGTTAGAAGAGCTTGATGGTTTGGAGGAGAGAATGCCTACCAAGGTGGATCTTATCAACTTATTAATGATAAAGAAGAGTGCCCAATGCTTCCAACCAATGGGCTCTACTTAAAGAAATATTATAAATCATGTTTGAAAATAATTATCATCAATGAAAATTCCATTTTGAATTCAATCTCTTCCATATTGAAAGTATTCTTATTTTTGAATTCGCCACAATGTGTTTAGGATAGGTGTAAGGAACTCGAGCAGCGTCATATCCTTCATCGACACAACACAAACATAAACTACACACAAACATATAAAACAAACAAAAATCTTTTATCTTGGGCTACTCTGAGTTGAGATAATGCCCCCAACGACACTCACCCAAGAGCTCTAGGTCGATGATGACATACGCACTAGTGTGTCACCCTAGTGGTCTTCTTGCATTTGAGGATGCAAGTCTGCTACGCTTTCCTTCCTTACTTGGTCACTGCACACTGATGAGTGCTTGTTTGATTGGTAGGACTTACTATGTGGCCGGTAAGCTACCTCATGTTTGCTTCATTTAAGAAGATGTGAGTCTACTATACTTTCTTCTTGGATTAGCCTTCGTGCACTGATACCAGCAAGATCCACCTGCAAGACTCTCCCAACCTATAAAAGAAATCTACAACCCTAAACCCTAAACCCTAAAACCTAAAACCTAAACCTTAAACCCTATATCCTATACCTTAATCCATAAAAGCCAAACCATAAACCTTAACCCTAAACCCTCAACTAAACTTAAACCCTAAACCCTAAATTCTAAACCCTCAACTAAACCTAAACCCTAAAAAGCTAACAACCTAAACCTAAACTAAATAAAACCTAAAACTAAAGTAAATAAAAAAACTAAACCAAAATAAAATAAAAATAATAATATAAAAAACCCAAACTAAAACTTAAACTTAAACCTAAACCTAAACCTAAACCTAAAAGGAAAATAAATTAAAAATTAAAAATTAAACTAAAATAAAATAAATAAAAACCCAAACTAAACTAAAAAATAAGAAACCTAAATAAAATAATAACTAAACCTAAAATAAAAATAAAATAAAACAAAAACTAAATAAAAACCTAAACCTAAAAAATAATCCTAAAAAGGAAACCAATATAGGCATGGATTAGAGAAGAGACCTTTAAAAAATGAATCTCGAAAAAAGTTTACCTAAAATTACCAAACAAAATTCTATAAAAAATAAGGTAGATCCCCCAGCAAAATGGTATCAGAGCCTAGAAGATCTCCACAAAATAAAAATACTTTTGAGTGCGATCTTTATTATGCATGTTTATGCACACCAAGTTTTTCTTATCAAACTAATTTCCCATCATATGAGACTAAAATTAGGGAAGAAAAAGAAAGAAAGAAATGTTTGAAACTAACAAAATTAGAAGAAGATATATTCCCTTTTCATGATAAATCTAACTAAAGAATATTAATATAAAGAATATAAAAGACTTCTAGAGTTATTAAAAATCAAAATTTCTAATAGTCAACTAGAAGTATTTCCAGAAGAACAAATTTTCCATATCAAAGTGCCATTAGGGAACTTAAACAAATGGATAGTAACTAGTTATATGATAATTAGCATAGCAAGTTAAAAAATATTAACACTATGAGTTAGGTCTTAGTTCAGCCCCTTCAAACAAAATATCAACCAGTAATTTAGGGAACAGAATGAAAATCAGCATAGCAAGTTAAAAAATTTAAATCATTGTTACCAAAAAGATATAGAACTATTCTTTGGACTAATAGTATTAGTAATATACTTGAATTAGGAAAGAGAATATTAGACAATCAACAAATTCTTAACAATAATATTGCCATAGCTGTATGTAGGGAATTTGATTTATTAGAAATAAAACCACACAAAAATTTGTCCTAGTCTCCGTCAACTAAACAAAACCATATACAAACACCCAACAATGGTAATATACAAAGAGCAATATGAATTAATGTAATCATAAATGTCAATGAATCATAAGAGATAGATGAATCATTATCCATTTTACATCAACATCAATTTATGAATAACACACCACAAATGCCATCTATAGATAGACCACTTATTCAAATATCCACGACAGCTACATTACCAAATACTAGTAGCATCGGATCATCCACTACTTCAACCTCAAGACAATACATCCCACCTAGTGCTAAGACAATACATCCCACCTAGTGCTAGAAGAATTCTAACACTGAAAGATTATCCACCCACTAATACCCAAAAGGAATGTTCGCATGAACCAATTAGTGGACATGGTATTTACTTAAACTTAGACTATTGTAAAAATATAGCAGGAACTATTGATAAATGGACAATACAAAATAATCTAGCTATTTACAATTATAATCTCCAAGGTGAAGATGCATATAACTTTATCAAAAATATGTTAATAAGTATCTATATAAAATGGATTCTTGTACTTAGTTCAAACCAAAAACAAGAAATAAGAAATACTTGTTTAGCTAAAACCACAGTAGGTACACCAAGAAAATGTGTAAGATTTTATGCATATTCCATTAAAAGTGAATTCTTAGGGTACCAAATTAGATTCACTACAGAAGAAGAAAAAGCTAAAAAATAATATAAAATTGCAAAATAAAAACTCACAGTTCTTAGTATTTGTAATATTTATTATTTAAATGAATACAGTTGTGAATATCAACAATTCTTTTATGATATTCTTGAACCATAACGAAGCCAATATCTAGATACATTCTTCTACAAATTACCTTAACCATATAACATAATATGGAGATAATAATTTCTTCAACATTATCTTACAGATATAACCTTAGGAGGTAGAGTTTTATTTCCTAAAGAAAAATTAGTAGAAGCTTGCCAACAAATTAATTTTCATGAATAAAATAAAAAATATAAACAATCTTTATGTTGTGCTAAGAATGATCTTGTAGCACATCAATGGGGATGTTCCAACAATACAACTTCCTCATGTACAAGATCAGCCAGTAATAAAAAAAATTCTTTAAGAAAATAAATAAAAATAAATTGAATTTAAAGAAAAGAAACTTTAGACAAAAACAATTTAACAAAAAATCAAAAATTTGTAAATGTTGGTTATGTAAAGAAGGACACTATGCTAATGAATGTCCAAAAAGAAAAAAAGTTTCAGGGAGAAAATCTATCCAAATTATAGACGAACAAGAACTAGAATCTATCTTTGATATTTTTGAAATCAACTCCAACGAAGAATTTTATGAATTACCTGATTAAGAAGAAGAACTTATAAATCAATATTGTTATTTTGATAATGATAATGATTTAAATGAATATTTATATTCATTAAATGACCCTCCAACAACATAGAAGACATTATAGATAATCAATCAAAATATAGTAAACACTTAACCCTTTCATAAGAAGAATAAAAGAAGATTCAAAAAAGAAAATTATCATTAGGAACTAAAGACTATTTTGATATGTCAATTTTAAATTGGAAAAAAGCAATTCATTATAGTATCAGACAAGGAGAATACCCTATTGAAATAATAGAATCCTAAGGTAGTACAAAAATCCCTTTATATAATTATACAATGAGAAATCAAGATTTACAAAAGATTCCTCATCCCGAAAAATATAGACATGTATTTTTTTAGAGGAATACAAATACTATTCAAAGCATACTTTAGAAAAGGTATAGATAGCCCTATAACATTATGGATATATGACTATAGAATTATTAATTCTAAAAAAGATGCTTTATTAGGAGTTATTCAAGGAAACTTATGTTACCAAACTTTAATGTTTAATTTACATATTAATTATACCATCAATATTAATGATAGACATATGAACATAACTCTTACTCTCAAACATAAATTACATCATGTTCATTTAAGACAAGGAAGCATTGTTTATAGCATTACATATCAAGTACATTATGCCTATATAAATAATCATAATGCCATAGCTTTCAGATCACATAACGAACCTATTCATATATATTTTATTTTAGTTTTGATTTTTTATTTTAGTTTATTTTTTAGGTTTAGGTTTATTTTTTAGATGAGTTTTATTTTTAATTTATTAAAAAGGTTTAGGTTTTTTTTAGGTCAGGTTTAGGTTTTTATTTTATTTGTTTAGGTTTAGGTTTTAGGTTTTTATTTAAGTTTATTTTTTTAGGTTTTATTTTTCTATTTAGGTTTAGGTTTATTTTTAGTTAATTTTATTTTATTTAGTTTAAGTTTAGGTTTAGGTTTAGGTTTAGTTTATTTTAGGATTAGGTTTAGGTTTTATTTATTTTAGTTTAGTTTATTTTATTTTAGTTTAGGTTTAGGTTCATTTTATATTGATTATTTTTATTTTTATTTTAGGTTTAGGCTTTTTTAATTTATGGTTTAGGTTTTATTTTTTGTTTATTTTTAGGTTTTATTTTAAAGCTTATTTTTAGGCTTAGGTTTTTATTTAATTTTTATTTTATTTTATTTTAGACTTATTTGATTTTTATTTTATGTTTAGTTTTTATTTTATTTAGGTTTTTAATTCATAGGTTTATTTTATTTTTAAGATTAGTTTAGGTTTTTATTTATGTTATTTTCATTTATTTTTATTAGTTTTTTATTTAATTTTTAGGTTTAGGTTTAGGATTTGGTTTCATTTTTAATTTTATTTATTATTTTATTTTATTTTATTATATTTTATTTAGGTTTTTAATTTATTATATTTTTAGGTTTAAGTTTTTAAGTTTTTAAGGATTAGAGTTTAGGGTTTAGCATTTAGGGTTTAGGGTTTAGTATTTAGGCTTTAGTGTTTAGGGTTTTTATGGTTTAGGGTTTAGGATTTAGATTTTAGGGTTTAGGGTTAGCTTAGGGTTTAGGGTTAATTTAGGATTTAAGGTTCAGAGTTTAGTGTTTAGGCTTTAAGGTTTAGGTTTATGGTTTAGGGTTAGATTAGAGTTTAGGGTTTAGGGTTTTAGAGTTAAGGGTTTAGGGTTTAGGGTTTATTTAGGGTTTAGGGTTTAGGGTTAGTTTTATTTTTTTAGGGTTTAGTTTAGGGTTTAGGATTTATGGTTTAGGGTTTAGGGTTTAGGATTTATGGTTTAGGGTTTAGGGTTATTTAGGATCTATGGTTTAGGGTTGTAGGTTTAGGGTTGTAAGTTTTCAGTTCAGGGTTTAGGCTTAGTTTTAGGATTTTGGGTTTAGGGTTTAGGGTTTAGGATTTAGGGTTTAGGGTTTAGGTTTAGGTTTTTTCTAATAACCGACAAGTTTTTTTATTTAGTTTATTTATTATTTATTTTAGTTTATTTCATTTTTTATTTTTATTTAGGTTTATTTTTTATTTTAATTTAGTTTATTTTATTTATTTTAGTTTTTTTATTTAAGTTTAGCTTTTTTATTTTAATTTATTTTTTAGTTTAGATCTATTTTTAATTTATTTTTAGGTTTAGATTTTATTTTTTTATTTTTAGGTTTAGGCTTAGGTTTTTATTTTAATTTTTTAGGTTTAGGTTTTAGGTTTTTATTTTACATTTATTTTTAGGTTTTATTTTTTAGTTGAGGTATAGGATTTTTTTAGTTTATTTTATTTTATTTAGTTTAGGGTTTAGGTTTAGTTTATTTTAGGTTTAGGTTTAGGTTTGATTGATTTTAGTATAGTTTATTTTAGTGTAGGTTTTAAGTTTATTTTATTTTATTTATTTTAGGTTTAGGGGTTTTTTAATTTATTTTTAAGTTTTATTTTTAAGTTTATATTTTAGGTTTAGGTTTTTATTTAGTTTTATTTTATTTTATTTTAGGTTTATTATATTTTTATTTTTTGTTTAGTTTTTATTTTATTTAGGTTTATTATTTTTAAGTTTATTTTATTTTTTTTTTTTGTTTAGGTATTTATTTATTTTTTTTCTTTTATTTTATTTTTAGGTTTAGGTTTTGGTTTTCGTTTTAGTTTTAGCTTAGGTTTTTATTTTATTTTAATTTTTTTATTTCGGTTTAAGTTTTTAAATTTATTTTATTTTTAGATTTTATTTAGTTTAGGTTTAGGTTTTTGGTTTTTAGGGCTTAGGGATAAGATTTATGGTTTATGGTTTAGTGTTTCGGGTTCACGGTTTAGGGTTTTGGGTTATATTTTTTGGGGTTTTGGGTTTAGGGTTAGAGTTTTTTTAAAAAAAAAATTAAGTCAAGTGGTAGTTCTAAGTTAATTTAGTTTATTTCTTATTTATTTTAGTTTATTTTATTTTTTATTTTAATTTAGGTTTATTTTTATTTTTATTTAGTTTAGTTTATTTATTTTAGGTTTATTTATTTTAGTTTAGGTTTTTGGCTTTTTAGGGCTTAGGGTTTAGGGTTTAAGGTTAATTTAGGGTTTAGGGTTTGGGGTTTAGCTTTTGGGGCTTAGAATGTAAGGTTTTTTTTTGGGTTAAGGGTTTAGGGTTTAGATTTTAGGGCTTAAGGTTTATGGTTTAGAGTTTTAGGGTTTAGGGTTTAGGGCTGAAGGTTTAAAGTTTTAAAAGTTTAGGGTTTAGGGTTTTGTTTTTATGTTTAGGGTTTAGGTTTTAGTTTAGAATTTAAAGTTTTTGGTTTTTTTTAATAAAGAACAAATTCAAATTCAACATTTCTTTTTTCAACTTCATTAACCAAGTAACACACAAATTTTCTAAGACATAAGCGACAACATAGAAAAAAAATGAGCACGCATAGAGCAAATAAAAAACCTTAGATAACTAGAACCTTCTCTAGTTCCATAAGCGTGCATCGGTCATTCTTTAGATTCTCCAGTTCCAATCAGAGACACCCTAGCCTCTTGAGTAGCAAGATCTACCATCATATCCCCAATCATTCACCCGCTACCACCATGACTGTAACCTCTGTCACTCCTCCCGCCTCCATAGCGCCATCCATTGCCCCTCCATATCCCCCAGCATCTCCAGATCCCCCACCACCACTGCGATAACCACAACCTCTATCTTTGCCTTCACCGATCTAGACTGAGCCTGGTTGACGGTGATGTTCCTTCCATCAAGGTTTTGCCCATTCTTATATTTTAGGTTTAGGTTTAGCTTTATTAGGTTTTGGGTTTAGGTTTTTTTAATTTATTTAGTTACTTTTTGTTTAGGTTTAGGGTTTAGGGTTTAGGTTTAAAAGTTTAGGGTTTAGGGTTTAGGATTTAAGGTTTAAGGTTTAAGGTTTATGGTTTAGGGTTTAGGGTTTAGGGTTTAGGGTTTTTTAGGGTTTAGGGTTTAGGGTTGTAGGTTTAAGGTTTATGGTTTTGGATTTAGAGTTTATGGTTTAGGATTTAGGGTTTATGGTTTTTTTAAAATTAAGTAAACCTATAGGTTTTGGTATATTTAGTTTATTTATTATATTTTTTATTTATATTAGTTTATTTTTTATTTTATTTTTATTTAGTTTAGTTTATTTATTTTAGGTTTATTTATTTTAGTTTTGATTTTTTATTTTAGTTTATTTTTTAGGTTTAGGTTTATTTTTTAGATGAGTTTTATTTTTAATTTATTATAAAGGTTTAGGATTTTTTTTTCCTAGGTTTAGGTTTAGGTTTTTATTTTATTTGTTTAGGTTTAGGTTTTAGGTTCTTATTCAAGTTTATTTTAAGTTTTATTTTTCTGTTTAGGATTAGGTTTATTTTTGGTTAATTTTATTTTATTTAGTTTAGGTTTAGGTTTAGGTTTAGGTTTAGTTTATTTTAGGATTAGGTTTAGGTTTTATTTATTTTAGTTTAGTTTATTTTATTTTAGTTTAGATTTTGGTTTATTTTATATAGATTATTTTTATTTTTATTTTAAGTTTAGGTTTTTTTAATTTATGGTTTAGGTTTTATTTTTTATTTATTTCTAGATTTTATTTTAAAGCTTATTTTTTGGCTTAGGTTTTTATTTACTTTTTATTTTATTTTATTTTAGGCTTATTTTATTTTTATTTTTTGTTTAGTTTTTATTTTATTTAAGTTTTTAATTCATAGGTTTATTTTATTTTTAAGTTTAGTTTAGGTTTTTATTTATTTTATTTTCATTTATTTTTATTAGTTTATTTTATTTAATTTTTAAGTTTAGGTTTAGGATTTGGTTTCATTTTTTATTTTATTTTATTATTTTATTTTATTTTATTTAAGTTTTTAATTAATTTTATTTTTAGGTTTTGTTTAGTTTTGGTTTAAGTTTTTTGGTTTTTAAGGTTTAGAGTTTAGGGTTTAGCATTTAGGGTTTAGGGTTTAGTGTTTAGGCTCTAATGCTTAGGGTTTTTAGGGTTTAGGGTTTAGGATTTTGGGTTTAGGATTTAGGGTTAGCTTAGGGTTTAGGGTTAGTTTAAGATTTAAGGTTTAGAGTTTAGTGTTTAGGCTTTAGGGTTTAGGTTTATGGTTTAGGGTTAGATTAGAGTTTAGGATTTAGGATTTAGGGTTTAGGGTTTACCGTTTAGGGTTTAGGGTTTAGGGTTTAGGGTTAGTTTTATTGTTTAGCGTTTAGGGTTTAGGATTTGTGGTTTAGGGTTTAGGGTTTAGGATTTGGTTTTATTTTCAAATTAAGTAAACTGGTAGGTTTAGGTTTATTTAGTTTTTTATTTTATTTTAGTTTATTATTTTTATTTTTTTAGATTTATTTTTTATTTTTATTTAGTTTAATTTATTTTTTTTAGTTTAGGGTTTTTTATTTTAGTTTATTTTTTTTGTTTAAGTTCAGGTTTATGTTTATTTTTTAGTTTAGTTTTATTTCTATTTTATTTTATTTTTAGGTTTTATTTTTTATTTTTTATTTTTAAATTTTTATTTTATTTTCTTAGGTTTAGGTTTTAGGTTTTTATGCGAGGTTAATTTTTAGGTTTTGTTCTATAGTTTAGGTTTAGGTTAATTTTTAGTTTTCTCATTTTATTTTATTTAGGGTTTAGGTTTAGGTTTAGGTTTTATTATTTTAGTTTAGTTTATTTTAGTTCAGGTTTATGTTTATTTTATTTTGTTTATTTTAGGTTTAGGTTTTTTTTAGTTTAGGGTTTATGTTTTTATTTTTATTTATTTCTAGGTTTTATTAGGTTTATTTTTTAGGTTTAGGTTTTTATTTAGTTTTTTATTTTATTGAGGGTTTTGTGCCACCATCCTTAAATATCTTTGATGGCAGTTGGAACCCATGATAACACATTACACACTTTAGAGCCATTTTAACATCGGTGGTAATGCACTCCTCGCCTTTTCATTGTATCAGTTGCATTTGATTGGCCCGTCGAATTGCCCAACAGTTCAGTGAAGAATTTTACAGAGTTAGAGCACCTCTTCATCAAGAGGTTTGCTGGAGCTCAGCGCAGAGGGTGATTGTAGGCAACATTATTGTAGAAAAATAGAAACTCAATGAGTCCCTTATTGATTACATTCTCAGGTGGCACAACCTGAGCATGAAAAGTGAACCATATCTGTCCAAACAACATGCCATTAAGATTTTTCTCAAGAATATCTATGGCCCGATCACCTTCATGCTTAAGGGCTTTACCATCAAAACATTCAAGAAATTAATCAACAAGGCGGCTAGCCTATAATAGGATGCCAAACAGTTGCCCTTTCTCGAACAATCATCTAGGCCCAAGCCACAGAAGGTGTTTGAGAAGAAGTTAGGGATAGTTATGTCAGTGGATAAAGGGAAGTAGCCAGCTAGAGTTCACTATGAGAGGCTATGAGCTCAGCAGCCTCCTTTGCCACCTCCTCTTCCACCAACTCATCCATCATACTAGCCACCACAGCCGACACAACAATCATTTCCACCACCTAAGCAGCCACCTAACAGTGGTATTCATATCCATCGCCAGGTAGCTACTTTCCACCTACTCTTACCGATATATTGAATAAGCCTTATTCATTTAATATGGAGGTAGTTAGAAAAATCTTTATGAATCCCTTAAAGAAACTTGACTTTCGTTCTAGAGCTAAGAGGAAGTGCGAGCGATAATCCTAGCTATTTACCTTACCATCGCATGTTAGGCCATGTCTTAAAAGATTGTATCACTTTTAAGGACTAGCTTGAGCGCAGGTACAAGTTGAGAGCCATAATTATCTCTAAGGAATACTTATTAGAACAACCTTCCAGTTCTATTCGAGTAATCCTTGGGGATACGTGCGATCCTCTTAAGACTAAAGAAGTTTAGGATATCTCCCTATACTAAACCTCTAAGAAGATCATTTCTAAGATCAAGAAGTTTTCCTTGCAGGTGCCTGAAGTAGCTCAAACCTCTAACACCAACGAAGGTTAGCTAGTTACAAAGAACAACTCGGGGTGGGTGATAGCCTAGCAGTAGCAGTAGCTCACCATACTTGCCCTGGATAGTCTAGAAGTCTAACCACCATCCAAGTCCAATACTCCCTCCATTGTTACAGCTGCCACCTCTTCTACTAGCTCCTCTTCTATCGATAGGAGCACTATATCTACAAAATAGGGCACTAAATCCCTTACTCCACATACTTTATAACCTTATAGGTTATTTTTAGGTTTTCTTTTTAGGTTTATTTTTTAGGTTTAGGTTTTTATTTAGTTTTTATTTTATTTTATCTTTATATTAGGTTTGGTTTTAATTTTATTTAGGTTTTTTATTTTTTTAGTTTAGTTTAGGTTTTTATTGATTTTATTTTAGTTTTATTTTTATTTTTTATTTTAGTTTCTTTTTAAATTTAGGTTTTAGTTTAGGTTTTTATTTTATTCATTATTTTATTTTATTTTGGTTTATGTTCTTTTATTTATTTTATTTTTAGGTTTTATTTAGTTTAGGTTTAGCTTTTTAGCTTATTCGGGTTTAGGGTTTAGGGTTTATGGCTAATTAAAAGTTTAGAGTTTAGGATTCCAGGTTTGTGGTGTAGGGCTTAGAGTTTAGGGTTTAGGTTTTTGGGTTTAGGGTTTTACAATTTAGGGTTTATGGTTTAGGGTTTAGGGTTTAGAGTTTAGGGTTTATGTCTAGGGTTTAGGTTTTAGTTTTGGATTTAAGGTTTTGGCCTTTTTTTTAATAGAGAACAAATTCAGATTCAACATTTCTTTATTTTTATTTCATCAACTAAGTAACACACCAAGTTTTCTAAGACATAAGCGATGACAATGATAAAAATGAGCACACATAGAGAAAATCAAAGACCCTAGATAACTAAAATCATCTTTACTGTAAAGAAATAGTTCCATAAGCAGCAAATCAGATTGGTCATTCTTCAGTTTGTCTAGTTCCCATCAGAACCACCTTGGCCTCTCGAATAATGTGATCCATGATCATATTTCCAATCTCTCCCTCTGCCACCACCATGGATGTAACCTTCATTGCTCCTCCTACCTCCATAACCACCACTACTTTGAGCACCACCTCCATATCCACCCGGCCTTCCAGTTCCCCACTACCACGCAGACCCCTCCACCTTCTCTTTTCTAGATCTAGATTGAGCTGTTTGGCCGTGATGTTCCTGTCGTCAAGGTTTTTCCCATACTTAGGGTTTAGGTTTACGTTTACTAGGTTTTAGGATTTAAGTTTATTTATTAATTTATTTAGTTACTTTAGGTTTAGCTTTAGGGTTTGGGGTATAGGTTTAGGGTTTAGGCTTAGGGTTTAGGGTTTAGGATTTAGGGTTTTGGGTGTAGTGTTTATGGTTTAGGGTTTACGGTTTTAGGGTTTATGCTTTTAATGTTTAGGGTTTAGGATTAGGGTTTGGGGTTTAGGGTTTAGAGTTTAGAGTTTAGGTTTTTTTAGGGTTTTTTAGGGTTTTTTAGGGTTTAAGGTTTAGGGTTAAGTGTTTAGGGTTGTAAGTTTAGGGTTGTAGGTTTAGGGTTTGGCTTAGGGTTAGTTTTAAGGTTTAGGATTTAGGATTTAAGGTTTAGGGTTTTTTAAAAAAAATTAAGTAAATCAATAGGTTTAGGTTTATTTAGTGTAATTTTTATTTCTTTTTATTTATGTTAATTTTTTATTTTTATTTAATTTAGTTTAGTCATTTTATGTTATTTATTTTAGTTTAGGTTTTTTATTTTAGGTTTAGCTTTAAGTTTAGGTTTATTTTTTAGTTGAGTTTTATTTTTATTTAATTTTTTAAGTTTAGGTTTTATTTTTTATTTTTAGGTTCAGGTTTACATTTTTATTTTATTTTTTTAGGTTTAGGTTTTCATTTTTATTTTAGGTTTTATCTTTTAGTTTAGGTTTAGGTTTATTTTTAGTTTATTTTATTTTATTTAAGGTTTAGGTTTAGGTATAAATTTAGTAGATTATAAGTTTAGGGTTTAGGTTTTATTTTTTATTTATTTTTAGGTTTAATTTTTAGGTTTAGGTTTTTATTTAGTTTTTATTTTTTTATTTTTGCATATTTTATTTTTATTTTAGGTTTTTTATTTTTTTAGTTTAGTTTAGGTTTTTATTTATTTTATTTTAACTTAGTTTTTATTTTTTTTATTTTAGTTTCTTTTTAGGTTTAGGTTTAGGTTTAGGTTTTAGTTTAGGTTATCATTTTATAATATTTTTTAATTTTATTTTGGTTTAGGTTCTTTTATTTATTTATTTTTAGGTTTTATTTAGTTTAGGTTTAGGTTTTATGATTTAGGGTTTAGGGTTTCAAAGTTTAGGGTTTACGATTTGGGGTTTTTAGGGTTTAGTGTCTAGGATTTAGGGTTTAGGTTTTAGAATTTAGGTTTTAGGTCTAGGGTTCAAATTTTAGTTTAGGGTTTAGGTTTTTGTTTTTTTTTAACAGAGAATAAATTTAGATTCAACATTTTTTCTTGATTTCATCAAGACACAAGCGACGACATAAATCTAAAATGAGCACACTTAGAGCAAATCAAAGACCCTAGATAACTAGAACTGTACCAAAAGACATCCATAAATCATCGGATCATTCTTCGGTTCTCTAGTTCCCATTAGAATTACCCTGACCTCTTGAGTAGCGGGATCTACCATCATATCCCCGATCTCTCCCTCCGCCACCACCACGATCGTAACCTTCATCGCTCCTTCCGCCTATATAACCACCACCTCCATATCTTCCAGCACCTCTAGTTCCCCCACCACCATGGCGATAGCTGCCACCTCTGCCTTCGCCTCCATCGCCAGATCTAGACTAAGCATGTTTGACGGTGATTCTCCTATCGTCAAGGTTCTTCCCATTCTTAGGGTTTAGGTTTATTATGTTTTAGGGTTTAGGTTTATGTTTTAATTTATTTAGTTACTTTAGGTTCAGGTTTAGGGTTTAGTCTTTAGGGCTACGGTTTATGGTTTAGGGTTTAGGGTGTGCTATTTATGGTTTAAGGTTTAGGGCTTTTGGGTTTATGCTTTTAGGATTTAGGGTTTAGGTTTTTTAGAGTTTAGGGTTTAGGGTTAGTTCTAGGGTTTAGGGTTTAGGATTTAGAATTTAAGGTTTAGGGTTTTTTTAAAAAAAAATTAAGTAAACTGATAGGTTTAGGTTTATTTAATTTAATTAGTTGAGTTTTATTTATTTTAGTTTATTTTATTTTTTTCATTTATATTTTTTATTTAGTTTATTTATTTATTTTAGGTTTATTTATTTTAGTTATGGTTTTTTATTTTAGTTTATTCATTTTTTGTTTAAGTTTTTGTTTAGGTTTAGTTTTATTTTTTAGATGAGTTTTTTTTATTTTATTTTTTAGGTTTAGGTTTTATTTTTTATTTTTAGGTTTAAGTTTACAATTTTATTTTATTTTGTTAGGTTTAGGTTTTAGGTTCTTAATTTAGGTTTATTTTTAGGTTTTATTTTTTAGTTTATGTTTATGTTTATTTTTATTTTATTTTATTTTATTTAGTTTAGGTTTACTTTATTTTAGGTTTAGGTTTTATTTATTTTAGTTTATTTTATTTATTTTATTTTTTGTCTTATTTTTGGTTTTCAGTAGGGTTTAGGTTTTATTTTTTACTTATTTTAGTTTTTTTTTAGGGTTATTTTTTAGGTTTAGTTTATTTAATTTTATTTTATTTTATTTTAGGTTTATTTTATTTTAATTTATGTATTATTTTATTATATTAAATTTTTTTTTATTCTAGGTTTATTATTTTATTGTAGTTTAGGTTCTCTATTTTATTTTCTTATTTTATTATTTTTTATTTTATTTTATTTTTAGGTTTTGGTTTAGGTTTTTTGATTTTTAATGTTTAGGGTTTATGGTTTAGGGTTTAGAGTTTAGGGTTTAGGGTTTAAGATTTTTAGGGTTTAGGATTTAGGGTTTAGGCTTTAGTGTTAACTTATGATTTAGGGTTAGTTTAGGGTAGGGCTGGTTTTAGCTTTGCTCAGTAGGGTGTAAGGTTGGCCTTTGGGGTTTAAGTGGGTTTAGGGTTTAGGGTTAGTTAGGGTTTAGTGTTTAAAGTTTAGCATTTATGGTTTAGGGTAGGGTTTGTGGGTTAGGCCAGGGTATAGCAGGGTTTAGAGTTTAGTGTTTTTTTTTTTAAATTAAGCAATGGCAGATTTAGGTTATTTAGTTTATTTTTTATTTATTTTGTTTACTTTATTTTATTTTATTTAAGTTTATTTTATTTTGATTTTTTAGATTATTTATTTTAGTTTAATCTTTTATTTTAGTTTAATTGTTTAGATTTAGGTTTATTTTATGTTTATTCTTTAGTTTAGTTTATTTTATTATTTTACAGGTTTTATTTTATTTTAGGTTTTAGGTTTTTATTTTATTTTTAGGTTTAGCTTTTAGGTTTTATGTTAGGTTAATTTTGTTTTATTTTTAAGTTTATGTTTATGTTTATTTTAGTTTATTTTATATTATTTAGTTTTTTTTTCATTTATTTTAGTTTAGTTTATTTTAGTTTAGCTTTAGGTTTATTTTATTTTATTTATTTAGGTTTAGATTTTTTTAATTAGGGTTTAGGTTCTTTTAGGTTTAATTTAGTTTTTATTTTATTTATTTTTTATTTTAATTTTTTTTAGTTTATTTTTATTTTTTTAGGTTTATTAATTTTTATTTTAGTTTAGGTTTTATTTATTTTATTTTAGTATAGTTTTAATTTTTTAAATTATTTTTATTTTTTATGTTTAGGTTTAGGTTTATGTTATCGCCAGGTTTAGATTTTGGTTTAGGATTTTATTCATTTTATTATTTGATTTTATTTAGTTTAGGTTTTCTCTTATTAATTTTATTTTTTAGGTTTAATTGTGTAGGTTTAAGTTTGGTTTTTAGGTTTGGGCTCAGAGTTTAGTGTAAGTTAGGTTTGGGGTCATGGTTTGTGGAGGGTTTGGTTGGGTCAGGGCTCTGATTTAGGGTCAGTGTTTAGGTTAGTAGGGTTTGGTTTGGCTTAGGTTTAGGTTTAGGGTTTAGGATCAGTAGGGTTAGGGTTTTGGTTTAGGATTTAGGGGTCTAATTAGATTTTTAATCTTTTAATTAAAATTTTTATTTTAAAATTAAGTAGGTGAAGGTTTATTTAATTTATTTAGCTTACTTTTTATTTATTTTAGTTTGTTTGATTTTTATTTTTATTTAAGTTTATTTTTATTTTTATTTAATTAGTTTATTTATTTTAGGTTTATTTATTTTAGTTTAGGCTTTTTTATTTTAGTTTATTTTTAGGTTTAGGTTTTGGATTTCTTAGTTTAGTTTTATTTATTTTTATTTATTTTATTTTTACGCTTTAGGTTTTATCTTTATTTTCAAGTTCACGTTTAGGTTTTAATTTTTTTTAGGTTTATGTTTTTTTGTTATGTTTTATTTTTAGTTTAAGTTTATTTTAGTTTATTTTATTTTATTAACTTTAGGTTTATGTTTAGGTTTACTTTATTTTAGTTTAAAGTTTTATTTATTTTCATTTATTTTATTTTTGTTTAGTTTATTTTAATTTATTTTCTTTTTTAATTTAATTAATTTTTAGGTTAAGGTTTAAGTTTTTATGTTTTTTTTTTTAGTTTAGGGTTTAGTATTTTATTTAGGGTTTAGCATTTTAGGGTTTAGAGTTTAGGGTTTTAGAGTTTAGTCAGTTAGGGTCCAGTAGCTTTGTTTTTAGGCTTATGGTTTTGGGGTTTAGTTTTAGGGTTTAGGGTTTAGGGTTTTGTTTATGGTTTATAGTTTGGGTTTGTATTTAGGTTTTTTTAAAAGAAAATTAAGTAAATGGCAGATTTAGGTTTGTTTTTTATTTTATATTTATTTTAGTTTATTTTATTTTATTTTATTTAAGTTTATTTTATTTTATTTATTTTAGGTTATTTATCTTTAGTTTAGCTTTTATTTTAATTTAATTTTATGGTTTAGGTTTAGATATATATTTTTTAATTTAGTTTTATTTTATTTTATTTTTGAGGTTTTATTTATTATTTTAGGTTTAGATTTAGGTTTATTTTATTAGGGTAATTTTAGGTTTTATTTTTAGTTAAAGTTTATTTTAGTTTATTTTATTTTATAGGTTTAGGTTTAGTTTAGGTTTAGGATTAGGTTTTATTTATTTTAGTTTTGTATTTTTAAGTTTATTTTATTTTATTTATTTTAGGTTTAGTTTTTTTGTGGGTTTTAGGTTTAGATTTTAATTTAGTTTTAATTTTATTTTATTTTTATTTTGCATTTAGTTTATATTTTATTAAGGTTTTTTATTTTTAGGTTTATTTTATTTTTTAATTTAGTTTAGGTTTTTATTTATTGTATTTTAGTATAGGCTTAATTTTTTAAATTATTTTATTTTTATGTTTAAGATTAGGATTTTGTTTTGGTTTAGATTTAGGTTTTAGTTTAGGTTTTTGTTCTATTTTATTATTTTATTTTATTCAAGTTTAGGTTTCCTAATTTATTTTATTTTTTAGGTTTTATTTAGTTTAGGTTTAAGTTTTTAGGTTTTTAGGTTTTTAGGGTTTAGGGTTTAGGGTTTAGGGATTAGGGTTTAGGGTTGTAGGTTTTAGGATTTTTTTTTGGGAACCCCATATTGGGGAAATTTTATTGTCACAAAAAAGGGTTACAAGGTCCTTAATAGGGGATAAACTCCACAACTACTGCTCAAAGAGCTACAATCAGCCTAGAGAGTAAATCCCCTATCTAAGTACAACCAAAAGCAAAATAAAAGAGTAAATGAAAGCAAAAGATACAAATTGATTAACATAGATAAGCCAATGAATAGATCAAAAAAGCTCTTAGGATGAGAGAATGCATGACACAAGGGAGCAAACCTACAAGAGAACATGAGAAATGCACTAAGAGAAAAAAGAGAAGTGCATCGAAAAAAATGAAGAAAGATAGAAATTAGAACAGTTAAAGTAGTACAAAGAAAATGAAAAGTGAGAGCAGCATAAACTGAGGAAAATTATAGAGAAGTGAGTGGAAGAAGGCTCAAGCTTAGTCACACCAAATTGGGGAAAATGCAAATATGAGCATCCAGACTTCAGCGGAAGGGTTACATCATAAGAGCTACTACCAAACCAAGAAGGAGTGAAATCATCACATCCATCATAGCCTACAAACTGAGAAGAAAGCGACCATTTGAAAGTCTTATGGGCCTTAGTACCTGCAAACCTAAACAAAACCATATATAATATAGAAAGGAGATAACAAAGAGCAGAAAGATAAGGGGTCCCATGCAAGAAAATTATCATCAATATATTCACCATAGCATGAGAATCCCTATACATATAAGAATGAGCCATATTTGCCAGAATTCCTTTTAAAATAATAGCCAAGAGTATAATTAGGCCAAAGATAAAAAAACCCACCATAAGAGAACAGAGAAAAGCAACCTCACAAATCAAGGAAATTAATGAGCCAAACATATGAGACATATATGAAACTTTCAGGCCAGGAATATAGCCCGGGAGTATAGTCCAAAAAAGAAACCCAATCATAATAAGCAATGCAGATGTTAGCAACCACCTTATTAATAACCATTGCAGAAGTTAACAAAAAGCAAATGTAAAGTAAAGCAGCAGAACCCAAACATAAATATAACAAGTGATGCAGAAGTCTAATAGGGCCAAGGTTAGAATGTAGCAATAGATTAGTTGGACTAGTAACCATAGGAAATAGGCTTAATCCCATCGTAAATAGCACCAAATAAAGATAGTCAGAAAGACAGCCCCAATAATAGCATGCTGGGCATAAAACCCGATAATCCATATCAACAAAAAACCAAGACAGCAAGATAGCAAAAGACAATATCCATAGAACCACCCATTCAAAATAGACACTGCATAAGATAATAACCAAGTAGTAGAAGCATAATCACAGGGATCTGCACAAGTCTAACTGAACCAAGATGGAAAAAATAGTAGATTAAGTCCATGATATCGTGATAAGCAGGCATACACAAATAGCAAAGATAATCAGTAAGCCAACCCCATAAGCAGCTTGCTAGACATAGGACCTTAAAATCCCATAGTCAATAGATAGAATAGAAAAATAATTATTTCACCCACCATAAAATAAACCAATATAAAATAGAGAAATAGCATAAACACTTAGGGGGTTCAAAGGAGAGCCAAGATTGGAATCCTGAAAAACCAAGAAAATAGATAACCAAGACAACAAACAACCAAGATAGCAAATAATAGCTAGCTGGCCATAAAGCCACCCATTCAGAATAGACAGTGCATTAGTTAGTAACCAAGTAAGTAGTAGCATCATCATAGGAAACAAATAAAATAGCAAAGCCATTGTTGCACCCACCATAAGATAAACCAAAATAAAATAGTGATACAACATTGGCACAGAAGGGGTTCAAAGGAGAGCCAATATTGGAATCCTTCAAGACAAAGAAAAGCAAACCAACAGTTAAGACAATAGCATTAGTAAAAGCAGACTGGAAAGAAGACAAAAAGAAAATCCGATCCTGGAAGGAGAAAATAATAATAATAATAATGGTATAACAGTGTCTCTCCATATAGGTAGGGGAGATGAGATTAGCAAGAACAGTTAGAAAAACTATGACAGCAAATAACCAAGACAACTAACAACCAAGACAAAGAAATAAGCCTAGGTGACCATATAACCACCCATTCGAATAGGCAAAGATAACACAGGGATCTGCACAAGTCTAATAGAACCAGGATGGAATAAACAGTAGTAGATTAAGTAGTCCACAAATATCAGATGATAAGCAGCAGCCCAGTCGCAAACAACAAAGACAATCAGAGAAACAACCCCAGAATCAGTCTGCTGGACTAAAGACCTAATAATCCAATAGCCAACAATTAAAACAACAAAACAATTGTTGCACCCACCATAAGATAAATCAGTAAGGAATAGGGAGACAACATAGACTAAAAAGGGGTTCAAGAAAAAACCATCATTGAAATCCTTCAAGACAAAGAAAAGCAGACCGGCAAGTAAGCCAACATCACCAATAAAAATAGGCTGAAATGAAATCAAGAATAAAATCCCATCCTGCAAGGAAACAATAATAATAGCAAAGTTATTGCAGTTGCTCTCCATATAAGTAATTGAGGTGGCATAGGAGGGGACACAACTCTATTAAAGAGAGAAAAGATAGATAAATTCGAGCCTTCTATGAAGTTGTACAAAATTATAGCAATTACATAATGAGATAGCAAAGTCATGAAGCCATAAACAAATTTTCAGATTAAGGAAAAGAGAAAAACACAGCCTTAATGATATAATGGAAAATTACAATAGGACCCATAAACAAAATAATGATAATAAGAAGTTTTTCTCTGTAAAGCAGAAAGAAAAGCATAAAATAATCCATCTCCCTCCATAGAGAGAAACCTTACCAAAAGTAGTGGTTTCAAAGAAAATAGCAAGAAAACCCCAAATAAGGTTAGGGTAAGTAATCCAGCAGCAGATGCCATAGAGATCAGTAACTAACCAGAAAGGGTAACAGGAATTAGCATCAAAAATCCAATGAAACATCAAAACTAAATAGAAGATGATCATGTAGTTAAACTGGTAATGTAACAGTCCAAATCAATAGGATGGATTAAGTTCTGAGGTAAGGGAGTCCAATATTGTCCAAATTAACCAAACCACATAAATGTTTAGGAAGTGTAAGTTGATCAAAGAATTTTATGCCATCCAATCTAGCACCCATATTAGCAAGGTAATCAGCGCATGCATTACCTTCATGCCATATATGAGTGATTTTAAAATAGAGTTGAGAGAAGAGAGCTTTAGTCTACTTTAAAAGGTAGTACAATTATGTATTGCCCATTTTAGTGGAAGTTAAAAGATCAATCAGCAATAGGGCATCCACCTCAATCCAAATATTGAGCCAACCTTTTTGAAGGCAAATCTCAATAGCTTGTAAAATGCCATTAGCTCAGCAAAAGGAACAGAGCAAGTATTAAGGGGGTAAGCAAAAGCACATAAGACTTTACCATTAAGGTTTCTAAAAATGCCACCACAACTAGAAGCATTTTGAGAAACAGAGCCATCAATGTTAATTTTAATAGTATTAGCATGAGGTTTTACCCAATAAACAATCTTGTCATCCTTACCGTTGGGTGGATCCAGCAAGTTAAAACCTAGTTTATTGGTCACAAATTTATAACCTTTAAATTGATTGTTGTTAATTAAATTGGCATTAAATAAGTCACAGATTTTATTTTTAATTCTAACAATTATTCTCATGTGGTTCATAGGAGTCCCATGATGTTTTGCATCATTTCTGTCCATCCATATGAACCAAATAAGAGTGATAGCGATTATGAATTTAATGTGGCCTTTGATAGTATTTTCAAAGTAAATTTCAAAAAGTTGGTATAAAGTTAAGGAGCAATTGAATTTGTCAATGTTAAAGAGATCATCATACTAAACTCAAAGTTTGGAAGCAATGGTTCCTTTAACAAAAACATGATTCACATTCTCAATGTGAAAGCAGCAGTAATATTTTGAAGGTAAGTAAAAACCTTTACCCCACATCAAGGAGTCAGTAGGGATGAAGTTTTTCAGGATATGCCAAGTTAGAACAGAATAAGAAATAGGAATAGTGTTATTCCAAATTTTAAAAAACACATTGGAAAAGTCATGAGCTTCTTTAATATGAATCCAAACATTTTTAAGGTTGAAGTCACCATTTTGGGAAAGCTTAAAAAGGATCTGATCATGATTGCTAGGAATGATATGAATAGTAGTAAGCTTATTTAAAAGAGAGAAAGGAATATAATCAGTAAGCTTACTATTATTCCACATATTATTCTGCCAGAATGAGTTCACTTTAATAGCAGCAGTGGAATGGGTAGAAAGTAAGTCATCAATGGACCCACTTCTAGTCCAGTTATCTTGCCAAAAGAAAGAGGTACTAGAGTTAATCCCGCAAGATATTAATGATTCAACTTCCCATTTGATTGAACAAAGTCTTTTCCAAATAGGAGATGTCCCGCTCTATAGGGGAAAATGAGAGGGTGCTTACCCTGGCAGTATTTAGCAGTCATGAAATTAGCCCAAAGACTATTATTGCTCCTAAAATTCCACCAAAGTTTATAAGAAAAAGCAGTGATAGCTTCCTTGATTGGCTTACATCCAAAACCACCTTCAGCAAGAGTGCCACAACTTTTATACCAAGAGGTCCAATGCATTCTTTTAGAAGAATTATTAGAACCCCAGAAGAATTTATTAAGGAGGCACTCAATTCTGTTAATGGTAGAATTGGTCAGCACAATGGTTTGAATGAGATATAGAGGCATAGTGTTAAGGGTGCTCTTAATCAAAGTGAGCTTACCACCAAAATAGAGTAAATGAAATTCCCAAACAGAAATTTTATTAGAGATTTTTTGGATTAGCTCATCAAAGAGATGTGATCTTTTCTGACCTTTAAAAAGCAGAGCACCAAGATATTTAATAGGAAGTTGTTGTTGCTAAAATTTAGTAATTCTCAAGATTTAGTTGATCCTATTACTAGGGATTTTAGAGGAAGGAATGAAACATATTTTACCTTCGTTAAGAAAAAGATGACTTTCA
This sequence comes from Cymbidium sinense, assembly GCA_021442155.1. Lineage (NCBI taxonomy): Eukaryota > Viridiplantae > Streptophyta > Magnoliopsida > Asparagales > Orchidaceae > Cymbidium > Cymbidium sinense. Next base: position 162,810,574 of record CM038215.1, read on the forward strand.
TTACCAAATTTATTTAAAAGATTCTTAATAGTTTTAATATGATGTATGAGAGCAAAAAGATTATGAAGTCAAAAAACTAAGATGAGAGACCACCTTGAGTTCTAAAAAAAAATATGGGATTATTATTGAAAAGATCATTAAGCTCCTCAAAGATATATCAACAACAGAAAAGAAGGGTGGGATCTCCTTGACTCAAACCATGCATCGAAGGGAAAAAACCAAGGGACTCACCATTCATGATAATGGAGAACCAAACATTGGTAATACAATTTTTAATGAGGCGATAAAATAGAAAAACCAAACAAATGAAGAATTTGGAGGGAAATTCCAAGAGAGGTTGCTTTGAGATGTCTAGTTTGAAAAGGATGTTACCACCTCTGGTAGAAGCATCAATATCATGAATCAGCTCTTGGGCAAGAAGAATGTTGTCAGATATAGCTCTACCTTTAACGAAGCTAGGTTGGTTGGGTGAAATAATTTAGGCAGCAGCGGATTAATTCTACTAATAATTAATTTAGCAATGAGTTTATGAAAGAAGGTGCAAAGGCTGATAGGTCTAAAATCGCCCCAAGATTCAGGATTATTAATTTTGGGAATGAGAACAATGGAGGTGCTAGAAAAGTATCTAGGTAAAGGATTTCCATAAAAAAAATTAACGACAACATCAACAAGGTCAGACTTAATAATAGGCCAATAATGCTAAAAAAATTGAGTCATGTATCCTTCAGGGCTAGCAATAGAATCAATGTTCATGCTATTGAGAATATTACGAATCTCAGCTTCTGTAGGATGCAAACTAAGCAAGTGGTTGTCATCATTAGTAATCGTTGAGGGAATCAAGTGTGAGTTGGAAAGAGCTTCTAAGGAAGGGTTGTTGTTTAATAAATTTTAAAATGATGTATGAGAATCTTTAATATCATTATTATCGTGATCCATTTATCATTTTAATTTTTTTAATAGAGTTTAAGGCTTTCTTTTTTTTTTTTGAAAAGAGCATGGAAGTACCTAGTATCACACCATCGAATATGTTGCTAGCGCCCTTTTCACTTAGGTTTCTTCCATATTCGATATTTAACCAAGTTATCTTTAGCTACATTCAACTCTACAAGTTTAGTAGAGTCAGTCAAAATAGCATCTTCAAGAGAACAAACTAATTGTTCCATATTTTTGAGATTGGAAAAAAAGATTTTTAAAATGATGCTTGTTCCACCAATTTAGGTTTTGTTTAAGGCTTTTAAGCCTAAACCAGAGGTGAATCTTTCTCTTAATAGAATTATCTAGATGAAGAGGGGCCAACTAGTTAATGGATACAACATTTATGAAATCAATGTCTTGGATCCACATATTTTGGAATCTAAAAGAAGTGGGGGAGGATAATCTACTGGAGGGATTTTGGACAGAAATAAAAAGCAAAGCATGATCGCAAAGTCGCTCAAATGTTCAACAGAAGTAATGGGCCATTGATTGATCCAAAGAGAATTAAAAAGAGTCCTATCAAGCCGCTGCCAGAGTCTAGAGTTATGCCACATATAGTCGGAGCCCGTAAAGCCAATATCAATCAGATTGCAATCAAGAATCATATTAGAAAATTCTTCCATGGAATGAATGTTAGGAGAGCAACCTCCCCATCTTTCTGAGGAAGAGAGAATAGTGTTGAAATCACCCCAACCAACTAGGGTTTGTTGACCGAGGAGGCAAAGGTTCTTAAGTTATGCCAAAGGATGTTTCTACCAGCTCTATTACAAGAAGCATAAATAAAGGAACCAAGAATAGAAAATTCACCCAATGAGATGTGGACATTAACCAATTGTTGAAGATCATCAAGGATAGAGATGTTGACTAAATTATTCCAAAAACACTAAATTTTATTGCTAATATTATAAAAGAAATTTTGAAAGCCAAGCATTCTAGCAACATGGTTGATCTTAGAAGAGTTTATGAATGGTTCAATAATAACAAGTTAGGCTATGTTATGAGTACGACAAAGACTTCTAATATGGTTGCGGACAATGAGAGTCCCAATACCCCTAACATTCCAAATAAGTAAATTGATCATAATAAAAAGGAAGGAAAGGAAAAGAGATAACTAAAGAATTAAAAAGCAAGAAGAAAAGAAAAGAAGAGGCAGTTATTTAAGGGAAGTTAGAGAAGATCTAGTAGTTCTAATGGAGCTATTAGTGAACATTCTAGCTTTAAGGGATTTTTTTAAAAATAGTTTGAAATGGTCTTTCTTTGTCAAAAGTATCCCCATCTGAGAGAGAGTGATTTGTGATATTCTAAATAGGACCTGTATCAGTCAAAGCATTCCTAATGGTAATTTCCCCTTCTTCAGTGTCAGAATTAAGCTGAGAAAGAGGGTTATCATGTGTATCACTCTGAAGGGTAGTAGAAAGAGAGGTTGTGATGCCATTAATAACATAGATTTCATGCTCATTTTCAAAATTACTTTTCAGATTTTGTTCCTTCATCAAAGGATCAATAGTTTTTAGATTTTGCTCTTTCATCAAAGGATCAATTTTAGAATTTGTCTCCCTGGGTTCACTAGCCAAAAGGGGTAGGTTAGAATGAGTGAAGGTATTGTCTTGAGGAGCTAAATTATTATAATTAGAAGCAATGTTAAGTAAGTTACCATTAGCCTCCTCACGAATCTCAGAAGCATTATTTGTAACATGCTCAGATTACTCTCCAATAGAAAAATTAGTGGATAAAAAAGGGGTTGGGGTAGCGGAATGATTCCCATTTTGAGTGACTTTAGGCACATAAGCAAATTTATTGATTTTTTTATTTGATAGAGTACGATTAGGATCCGACAATTTATTCTTTTTAGGATGAGGATGCAACAAAAACATTTAGATTGATCATGGCCATGTATCTTACAATGTGTGCAAAAAAAAAGGAAAATTCTCAAATTCCACTTTTTGATTATAACCAAATTTCTTAGAGCCGATCCAAACATCTTTAGCATGCTTTTTAGTAATATCAATCTCAACCAAAATATGAGCAATGGAAGGCCATGATCTCATAGCGGTGGCCTGATCAATTTGAAGAGGCCAACCAAAGAGAGCCCCAACCACAAAGAGAACTTGATGTGTAACATAATGTATTCTCATATTAGGAAGAGCTAGCCATATAGGAACAATTGGGGATTCCTCTTTTGTATCAAAAAGAGGAGACCATTTCAGAAGTCGCATTTGATAATTAAACACAAAGTAAGATCGACAGGCAAAGACACTTGAGTAAACTAACTCATTAGAGAGTTGAATTAAAATATGCCTAGGATCTACCAATTCAATAGTGAAAATGCTTGAAATTTTAAGGCTATGAAAAAATGATCAGATGTTATCAAGAGTTGGCCGACGTAAGGAAAATTTACCCATAAAGAGAATTCAAAAGGCTTCACCAACATTTCCACGCTTAGATCTGAGCACATAACAGCAGTCATCCCATGAAATGAGGTCGAGATCAAATTCACTGAAGCATTAGGGGAATGATTCTTACCAGATAATGCATCCTTGAAGGACTTAACTGCAGGCAGAGTAGCAGATGATTTCAGATCCATAATTCCATGTAAATTTGATGTCCTAGATGATGCCTCCAAGTTTAAAAAGCTCGGCTGCACGGAAAGCGGCTCCTCTGCCATTGAAAGAGCAAAGGGAAACTCACATTAGCGCTAATCAGAGATAAATAGTAAAAATTATGATCGAGAATGATCGAAAGTCGGCCAAGCCGCAATGAAAATGAAAGGGAAATCGCAATCGCCAGAGAGTGCCGCGACCAAGAGGAGATCGGGGAGGAGGGGTTTGAGGGTTGTAGGGTTGTAGGTTGTAGGGTTGTAGGTTGTAGGTTGTATTTTGTTTTATTGGTTGTGCTGTTGTAGTAGTAGGTGTTGTAGGTCAGTAGTTTGGCTGGTTGTAGGTTTTAGATTTAGGGTTTAGGGTTTAGGGTTTATGGTTTTTCCCAGAGTTTAAGATTTAGGGTTTAGGTTTAGGTGTTTAGTGTTTAGGATTGTAGGGTTAAGGTTGCTTTAGGGTTTAGGGTTTAGGGTTAGGGTTTTTTAATTTTTTAACTTTATTTTTTAAAAAATTAAGCAAGCTAGAGTTTCGTTTATTTAGTTTATTTAGTTTAATTTTATTTATTTTAGTTTATTTTATTTTTTATTTTTATTTATGTTTATTTTTATTTTTATTTAGTTGAATTTATTTATTTTAGGTTTATTTATTTTAGTTTAGGTTTTTATTTTAGTTTATTTTTTAGGTTTTGGTTTTAGTTTAGGTTTATTTCTTAGTTTTGTTTTATTTTATTTTATTTTTAGGTCTATGTTTTATTCTTTATTTTTAGGTTTATGTTTAGGTTTTTATTTTTTATTTTTTGGTTTATGTTTATTTTTAGGTTTTATATTTTACTTTAGGTTTAGGTTTATTTTTAGTTTATTTTATTTATGATTTAGGTTTTGGTTTGGGTTTATTATATTTTAGGTTTAAGGTTTGGTTTTCTTTTTTTTTAAGTTAGTTTTTATAGGTTTAGATTTTTATTTAATTTTTATTTTCTTTTATTTTTGGTTTATTTTATTTTTATTTTAGGTTTAGTTTTTATTTTATTTAGGTTTTTTATTTTTAGTTCAGTTTAGGTTTTCATTTATTTTATTTCAGTTTGACTTTTATTTTTTATTTTAGTTTCTTTTAGCTTTAAGTTTAGGTTTTAGTTTAGGTTTTTATTTTATTTTATTTTTTATTTTATTTTGGTTTATGTTCTTTTATTTATTTTATTTTTAGGTTTTATTTAGTTTAGGCTTAGCTTTTTAGCTTTTTTAGGTTAGTTGAGGGTTTAGGATTTACCGTTTAAGGATTGGGGTGTAAGGTTTAGGGTTCAGGGTTTATGGTTTAGGTTTTTGGGTTTATGGTTTAAGATTTTATGGTTTATGGTTTAGGGTTTTCTATTTTTAGGGTTTAAGGTTTAGGGTTTAGGTTTTAGGTATAGGGTTTAGTTTTTAGTTTAGGGTTTAGGGTTTTTTATTTTGTTTTAATAGAGAAAAAATTTAGATTAAACATTGCTTTTTTTGATTTCATTAACTAAATAACACACCAAGTTTTCTAAGAGACAATCAACGACATAGATAAAAAATGAGCTCGCATAGAGCAAATCAAAGACCATAGATAACTAGAATCGTAAAGGCATAGTTCCATAAGCAACAGATTAGATTGGACATTATTCAATTTCTCCAGTTCCCATGAGAACCACCCCGGCCTCTCAACTAGCGAGATCCACCATCATACCCCTGATCTCTCCCATCGCCACCACCATGGCTGCAACCTCCCTCGCTCTTCCCACCCCCATAACCACCACTACTCTGACCACTACCTCTATATCCACTAGCACCTCCAGTTCGCCCACCACCACTATGATAACTATCGCCTCCACCTTCACCTCCATCGCTAGATCTAAACTAAGCCTATTTGATGGTGATGTTCCTGCCGTCAAGGTTCTACCCATTCTTAGGGTTTACATTTAAGTTAAGGTTTATTAGGTTTTAGGGTTTATGTTTATTTTTTAATATATTTATTTATTTAGATTTAGGTTTATGGTTTGGGGTTTATGGTTTAGGATATAGGGTTAGGGTTTAGGGTTTAGGGTTTAATGTTTAGGGTATAAGGATTATGGTTTAATGTTTAGGGTTTTATGGTTTATGCTTTTAAAGTTTAAGGTTTATGATTAGGGTTTAGGGTTTAGGGTTTTTTAGGGTTTAGTTTAGGGTTTTAGGTTTATGGTTTAGGGTTTAGGGCTTAGGATTTAAGGTTTATGGTTTTTTATTTAAATTAAGTAAACCGATAGGTTTCGATTTAATTAGTTTATTTTTTATTTATTTTAGTTTATTTTATTTTTTTATTTTTATTTATGCTTATTTTTTCTTTTTATTTAGTTTAGTTTATTTATTTTAGTTTAAGTTTTTTACTTTAGTTTATTTTTTAGGTTTAGGTTTAGGTTTAAGTTTATTTTTTAGTTTAGTTATATTTTGTTTATTTTAAGTTTTAGGTTTTATTTTTTCTTTTTAGGTTTAGGTTTTATTTTTTATATTTAGCTTTAGGTTTAAGTTTTTATTTTATTTTTTTAGCTTTAGGTTTAGGTTTAATTTTAGGTTTTCTTTTTTAGTCTAGGTTTAGGTTTATTTTATTTTATTGTATTTAGGATTTAGGTTTAGGTTTAGGTTTATAATATTTTAGGTTTAGGGTTTAGGGTTTAATTTTTAATTTTTTTAGGTTTTATTTTTAGGTATTTTTTTAGGTTTAGGTTTTTATTTAGTTTTTATTTTATTTTATTTTTAGTTTATTTTATTTTTATTTTACATTTTATTTTTACTTAATTTAGGTTTTTAATTTTTTGGTTAATTTTATTTTTTAGTTTAGTTTAAGTTTTATTTAGTTTATTTTTATTTAGTTTATATTTTTTATTTTATTATATTTTTACATTTAGATTTAGGCTTAAGTTTAGGTTTTAGTTTATTTTTTTATTTTATTTTATTTTATTTATTTTATTGAGGTTTATTTTTTATATTTATTTTTTTTAGGTATTATTTAGTTTAGAAAGAGTTTTGTGGTTTAGGGTTTAGTTTTGGGGTTTAGGGTTTGGGGTTTGTGGTTTAGGGTTGGGTTTAGGGTTTAGGTTTAGGGTTTAGGTTTAAGGTTTAGGGTGGCCTAGGGTTTAGGGTTTATGATTGTAAGTTCAGGGTTCAGCTGTGGTTATGATTTTTTTTTATTTTTATATTTTATTTTATTTTTCTAATTAAGCAAACCCACAGGTAGGTTTATTTAGTTTATTTAGTTTATTTTATTTTTTTAATTTTATTTAGGTTTATTTTTATTTTATTTAGTTTAGTTTATTTATTTAGGATTATTTATTTTAGTTTTATATTTTATTTTAGGTTTTAGTTTAGGTTTCAGTTTATGTTTTTTTTAGTTTAGTTTTATTTTATTTTATTTTAAGTTTAGGTTTTATTTCTTAGTTTTAGGTTTAGGTTTAGGTTTTAATTTTATTTTTTTAGGTTTAGGTTGTAGGTTTATATTTTTGGTAGTTTTTATTTTTTAGTTTATGTTTATGTTTATTTTTAGTTTATTTTATTTTATTTAGGGTTTAAGTTTAGGTTTAGCTTTAGTTTTAGGTTTTATTTATTTTAGTTTAGTTTATTTTAGTTTAGGTTTAGGTTTATTTTATTTTTATTTTAGGTTTAGGTTTTTTTTAATTTAGGGTTTACATTTTATTTTTTTTATTTATTTTTAGGTTTATTTTTTAGGTTTAAGTTTTTATTTCATTTTTATTTTATTTTAATTTAGGTTTATTTTATTTTTATTTTAGGCTTAGTTTTAATTTTATTTATGTAAAACTTGTCGAATTAATCATGACATGAATCTTTTAAAATATTGTGTTAATGCTAGCATCCCCGGAGTTTAGCACATATGGCTCTGAATACGCTGAAAAAGTGCAAGGGTCACGATCGACTGCGTTAAATAACCAAGGGTTCCCACATTATGGATGGATGCGGGCAAAGAAGTTAGTCCATAAAACTAGAATTAAGTTAGGATCTTGGAATATAGGTACTCTCATAAGTAAACTAATAGAATTAATAGATATTATGGTTCATAGGAAGATAAATATTTTATGTGTTCAAGAAACTAAATGGGTTGGGGAGAAAGCCAAGGAGATTGATAGTTTAGGTTTTAAACTTTGGTATTCAGGTAGAAGTTGAATTAAAAATGGCGTAGGTGTGATTATAGATAATAGTTTGAAGGATAATGTTATAAATATTAATAGATGTAGAGATAAAATTATAGATTTAAAGATCATTGTTGATATAAAGATTATCAATGTTGTAAGTGTTTATGCTCCTAAAGTAGGTTTGGATGTAGGCTCAAAAGAAAATATTTGGAATGAATTGGAGAGATTAATACAAAAGATACCTCTTGAAGAAAAAATATTTATCAGAGGAGATTTAAATGGACATGTTGGTAGAGTGGCAAAAGATTTTAAAAGTATTCATGGTGGTTATGGATTTGGAGTGTCTAATGAAGAAGGTCAAATATATTGGATTTTGTTTTAGCCTATGGTTTTGTAGTTGATAATACTTTATTTAAGAAAAGATATGAGCATATTATTACTTATAAAAATGGATCTAGTAAAACACAGATTGATTATTTTCTGATTAAAAAAATAGATCATTTAGATTGTAAAGATTGCAAGGTCATTCCAAGTGAAAGTTTAAATACCCAATATAAATTATAAATGTTAGATTTTAAGAAGAAAGTTTGGAAGATGAAAAATAAATCAAATTATTATTCTAGGATAAGATGGGGGCACTTGAAAAACACTAATAAAAATATTTTTAAGAGCAAGCTATAAGAGCTTAGAATGTAGGATGTTCATAAGGAAGCTAATGTTATGTTGGAAAATATTGCAAGTGAAATTAAACAAGTTGCTAAAAATGTGCTTGGAGAATCAAAAGGAAAAGCTTCTTTTAATAAAAATAGTTGGTGGTGGAGTCAGAATCTGTAAGAAAAGATAAAAAATAAGAAGTGTTGTTATAAAACTTGGTTTAGATGTTAAAACTCAGAGAATTGGGAAAAATATAAAGTGGCATGTAGAGATTCAAAGAAAGCAACATATGATTAAAAAAATTTAGCTTTTAGTAATTTATACAATAGATTAGATACCAAAGAAGGTGAAAGATGTATGTATAAGTTAGCTAACCAAAAAGATATGAGATGTAAAGATCTAGCTCAACTGAAGTGTATTAAAGATGAAAATTAAAAAGTGCATTTCTTAGAAAAGGATATTGAAAGTAGGTGGATGAGGTATTTTGATAAACCTTTCAATGAAGGATCTGAAAAGATGATTGATTTTAGAAACCTTAATACTTTAAATAAAAATAGAGAATTTTGTTTTTATCATCATATTAGTAAATCTGAAGTTAGAGAAGCTTTAAAGAAACTGAAATGTGGAAAAATAGTAGGACTTGATGATATTCCAATAGAAGTGTGAAAATGTTTAGCAGATCAAGGAATTTCTTAGCTTATAAATTTTTTTAATCTTATTTTATAGACTAAAAAGATGTCAGATTAGTGGAGAAAGAGTTTGTTTATTCCTATATTTAAGAATAAAGGTGATGCACAAGAGTGTGCAAATTATAGAGGAATTAAGTTAATGTGTCACACATTAAAATTATAGGAGAGAGTAATTGAGCATAGGTTACGATGTGATACAAAGTTTCTAACCAGTTTGGTTTCATGCCGTAGATACTATGGATGTTATACATTTGTTAAGAGGTTTGATGGAGAAGTATAGAAAACAAGGAGGATCTACCTATAATATTTATTAATTTAGAGAAAGCTTATGATAAAGTTTGAAGAGTTATTTTTTAGAGAGTTCTAAAAAATAAAGGAGTTAATATTGGTTATATTCAAGTCATTAAGAATATGTAGACTAGAGCCAGTGCATGTGTCCAAACACAAGGAGTTAATATTGGATTATATTCAAGTCTTTTTTTCTTTAGTTATGGATGTTCTTACTAGGCATTTACAGGAAGATGTATCTTGGTGTATGCTTTTTGCTGATGATAGTATTCTTATTGATAAGACTAGAGAGGGAGTCCAAGAGAAACTTGAATTATTTAGGTCAACCTTAGAGTCTAATGATTTTTGCTTAAGTAGATCTAAAATTGAATATATGAAGTGTAATTTTAGTTATAGAAGTTAGAGTTTGAGTGTTGTGACATTAGGTGAACAAGTCATTAAAAAGAGTGAGCGATTCAGATATTTTGGCTATATTATTCAAAATGATGGTGAAATAGATGGAGATTTTATTAGTAGAATTCAAGTTGGATGGTTGAAGTGGAGGAATGCATCTAGCCCATTGTGTGATAGAAATGTACTAAACTTGAGTGAAAATTTTATAAGATGGTGGTAAGACCTGTAATGATTTATGGTACAAAATGTTTGCCAGTAAAAGAGAAGCATGAGACTTTGTTAAGTGTTGCAGAGATGAGGATGCTCAGGTGGATGAGTGGTTTTACTCTTAGAGATAAAATGTGAAATGAGTATGATAGGGAAAAAGTTAGAGTAGCTCTAGTGGTAGATAAAATTAGAGAGAGTCTCCTTAGATGGTTTGGCCACATAAAGCATCGGTCGTCCAATGACCCGGTTAGGAGAGTAAATGCATTAGATTTGCCTTATGTTAAGAAAGGTAGAGGTAGACCTAAAAAGACATGGTTAATATGTATAAATAATGACTTTAGTATACTTGAATTAAATGAGAATTTTACACATAATAGGACACAATGGAGATGAAGAATTCATGTAGCCGACCCCATGTAGTGGGATAAAGGCTTGTTGTTATTGTTGTTGTTATTGTTATATGTTTCTTATTTTTTAATTTAGTTTAGGTTTTTATTTATTTTATTTTAGTTTAGTTTTTATTTTTGATTTTATTTTCTTTTTAGGTTTTAATTTAGGTTTTAATTTTATTTTATTTTTTATTTTTATTTTATTTAAGTTTTTCTATTTATTTTATTTAGCTTAGGTTTAAGTTTTTAGCTTTTTAAGGTTTAGGGTTTAAAGTTTATTGTTTGGGGTTAATTGAGGGTTAAGGGTTTAAGGTTTAGGGTTTAGGGTTTAGGGTTTAGGGTTTAAATTTAGGGTTTAGGGTTTAGGATTTAGGGTTTTAGGGTTTAGGATTTAGGCATTTTAGGATTTAGGTTTTAAGTCTAGTGTTCAAGTTTTAGTTTAGGGTTTAGGGTTTTTATTTTTTTTAATAGATAATATATTCAGATTCAATGATTCTTCTTTTCAATTTCATCAACCAAGTAATACACCAAGTTTTCTAAGACACAAGCAATAAGATAAGTAAAAAATGAGCATGCATAGAGCAAATCGAAAACCCTAGATAGCTAGAACCATCTCTACAGCAAAGACAAAATTTGATAAGCAGCAGATCGAATCCACCGTTCTTCAGTTTCTCCAGTTCCCATTAGAACCACCTTGGCCTCTCGAGTAGAGGGATCCACAATCATATCCTTGATCTCTCCCTTCACCATCACCACGGTTGTAACCTCCGTCGTTCCTCCCGCATCCATAACCACCATTGCTCCTACAACCACCTCCATATCTAGCAACACCTCTAGATCCCCCATCACCACTATGATAACCATTGCATTTGCCATCACCTCCACAGCCAGATGAAGTGGAGGTAAAGGCAGATGCAGTGGGTTTATGCTTGATGGTGATGTTCTTCCCGTCAAAGTTTTGCCCATTCTAAGGGTTTTGGTTTATTAGGTTTTAGTTGGCTTAATTTTTTAATTTATTTAGTTACTTTAGGTTTAGGTTTAGGTTTGGGGTTTAGGGTTAGGGTTTAGGGTTTAGGTTTAGGGTTTAGGGTTTGTAGTTTGGGTTTACTTAGTTTAGGGTCACTTTAGGGTTTAGTGTAAGTTTTAAGGTTTAGTGTTTTGGGGAGGTGGTTTAGAGTTAGCCTGCTGGGTTAGTAGGGTTTAGAGGCATTTAGGTGTTGGCCTGGTTTAGAGTCAAGTAGAGCCCAGGGAGGAGTGGTGCATAGTCAGGAGGGTGGGAAGCCCAGGTCAGTCAGGGAGTTTAGGGTTTAAAGTTTAGAATAGTTTAGGGTAAGATTTAGGATTTAGGGTGTGATTTTGAGTTAGATTTAGGGTTTTGATGGGGTTTAGGCAAGAGGGTTTAGGTGTAGGGTGAGTTTATTTACTTTATTTTGTTTATTATTTATTTTATTTTATTTTATTTTTATATTTATGTAGGTACATCTTTATTTAGTTTATTTATTTATTTAAGTTTATTTATTAAGTTTAGTTTTATTTAGTTTAATTTTTTACTTTATTTTTATTTTTATTTTATTATCTATGTTTAAGTTATATTTTTTTATTTTTAAGTTTAGATTTAGGTTTTTATTATATTTTTTTAGGTTTATGTTTTAGGTTTTAGGTTTTTATTTCAGATTTCATTTTAGGTTTTATTTTTAAGTTTTAGTTTAATTTTATTTTTAGTTTATTTTATTTTATTTAGTTTAGGTTTATGTTTAGTTTTATTTTATTTTAGGTTTAGGATTTATTTATTTTGACATTTTTTTAGTAGGTTTAGGTTTAGGTTTATTTTATTTTATTTTAGGATTACATTTTTTTTATTTAGGGTTTAGGTTTTATTTCTTATTTATTTTAGGTTATATTTAGGATTATTTTAGGTTTAGGTTTTACAAAGTATTTTATTTTATTTTAAGTTTATTTTATTTTTATTTTAAGTTTAGTTTTTATTTTATTTAGGTTTTGTATTTTTTTAATTTAGTTTAGTTTTTTTATTTTATTTTTTCTTTAGGTTTAGGTTTTGGTTTAGGTTATGTTTGTATTTTATTTTATTTTGGTTTAGGTTTTTTATTTATTTTATTTTTAGGTTTATGTTTTGGGCTTTTTAGGGTTCACGATTTTAGGTTTTTTTGGCTTTAGGGTTTAGGGTATAAGGTTTGTTTAGGTTTAGGGTTTAGGGTTTAGGGTTTAGGGTTCAGGTTTTAGGGTTTAAGATTTAGGGTTTCAGGTTTTAGGGTTTAAGGTTTAGGGTTTAGGGTTTTGGTTTTTTTAATAGAGAACAAATTCAAATTCAACATTTCTTCTTTTTTATCTCATCAACCAAGTAACACACCAAGTTTTCTATGAGATAAGCGATGACATAGATTAAAATTGAGCACACATAGAACAAATCAAAAACCCTAAATAACTAGAACTGCTTGTACAGTAAAGACATAATTCCATAAGCAGTAGATTGGATCAGCCATTCTTCAGTTTCTCTAGTTTCCATCAGAACCAGCCTGGCCTCTAGAGTAGCGGGATCCACCATCATATCCCCGATCTCTCTCCTACAACCATGGTGAACCTCCGCCACTCCTCTCGCCCATAACCACCATGCTCCCACCACCACCTCCATATCCACCCTCCTCTCCAGATCCCCATAACCATAGAATAACCGCTTCCTTCACCTTTGCCTCAACCTGCCAGATCTAGACTGAGCTTAGTTCATGGTGATGTTCCTGCCGTCAAGGTTCTGCCCATTCTTATAGTTTAGGTTTATTAGGTTTTAGGGTTTAGGTTTATTTTTTAATTTATTTAGTTACTTTAGGTTTTTGCTTAGGGTTTGGGATTTAGGGTTTAGGATTTAGGGTTAGAGTTTAGGATTTAACGTTTAAGGTTTAGGGTTTACAATTTAGGGTATAGGGTTTAGCTTTATAGAGTTTATGCTTTTAAGGTTAGGGTTTATGGTTAAGGGTTTTTTAGGGTTTTGGGTTGAGGGTTTGAGGTCTAGGGTTTAGGGTTTATAGTTTATCTTTTTATTTTTAAATTAAGTAAATTGATAGGTTTAGGTTTATTTAGTTTATTTTTTTATTTATTTTAGTTGATTTTATATTTATTTTTATTTAGGTTTATTTTATTTTATTTAGTTTAGTTATTTATTTTAGGTTTATTTATTTTATGTTTATTTATTTTAGGTTAGGTTTTTTATTTTAATTTATTTTATAGTTTATTTTATTTTATTTTTTTTTATTTTATTTTATTTTTTTTATTTTTTTATTTTAGATTTAGTTTTTTTTTTATTTTTAGTTTTAGGTTTTTTTTATTTTAGGTTTATTTATCATTTTTTTTTAGTTTGGTTTTTTTAGGTTAATTTTAAGTTTATTTGATTTTATTTAGTTTAGGTTTAGGTTTAGGTTTACTTTATTTTAGATTTAGGTTTTATTTATTTTAGTTTAATTTATTTTAGTTTAGCATTAGGTATATTTTATTTTTATTTTAGGTTTATGTTTTATTTTTATTTATTTTATGTTTTATTTTTAGGATTATGTTTTAGGTTCAAGTTTTTATATAGTTTTATTTTATTTTATTTTATTTTAACTTAGTTTTATTATATTTAGGTTTTCATTTTTTTTAGTATAGTTTATATTTTTATTTATTTTGTTTATTTTGTTTTTTATTTTATTTGATTTTCTTTTAGGTTTAGGTTTAGTTTAGTTTATGTTTTATTTTATTTTATTTTATTATTTTGTTTTGGTTTAGGTTTTTTAATTATTATATTTTTAGGTTCTATAAGTTAAGGTTTTGGTTTTTAGCTTTTTAGGGTTTAGGGTATAAGGTTTTAGGGTTAATGTTTAAGGTTTAGGATTTAGTGTTTTTAGGGTTTAAGGTTTATGGGTTTAGGGTTTTGGTTTTAAGTTTAGGGTTCAGGTTTTAGTTTAGGGTTTAGGGTTTTTGCTATTTTTTTTAGCAAAGATCAAATTCAAATTCAACATCTCTTATTTTCAATTTCAGCAACCAAGTAACACACAAAGTTTTCTGAGCACAAGCGACGACATAGATAAAAAATGAGCATGCATAGAGCAAATCAAAAACCTTGGATAACCAGAACCGTCTCTACAGTAAAGACACAATTCTATAAGCAGCATAACAGACCCACCATTCTTTAGTTTTTCCAGTTCCCATCAGAACCACCTTGGCCTCTCAAGTAGTGGGAACTACCATCATATCCTCTATCTCTCCCTTCGCCACCACCATAGTTGTAGCCTCTGTCACTCCTCTTTCCTCCATAACCACTGCTCTAACCACCACCTCCATATCCACTAGTATCTACAGATCCCCCACCACCATTGTGATAATTTATGTATCCGCCTTTGCCTCCACTCCTAGATCTAGATTGAGTGCCAATGTGATGTTCTACCAGTTCTCCCATTCTGGGTTCGAGTTAAAGTTTATTTGGATTTAGGGTTTAGGTTTATTTTTAAATATATTTTGTTACTTTAGGTTTAGGTTTAGGGTTTGGGGTTTAGGGTTTATGGTTTAGAGTTTAGGGTTAGGGTTTAAGGTTTAGGGTTTAGGATTTAGGGTTTAGTGTTTAAGGTTTAGGGTTTGAGGTTTATGCTTTAGGGTTCTTTAGGGTTAGTCTAGGTTTATGGTTTAAGGGTTTTTAAGATTTAGGGTTTAGGCAGGGTTTAGGGTTTAGGGTTTAGGATTAGGGTTTATGTTTTTTTTTTTAAAGTAAACCAGGTAGGTTTAGGTTTATTTAGTTTATTTTTTATTTATTTCAGTTTATTTTATTTTTTATTTCTATTTAGCTTTATATTTTTATATTTATTTAGTTTAGTTTATTTATTTTAGGTTTAGTTATTTTAACTTAGGTTTTTTATTCTTGTTTATTTTTTAGGTTTAGGTTTATTTTTTAGTTGACTTTTATTTTTTTATTTTTAAAGTTTAGGTATTATTTTTTATTTTTAGGTTTAGGTTTAGGTTTTTATTTTATTTTTTTAAGTTTAAGTTTTAGGTTATTATTATAGGTTTATTTATCCATTTTATTTTTTTAGTTTAGGTTTTTGTTTATTTTTTATTTATTTTATTTTATTTAATTTAGGTTAAGGTTTAGGTTTAGGTTTGACCCAATTGCTGAAAATTGGTCTGCCTAGGGTGATCAATAATAATGATGTGAGATTTTGATGGGCTCGGTTCAATCCAATTTGGGTAGGATTAGAACTTAGCTCAAATAGGTCAAATTGGCAACTTTGGATCAAGTGGACCAATTGGGTTTAATTGTCTTATTTTTGGTTGAGTTTGATTTAGTTGAGTTTATATATGGATTTAGGATTGATATATAAATTCAATTGCAATAGGCTGGGTTTCAAATGGGTTTTAGTTCTTTTGAACATTTCAAGTAAAAAGGGTTAAGTTGGGTTTAACTTGGGTTGATTTTCGTTTGGCTTGATGATTGTATATTTCATTTATATTTATGAATACAATCATTTGGTTTTAGAATTTGGGTTTGAATTTGGATTTGAATTTGATGTTTGAATTTAACTTGAGGTTTGGTTTGAGAAGATGCACATGGATTGGATTTGAGTTGAATGGTAGGTTGATTATCTTAATCCTTAAGGCATAACCTAATCTTATGGTTAACCCTTCTAAGTTTTGAGGCTTAGGTTAGATGTTTCCCTAATTTTTAGAAGTTTCTTATGACTAGGAAAGCCTTAGTGTCTAGAAGACTCCTACGTCTAAGATGGGAAGATTGAATCGACTCCAAAAAAGTGAGGTCAGCCCTTGGCTCCATAGTGTTGCCCTTAGAGATAGATGATTGGAAGACCGAAGCCAAGTTTCATATTATAGACTCAGATACATATTTCAACACTTTTCATGGGAGACCATGGATACATGAGAACAACATAGTTCCATTCTCTCAACATCAATGTATGAAGTTTGTGAGAGGTGGGGTCATCTATTGTGTGAGAAGAGATATCAAGCCATTTATAATTCAGAAGGTCAGCATATATGAGGATGCAACTTATTACCTCCCTCAAAACTAATAAGTCTATTCTCATGAACTTGGCCAAAGTTTAAAAATAAAAGAAAAATAAAAAGAAAGAGAAAAAAGAAAAGAAAAAAAATGAAAAAGAAAATAAAAGGGAGCAAAAATAGGCTTGGAGGAGGAAGTGGAGCGACATTCAACCCATAGTTCGTTACTCCATTCAACATAGGGTAGATGACCACCTCCACCGTGAAGAGGAAGAGGAGAGGCAGAGAAGATAGTTTAGAGGCGTGGGTGGAAAACCTCCTTATTGGCCACCCACCAGAAGATATGTCCCAACTACTAGGAGTACACCTGCTATCCATATAGACTTAGAATCTAATTTATAAGATGAGTCATATATGGTTAGCACACTAACCAGCTCTTCTCAACTGTAGATTGCTTTGGAGGTGACACTTGAGCCAAATAGCGATGAAGATTGGGCTCCAAAGCAATGCATAAGTGTATCCAAGTCTATATGTAAAATGTTTAGGCATTAGTTGGGAACCTTAGCTATAACCCCACTTTCCTCTCAAAAGGCAGGGTTTGGTAGTTAAAGAAGACCCTAATTCATCCACAGGTGTGAAGACTCAAAGGTTCTTACTAGGAGCATCATCCTCAAGTCAAGAAGTTGATGTAGAACTAGAGGATGATTCATATAAAGATTTAATTGAATTACATTTTGATTATTACTTGCCTTATGTTCATAATTTAGCAAGGAAAGGGTTAATCTCACATACTTAGTCAAAGCACAGGTCAGACTACTTAGAAAGAATATGGAGGAACAAATGCAAAAGCTCTCAACCAAAACTAAGACTAGAATTCAGTATAGTAGGTCCAGTTGATGATGACGATTACTACTTAGTCATCAAAAATTATTTGGAATCTAATAAGTTCTTTTCAAATCACATTAACTCATATGAGGAGATGTGCTTAGAAACTTCAGATGATCTAGATGATTTTGAAATCAAAGACTCACCGCCAGAGTTTAAGAGATTAGGTCAACAATCGATGAGCTCAAGGAAATCAATTTAGGAACTGAAGAAGATCCACACCTATATATCTTTAATTAAATGAAATTGAAACCAATGACTTAGTTAGGCCATTGATTTAGTCTAAGGATAGCTTTGCATGGAGTTATGAAGAGATGTCTGAATTGGCTCCTAATGTAGTGGTCCATAAACTAGCAATAGAGCCTACTGCTAACCCTATCAAGCAAGCTCCTAGACGCATGCGATTAGATATAGAACAACATGTCATTTATGAAGTCAACAAACTGATTGATGTTGGCTTCATCCGAGAAGAGAAATACCCTACCTGGTTAGCCAGGTTCATCCCAGTTAAGAAAAAGATTGGCCAAATTCACATATGTGTCAGTTTTATGGATTTAAATAAGGCATGTCCAAAAGACGGATTTCCACTACCAATCCCAAAGCTGATGGTGGACATTACCTCATCTCATTGCAGTCTTCTCTTTCGTGGATGGCTCATCTAGATATAACTAAATAAAGATGGCCTCTGAAAATGGAAGAAACGCTGCTTTTAGAACTCCGATCGGAATCTACTACTATACGGTCATGCCTTTCATCCTTTAAAATGTCAGTGCTACATACCAGTGGGCAATGGCTTGAATCTTCGATGAACTCATGAATCATTGAGTCGAGTCCTATGTTGGTGATCTCGTAGTCAAAAGTAGAGAAAAGGAAGACCATCTATTTGACTTGAGAGTAGTTTTTGAATAGTTAAGACCATTTAACTTCAAAATGAATCCTCTAAAGCGTGCATTTAGAGTAGCTTCAAAATAATTCCTTTGGTTTATTGTCCGACACTAAGGAATCAAAATCAATTCAGAGAAGATCAAGGCGATATTAGAATTGCCACCCCCTAAAAGTTAAACTCAACTCAGATCATTACAAGGACAGTTAGCATATCTATGATGCTTTCTATCCAATTTATCAGGAAGATGTCAGCTATTCTCAGCACTTGTTAAAAAGGATGCCAAGTTCAAGTGAGATGATAAGTGTGAGCATGCCTTCGAAGACATCAAGCATTACCTGATGATGTCACTGATTCTAACAGCCCTTATCCTAGGCAAGCCGCTCATACTTTACACTACTACTTTAGATGACTCCCTTGGTGCTTTGTTGGCCAAAGTCAATGATGAAAGGAAAGAAAAGGCACTCTACTATCTTAGTCATCATCTAATCCCTGCTGAGGCTAATTATCCATCCATCGAGAAGCATTTTCTAGGTTTAATCTTCGCATCCTAAAGGCTACAACACTACATGCTTCCTCATAAGGTGAACTTAATCTCTTGGATCAATCCATTACAGTATCTCATGACACGATCGATGTTTTCTAGATGGTTATCTTGACGGTTGATGATCCTCTCATAGTTTGACATTACCTTCATACCCTTCTTTATGGTGAAAGGACAACTACTAGCAAATTTTTTAGCAACACACACACTTTCTACTGACTCTCAGCTTAGATATGATCTCCCCGATGAACAATTCATGAACTTAGGGATACTAGCATTCACCACTAGGTGATGTACTTTGATGGTGTAGCATTCTCTCAAGGAGGAAAAGAACCACAATCTACTATTCCAGGAATGGCAAGGGTGGGAATAGTTCTCATAACTGTGGACCACAATTTGATGAGATTCTCATATCATCTGTCCAATCCTCGCACCAATAATGAAGCTAAATATAAGGATCTGATTATCGATATGGAGTTATCCATTACTCTAAGCATCTAGAACATCAACATCTTCAGGGATTCTTAGCTAGTTATTGTTGGGTCCTACAAGGTTATAAAGCCTAAGCTCCATCATTATAACAAGTACACCATAGAATTGTTAGCCCAAATCCCAGAGGTTGCTAGTTTTAAGATTCCTTAAGGAGAGAATGTTGTAGCATATGCCAAAGAGTTAGCATGTCCGAAAGATGAGTCCATATAAATAAAGGTCAAAAATAGAAAAGTGTTATCCCTTATTGATATTGAAGTCATAAAAAAAATACTCTCTTGATGGGGAGGTTGCCATTGCCAAGAAGGATGAGGAGTTAGATTTGAGGCAAACATTCATGAATTACCTAAATAAAGGAAAACTACCTCAAGAGAAGTCTCAAGCCCATCAGATGAAGTAGAGCACTTTCCTATGCTCTTATTGATGGTGTCTTGTATCGACAGTTTTTTGATCATATGTGGTTACATTATTTAGACAAGCATGAAGCCCAAAGATCATGACTGCGGTACACTTAGGATTATGTGGAACCAACCAATCTAGTTCAAAAATGAAAGCCAAGATTAAGAGACTAGGATACTACTGGTCGTCGATGATCAAAGATTGCATGGATACTGCTTGGCAATGCCACCAATCTCAAATAAACAATGTGGTCCTGCACCAATCATCCAACATTCTACATCCTACATTGGCCTCATGGCCATTCGAGTGTTGGGGTACCGACATAGTGGATCCTATGGATCCTCTTACTTCTAAGGGTCATTGGTTCATCTTAGTTGCTACTAACTACTTTTTTTCAAATGATGTGCTCTAATATTTATAGTTTTGGAGTGCCTCGACAAATTATATCTGATAATGGTACTACATTCAAGAGGACCGATATCAACAACTTTGCCTAGAGACATAGCATAGGTTGGAGGTATTCTGCCATCAACAACCCGAGGGCAAACAGCTTAGCAGAAGCCTTCAATAAAAATCTCTTCCAAATACTAAAAAAGACACTCGACAATAATAAGCGACAGTGCCATGAGCAATTAGTTCAAGCCTTGTGGCCTACCGCACCACATATAGAACTCCAACTCAGTCTACTCCTTTCTCCTTAGTGTATGGGTCCAAAGCCACTCTACCATTAGATGTCCAACTCTCATCACTAAAGATAGCTATGGTTAGCAAGATCGTAATAAAGTAGAATGCCAAGTTGTTGTTAGAAGATCTCGAAGGTTTTGAGAAGGGAAGCCTGTGGGCATGCTAAAACCTTGAGTTGTATAAAGCTAAAATGATTCAAGCTCACAACCATGGTCTGTTCTAGAGATTTTTAAGTAGGAGAGCTTATTTTAGTTTTAAGAGACTAATTGTTTCCCATCGTAAGATGGGAGGCAAGTTTGAAACCACTTGGGAAGGCCCTTTTGCCATAGAGAAGGCCTGCCAAGGAATATATTATCAACTTATTAATCATGAGGGAGAGCTCTCAATGCTTCCAACCATTGGGCTCTACTTAAAGAAATATTATAAATCATGTTTGAAAATGATTATCATCAATGAAAATACCATTTTGAATTCAACATCTTCCATATCGAAAGTATTCTTATTTTTGAATCCACCACGATGTGTTTAGGTAGGTGTAAGGAACCAGAGCGGCGTCCTATCCTTCATCGACACAAAATAAATACAAATTACATAAAAACATATAAATCAAACACATATATTTTGTGTCGGGCTACTCTGAGTTGATATAACGCCCAAGTTGCACTCACTCAAGACGCTAGGTCGCTAACGCGGCTACCCTACTACTAGTGTGTCACCCTAGTGGTCTTCTTATTTTGGAGGATGTAAGTTTGCTACATTTTCCTTCTTTATTTGGCCATTGCACACCAATGAGTGGCTTGTTAGTTTGGTAGGCCTTACTACATGGCCGGTAAGCTACCTCATGTTGGCTTTGTTTAAGAAGATGTGAGTCAGCTATGCTTTCTTCTTAGATTAGCCTTCGTGCACTAACTAGGTCAAGTATATTTGAGGTTTAGGATAAGTCCTCTAGCGGCTCCTTCTCTCATGAGTGCTTCAAGTTTTGTCCAGTCCTTCCTTGGGGCTCCATGCTTATTAGTCGTACTAGGTCAGATTGTATTTGTCTCACCGAGGATAGACTATCTCAATGATAAGTTCCACTTGAAAAGTTGTATGTCTACATGCTTTCTTTCTAGATTGATCGTTGGACACCGACGGGCACATTAGGTTGGTTGGTTCTCACTAAGATGATAGATACACCACTCATATTGGCTGATACACCTTAGGTTGGTTGGTTCTTGCACCTTAGGATACACCACTCATGGTAGATGTAAGTTTGCTATGCTTTCTCCTTAAGTTGGCCACCATACACCTATAAGCTTTCTTTTCTAGGGCTCAAGATAACGCCCCTAGCAGCACCTCCCCTGTGGACACTATTTTGGATCACATCCTTTGCGTTCCCATTTAGACACTACCCAGGTTACTAACGGATTGGACAGTTCCCCTTTCATAGTAACCACATATGTGGTTGGAGAATCCATCCTATAGATGTGCAGATTTTCCCATGGTCCAATATATCTGAGATAAGTCAAGGCCGACATAACTCCTTCTCAGTGTGGTCCCTCGCACACCAACAGGGTCCATGCAAACATATAAACAAAATATATATTCACTTATGGATTAGGAAGACACCACTAGCGATATTTTTTCTCAAGAAGACGTCCTATGTTTAGGGTAGTGTCAACAAATCTCCCTATAGGAATCGCCTCACTACTCTTGAGTTGATATAAGTCCTCAATGACATTCACTTTGTAGTCGCCCCAAAGTCAGATTCGATTTGTTGTGCTACCAATAGGTCACCCCAGTGGTTTTTCCCTCCTTTAGAAGATGTAAGTCTGCTATGCCATCTTTCTAGCATAGTCATTGCACACCAAAAGGCAACCCCTTAGGTTGGCTAGCTCTACCCCATAGCCAGTAGACTATCCCTTTGGATTTATAAATTTGAGATATGACAAGTTTGATATAGCCCCTTCTTAGTGGGTCCATCACACACTGGCATGGTCCATAAATTAAATCTTTTAAATTTGACTAAGCTCACATCCCCAATGGATATGCCCTCAATTCAAAATCAAACTAAACCAAACAAACCATATCAAATCACATGAAATTAAGATAAAATTCATTTAGACTACTTTGAGTTGACATGAGTCCCCAGTGGCATTCACTTAGTAGTCACCCTCAGTCAGGTTTAGTTTTTTGAGCATCCCACAGGTCACCCTAATAGTTATTCCTCGCATTGGAAGATGTAAGTCTGCTATTACTTCTTCTTAGCATCAGTTGTTGCACATTGAAAGGAAACCCCTTAGGTTCACTATCTCTACCCGCAGCCGATAGACTATGCATTTGGATTTGTAAACTTGAGGCAAGTCAAAGCTGATATAGCTCTTTCTTAGTGGGTCCATTGCAACGGGGTCCATACATTAATTATTAAATTAAACCCAATCTTATTTCAGTGGTTAAATCACACCCTTCTCCCTAATGGAGCCTAACTCATATATAAACAAGTCAAGCAAACAAATCAAATTCAAAACCAACCTCTCAAGTGGAGCCAAATTAAACCAACTCCCCTAATAGAATCTAAATCAAAGAAATCCAACCAAACACTTATTCCCAGTGGATACATCCCCAAATAAATCTATGAAATCAAACTCAAATCCCAATCCCCAATAGATAGCCTGAACCTGCTTCCCTAGTTGAAGGTTCATATACCCGATCCACACTAGAGCCCATATCTCTATTAGATATGCCTCCACATTAATTAAAAAAAAATAATTTAAAGTTGACTTGATATTAATTTTTGGCGGATTATAGATTCTTTTCCCCAATGGATCTTTTTCCACAAGTCATATAATCAAATCAAATTGAAACATTATCCCCAATAAATTTTTTTCTTCTACGCCCTCGACATAGATCCCTCACATGTCATGTCCAATGCATGTATGATCCCCTAGTGGATCTCCCTCCATATCCTTAACATGGAATTCTCACCAAATCTTATTTCTTCTCTTATGCACACCTTTAATACTTCAACCAAAAGCATAATAATGTATTCATTCAAATTACATCATCTCAACATTGTAATCTATATTTTATTATTTTTGATGGTGCAAGCTCAAACTAACTATACAATAGCATGATAAACATATTATATTGTAAATTAACACAGTATATTATATTATAATATATGATGTTATATTATAATTTTTTTAATATAATATATTTTCTAACATTACACCTCATTAGAATCACTTGAAAAAAACAAATAACAAAATTTTCTCAAAATATGAATAATTCATTTTGATGTAAAATTGTTAATTTTCTATTAAAAATGGTACAAAATAGCATAATTTTTTGTTGCTTTTTGGTGTGTGCCGTGAATTTGGCCAAATTCTTCCATCTCAACCTTCAAATTAACATTTTTGTGAGTTTTGACCCAATGTATTATAACAAAAGTAAAATATACTAAAATGTACAATAACATTTAGTAACACACCACCACATTCATATATATATGTTAAGTTATATTGTTATGTACATTATATTTTAATATTCTTTCATGTAAAATATTATCTTACATTACACCTTAAATGAATCACTTTAAGCAAAAAATTTATAAAATTTGGTTGAAAAATGAACATTTATTTTGGATGCAAAATTCCATTCTTTTGATTAAATGACACACCATAGTACACCCCCAATGATGTTCCTAAAGCTTACATTAAATTTGGCCAAATCCCATCATCTCAGCCTATAAATCAATATTTTTATGAATTATACTAGTACAAACTCTACTACATCATACTATAAGAAACTAAAATATGCTAACAAATAAGTAATAATACATAATAGTATGCTATAATGCATGATGCTACACTATGTTATGGCATCCTATATTATATTACACTATAACATATTATATTATATTATATTGCATATCACATCACAAGGGATTGTTTAAGGTAACAAATCATAAAATTAGTTTAAATAATAAAAAACTACATAATTAAGTCGTATCAGTTACATATTTTAAATTGAAATAATATATAATGATGCCAAGCTCTACCTATTATGAATTTGGCCAAATTCCACCATTTTAAAGTCTAAATTAACATTTTCATAAATAATGGTAGTGTAGGCTTGACTGCATGATTGTAAAATACTAAAAGAATTTAAAATTCATAGAATAATATATTATGATATATGATGTTATACTATGCTACAACATATAATAGATATTTTGAACAAAAAATCTTATTTTTTATTCTACAAGTGGTGTAGCACACCTTCGGTACTACAACCTAATTCCCACTTCAAATTTAACAAATTTCATCATCGATTTATTAAATCAATATATTTATGATTTATATTAATATAGACTATAGGGCACAATACCATAATATACTAAAACATTTCAGAACATCTTTTAACATCCAAAAACACATCACTACATGCTTAAATATTTGATGCTAAATTATACTATAATATTTGGTATTATAATATGATTTAAGGTTAGGGTTTAGGGTATTCAAATCTCTAATAGTCAAAGGAAAGTCTCTTGATGACATTTTCTTTAGCTACCATAACTATGTTATTAGATCTACTCTAATGGCATCTTTATTCAAGGTTTTTTAGTGTTTATTATTAGTTTAGGGTGGGTTTAGGGTTTAGGGTTTATGGTTTAGGTTTAGTTTTTAGGGTTAGGGTTTTGGGTTTAGGGTTTGTGGGTTTAGGGTTGTAGGTTTGGGTTGTGGTGTGGTTTAGGTTTAGGGGTTGTGGTTTAGCATTTTGTTTTTTGGGGTTTGGGGTTTACAGGTTTATTTTAGTGTTAGTTTAGGTTTAGGGTGTAGGGTTTAGGTTTGTTAGGTTTAGTGTTTAAGTTTTAGTTTAGGGTTTAGGGTTTAAGATTTAAGGTTTTTTTAATATATGATAATTTTATATTCAACATTTTTTCTTTTCAATTTTATCAACCAAGTAGCATCCCAAGTATTCTAAGATATAAGTGATGATATAGATAAAAAATGAGCACCCATAAAGCAAATCAAAAACCCAAGATAAGTAAAACTTTCTCTACTATAAAGACACAGTTCCATAAGAAATAGATTGAATCGATCATTCTTCAATTTCTCGAGTAGCAGGATCCACCATTGTATCCCTAATCTCTCCCTCTACCACCACCATAGTTGTAACCTCCATCGCTCCACTACCTCTATAACCACCACTACTCTGACCACCACCTCTAGATCCTCCACCACAACTACGATAACTGTCACCACCTTTGCCTCCATCGCTAGATGAAGACTAAACCTAGTTGATAGTGATGTTCCCATCATCAAGGTTCTACCCATTCTTAGGGTTTATGGTTATTAGTTTAGGGTGGGTTTGGTGTTAGTGGTTAGTTTAGATTTTGGCTGTTTATGGTAAGTTTAAGGTTTAGAGTTTAGAGAGTGTTTAGGGTTTTAAGGGGTTTAGGGTTTTAGGGTTTAGGGTTTAGGGTTTAGGTTTAGGGTTTAGGGTAGGTTTAGTTGTGGTTTAGGATTAGTTTATTTATTTTTTTATTTTTTTTTATTTTATTTTAAATTAAGTAAACCCAAATTAGGTTTAATTAGTTTATTTTAATTTATTTATGGTTATTTTATTTTATTTATATTTAGTTTATTTTTATTTAGTTTTTTTTTATTTTAGTTTATTTATTAGGTTTAAGTTTATTTTTTAGTTGAGTTCTATTTTATTTTTTATTGGTTTAGGTTTTATTTCTTTTTAGGTTTAGGTTTAGGCTTTTATTTTATTTAAGTTTAGGTTTTAGGTTTTATTTTAGGTTTAGGTATTTTAGTTTATTTTAGTTTATTTTAGTTTAGTTTAGGTTTAGGTTTAGTTTATTTAGGTTTAGGTTTATTTATTTTATTTTATTTTAGTTTAAGTTTAGGTTTATTTTATTTTATTTATTTTCTTTTATTTTAGGTTTAGTTTTTTTAGTTTAAGGTTTAGGTTTTATTTTTTTATTTTTTTTAGGTTCATTTTTTAGGTTTAGTTTTTAATTTATTTTATTTTTATTTTAGGTTTAGTTTTTATTTTATTTAGGCTTTTATTTTTTAGTTTAGTTTAGGTTTTTATTTATTTATTTTAGTATAGTTTTATTTTTTATTTTATTTTTTTAGGTTTAGGTTTAGTTTTTAGTTTTTTTATTATATATTTTATTTTATTTTGGTTTAGGTTTTTTATTTTTATTTTCTAGGTTGTATTTAGTTTAGGTTTAGTTTTAGCATTTTAGGGTTTATGGTTTAGGGTTAGTTTAGTGTTTAGGTTTGGGTTTAGGCTTTAGTTTTAGTTTAGGTTTGAGGTTTTTTTTTTTTTAATAAAGAACAAAGTTAGATTCAACATTTATTCTTTTCAATTTCTTCAACCAAGTATCAACCAAAATTTTCTAAGACACAAGTGACTACGTAGATGAAAATTGAGCACCTATAGGGTTGTAGGTTTATGGTTTAGGGTATAGGGTTAGTTTTTTTATAATTAAGTAAATTGACAGGTTTAGATTTATTTAGTTTAATTTTTTAATTTTTATTCTTTTTAGTTTAGTATATTTATTTTAGGTTTATTGATTTTAGTTTAGGTTTTTTTATTTTAGTTTGTTTTTTAGGTTTAGGTTTATTTTTTTTAATTGAGTTTTATTTTATTTTATTTTTAGGTTTACATTATATTTTTATTTTTTCAGGTTTAGGTTTTATTTTATATTTTAGGTTTAGGTTTTAGTTTTATTTTACATTTATTTTGGTTTTTTATTTTAGTTTAGGTTTATTTTTTATTTTATTTTATTTAGTTTAGGTTTAGGTTTACCTTATTTTTAGGTTTAGGTTTATTTCTTTAGTTTAGTTTATTTTAGTGTAGGTTTAAGTTTACTTTATTTTCTTTATTTTATTTTTATTTTAGGTTTAGGTTTTTTTTAGTTTAGGGTTTAAATTTTATTTTTTATTTCTTATTAGTTTTTATTTTGAAGTTTTTTAGGTTTAGGTTTTTATTTAGTTTTTATTTTATTAATTTATTTTTAGTTTATTTTATTATTTATTTAGTTTTATTTTAATTAGGTTTTATACTTAGGTTTATTTTATTATTTAGTTTATTTTAAGTTTTATTTAATTTATTTTAGTTTATTTTATTTTAATTTTAAGATTTTGGTTTTATTTTATCTTATTTAGGTTTAAGTTTATTTATTTATATGTTTTATTTAGTTTAGGTTTAAGTTCTTAGTTTAGGGTTTAGGGTTAGGTTTAGGGTTTAGGGTGGTTAGGGTGGGAGGATGTGGCCTGGGTTTGGGGGAGGTTTAGTGGGAGGGTGGAAATGAGTTTAGGAGTTTAGGGTCAGTTTAGGGAATTTAGCAGTGGGTTTGAGGGAGGAAAGTTTTATTGTGGCTTTAGGTTTAGTGGGTCAGTGGCCTGTGGTTAAGTGGAGGCTCAGTGGTTTAAGTTTGGTTTAGGTTAGGATTTAGTGTGGATTTGGGTGTGAATTTATGGTTTAGGAGTTAAGGTTTAAGTTTAGGAGTTTAGAGAGTGGTTTTAGGTTAGTTTTGGGTTTAGGGTTTAGGGTTTAGGATTCAGGGTTTAGGGTTTAGGGTTTATGGTTTATGGGTTTTTTTTAAATTAAGTAAACCTATAAGTTTAGGTTTATTTAATTTATTTAGTTCATTTTTTATTTATTTTAGTTCATTTTATTTTTTATTTTTATATAGGTTTAATTTTTATTTTTATTTAGTTTACTTTATTTCTTTTAGTTTAGGTTTTTTATTTTAGTTTATATTTTAGTTTTAGGTTTATGTTAATGCTTCATGTTTAGTTTAGTTTAATTTTTATTTTATTTTACAGGTTTAGATTTTATTTTTATTTTAGGTTTAGGTTTTGGTTTCTATTTTATTTTTTTAGGTTTAAGTTTTCAGTTTATTTTTAGGTTTTATTTTTTTAGTTTAGATTTAGGTTTATTTTTAGTTTATTTTATTTTATTTAGTTTAGATTTAGGTTTAGGTTTAAGTCTTGGTTTAGTTTATTTTAGGTTTAGGTTTAGGTTGTATTTAATTTAGTTTAGTTTATTTTAAGTTTAGGTTTATTTTATTTTATCTATTTTATTTTATTTTACATTTAAGATTTTTTTTTGGTTTAGGGTTTATATTTTTAATTATTTTAGATTTTATTTTAATGCTTAGGTTTTTATTTAGTTTTTATTATATTTTAGGTTTATTTTATTTTTATTTGTCATTTAGTTTTTATTTTATTTATGTTTTCTATTCTTAGTTTTATTTTATTTTTTAGTTAAGTTTAAATTTTTATTTATTTTATTTTATTTAATTTATTTTTCTCTTATTTTTCTTTAAAATTTAGATTTAAGTTTTAATTTATGTTTTAATTTTATTTATTTTTTTAGGTTTAGGTTTATTTATTTATTTTATTATCAAGTTTTATTTAGTTTAGGTTTATGTTTTTAGGGTTTAAGGTTTATGGTTTAGGGTTTGGGGTTTAAGGTTTAACGTTGTAGGTTTTTTGGTGTAGGGTTTAGGGTTTATGGTTTAGGTTTTTTTTAGGTTTAGGTTTGTTTAGGGTTTAGGTTTTAAGGTTTAGGTTTTAGTTTAGGGTTTAGGGTTTTTTTAAATAGAGAACAAATTCATATTCAACATTTATTCTTTTCAATTTCATCAACCAAGTAGCACACTAAGTTTTCAAAGACACAAGCAATGACATAGATAAAAAATGAGCATGCATAGAGCAAATTAAAAACCCTAGATAACTAGATCATCTTTACCATAAAGACATTATTCCATAAGTAGTAGATCGGATCGATCATTCTTCAGTTTCTCTTGTTCCCATCAGAACCACTCCGGCTCTAATGTGATCCACACCATGGTCAGAACCTCCATTGCTCCTTCGGCCTCCATTACCATCACTACTACATATGCACTAGCACCTCTAGATCCCCCACCACCACTGTGATAACCAATGCCTCTACCTTCACCTCCACAACCAGATCTAGACTGAGCCTGGTTGATGGTGATGTTCCTACTGCTAAGGTTCTGCCTATTTATATGGCTTAAGTTTATTAGGTTTTATGGTTTAGATATATTTTTAAATTTATTAAGTTACTTAAGGTTCAGGTTTAGGGTTTTGTGTTTAGGGTTAGGGTTTAGGGTTTAGGGTTTTATGATTTATGCTTTCAGGGTTTAGGATTTAGGGTTTTAGGGTTTAAGGATTTAGGGTTTAGGGTTTAAAGTTAGGATTTAGGATTTAGGGTTTAGGTTTGAGTTTAGAGTAGGTTGGTTAGGTCAGTGGTTATTTTTTTTTAAGGGTTTAGCTTTAGCTCAGTTTTGGATTTAGGGTCAGTGAGTTTTTGTGGTTTAGGTTTAGGGCTCAGGTTTAGGGTCAGTTAGGGTAGGTAGTTTAGGTTTAAGATTTCTCAGGATTTAAGTTAGTGGTCAGGTCAGTGGTTTGGGGTTAGTGGTTTTTGGGAGTAGGTAAGTTGTTTAGGCCTAGGTTTAAGATTTAGTTTTGGGTCACTTTTGGGTTTATGGTTTATTTAGGATTCTTAGGGTTTAGGGTTGAGGTTTTAAACCAAAGCAAACCCAGGTTTAGGTTTATAATTTTTTATTTATTTATTTTAGTTTATTTTATTTAGATTTATTTTTATTTATTTAGTTTAGTTTATTTATTTAGGTTTATTTATTTTAGTTTAGGTTTTTTATTTTAGTTTATTTTTTAGTTTTATGTTTTTTTTAGTTTACATTTCTTTTATTTTATTTTTTATGTTTATGTTTTATTTTTTATTTTTAGGTGTTGGTTTAGGTTTTTATTTTATTTTTCTATGTTTAGGTTTTAGGTTTTTGTTTTAGGTTTATTTTTAGGTTTTATTTTTAGTTTAAGTTTAAGTTTATTTTCAGTTTTATTTTATTTTATTTAGTTTAGGGTTTAGGTTTAGTTTATTTTAGGTTTAGGTTTATGCTTTGTTTATTTTAAGTTAGTTTATTTTAGTTTAGGTTTAGGTTTATTTTATTTAGTTTATTTATGGTTTAGGTTTTTTTTAGTTTAAGGTTTAGGTTTTATTTTCTATTTCCTTTTAGGTTTATTTTTTAATTTTAGGTTTTTATTTAGTTTTTATATTATTCTATTTATAAGTTTAATTTATTTTTATTTTACAATTAGTTTTTATAATATTTAGGTTTTTTTAAGTTTATTTTAATTTTTTAGTTTAGCTTAGGTTTTTATTTATTTTATTTTAGTTTCATTTTTATTTTTTATTTTATTTTATTTTTATGTTTAGGTTTAGGTCTTGGTTTTAATTCAAGTTTTTATTTTATTTTATTTATTATTTTATTAAAATTTAGGTTAAGTTACTTATTTTATTTTTAGGTTTTATTTAGTTTAGTTTAATTTTTTTAGACATTTAGAGTTTAGGATTTAAGGTTTTGAGTTTGGGGTTTAGGGTTTAGGGTAAAGGATTATAAGTTTTAGGGTGTAGGGTTTAGGATTTTGGGTTTAGGTTTAGGGTTTAGGGTTTCAGGGCTTAGGGATTAGGGTTGTAGGTTTAGGGTTCAAGGTTTAAGGTAAGTGTTTTTTTTAATTTTTTTTAATTTTATTTATTGTATTTATTTTTTTTAAATTAAATAAACTTAGGTTTAGGTTTATTTACTTTATTTTTTATTCATTTTAGTTTATTTTCTTCTCAATTTTATTATTATTTAGTTTAGTTTATTTATTTTAGGTTTATTTATTTTAGTTTAGGTTTTTTATTTTAGTTTATTTTATACTTAGGTTTAGGTTTAGGTTTTAGTTTAGTTTTATTTTATTTTAGTTTTTTTAGTTTTTTTTTAATTTTTAGATTTATGGTTGGGCTTAGTGGGTTTAGGAATTAGGGTTAGGGTTAGTTTAGGGATTGGGGTTTAGGGTTTGTAGGATTTAGGTTTAGGATTTAGGGGTTTTCTAAATCAAAATAGTTTAGTTTTTTATTTAATTTATTTAGTTTATTTTTCATTCATTTTGGTTTATTTTATTTTTATATTTTAGGTTTATTATTTATTTTTATTAATATAGTTTAGGTTTTTTATTTAAGTTTATTTTTTAGGTTTAGGTTTATGTTTATGTTTATTTTTTAGTTTAGTTTAATTTTTTTTTAATGGTTTTATTTTATTTTTTTTTTGGTTTAGGTTTTATGTGTTTCTTTTAGGTTTATTTTTAGGTTTTATTTTTCAGTTTAGGTTTAGGTTTATTTTTATTTGATTTTATTTTATTTAGTTTAAAGTTTAGGTTTAGTTTATTTTAGGTTTAGGATTAGTTTTATTTATTTTAGTTTAGGTTTAGGTTTATTTAATTTTACTTATTTTAGGTTTAGGTTTTTTCTTAGTTTACAATTTAGGTTTTATTTTTTATTTATTTTTAGGTTTATTTTTTAGGTTTAGGTTTTTATTTAGTATTTAATTTAATTTATTTTATGTTTATTTTATTTTTATTTTATGTTTAGTATTTATTTTATTTAGATTTATTATTTTTAAGTTTAAATTATTCTTTAGTTTAGTTTAAGTTTTTATTTATTTATTTTTAGTTTTTTTTTATTTTTTTCATTTAGGTTTAGGTTTTAGTTTAGGATTTTATTTTATTTTATTTATTTATTTCATTTAGTTTTAGGTTTATATATTTATTTAAATTTTGGGTTTTATTTAGTTTAGGTTTAGGTTTTTAGGGTTTTAGGTTTAGGATTTAGGGTGGTTTGGTGTTTAGGGTTTAGGGTTTAGGGTTGTAAGTTTTAGGGTTTAGGTTTTGGGTTTAGTGTAGGGTTTAGGTTTATGGTTTTAGGGTAGTTTAGGTTTAGGGTTTAGTTTATTTAGGGTTTAGGGTTTAGGGTTTAGAGTTTATTGAGGTTTAGTGTTTAGTAGGGTTAGGGTTTTTTTTAATTTTTAGGTTTATTTTTTATTTATTTTAGTTTATTTTATTTTTTTAGTTTCTTTATTATTTAGTTTACTTAATTTATTTTAGGTTTATTTATTTTAGTTTAGGTTTTTTATTTTTGTTTATTTTTTTAGGTTTAGGTTTAGGTTTATTTTAAGTTTAGTTTATTTTATTTTATTTTTTTAGCTTTATGTTTTATTTTATTTTTTTTAAGTTTTTATTTTATATTTTAAGTTAGGTTTTATGTTTTAATTTAGGTTTATTTTTAGTTTTTTTAGTTTACATTTTTTTAGTTCATTATTTATTTTAGTTTTGAGGTTTATTTAGGTTTTATTTATTTTAGTTTAGTTTATTTGAGTTTAGGTTTAAGTTTATTTTATTTTTATTTTAAGTTTAAGTTTTCTTTAGTTTAAGGTTTAGGTTTTATTTTTGGTTTATTTTTTTATGTTTAAATTTTTATTCAGTTTTTTTTATTTTATT
The DNA here is from genome assembly GCA_021442155.1 of Cymbidium sinense. Lineage (NCBI taxonomy): Eukaryota > Viridiplantae > Streptophyta > Magnoliopsida > Asparagales > Orchidaceae > Cymbidium > Cymbidium sinense. The sequence goes on from CM038215.1 coordinate 162,843,147, forward strand.
CAGGTTTATTTTATTTATATTTTAGGTTTAGTTTTTATTTTATTTAGGTTTTTTATTATTTTAGTTTAGTTTAGGTTTTTATTTAGGTTTTTTTAATTTTGTTTTTATTTTTTCTTTTATTATCTTTTTAGGTTAAGGTTTAGATTTAGGTTTTAGATTTGATTTTTATTTAATTTAAATTTTTTATGTTATTTTGGTTTAGGTTTTTTTATTTATTTTAATTATATGTTTTATTTAGTTAAGGTGTAAGTTTTTAGCTTAGGGTTTAGGGTTTAGCATTTAAGGTTTAGGGTTATTTGAGGGATTAGGGTTTGGGGATTAGGGTTTGGTGTTTAGCATTTATGGTTTAGGGTTTAGGGTATCAGGGTTTATAGATTAGGGTTTTTAGTGTTTAGGGTTTAGAGTTTTGATTTTAAGTCTAGGGTTCAGGTTATAGTTTAGTGTTTAGGGTTTTTGTTTTTTTTTTTGAAAAGAGAGAAAATTTAGATTCAATATTTCTAACCAAGTAACACACTAACTATTCTAAGACATAAGTGATGACATTGATAAAAAGTGAGCATGCATAGAGAAAATCAAAAACCCTAGATAACTAGAACTGCCACTACTATAAAGACACAATTCCATAAGCAGTAGATCAGATCAGTTGTTCCTTAGTTTCTCTAGTTTCCATCACAACCACCCTAGCCTCTCGAGTTGCAGAATCCACTATCACATCCTTGATCTCTCCCTCTGTCACCACCAAAGCTGTAAGCTTCGTCGCTCCTCCCACCTCAATTACCACCACTGCTCTAACCAACACCTCCATTTCCACCAGCATCTCCAGATACCTGACCACCAATGCGATAACCATCGCCAGATCTAAGCTGAGCTTAGTTTAGGTTTTAGTTTTAGGTTTTAGGTTTTAGTTTATTAGGTTTAGGGTTTAGGTTTATTTTTTAATTTAGTTGCTTTAGGTTTAGGTTTAGGGTTTGGCATTTAGGGTCTTGGGTTTAGAGTTAGGGTCTAGGGTTTAGGGTTTATGGTTTAAAGTTTAGGGTATATGGTGTAGGGTTGAGGGTTTAGGGTTTATGGTTTAGGGTTTTAGGGTTTATGCTTTTAGGGTTTAGGGTTTAGCATTTAGGATTAGTTTTTGAGTTTAGGTTTTTTTTTTACAAAAAAAAATTAAGTAAACCTGTAAGTTTAGGTTGTTTTAATTTACTTAGTTTATTTTATTATTTATTATTATTTAGTTTTTTTTATTTTTATTTAGTTTAGTTTATTTATTTTAGGTTTATTTATTTAAGTTTAGGATTTTATTATAATTTATCTTTTAGGTTTATGTTTAGGTCTAGGTTTATTTTTTAGTTGAGTTTTATTTGTACTCTAATTTTTGTGTTTAGGTCTTTAGGTCTTTAGGGTTTAGGGTTTAGGGTTTAAGGTTTAGGGTTTAGGGTTTAGATTAGTTTAGGCTTTAGGGTTTATAGTTTAGGGTTTAGGGTTTTTTATGGTTTAAGGTTTAGGATTTTTTGGGGTTTAGGGTTTACGGTTGTAGGTTTAGGGTTTAGGGTTTAGGGTTTAAGGTTTAGGTCTTAGGATTTAGAGTTTAGGGTCTATGGTTTAGTATTTTTTTAATTAAGTAAATCGATAGGTTTAGGTTTATTTAGTTTATATTTAATTTATTTTTGTTTATATTTCTTTTTATTTTTATTTAGGTTAATTTTTTTTATTTAGTTTAGTTTATTTATTTTAGGTTTATTTATTTTAGTTTTGGCTTTTTTATTTTTGTTTAGTTTTAAGGTTTAGGTTTAGCTTTATGCTTATTTTTTTAATTATGTTTTATTTTTATTTTATTTTTTAGGTTTAGGTTTTATATTTTTTTTAGGTTTAGGTTTTATATTTATATTTTTATGTTTAAGTTTAGGTTTTTATTATTTTAAGCTTAGGTTCTAGGTTTTTATTTTAGGTTTATTTTTAGGTTATATTTTTTAGTTTGGGTTTAGGTTTTTCTTTAGTTATTTTATTCTATTTAGTTTAAGTTTAGGTTTTGGTTTAGTTTATTTTAGGTTTTGGTTTAGGTTTAAGTTGTATTTATTTTAGTTTACTTTATTTTAGTTTAGGTTTACGATTATTTATTTTATTTATTTTATTTTTATTTGAGGTTTAGGTTTTTCTTTTAGTTTGGGATTTAGGTTTTATTTTTATTTATTTTTAGGTTTTATTTTTAGGTTTATTTTTTAGGTTTAGGTTTTTATTTAATTTATATTTTATTTTGTTTCAGATTTGTTTTTATTTTATTTTATTTTTTTTTTAGGTTTCTTTTTTATTCTAGGTTTATTTTTTTTTTTTAGTTTAGTTTAGGTTTTTATTTATTTTATTTTAGTTTATTTTTTATTTTATTTTATTTTTAGGTTTAGGTTTAGCTTCTAATTAAAATTTATATTTTATATTTTATATTTTATTTTTTTAGGTTAAGTTTTATTTTTTATTTTATTATAAGGTTTTATTTAGTTTTGGTTTAAGTTTTGGTTGTTAGTTTACTTGGGTTTAGGGTTTGGTTTAGTGTTAGCTTTAGTTTTATGGTTTTGGGTTTAGGTTTAGGGTTTTGGGTTTAGTTTATGATTTTTTTAGGATTTTGGGTTTTTATTTTAGGGTTTAGGGTTTAGGGTTTAAGGTTTTGGGTTTAGGATTTTTATGGTTAAGGGTTTAGGGTTTAAGGTTTAAGGTTAAAGTCTAAGGTTCAGGTTTTAGTTTAGGGTTTAGGGTTTTTATTTTTTTTAACATAGAACAAATTTATATTTAACATTTCTTCTTTTAAATTTCCTCAACCAATTAACACACCAAGTTTTTTAAGACACGAGTGATGACATAGATAAAAAAATAGCAAAGCATACGTAATCGACCCATCCTCTAGTTCCCAGTAACCACCTCGACTGTAGTAGCATGATTCACCATCATGTCCCCCGATCTCTCCTCGCCACTACTGTAACCTCCATCGCCCTCCTTAACCACCACTACTTCGACCACCACCTCCATATCCACTAGCACCTCTAGATCCCCCACCACCACTGTGATAACCACAATATCTGCCTTCGCCTCCACCACCAGATCTAGACTAAGCCTGTTTGACGATGATGTTCTTACCGCCAAGGTTCTGCTCATTCTTAGGGTTTAGGTTTAATAGGTTTTCTGGTTTAGGTTTATTTTTAAATTTATTAAGTTACTTTAGGTTTAGGTTAAAGGTTTGGCTTTTAGGGTTGATTTAGGGTTTAGTTTAGGTTTGGGGTTTAGGTTTAATGTTTAGAGTTTAGGGTTTTGGGGTTTATGCTTTTAGGGTTTAGGGTTATAGGGTTTTTGGTTGGGTTTTAGGGTGGAGGGTTTAGGGCCCAGGAGGAGGTGGTAGGGAAGATGTGGTCAGTTTAGGCCAGTTTAGGGTGTTGTTGGAGCTTTAGTTAGGGTTAAGGTGGTTTGAGGAAGCATTTAGGGTTAGGTAGGTCTGGAAATCAGCCTGAGCCCAGGTGGGGTTGCATCAGTGGGTTTAGGTTTAGAGGTTTGGGGAGATCTGGGTAGGTAGGGTTTGGATCAGGTTTAGGTGGAGTGGCCCAGGGCCTAGGTTTAGAGTTTAGGTAGGGTTTAGGGTTTTCTTAAAACCATACAAACCCAGGTTTAGTTATTTAGTTTATTTTAGTTCATTTTATTTATAAGTTTATATTTATTTATTTTATATTTTTATTTTTTTATTTTTTAGTTTAGTTTATTTATTTTAGGTTTATTTTTAGTTTAGGTTTTATTTAGTTTATTTTAGGTTTATTTATTTATGTTTATTTTTATTTAGTTTTATTTTCTTTATTTTATGTTTAGGCTTTATTTTTGTTATTTTAGAGTTTAGGTTTAGGTTTATTTTATTTAGGTTTAGGTTTTAGTTTATTTTAGGTTTATTTTTAGGTTTAGATTTATTTTAGTTTTATTGATTTATTTTAGTTTAGTTTTAGGTTTAATTTATTTAGTTTAGTTTTATTTTAGTTTATTAGTTTATTTTGTTTATTTTAGGTTTAGATTTTTAGTTTGGGGTACTTTTATTTATTTTAGTTTATTTTTTAGGTTTAAGTTTTTATTTAATTTTTATTTAATTTTATTTTAGGTTTATTATATTTTTAGTTTATGTTTAGTTTTAATTTTATTTAAGTTTTTTATTTTTAGGCTTATTTTATTTTTTAGTTTAGTTTAGGTATTTATTTATTTTCTTAGTTTAGTTTTATCTTTAATCTAACATTTAGTTTAGGTTTAGGAATGTATAGGTGAGTTTAGGTTTTATTTTAATTTTATTTTATTTAAGTGCAAGTTTATTTATTTTATTTTTAGGTCATTTAGTTTAGGTTTAGGTTTTAGGCCAAGTGGGTTGGAGGTTTTGGGTGGGGCTAGGGATGGTTTAGGGTAGGTAGGTTTATGATTAAGGTGGGTGGTGTAAGATCTAGTGTTATGGTTTGTGTAGTGCAGATTTAGGGTTTAGGGTTTAGGGTTTTGGGCCTGTGGTTATGCTTTGGGCCAGGATCAGGGTTTAGTTTTAGGGCTCAGGAGTTTATATGGCTCAGGGTTAGCCTTGGGTCAGGGTTTAGGATCCGTGGTAGGTTTATTTAGTTTAGCTTTATTTATTTAGTTTACTTTATTTAAATTTTATTTGTTTTTATTGTATTTATTTAGTTTATTTATTTTAGGTTATTATAGGTTTTATCTAGTTTAATTTTTATGTTTATTTTAGTTGAGTTTTATAATCTTAGGTCAATTTTAGGTTTTAGGGTTTGGGGAGGTAGGGTTTAGGTTTAAACTAAGGTGGGGTTAGGGTTTAGTAGGGATGTGTTTAGTAGTAGGTGGGGGTCAGTTAGGGATTGGTAGAGAGGTTGGGTGGGTAGGGTTATAGTGGTTTAGGGTTAGGGTTGCAGTAGGTGGGTTAGTTTTAAGTTTAGGGAGGTTTTCTTTATTATTTTTATTGTTATTTTTTTTTAGGTCAGCATTTAGGTTTTAGGTGGGTCCGTTTTAGTTTAGGTTTATTTTTAAATTATAAACCGGTAGGTTTATGTTTTTTTATTTTATATATTTAATTTATTTTATTTTTTTAAAGATTTTATTTTTAGTTTATTTTATTTATCTTAGATTTATTTATTTTAGTTTATGTTTATTTTAGTTTATTTTTTTAGGTTTAGGTTTAAGTTTATGTTTATTTTTAGTTTAGTTTTATTTTATTTTATTATTTTGGATTAAGTTTTTTTTTATGTAGTTTAGTTTAGGTTTTATTTATTTTTAGTTTAGGTTTTAGGTTTTATATCTTTTGGTTTTATTTTAATTTAGGTTAGGTTTACTTTTAGTTTATTTTATTTTATTTAGCTTCATTTAGGTTTAGTATATTTTTGGTTTAGTTTAAGTTTTATTTATTTTAATAATTTAGTTTAGGTTTATTTTATTTATTTTATGTTTGTTTGTAGTTTTGTAGTTTATTTAGGTTTTATTTTTTATTTTTTTAGGTTTTATTTTTAAGTTTATTTTAATTTAGTTTTATTTTATTTTATTTTATTTTATTTTATTTTTATTTTATTTAGTTTTATTTATTTAGGTTTTTTTATTTTAGTTTATTTTTTAGTTTTATGTATGTTTATTTATTGTTTTATTTTTTTTATGTTATTTTTTATTTTTAAATTTAGGTTTTTAGTTTTATTTTTATTTTATTTAGGGTATGTGTTATTTATTTTATTTTTAGGTATTTAGGGTTAAGGTTTTTTTTAGTTTTAGGGTTTAGTGTTTATGGTTTAGGGTTTAGGGTTTACGGTTTAGGATTGTAGGTTTTAGGGTTTAGGGTTAGGTTTTTTATATATTTTTATATTTTTTTAATTTTAAGGGTTTTGGGTTTTGGGTTTATGGATTAGGGTTTATGTTTTATGTTTAGGGTTTAGGTTTTTGTTTAGTGTTCAGTGGTTTTGGTTTTTTTATAATAGAGAACAAATTCATATTCAATATTTCCTCTTTTTCTTTTCATTAACCAAGTAACATACCAAGTTTTCTAAGAATCATGACATAGATAAAAAATGAGCATGCATAGAGCAAATCAAAAACCCTAGATAACTAGAACCGCCTCTGCTGTAAAGACACAGTTGCTTAAGCAATAGATCGGATCAGTCATTCTTTAGTTTCTTTAGTTCCAATCAGGATCACCCCGACCTCTCAAGTAGCGGGATCCACCATCATATCCTCGATCTCGCCTTCCGCCACCACCATGGCCTCCGTCGCCCCTACCTAACCACCACCTTGATCCACCAAAGACTCCGATCCCCACCACATGTGCGATAACAGCCACCTCCACCTTCACCTTCATTGCTAGATCTAGATTGAACCTAGTTGATGGTGATATTCTTGTCATCAAGGTTATGTCCATTCTTTGGGTTTATCTTTAGGTATAGGTTTATTAAATTTTAGGGTTTACATTTTTTTAATTATTTAGTTACTTTAGGTTTAGGTTTAGGGTTTGGTGTTTAGGTTTAGGGTTTAGTTTTAGGATTTAGGGTTTAGGGTTTCAGATTTGGGGTTTAGTTTTTTAGGGTTTAGGGTTTAGAGTTTAGGGTTAGGGTTTAGGTTTAGGGTTTAGGGTTTAGGGTTGTAGGTTTAGTGTTACAGATTTAGGGTTTAGGGTTAGGGTTTTTTATTTTTTATTTTTTATTTTTAGGGTTTATGCTTGAGGTTTAGGGTTCAAGTTTTAATTTAGTGTTTAGGATTTTGGTTTTTTTGTAAGAGAGAATAAATTCAAATTCAACATTTCTTATTTTCGATTTCATCAACCAAGTAACACACCAAGTTTTCTAGGACCCAAGTGATGACATAGATAAAAATTGAGATGCATAGAGGAAATCAAAAACCCTTGATAACTAGAACCGTCTCAACTATAAAGGCATAGTTTCATAAGCAGTAGATCGTACCGGTCGTTCTTCAATTACCTCTAGTTCCCATCAAAACCACCCTGGCCTCTCAAGTAATGAGATCCACCACCATATCCATATTCTCTCTCTCTGCCACCACCACGACTGTAACCTCCATCGCTCCTCCCACCTCCAAAACCTCCATTACTCTGACCACAACCTCCATATCCATCACCACCTCCAGATCCCACACCAACACTATGATAATCATTGCCTCTGCCTTCGCCTCAACTACCAGATCTAGACTGAGCCTGGTTAACGGTGATGTTCCTACTGTCAAGGTTTTGCACATTCTTAAGGATTAGGTTTAGGTTTAGGTTTATTAAGTTTTAGGGTGTAGGTATATTTTTTAAATTTATTTAGTTACTTAGTTTAAGTTTAGGGTTTGTGGTTTAGGGTTAGGGTTTAGGTTTAGGTTTTAAGGTTTATGCTTTAGTTTAGGGTTTAGTTGTGGCTTAGGGTTTAGGTTTAGGGTTTAGGGTTTAGAGTTTAGGGTTTATGGATTTTAGTTTAGGGATTTTTAGGGTTGTAGGTTTATAAGTTTAGGGTGGGTTCTGTTTTATTTTATTTATTTATTTTATTTATGGTTTAAGATTTAGGGTTTAGGATTATAGAAGATTTTAGGCCTGGGGATCAGGAGTTAGTTGGGTAGGTTTAGAGTCAGGGAATCAGTATATGGTTTTAAAAAAAACCAGCAAACTCAGGTTTAATTTATTTACCTAGTTTATTTTATTTTTATTAAGTTTATTTTATTTTATCCAACTGAGTTTTATCTTTAAGTTTTTCTTTAGTAGGTTTTATCTAGTTTATTTAAGTCAGTTTATCTTTTATGAGTTTTATTTAGTTTATTTTAGGTTTATTTTTAGGTTTTTGGCTCAGGGTTTGGGTCTTGGGTTGGGTTGTGCCTAAAGTTTTAGGGTTTAGGTTTAGGGCCTTTAGGGCCCAGGATTAGGCTCAGTTGGCTCAGGCCTGTGTGGGCCTGTGACTCAGGGCCTGGGGGTTTAGGGTGAAGCCTGGGAGGGTTTAAAACCTGGAGCTCAGCCTCAGGGTTTAGAGCCTAGGTTTAGGGTTTAGGGCCCAGGTTATGATCTTTATTTTTTATTTTAGAGTTTAGGGTTTAGGGTGGGTTTAGGTTTAGGTCCGTGATTTAGTTTAGGTTTATTTTAAATTAAGTAAACCCAGCAGTCTAGGTTTTATTTGGTTATTTTATTAATTATTTTAGTTTATTTTATTTATTTTTATTTATTTTAGTTTTAAGTTTTATTTTTTTATTTTTAAGGTTTATTTTATTTTATTTTTATTTTATTTTTTAGATTTATGTTTAGGTTTTTATTTTATTTATTTTTGGTTTAGGTTGTAGGTTTTTATTTCAGGTTTATTTTTATGTTTTCTTTTTTAGCTTAGGTTTAGGTTTATTTTATTTTATTTAGCTTAGGATTTAGGTTTAGATTTTATTTATTTTCTTTTTGGTTTAGGTTTATTTTATTTTGTTTATTTTAGGTTTAGGTTTTATTTTTTATTTATTTTTTAGGTTTTATTTTTAGGTTTAGGTCTTTATTTATTTATTTATAATTTTTTTTATTTTTTATTTTGATCTTTGTTTATTTTATATTTTAGGTTTATTTTTTAGGTTTATTTTATTTTAGTTTAGTTTATATTTTATTTATTTTATTTTAGTTTATTTTTAATTTTTATTTTATTTTAGGCTTAGGTTTAGTTTAGGTTTAGTTTAGGTTTATTTTATTTTATCTTTTATTTTATTTAGGTTTATGTTTTTATATATTTTTTAGGATTAGGAATTTTAGGTTTTTGTGGGGATTTAGGATTTAGGGTTTAGGGTTTAAGGTTTATGGTTTAGAGTTTTGGGTTTAGGGTTGTAGGTTTTAAGGTTTAGGGTTTAGGGTTTAGGGTTTAGGGTTTAGGGTTAGGTTTTTTATTTTTTTTATTTTTTTATTTTTAGGGTTTAGGTTTTAGGGTTTAGGGTTTTAGGTTTAGGTTTTAGGTTTAAGGTTCAGGTTTGAGTTTAAGGTCTAAGGTTTTATGTTTTTTTTCTTAACAAAGCCCAAATTCAGATTCAACATTTCTTCGTTTCAATTTCATCTACCAAGTAACACATCGAGTTTTCTAAGACACAAGCGATGACATAGATAAAAAATGACCATGTGTAAAGCTAATCAAAAATCCTAGATAACTAAAATCACCTCTACTACAAACACACAATTCAATAAGCAGCAGATCGGATCAACCGTTCTTTAATTTCTTCAGTTCCCATCAGGACCACCTCGGCCTCTCGAGTAGTTGGATCTACCATCATATCCCTAATCTCTCCCTCCGCTAGCACCACAGATGTAACCTCCATCGCTCCTCCTTCATACATAACCACCACTGCTTTGACCACCACCTCGATATCCACCAGCACCTCAAGATCCCCACCACCACTGCGATAATCATAGCCGCCTCCTTTTCCTCCATCGCCAAATCTATAAAGAGCCTGGTTGATGGTGATGTTCCTACAGTCAAGGTTCTGCCCCTTCTTAGGGTTTAGGTTTATGCTTAGGTTTATTAAGTTTTAAGGTTTAGGTTTATTTTTTAATTTATTTAGTTACTTTAGGTTTATGTTTAGGGTTTGGGATTTAATGTTTAGTGTTTAGGGTTAGGGTTTAGGGTTTAGGATTTAGAGTTTGGGATTTGGGATTTAGGGTTTAGGGTTTTAGGGTTTATGCTTTTAAGGTTAAAAGTTTAGGGTTAGGGTTTAGGGTTTAGGGTTTAGGGTTTCTTAGGGTTTAGGGTTTAGGGTTTAGGATTTAGGGTTGTAGGTTTAGTGTTGTAAGTTTGGGGTTTAGGGCTAGGATTTTTTTATTTTTTAAAATTTTTAAGGTTTAAGGTTTATTTTTGAGGTTTAGGGTTTAGGTTTTAATTTAGGGTTAAAGGTTTTTAGTTTTTTTTTTTTTGACAAGAGTAAATTTAGATTCAACATTTCTTCTTTTTAATTTTATCAACCAAAGAACACATGAAGAATTCTTAGACCCAAGCAACGACATAGACAAAAGATGAGCACACATAGAGCAAATCAAAAACCCTAGATAACTAGAACTATCTCTACTTATAAAGGCACAGTTCCATATGCAACAGATCGTATCGATTATTCTTCAATTTCCTTCAATTCCCATCAGAACCACCCCGGCCTCTCGAATAGTGGGATCCACCATCATATCCCTGATCGCTCCCTCTGCCACCACCATAATTATAACCTTTGTCGCTCCTCCCGCCTCTATAACCACCAATGATCTGACCACCACCTCCAGATCCCCCACCACAACTACAATAATCAAGTACCTCGCTTCCACTGCCAAATCTAGATCGAACTCGGGTTGATGGTGATGTTCCTACCATCAAGGTTATTCCATCTAGAGTTTATATTTATGTTTAGGTTTAGTAAGTTTTAAGGTTTAAGTTTATTTTAATTTATTTAGTTACTCAGTTTAAATTTAGGGTCTGGGGGGTTTAATGTTTAGGGTTTGGGGTTGGCCTAGGGTTTAGGCTTAAGGTAAATTATTTTAGGTAGGGCTCTAAGTCAGTATTTAGGGATAGGGGCTTAGGATTTAGAGCCTATGGCTCAGGGTTTTTTTGCCTATGATGCAGATTTGTGGCTGTAGGTTTCAGTGCTGTAAGCTCAGTGGCCTAGGATTAGTTTTAGTGTTTAAAGTTTGTGGTTATGGGTTTTATTTTATTTTTCATTTCCTTAGGTTTAGGTTTGGGTCATAGATTTGGGTTTAGTGCCTTTAAAAAAAATTAAGCAAACTTTTAAGTAAACTCTTTAGTTTATTTAGTTAACTAAGTATATTTTTTACTTATTTTATTTTTTTATTTTTATTTAGGTTTATTTTTTTATTTAGTTTAGTTTATTAATATTAGGTTTATTTCTTTTATTTTAGGTTTTTTATTTTAGTTTATTTTTTAGGTTTAGGATTATGTTTAGGTTTAGGTTTATTTTTTAGTTGAGTTTTATTTTATTATATTTTTTAGGTTTAGTTTTTATGCTTTATTTAGGGTTTAAGTGGGTTTTAGGATTTAGGGTTTGTGGGTTTATGGTCAGGGTCAGGATTTAGTGTCATGCTTTAAGATTTATGGTTTTATTTTAGAGTTTAGGGTTTAGGGTGTGGTTTAGTGTAGGGTTGTGGTTTGGGGATTTTGTGTTTGGAGTTTATGGTTGTGCCTAGGGGTTTAGAGTTAGTTGGCCTAGTGTTAAGGGTTAAGGATCATTATTATTATTATTATTATTATTATTATTATTATTATTATTATTATTATTATTATTATTATTATTATTATTATTTATTATTATTATATTAGGTTTTAGGGTTTATGATTTAGGTTTAGGTTTAGGGTCCGTTTTAGTTTAGGTTTATTTTCAAATTAAGTAAACTAGTAGGTTTAGGTTTTTTTTAGTTTATTTGGTTTATTCTTTTATATATTTTAGTTTATTATATGCTTATTTATTTTAGTTTAGTTTTTTTTATTTTTGTATATTTTTAGGTTTACGTTTAGGTTTATTTTTATTTTTTTAGTTTAATTTTATTTTTATTTTATTTTTTAGGTTTAGGTTTTATTTTTTTTATTTTTAGGTTTATGTTTTAGTTTTTATTTTACTTTTGAAGGTTTAGGTTTTAAGTTTTTATCTTAGGTTTATTTTTAAGTTTTATTTTCTAGTTTAGGTTTAAGTTTATATTTAGTTTATTTTATTTTCTTTAGTTTACATTTTATTTTATATTTTTTAAGGTTTAGGTTTAGGTTTTATTTATTTTAGTTTAGGTTTAGGTATATTTTATTTTGTTTATTTTAGGTTTAGGCTTTTTTTTTAGTTGGTAGGTTTTTTTATTTATTTTAGGTTTTATTTTTTAGGTTTAAGTTTTTATTTAGTTTTTATTTAATTTTTATTTAGGTTTATTTTATTTATAATTTTGGTTTAATTTTTATTTTATTTAGGTTTTTTTTAGATTTATTTTATTTTTTTGATTTAGTTTATGTTTCTATTTATTTTATTTCAGTTTAGTTTTTCTTTTTTATTTTATTTGTAGGTTTAGGTTTAGGTTTAGGTTTAGGTTTTAGTTTAGGTATTTTATTTTATTTTATTTGTTTATTTTATTTAGGTTTAGGTTTATTTATTTTTATGTTTTATTTAGTTTATCATTAAGTTTTTAGGTTTTGAAGGTCAAAGTTTTAGGGTTTAGAGTTTAGGGTTTAGGGTTGTAGGCTTTAAGGTTTAAGGTTTTGGATTTTGGGTTTAGGGTTAGGTTTTTTTATTTTTTTATTTTTTTTATTTTTAGTGTTTAGGGTTTTGGGTTTAGGGTTTAGGATTAAGGTTTAGGTTTTAGTTTAAGGTTTTTGGTTTTTGTCTTTTTTTAACAGAGAACAAATTCAAATTCAACATTTCTTCTTTTCCATTTCATCAACCAAGTAACACACCAAGATTTCTAAGACACAAGCAATGACATAGATAAAAATGATGAGCATGAAACAAATCAAAATCCTAGATAATAACTTGCTGTCTTTTCTTATAAAGACACAATTTCATAAGCACTAGATCGGATTGACCATTCTTTAGTTTCTCTAGTTTCGATCAGAACCACCCCGTCCTCTTAAGTAGCGGGATCCACCATCATACCCTAGATCGCTCCCTCCACCACGACTATTGTCGTAACCTCAATCGCTCCTCCCAACTCCATAACCACTAATTACCACCTTGTATCGGCACCTCTAGATCGTCACCGGGGATAGCTGTCCTCCCTTTGATCACAGTGATCAGGTTGTGGTTTTAATTTAAGTTACAGGTTTAGGTTTAGGTTTAGGAGGTTTAGGGTTTAGTGTTTAAGGTTTATGTTTTAGGGTTTCTATTTTTAGGGTTTAGGGTTTAGGCTTTAGGCTTTACGGCTTAGGGTTTAGGGTTAGTTTAGAGTTTAGGATTTTGGATATTATGGTTTTGGGTTTAGGGTTGGGGTTAGGGTTTAGGGTTTATGGTTTAGGGTTTAGGGTTTAGGATTTATAGTTGTAGGTTTAGTGTTATAGGTTTAGGGTTTTCAGTTTAGGGTTTCTAGTTTAGGGTTAGTTTTAGTGTTTAGGGTTTAGGGTTTAGTGTTTAGGGTTTAAGGTTTAGGGTTTAAGGTATTTTTTTTAAATTAAGTATACCAGTATGTTTAGTTTATTTAGTTTATTTTATTATTTATTTAAATTTAGTTTATTTTTTATTTTTATTTAGGTTTATGTTTTATTTGTTAGTTTAGTTTATTTATTTTAGGTTTATTTATTTTAGTTTAGGTTTTTCATTTAAGTTTATTTTTTAGGTTTAAGTTTAGGTTTAGGTTTTGGTTTATTTTTTTACTTTAGTTTTATTTTTATTTTTTTTAGGATTAGGTTTTATTTTTTATTTTTAGGTTTAGGTTTAGGTTATTGTTTTATCTTTTTAGGTTTAGGTTTTAGTTTTTTGTCTAGGTTTAGGTTTATTTTTATTTTATTTTATTTTATTTTATTTAGGGTTTAGGTTTAGTTTATTTTGAGTTTAGGTTTAGATTTTATTTATTTTAGTTTATTTTATTTTAGTTAAGCTTTACGTTTATTTTATTTTGTTTATTTTTTGTTTAGCTCTTCTTTTTTAGTTTAGGGTTTAGGTTTTATGTTTTATTTATTTTTAGGTTTAGGTTTTTATTTTATTTCGTTTGGGTTTTATTTTATTTAGGTTTTTTATTTGTAGGTTTATTTAATTTTTTTAGATTAGCTTAGGTTTTTATTTATTTTTATTTTGTTTAGTTTATATTTATTATTTTAATTTATTTTTGGGTTTAGATTTATGTTTAGGTTTTAGTTTAAGTTTCTATTTATTTTATTTTATTTATTTTATTTAGGTTTAAGTTTTTTATTTATTTTATTATTTGGTTTTATTTAGTTTAGGTTTAGGTTTTTAAGTTTGTAGTGTTTATGGTTTAGGGTTGTAGGCTTTAGGGTTTAGGGTTTAAGGTTTAGGGTTTAGGTTTTAGGGTTGTAGGTTTTAGGGTTTAGGGTTTAAGGTTTAGGGTTTAGGGTTTAGGATTGTAGGTTTTAAGGTTTAGGGTTTAGGGTTGTAGGTTCAGGGTTTATGGTTTAAGGTTAGGGTTATTTTTATTTTATTTTATTTTTTTATATAGGGTTTAGTGTTTAGGGTTTTTTAGGGTTTAGGATTTAAAGTTTAGAGTTTAGCGTTTAGGGTTAGTTTTTGGGCTTAGGGTTTAGGGTTTATAATTTGGATTTAGTGTTTAGGGTTTAGGCTTTAGGGTTTAGGGTTTTTATGGTTAGTGTTTAGGGTTTAGGGTTAGTTTAGAGTTTATGGTTTAAGATTTTAGGGTTTAGGGTTTAGGGTTTAGGATTTAGGGTTTAAGGTTTTTTATTTTATTTTTTAAATTAAGTAAACCGGTACATTTAGGTTTATTTAGTATATTTAGTTTATTAATTAGTTATTTTAGTTTAGTTTATTTTTATTTTTTATTTTGGTTTATTTTTTTAGTTTAGCTTTGAAAATAAAGGGTTTATAGTTTAGGTTGTAGGTTTAGGGTTTATGGTTTAGGGTTTAGGATTTTGGGTTTAATTAAGTAAACCGATAGGTTTATGTTTATTCTATATATTTAGTTTATTTTTTATTTATTTTAGCTTACTTAATTTTTAATTTTTATTTAGTTTTTTTTAATTTTATTTAGTTTAGTTTATTTATTTTAGGTATATTTATTTTAGTTTAGGTATTTTATTTTAGTTTACTTTTTAGGTTTAGGTTCAAGTTTTTTTTAGATTTAGGTTTAGGTTTATATTTTATTTTTTTAAGTTTAGGTTTTAGGTTTTTATTTAAGGTTTATTTTTAGGTTTTATTTTTTAGTTTAGGTTTAGGTTTATGTTTAGTTTATTTATTTTATTAAGTTTAGGTTTAGGTTTAGGTTTAGTTTTAGGTTTTATTTATTTTAGTTTAAGTTTAGGTTTATTTTATTTTGTTTAGTTTATTTTTATTTTAGGTTTAGGTTTTTTTAGTTTAGTGTTTAGGTTTTATTTTTTATTTAATTTTAGGTTTATTTTTTAGGTTTAGGTTTTTATTTAGTTTTTATTTTATTTTATTTGAAGTTTATTTTATTTTTATTTTAGGTTTAGTTTTTATTTTATTTATATTTGTTATTCTTAGGTTTATTATATTTTTAGTTTAGTTCAGTTTTTGTTTATTTTATTTTAGTTTTTTATTTTTTTATTTTATTTTATTTTTAGGTTTAGTTTAGGTTTTTATTTTATTTTATTTTGGTTTAGATTTTTATTTATTTTACTTTTATGTTTTATTTAATTTAGGTTTAGGTTTTAAGGTTTTAGGGTTTAGGGTTTAGGGTTTAGGGCTTAAGGTTTTGGGTTTAGGGTTTAAGGTTTTAAGGTTTAGGGTTTAGGGTTAGGGTTTAGGATTTATGGTTTATGGGTTAGTGTTTAGGCTTTTGTCTTTAGGGTTTTTAGGGTTTAGGGTTAGCTTAGGGTTTAGGGCTAGTTTAGGGTTAGTTTAGGGTTTAGGGTTTAGGGTTTAGGGTTTAGGGTTTAGAGTTTAGGGTTTATGGTTTAGAGTTTATGGTTTAGGATTTAGGGTTTTTAGTGTTTAGGGTTAGTTTACAATTTAGGGTCTAGGGTTTTAGGTTAGGGTTTGGATTTAGGGTTTAAGGTTTAGGGTTTTTTTGGGAAATTAAAGTTTATTATAAAAAATTACATAGAGGGTAAATCTCTAAGCTAATGCTCAAAACTAATAAGTCTAAAATAAACCCCCTAATAATTAGGGAAAGAAAGCAAAACAAAAATGACTAAGTAATAGCGAAAATCTATGGCTACGACTTCATATGGTCCATACTTAGTAAGATCCACTTGCAAGAGTGTCTAACATGTAAAGAAATCTTGACATACTTTTGAAAGGCGATACAATTAATCAAGCATAAAGTAAGCGGAAGATAAAGTAAAAAAAAACAATTACAATCATCTCAGGAGCAACACTATATGTAAGCATCAAAACTTTAGGAGAAGGGTTACAATTATATATGGCTATGAAAAAAGAAGAAAAGAGTAGAAACATCAAGGCCATAATCATTGACATACCTCGTGTAGCATATTATCAAAGTGGTCCTCAAAAGACAAAATATAAAAGATAACACCAGAGAAGCAATAAGATAGATAAGCAAATAACCCACCAGGATAGTAGCAAAACAAAATGAGCACCACCAAAGCCACCACCAAAAATGAATAACAAAATCAAGAGGAGTAAACATCATGATATGGGTAACAATACTAATTTGAGATAAACAAGAGCGAAAAGGAAAACCATAAGTGCTAAGATCCTCCCTCAACAAAATAGAAAAGGAGTTAATAACAAAAAAACCTAGCCTAACAGCAAAAGGGGCGGGGGGTGGGGGCAAGGCTGCCACCTAAATAGGAAAAGGAGGTGTTGATGTAGCCAAGAGAAAAGAGGTCAAGCAGAAGGAAACTAGCAAAAAAACACACAAAAGACAACTAGCAGGTTCTCAGAACAATCAACAAAAGAGTAGGAAAAACTTCATGAAACCACCCCTCAACCGGTCTAGCCGACAAACCAACCCAACCGACCGTCCAACAAATCCTCCTTGGAAACCACTTCAACAGCAAAAGATCCAAGTCATCCAACCCAAAAACATCAGAATAAAGACCAACAATAGTCATCAAGCCAAAACCATCCAAAACAGCCCAGGAAAGAGTAGAGACAGACAACAGCCACCAAACCCAATAAAGGAAAAAGAAAATCCAATCCATAAGGGTAGGAAAGCCAGCCAGAGATAGAAAGATACAAAGCCTAATAAGATGAAATAATAAACCAACAAAAATAGCGAAAAAACAACCACTATGGCCAAGCCAAATAATAACCACAGTGATGGTCAATTAGCCATTTGAACAATACCTAAACCAAACCAGTGATAGGAGGAGGTCCATCCATAACCAAAGAATAAAAATATAACAATGAATCTATGACTAAGCCTAGTCAACAAAACTTGTCAACCCCTCCACCATGCCTAAATCAAACCATGATAAACCACAAAAATAGCCAACCAACCCAAAATGCCGAACCAGGTAGCCAACAAACCCACCCCATCGATACCAGTAGAAATTTAATAGGTTTGGAAGTATGCTAGAAAGGAGGCAAAACCATACAGAAAGAAAAGCCTATAGCAGCCAAAGCTGCAACCTAGAAGGAGGAAATAAGAACCAGCCAAGGGAAATTTTTGGTAAAAGCCCAGCCAAGCAATCAGAAACCACCAAGCTGAAAAAACCAAAAAACCCCAGGCTACACTTACAAAAACCACTAGGGAGCAACAACAAGGCCAAAATAAAAAGCATGAGTTGAAAAACATAGCCCAAAGAGGGAAAATTAGTAGATCACCATAACCTAAAAATGGTTTAAAGAGGGCAAAAAAAAAAACAAGGGATCATAATAATAATAAAAGCTAAATTCTAAGGGTTAATCAATCTAGTGTTATCCAAATTAACCAAACCTCTTAATAATTTAGGCAATGTTTAGTTGTAATAATGAAATTAGTTAAGTTGGCACCAAAATAATAAGCACAATAATTACCATTACCTTCATGAAAGATGTGGGAAATTTTAAAACAAACTTGAACAGGAATTTTAGTATGATTAAGATGATAAAATAATTCAGCATTCCCATTTTATTGGAATTAAAGATGTCAAAAAAGCAGAGAGCATCAACTTCAATCTAGATGTTGAAAAACCTTTATTCAAACAAATTTCAATTGCTTTATTAACAGCCATAAGCTCAACAAAGAGAACAAAATAGGCTTTGAGAGGATAAGCAAAAGCACAAATGAGTGTACCTTTAGAATCCCTAAGGATACCACCACAACCATATTTATTGGAAGCAATTGAATCATCAATATTAACTTTAATCACATTGTCTTTAGGCTTGATCCAATGGATAATCCTAGCACCTTTATGAGAGTCTAGATCAGGCAAAATGATACCCAATCTTTTAGCCACAAATTTGTAATCTCTAAAATGAATGTTATTATTAAGATTGACATTAAAATGAGCATGAATTTTTTATGTAGTTCTAGCCAAGATCCTTTTATGGTTCATAGGAATACCATGATATTTAGCATCATTTCTATCCATCTAGATGAACCAGATAATAGTAATAGCATTTAAAACTTTATATGACCTTCCACAGTGTTTTTGAAATAGGCTTCTAGAAGTTGATATAAAGAAAGAGAACCATGAAAATATTTGGTATTAAATAAATCATCATCATACAATTTAGAAACAACTCCATTGACAAAAACATGATTTACATTTTCAATATGAAAGCAACAATAGCACTTTGAAGGTAAATAAAACCCTTTAGTCAGGCAAAGAGTCCACAAGAATATAGTTATTCAAATTCCTCCAGCTAAAACCAAATTGGAAAATGGTAATGTTCCAAAGTTTAATAAAACATTAGAAGGGTGATGTTTATCTCTAATAAAGTTCCAAATCTCTTTAAGAACAAAATCACCATTATGAGCAAGTTTAAAAACAATTTGGTCAGGTTTGTTAAAGAAATGGGAATATTTCTAAAGTTGTCAATAAGAGAAATAGGGATATAGTTCTCAAGTTTGTTTGCATTCTAATTGTTATTAAGCCAAAAATAATTAACTTTGATAGCAAGAGTGGGTAGATAAATGGATGTCAATAGGCGATGCCCAATTATCTTGCTAGAAAAAAAAATTGAATTTGGATACCCCATGATATTAACGATTCAACAACCCATTTAATGGAACAAAGCCTTTTCCAAACCAGAGAGTCACCAACTTTATAAGCATATTTAAGAGGGTGTTTACCTTGGCAATAATTTTTCATCATAAAATTAGCCCAAAGGCTATCATTCTTTCTAAAATTCCACTAGAGTTTTTGAGAAAATGCAGTGATAGCTTCACGAATAGGTTTGCAACCAAGAGCACATTCATCCAAAGGACCAAAACATTTATTCCAAGATGTCCAATGCATTCTTTTGGTAGAATTACTATAGCCCTAATAAATTTGTTAAGCAAACGATCAATTCTGATAAGTGTAGCATTAGTGGGAATAATAGTTTGAATAAAATTAAGAGGCATAGAGTTGAGAGTGTTTTTAAGGATAGTGAGCCTACCACCAAAGGATAGTAAATGGAATTCCCAAATAGATATTTTATTTGAAATTTTTTGAATTAACTCGTCAAAGAGATGGGAATGTTTTGGGCCTTTAAAGAGCAGAGCACCAAAGTACTTAGAGGTATTTGTTGATGTTTGAAATTAGTGACATGAAGGATTTGATTGAGTTTAGTATTGGAGATGCTAGAGGAAGTGATAAAATAGCATTTGTTATCATTTATCAAAAGGCCACTCTTTCTACCAAATTTATTTAAAAAATTCTTAAGATGCTTGATGTGATGAATAGAAGCATTGCAAAAAATAATAAAATGATTAACAAAACATAGATGGGAAAGAAAAAGACCACCAAGAGTTTTTTAGTACATACTAGGATTATGTAAGAATAAATCATTGATGCTCCTAGATAAGTACTCAACAACAATAAGAAATAAAGCTAAAGATAAGGGATCCCCTTCTCTTAAGCCATGGGAAGAGGGAAAGAAACCCAGGGCTTCCCCATCAAGCAAAATTGAAAACCAGGCATTATTGATACAATTTTTGATAAGAAAAATAATTTTTTTAGAAAATTAAAATAAATTCAAAATCTAGAAAATGAAGTCCCAAGAGATGTTATCAAAGGCTTTGGTAATATCTAATTTGAAAAGAATGTTTCGCCCTCTAGTCTTGGCATCAAGATTGTGAATTAGTTCTTTAGCAAGTAAAATATTGTAAGAAATAGATTTACCTCTAACAAAACCAGTTGGGTTGAGGGAGATAATTTTAAAGTAAAGGACTAAGTCTGTTGGTAAGAATTTTAGAAATCAAATTATTGAAGAAGGTGCAAAGACTAATAGGTCTAAAATCACCCCAAAATCTAGGTTATCTTTTTTTAGTATGAGAATAATAAAAGTAATAAAAAAATATCTAGGAAAAGGATAACCATTAAACAAATCAATCACAGCCTCAATCAAATCATTTTTAATGATAAACCCACATTTCTGAAAAAATTGAGTAGTGAATCCCTCCGGACTAGCAACAGAATCAATGTTCATGCTATTTATTACTTTAAAAAATTCATCTTCATTAGGCACAATGGTAAGTAAATCATTATCATCATTATTAATAATGGAAATAATCAGGTGTGATTTGGAAATAGCTTCATAAGAGCAATTCTTATTAAGCATATTTATAAAGTAATTAATAACTTAATCCTTAATCTCATTTTTATACATAATCCAATCTTTGTAGTCATTTTTAATTTTTTGAATATTATTCAAAGCTCTCTTTTCTTAGAATGGATATACCTAGTATTCTGTCACCATCCATAATATCTTTACTACTAGCTTTTTTGGCATAAGTCTCTTCCATATTTTAAAATTGATAAGTTTATCTTTCCTTGATCAATTACGTAACCAAGGATTAGACATAATAGAGACTTCAAGATAATAAACCAAATTTTTATGTCTTTAATATTAGTAAAAGGTTTTGAAACAATGCTTGTTCCACCAACCCAAATTTTGTTTAAGTCTTTTATGTTTAAACCAAAGTCTATTCATCCCCATAATCAATTATCATGATGTAAAGGGGCTTTCAAATTCTTAGCTACAACATCAAAAAATTAATTTGTTGAATCCACATGTTCTAAAATCTAAAGGGAGGAGTTTTTTAATTTATTAGAATTATGTTTAATAGAAACTAGAAGGAGCATGATTAGAAAGGTTACTTAAATGATCAACATAAGTAATAAGCCATTGAGTAATCAAATGAGTATTAAAAAGAATCCTGTCCAACCTTTGCCAAAGTCTAAAGTTTTACTAAGTGTAATTAGAACCCTTAAAGAAAATATCTACTAAATTACAATCAAGGATCATATTGGAAAATTCTTCCATAGAATTAATACTAGGAGAGCAACCACCACTTCATTTCTGAAGAAAATAATATTGTGTTGAAATCACTATCCACAAACTAAGGTTTCTTGACTGAGGTAGCAAAATTTCTCAAATTATCCTAAAGGAGGTTTCGACCAGATCTATAACAATAAGCATGAATAAAAGAGCTCAAAACACAATAGTCACCTTAAGAGATTTGAGCATTAACAACTTGTTCAAAATCATCAATAATTAAAACCTCAATGAAATTATTCCAAAAACACCAGATCTTATTACTAACATTGGAGTAAAATTTGTTGTGGCATTCTAGTAACATGATTAATTTTATTATCATGTATAATAGGTTCAAAATAATGAGTAAAGAAATATTATAAATGGGATAAAGATTTCTAATATGATTCTAATATAGAGGTACCAATCCTCTCGTTCTAATAAGAAAATTAAACATAATGAAGGAAAGAAAAGGATAATTAAGAGAAGAGTGAGGCTATAGAAGATCTAGTGTTTTTAGGCGTGTATGAGGCTAATTTTTACACTTTTTTTTTTTTGGCATGATAAGTTTGAAAACCATTTCCTTTTCCCCAGGGTCATCATCGGTAAGATTTAGTAACATTGGTCACAAATTTAAAGACTTCTCCAAGTGTTTATAGGGAGTTTACCCTCTTCCAAATCAAATTAAGTTGAAAAATAGGATTAACATGAATATCAAGATTAGAAATGAGAGGCGGTGATGATTTAGAACCATTAAAAGCACAGAGTTAAATCGGATCGAAATATTTTAGCACGGTTGACATCATTTAAATCATCATTAAAAACTTAATTTTCATTGATCAAAGTTTGCATAAAAGCAAGGATAGAATCAAAGGAAACATAATCATCTCCAATAACCTTGAAAATTTGTTATTCTTCGCTTTCAAAATTTTTAAATTTAAAGAAGAGGTAAGAGGTAAATCATCTTTCCCATTCTGAATATTAGTCGAAGCCATATAAATAGTAGGATCCAAAATTGGTTCAACAGAAATGACCTTAATACTCAAGGAATCAACCTCAATAGTAGCCTTCATACCATTCTTACAATCAAAGGCTAATTTTTGAACATATGTAGCGATTGGCTTATGACTAGGAACAAGATTTTATTTGGGGGGATTTCTCTTTTTTAAATGAGGATGGACAATAAAGAAATCAGATTTTTCATGGCCATGAATTTTATAGTTAGAACAAAAAACTGGAAGATTCTCCAATTCAACCTTTTATGAATACGGTATTTTTTTAGAGCCAAACTTCCTTGGGGTATTATTTAGTTATGTCTAATTCCACTAGGATCGAGAGGCGAGATTGGTGGTCACTTGGTTGAGTTGCAAAGGATGACCAGAAAGAGCCTCAATTGCAAAAAGCACATGGTGTGTAACAAAATGAAATGGGAATGGGCAATTAGAAGGATAATAAGAGATTCCTCCTTAATGTCAAAAATGGGTGACCACTTTAGTAAGAGCATTTGATAATTAAAGATGAAGAGTGATGCACAAAAATATTTGAATAATCTAGATCATTAGAAAGTTTAATCAAAATATGCTGAGGGTCAATAAAACAAATTGAGAAGGCACCCGTAAGCTTAAGATGATAAAAAAGGTGCAAATTTTGTGCAAACTTAGATGATGTAAAGCAAATTTTCTAACAAGAGACAATTCAAATGGTTTCACCAACAATTCAACATCCACATCAAAGCACATAATGACTGGCAAACCATGAAAGATGTCAAAATGAGATTAACCAACTCAGTTAGGTGAGAAGCCTTACTAGAGAGCACTTCCTTAAATGATTTAGTAGAATTTGTAGCTTTTGGGCCGTCAATCCCAAAAATGTCCGATGTCTTAGCCAATGCATCCAAAATTTGAGGTGGAGCCATATGAATCAAACTCACCATATCCATGATTAAGGATGAAGCATCACATAATCAGACAGATGCCATTCAAGCCTTTTAATTCATTCAAAATTGAAGCCAAAATTGCAGAGATCCCTAGATGGGGATGCGCCACTAAGAAGGATGCAAAAATCACTAGAGAGAAGAGAGTGCTTAGGAGGGAGGGAGGGTTTTTGGGTTTGGGATTAGGGTTAGGGTTGGGGTTAAGGTTAGGGTTAGGGTCAAGGTTTAAGGTTAGGAGTAGGGGTTAGGGTTAGGGTTTAGGGTTTAGTATTTAAGGTTTATAGTTTTAAGTTAAGGTTTAGAGTTTAAGTTTAGGGTTTAGGTTAAGCTTAGGGTTAGGTTAAAGTTGAACTTTAAGTTTAGAGTTTAGATATTTAGTTTAGGGTAGTTAAAGGTTAATTAACTTAGGGTTTAGGGTTTAGGGTTTAAGGTTTTAGGTTTTAGGTTTTAGGTTTTGGGTTTGGGTTAGGAGTTTTAAGTTTAGGGTTTAGGGTTTAGGATTTGGGGTTTAGGATTTAAGGTATAGGGTTTAGGGTGTACTATTAAGGGTTTAAGGTTTTAGAGTTTAAGGTTTAGGGTTTAGAGTTTAGGGTTTTTAAAGTTTAAGGTTTAGGATTTAGCTTTTAGGTTTAGGGTTCAAGTTTTAGTTTAGGGTTTAAGGTTTTTTCTTTTTTTTAATAGAGAATAAATTCAGATTCAATATTTTTTCTTTTTGATTTCATCAACAAGTAACACACCAAGTTTTGTAAGATGCAAGTGGCAACATAGATAAAAATGAGCATGCATAGAGCAAATCAAAAACCCAAGATAACTAAACTATCTATTATAAAGACATAGTTCCATAGCGACATTGGATGTCAATTTCCTTGGTTCCCATCATAACCACGGTTTCTCTAGTGGAATCTACCATATTATCTCAATCTCACGCCATAACCACTGTAACCTGTCGCTCCTCAGCCTCCATAACCACCACTACTCGACCACACCTCCATATCCTTGTGCCAAATCTAGACTAGGCGGTGTTATGTTCTTCCATGCTTATGGTTTAGGTTTAGGTTTAGGTTTTTTAGGTTTTAGGCTTTAAGATTACTTTTTAATATATTTAGTTACTTTAGGTTTAATTTTAGGGTTTGGGGTTTAAGGTTTAGGGTTTAGAGTTTAGGTTTAGGGTTTAGGGTTTTAGGGTTTATGCTTTTAGGGTTTAGGATTAGGGATTAGGGTTTAAGGTTTATGGTTTAGGGTTTAGGGTTGTAGGTTGAGATTTTAGGATTTTGGGTTTAGGGTTTAGGATTTAGGGTTTAAGGTTTTTTTATAAGAAAAATGAAAATTTAGTAAACTGGTAAGTTTAGGTTTATTTAGTATATTTGCTTTATTTTTTATTTTTTTTAGTTTAGTTTATTTTTTATTTTTACTTATGTTTGTTTTATATTTTTATTTAGTTTAGTTTATTTATTTAGGTTTATTTATTTTAGTTTACATTTTTTATTTAAGTTTATTTTTTAGGTTTAGGTTTAGGTTAAGGTTTATTTTTTAGTTGAGTTTTAATTTTATTTTTTTCATAGGTTTAGGTTTTATTTTTTATTTTTAGGTTTTATATTGTAGTTTAGGTTTAGGTTTATTTTTAGTTTACTTTATTTTATTTAGTTTAGGTTTAGGTTTATGTTTTATTTATTTTAGTTTTGTTTATTTTAGTTTGGGTTTAACTTTTTTTTATTTTGTTTTTTTTATTTTTATTTTATGTTTAGGTTTTTTTTTAGTTTAGGGTTTAGGTTTTAGTTTTTATTTTAGGTTTATTTTATTTTTATTTCATGTTTAGTTTTTATTTTATTTAGATTTTTTATTCTTAGGTTTATTTAATTTTTTTCATATAGTTTAGATTTTTATTTTTTTTTATTTTAGTATATTTTTATTTTTTATTTTATTTTATTTATAGGTTTAGGTTTATGTTTTAGCTTAATTTTTTATTTTATTTTATTATTTTATTTTATGTATTTTATTTTAAGGTTTTATTTAGTTTAGGTTTAGGTTTTTAAGGTTTAGACTTTAGGATTTAGGGTTTAGGGTTTATGGTTTTAGGGTTTAGGGTTTTATGGTTTAGGATTTAGGGTTAGTGTTTAGGGTTTAGGGTTTAGGGTTTAGGCTTTAGGGTTTCTAGTTTTTAGGATTTAGGGTTTAGGTTTTTTTTTTGGTAAAAAGGGAAATTTTTATTACCAAAAGTGAAGGATACATTGTCCTTAAAGGGGATAAATCTCAAAGACTACTGCTCAAAGAGCTACAGAAAGAGTTAAAGAAAAATCCTCTAACTAATAAATAAAAGCCAAGGAAAACTAAAAAAAAAAGCTACATCACAAATCCACAGTGGTTAGCACTGAAGAGACCCAAGAACAATGAAGGAAACCCAGGAAAAAAACTAAAAGCAAAGATAAACAATTAAAATAAAATAAATAGTCATAAGAGAAATGAAAGAAAAGCTAAAGAAAAGGCTAGGATTAGTCCTGAAACTTTAGAAGGGCAAAAAATTTATGGTATGACTCCTAAGGAGGGTTCTGATCTGAAATGCACCAACCAACAAAGAGTAAACATCCTATCCATCATAATAAAACCTCACAAAGGCACGAGCACACAATAAAGATCTAGAACCGATACACCAAGGAAGAATAACTGAACCACCAGCGGAACTGCAGTGAAAAAATTGAGAAGAAAAAATTCAAGCTAGCACAACCATCCAACCAAAGTAGTAGGAGAAAGAAATAAAGTCACCAAATGAGGAAATATCAGTGAAGCAAGGGAGGAAGAAACAGCAGAAAGCTCACCAACTCAACCAGACTAAAGAAACCAAAAGACCATAGTAACCAAAATAAGTAATGCACACAATACAACCACAAGGAAAGTAGCGACACTCAAAAAAAAGCCCCCATAAAATAGAAGAGGAAGAGCACAATAACATCACATCGGAGAAAGCACCAAAAACTAAGAAGATCGATAACCAACCCAAAGATAATACCAAAAGCCAAAAAAGTTAACCCACAAGAGATACCACAATAGAAGTAAGGCGACAATCGATAATAGTCGATAGTAAATAGCTAGCATTCCAACCTATAAAATACAAGAATAAAATAAGAATAAAAGTGCAAGAAAAACAGAATATGATGGCAAACAAATCAAAACCACGAAGCTTCCAGCAGAACCCCAAGAAAACCAACGGGAAAGCAAGAAAAAAATCTAAGAAAATCTAACATAAGGAAAATCAGATTTATCTAAATTAGATAGCCCTCTTAATTTCTTAAAAATATTCCCATTGGTAAACAAAGTAAAATCAGAGAGATTACAACCCAAACTAGCTAAGAAATCTGCACAAGCATTACCTTCTCTTAAAATATGAGAAATTTTATAAAAGAAAGTTTAGAGATAATAATTTTAATATTTCTAATTTAATAAAAAAGCTCAGCATTACCCTTATGGTTAGAATTAATCATAGGAACAACCATCTCAGCATTAGATTCCAACCAAATAGCATGAATATTTCTATACAAACAAAGCTAAAGAGTATGATAAACAACCAACAATTCAGCAAAAATATCAAAATTAGTAGAGAGAGGAGTGGAAAAAGCCAGGATAATATTCCCATGATTATTTCTAAAAATACCACCACAACTCGACTTGTTCTATGCAACAAAGCCATCAGTATTAAATTTAATACAACAATTTAGAGGCTTAATACAATGAATAATTTTATCATCTGGAGACAAGTCACAATAAAAAAAATTGATACCCAATTTAGAGGCAAGAAACTTGCAACCTCTAAAATTAGTACCAGAAGAGTAGCCTATGTAAAGAAATAATCTTATCTTTAGTCTAGCAATATTCCTCTTATAAATCATAGGCACATTATGATGCTTAGCATCATTTCTATCAAACCAAATAAATAAATCGAGTAATAACCACCATAATTTTGATATGCCTTTCAACAATATTAAAAAAAAATAATAGTAAAAGTTGCATTAAAGTTAAATTACCATTAAAACAACTTAATTTAAATAAATCCTCATACCAACTCAAACTTTAGACATAATGGCCCCATTAACAAAACATGACTAACATTCTCAATATGATAGCAACACATGCATTTAAAGGGTGGATAAAACCTTTGTTTAAGTAAAAAAAATCAATAGCAATACAATCCCTTAAAATTCTCTACCAGAATAGAATAAAAGTAGAATAATGTTATTCAATTTTAAGGAAAATAGGAGAAGAGATTTTTTTTTTAATAATATAGTGCTATCATTGGTGTTTTCTCTAGAATAGAGAAAAGAAATGACACCACATATTGTTTAGAAATATTTTATTTAGATGACCAAATACACATTAAGGAATACACATATTATCTCGAAAGATAAACATGATCTCCTATAATGGATTCGATAATTGTAATAAAAGACTCCTAAGGCTAATGTGCCTTTTGTACTAGAGTATTTTCCCCTGAACTACATTGAAAGGTAGAACATGATTTATTTTATCTTGGGATCATGGTTCCCTATAATGGAAAGCATATATAGTTAATAACATCTTAGGAAGGGTCTCTTCCTAAGAATACTTTTGATTAAAGAAATAAATGGTTATTCTTAAAGACTACTAAGGTAGCTTTTAAAGGAATGATTTTTGGAAATTCAATTGGGAGAGGTCCAAATTGGAGAGAGTCATTTTCAAGAGTCAAATGGGAAAGAGTAGGAAATGCCGATTAATACTGGGATACCAATTGACATTTCAACTATCCTATGATTGGGCTTCAGATTTGGGATTTAATTTTAGATTTTTACTTGTCATTTTCTTAGAAATCTATGGCTTAGATTCTAGCAGCACAAGATTGTAGAAATGCCTAGGGTTGAAGACTTATTCCTAGAAAGGATGCTTCAAAACCTAGTCTATAGGTGCTTCTGACACATGTTTGATGCTCGACCTAGCTCTATCCTTGGAAATCATTGGCCATTATCTTCACTTGAGAGAACTAGCCTACTCCTGACTCTTCTGGACTTACAACCTGCTCGGAGAAGGCTTCCAGCTAACACTGCCTAAGCATATTTTAAATTTATGAAGTCAAGTGACATGGAAGCAAGATGGCAGGGGTGTTGCATTTCTAGGAAAGAAATCTATGAAACTAGACTCACTCCCTAATCCCTAAGATCATGTTGGGCATGAGGATGCATCTAACTAATGCATATTTTCCAGGTTTTATGAATTTTGACTCAAGATTCATTTAGGACATAGGAATGAAATTTATGTTCAATGCATGCAATTAGAAAAAGGTTATGGGCAAAATAAGAATAAAAGAAGGTGTTCTTCCATCATAGGCTCTCAAAGGTCAAGCTTAAGTTCTCTAGCAAAGATGGATGCCCTTCCTTAATTAAGAGTGAAATAATATAATTTATGCATGATGTTAAAACATACAACTAAGGGGTTGCTACATATTTTATCTTGCTTTAATGTCTATGCTTTTACATGATGATTATGAATTGCATTTATTTTTATATTTCAATTAATTTAGTTGGGTAAAAAATTTAGTTTATTCTATGAGCCTACGTCTAGGAATACATCACAATATAAACATATCACAGAAAGAAACCTAGAAAATGCATGTTGTTTCTATTGCACACCCAAAATAAATCAAGCCAAATTAAATTTTATAAGAAAACGATCGATGCAACCAGATATCATTGTATACCCCAGAAGAAAGAAAAATGGGAAGCCAAGTTCTGCCCTTAAACAACCCAGCCTAGAACTACAAGTTTAGATCTATGGGTCTTCTTTCCAGGAAAGTCTCCTTCTTTAACGACACCCATCGGGCCCCACAGGGGACCAATACACCATCTCCTGGTTGTGTTAGCTTCTGCTAATCCTAGACCCCATAGATCCTAACCTAATTATATGCTAAAATTTACATTTAAAATTTAAAAGAAATCTTACACCCAGCAAAATAGATGTTAGGAAATACAACAACACACAAAGTAGTTTATATTTCACAAACATATGGGCTTAGCATTATTTGCTTGCCAGGCCCACCTATCTTATGGACTATGTTAAAGGATTTTCAACACCTGCAAGCAAATAGAAATTTTATAATTTATTTATTACAGCGATCCCTTTAGCACATTCCCTTGCAAAAAAAATAGTGTTAAATACAGAAAGAACACCCTAACATCTAGTCTAACAAACAAACATGCTTAGGCATCCAGTCTAAAGTAATATACCACACAGACATGTAAAGTATAACACATAAGATTAAAAAAATCATAGAACGATCTAACCTAGATCTAGAGTATGTGACCTAAATGATCTAGTGCATGTAAAAGAGGAGTTTGTGTGGTAAGGCTTTGCTAGGCTCCTTTAAGTTCATGTTTCAATTTAACATTTCATTTTGTTTAATTTTAACCTTTGGGCAATTTCAATTCAAATAATTTAATGATCTAAATTCATTTTTATTCCATTTTATTTTGTTAAGGTTGTATAGGAATTCAAGAATAAAGAATGGAATGATTCCATTTTTGGATGGAGCTCTTTCCATTCAACATCCTAATTCCTAATGAAGTTTCCAAAAGTCTAATCCTTTTGATGTTGTTTATGTTTGGATTGATTTTATGTTTTATTTCCTTGAATTTTAGATTTGATTTGAGTTATTTCATTTGTTTGGATTGCTTTGTTTGATTTTATTTGTTAGATTTGTTTCATTTTGAATTAAGATATATGGGTTTCATTTGAATTGGTTCATGTTAATTTAAAGAGTTTAGATTAAAGTTTGATTTCATTCAATTTATTTTAAGTTTATTAAATCAAGGATTTGTAAGCTTAAACTTTAAGTTCATTAATATGAATTAGTACCTTAAGTTTTTTCATGGATTAAGCTTAACCTAAGTACTTAGGTTAATATTTGATCTGATTTAATTGACCTAAGTTTGATTCATTCTTAAATTCATTAGAGATGAGTGTTTTCATTAAATTTCATTGATTCAAAGTTTAAGGTTTAAGTTAATTAATAATTTTGTTAACCTAAGGTGTTACTTCATTAACTTAAGATTGAGTTTAATCACTTCAATTTACTTAGAATATTTAGAGAAGTTCGATAATATTTTTTTATATTTTATTGAAATTGATTTGAATTACCATTTAATTTAATAGATTAATTAATTTCCTTAACGTAATATATCATTAACATTGACCTAATGATTTAGGAAATTAACAACTTCTAATCCATAGATCAATTGAGAGTGAAAATTTTTTGGCAAGTGGGGTTACATGCTAATTTCAAATTTTCAAAGTTTCATTTCGATTAGATTTGCAATTAGGGATGTAATTAAGGTTTTAATAATTTTATTAAAACCTAAATTAGGCCTAATTCATTTAGACTCAGTTAAGAGTTTTATTGTTTATAAATTCCTCATTGAAATATCTTTCCAATGAGGGTTTACTCATAATTTTTGGTTAACTAGTTGATTTACTATGATTTAATTAAATTCATGTTATTTAATTGACTTATTTAATTCATTGAATTACCTAATTAGGTCAATTTAAGGATTTTTAGGTTTAGTTTAGTTTAAATGATGTTTAAATGTTCACTGAAGTTCATTAGGGTGATTTAAGGTTGTTAGATTAAAATTTCTTAATTATTTCATTAAGGATTAATTAATTTGATTAATTTAAAGGTTAAGCATATTAAATTTCAATTTCCTTTGAATTCAGAGAATTTAATCCCCAAAACTTCAACTAAGGTGTGTTTTATGTTGAATTTAATTTTCCCAAAGTTTCAAATTAATTGAATTATTAATTAGAGAGTAATTAGGGTTTAATGTTTTTTAATTAACCCAAATTAAGCGAAAAAGACCCAATAAAAATTAGGGTTTTAATTTCTATGGATTCCTCTCACCAATATGAATCCATAGAGCTTTCATTTGTATTTTTTAATTTATATTTATTTTTCTATGAATTTGATAAGATTCTATTGATTTGTTATTATTTTAAACTGTTAAATAACAGTATTTAATGGTTTTAAGTGAAGGGGCTTGCACGGGATCTGCATATTGCATGGCGCATCCCACCACATGGCATGCACTGGTTGGTCCATGTGGAGCCGCATCAACTCGCACAGTTATACGAGATAATCTTGGACCGTTCGATCAAAGATCGAACGGTACGGATCGATCTAGCGATTCCTAAAGGGTAAAAATCATCCGGTCTACCTAGATCT
Source organism: Cymbidium sinense (assembly GCA_021442155.1). Lineage (NCBI taxonomy): Eukaryota > Viridiplantae > Streptophyta > Magnoliopsida > Asparagales > Orchidaceae > Cymbidium > Cymbidium sinense. Next base: position 162,874,319 of record CM038215.1, read on the forward strand.
GGACCATCTAATCCAAATACATGGATTGGACGGCTGAGAGCTTGCCTCCTTCATTTCCTGCGGAAGCCGAGAGCCATTCATAGTATTTTGCTAATTGTGAACAATCTAGAGCATGAAATCAAGTGATTTCAATTGCTTCATGATCATTGAAGGATATCTTATGATCATATATGGTTTGATCTTATGATCAATCAATTCCTTAAGGAAAAACTAAAGCTCATTAATGGCATACCTCAATTCATTGGACAATTGGCTTTGGAATTGATCCTAGAGCTTCAGACCCATGAATTGAACTTGCTTGCCAAAGGAATTAGGTTAATTCCTCACTAATTATTCCATAGACCAACCCTTGGCTTGAAAAGTTTAGCTTATGGTTTACAATGGTTAAGAACACTTGGGAGGGGGAAGAGCTTTCATTTGGCTTCAGTTTGGATGTATGAAGGTGAAGGGAACTTCAATTATCCTTGGAGAAGAGTGTATCTATATTTTTGTTATGTGGTTGAGAGCTTTAAAGCTCTTGTTTAGCTAATCCTTGGTTAGCTAGGGGCTATGAAGAGAGCTTGGAAGCTTGCTAGGATTCCCCTCTCTTCCTTACAAGTGTCTAGGCTAAAGAGGTGGGAACATAGGGAATGAAAAATGGATTTTACCTTCCCTTGGTGAATTTTTTTAATTCATTTTGGGTTTTATCATTTAGTTCTTTAGGTGGCTTAGTTAAGGAGATTAATAAGCACTTAATTCTCTCATTAGCAAGGCTTAAGAGGATTAGTTTCCATCCCATATGCATTGGTTGAAAGTGATTTGAATTTTCCTTGGGTTTGAATTTAATGTAACCTATTTAGGTTCTTTGATTTAAGGAATTTAACATACCTAATCTATGCCTCAATGGACTCAATTTTCTTTGTTATTATGATCAAACATTTTATTTGATCATTTGAAATATTTTTAATGATTTAATTTGGTCAAGTTTTAGTGGGTTGACTTTTTGATCAAGTGGGCCTACTTAAGTCAATCCTAGGTTGACTAGAGTTCACTTTCGGTTTGACTTTGAACTTTCATTTTTTTCATTGATTTACTTGATTTAATTTATGTTGGATATTTGATTTGGTTTTGCATCAAACTAAGCACATTGGATTTAGCAAAATGCATTTCCTAAGTTACTAAGCATAGTGACTTGGATATTGAATTAGAAAATTTCTATTTGAACTTAAGATCTTCTCATTGCTAAAATGACCACTTCCAAAAATGAGGTCAACAATTAGACCCTCAATATGTGTAGTGAATCAGCCAGAATACACTTCACATATTGGTGTTGACCAGATTGATCAACATACAACCATAAACTTGGGGTTCTAATTCATGATTTTAATTATTGATTTGAATTTATGTTTAGGTTTTGATTGTGAAAGGTAGGTATATGTATACCTATCTTTGCTTGGAGGTGTGATTCATTCCTAGAAACTTAACTTCATTAAGTTCTAGGATGAATAGGAATGGAATCAAAGAATGATCAATTCCCAAAGCAATCACTATGCTCAAAGGGACTTACTCTTAAAATAGAATAGTGGTGATCCATGTGATTAGCTAATAAGATGGGGTTGTTAAGGGCATGGTCCATCCTAGTTAGCTAAATTTAGGAGAGGGGTCTTTAAATACATGATCAAATCCTCAAAAGCTATGCTGGGGAGAAGAGGCTTGAAATGCTTGATCCTAATCTGCAGCACTTCAACTACTAAATAGGGGTCACATGGACTTAATCCTATTTGAGTAGTCCAAAGAAATGGGGCCTTCAATGGCTTGGTTCCATTCCATAGAAATTTGAATAGGAAAGCGGGAACTTACTATTTGGTTAGAAAGAAGAATCTTGACTAGGGAACTTACTTCATTCTGATTAGAAAGAATGCCGACTAGGGACTTACATCTTTTTTATTAGCTAATAAGATGGGGTCGTTAAGGGCATGATCTATCCTAATTAGCTAAAAAGAGAAAAGGGGTCCTTAAATACATGATCCAATCCTTAAATAGGATACCAACTGGGGACTTCCTCTAATGTTATTAGCTAATAAGATGGGGCCTTTAAGGATAATCCATCTTTATTAGTTGAAAAGAGGAAAGGGGTCCTTAAAGACATGATCCAATCCTCAAAATAAGATGCCAACTAGGGGACTTACACTTATGTAAGATTCCAAGTGGGGGACTTACTCTTACTTGAGCAAAAGGAATGTGGACTAGGGAACTTACTTATTTATGACTAGAAAGAATATCGAATAGGGACTTACTTCTATCTGATTAGCTAATAAGATGAGGTCGTTAAAGGCATGATCCATCCTAATTAGCTGAAAAGAGGAGAGGGTCCTTAAAGACATGATCCAATCCTCAAAATAGGATGCCCACTGGGGGACTTACTCCTAGATGTTTAGAAAAAATGCTAACTAAGGGACTTACATCTTTTTGGCTATTAAAATGGTGTCAAAAAGACTTGAACCTATCTAAATAGCCCGTGTAACATGAAAGGGGTCACAATGACTTGATCCAATCATGTACATAATAGAAGGATGCCGACTGGGGACTTACTCCTAGATGTTCAGAAAGAATGTCAACTAAGGGACTTACATCTTTATGGCTATTAGAAAAAGGTCATAAAGACTTGATCCAATCTAAATAACCTATGTAACATGAAAGGGGTCACAATGACTTGATCCAATAATTTACATAATAGTAGGATATTGGCTAGGGGACTTACTCTTGAGTTTTTAGAAAGTATTCTGATTAGGGAACTTATATCTTTCTGGCTATTTGAAGGGGTCATAAAGACTTGATCCAATCTAAATAGCCAGTGTAACATGAAAGGGGTCACAATGACTTGATCTAATCATGTACACAAAAGTAGGATGCCGACTGGGGGACTTACATCTTTCTGGCTATTAGAAAGGGGTTAGAAAGACTTAATCTAATCTAAATAGCCTGTGTAACATGAAAGGAGTCATAATGACTTGATCCAATCATGTACACAATAGGAATGGTGCCATGAAGGTCTTTCTACAAGCCTATGGAAAGTAGGAATGGTGCCATGAAGGGCTTGCTCCAAACCTACAAAGATAGTTTTCTATGGGAATGGTGCATGAAGGATTACTCCAAACTTAGAAGGACATGAGAAAGGTGCCATAAAGGGCTTGCTCCTATCTCAAGTCATGTATAGGAAAGGTGCCACAAAAGGCTTGCTCCCACCTTATCGGTGATATGAATGATGAAAAGGGGTCAAAGTGACTTACTCTAATCCCAAAGTTTTGACTAATAAGCAAGAGTTTCATGAACTTGATCTTTACTTGATCGGTCGACTTGATGAAAGGGTGATGGAAGGTTTTCTTCCATTTCTTGATTTCACTAATACTCCTTACACATGAAAAAGTTTAGTGAAGAAGGTTTCAAAGAGTTGGAATTTATTTTTTTCAAGGAGGATTTGGGTATATTTTGGACCCAATGCTTTACTATGCCATGAGCATAGAAGTTCATCATTTTTCTTTCTTTCTTTTTTTCATCTGAAAGTTACAATGAACCATGCTAGATGACCATGTCACTGAAGGCAAGACATCATAGGATACTAACTTGAGAATTCTATCTTTTTGAGCTTGCATGTGATTATGTAGTTCTTTAGGTAGTAAGAATCAAAGTCAACTTGTGCTTCTCAAATGTAATTTCTTTCTATTTTTGTTTAGACATGTATGTCATTTTTGCTTTGTTGACATGAATCAACAACTTATAGGGCATTCTCTTGGGATCAATAGAGATCAAAACATTCTATAAAGCTTTCCAAAGTGAATGAGAATCAAGATAATCTTTTGGATTCTCATGGAGACAAAAATTTTATCCCTAATCAATAACCGAATTGAAAGGATTAACTTATTAAAAAAATTATGATTCTCCTAATAAGTTTGAAATTGAATTTCTTCAGTTAATTTATTGTTCTTTTAAAGGATATATGAAACGAAATTTCATAACTCTCTTTGATTCATTTCTTATTTTTTTGCATTTTTGATCCTTCTATATTTTACTACAAGGTCTTTGAAATTACTTTAAAGAAAATTTCAAACTCTATGTATATTAACAAGATTGTTCTTCAAATCATATTGATGTTTCTTTAATCTTTTTTCTTCTTTGGCAAGGTTTTCAATATAACCCTCAACCTAATTGAAAGTGGGATTATAAGAAATCTTGATCATGACCCTTTTGCTAAATTGCCCCAAATATTTTGAGATTGAATGATATGACTCTATAATAGAACATTCTTGTAAGGATTTTGAATGTCATATCATATGCTTTCAATTCTTCTTTTCTAGAATTATTTTAATTTGATAATTTTTAGGTAAGTTATCCTTAAGAAGGATAATCTTATGCATGAAAGCCTTTTTTGATTTTAAAATGAAATATGGGTAATATAAACACATTTTTAAGTAAGGATTCTACCGTAGTCCTAGGATGTGGGCCATATAATGATGTTAGCTAACAAAGAAGAAAGTTTTCTTCTCATGTACATCCATCATTTTCTAGCTTTTAATTTAGCAAAATTTTGCTTTTCTTTTGGAATTTGACCACAATTGTCAAGGGACTTAGTTTATGAAAATGGCATCAAGCTTAAGTTTATAGACTGCTACATCTGGAGATCATTTCAATTTATTTCTTGGTAAAGTAATCTTTAAACCCAAAATATAGGTTGATCAAGTCATCAATAGCTAACTCATTGAAGAGTTAGATCATTGATATCAACTTTTCAATTATGGAATGGGATTTTTCTTCAAATTCTAAGGGTGCATCCCAAACTTGAAGACTATATAAATCTCTAGACACATCTAAACAAAATTCATGCATTGTACTAGAGTTCCTTTTGAAAAGAAAGTTAGGACCCAAACCACTTAAGCTTCTTATCATGCAATGGCACTATGATTCATTAACTTTTCTTGTTTATGGTTATAGGCCACTTACAATGGAATCAGAGTATACTCAATGAGATCTTTGCCATACAAAGGATATGGACCCTTGGAAAAGAAGATCCACTATCTTTTCTTTTAACCCGACAAGTGAGCTCACCCAATCATAGCAAAGGGTAAAATGACAAAGTATGAGATATCTGCTTATTTTTGTTCAGCTAGGGACAATTTTTGACTTCTAACCCTACCAGTTTATTTTGATGTGGTGAAGTTTGAAGTTAAAATGTCCATTTACATTGGGTATTTTCACTTCATTTGTAATGGAATCAGAGTATACTTAATGGGACCTTTGACATTCAAAAAATATGGACTTCTGAAAAAGAAGATCCACTATCTTTTTGTTTAACCTGCCAAGTGAACTCACCCAATCATGGAAAAAGCTAAAATGACAAAGCATGAGATATCTGATTATTGTTGTTTAGCTAGGGACAATTTTTTACTTCTAACCCTACCATTTTATTTTGATGTGGAGGATTTTAAAGTCAAAAATGTCCACATGCTTAGAAATTTTAGACTTCATTCTTTTGCTCTTGGATATAGTGCTTCCATCCCTTTACTTTTCTTTCTTTCTTTCTTTTTGGTAATATTGTGATTTCATTTCTTTATGAATGGTTACATTTGGTAATTTTCCTAGTTACAAGATTCACTAAGAAGATAGATGTATTTAACTCATTTCCATAACATTTCACTCTTTATGAAATGACTCCACAAAATGATTTGCTAGGAAATTTGATGTATTTGACTTTTTGTCCAAATACAACATTATATTGATTGACGTTTTGATATGATTCAAGTCTTTGCTTGATTTATCATATAATATGATCCAACATTTCTATTTTTTTCATCATTTCATGGAACAAAAAATCTAGTAAAGCCATTTAAAATTGGTTAAAATGACTTTCTAAAGATGTTACACTTATGAATTCCAAATTATTTAGTGGAGTGAGTCATTTAAGATTGGAATAATGACTTCCTTGAAAACTTTACACTTCTGAAATCAAAATTTTCTTATGGGATCAAATATGTAGTGAGGTCATTTAGGAGTACCACAATGACATTCCAAAAGACTCAACACTTTAGGATGAATATGAACATCCTTCAACAATCAATATGTTTCTTCTTTTTCTTTCCATTTGATTCCCTTCTTTTTTCTTATTTGGGCTAGATAGGACCATCCAAGAGCATTTAAAGAATAGTTGCTCTTTTTCATGTTTGAATTTTTGTCTTCAATCAACAATGTGATTAAGACTAAGTTCTTTTTCTAGGTTGAGTTTTCAAGATTGAATTTTCATAAGCTGAAAATTACTTTCTTTATTTGATTGAATTTATATGGCACCATCTTATCAAAGCTTGATTAGAATTGAGCCTATATAAATTCACTTTCATGTTTATAAGTAATGTAGATTGATGCACCTGGATCAACAAGTGGTTTGGAGATTTTCTTCTTTTGAATCTTCTGCATCGACTAAAATGTCAATAAGTTCTTAGTAGTCTATCTTTGTCATAGAAGATAACCCCAGAACCTTTTCATAGTGGAATACCACATCAGGAAGTTGCTTATAGTTAAGTAAGGAAAATTTCATTATTATGTAATGCCTTGCTTTACTTTCATTTTTTTCATTTTTATATTTTATTTCATATTTCATATTATTTTTAATAGAGCATTATGATGCTTGATTTTGCGAGCAACTTCTCTTAGATGGGAATGACATCACATTTTGAAGGTGACTCATTTCCCATTTCTTTTCAATGTCATTTGAGGTGGTATATGTCTACCATTTTGAATTTGATTTCAAAAATTTCCCTTTTGATATGCAGGGAAGGTAGGTCTAACTCTATCCTCAATAGATCAATAGACCTCATGATCTATTCATTTAAAGGAACACAATTTAAAAGAGGACCCTCTAGGGTATATCCCGTGCTATTAAAAGTCAAGTTTGATTTGCATTCTTTTATAGAACATATAAGATTAAAGGTAATCTCAACTTGCAGTGAAATCTTTGACCACCATACTTGACATTAAGACAATGTCAAATAGGTCATAAGACATTGCAAAGGATTCTCCTTAGGTTCACTTTGTATTGAAAGCATATAATGGCTTAGTCTCTGAACAGAGAAAACTAAGGCTTTCTTCATTCAATTGGATTGACAATGTCCTAAGTGATTTATCTATCAACTAACTAGAGATAAAAATTTTATATTTTTACTCTGAGAGATAGAAATATCACCATTAGGACCCAATTCTAAGATCATGATTTATTTAGAAGGATTAAACTCTTCATTTGTTTTTTCTTCATGATTTAGCTTTTATAATTAATTAAAGCCATTCACAAAATATCATTTCATTTAATGAGAGGAAACTCTCATTAAGGAAGTTGATTTAAATTTATTAGTTTAAATTTCATTCATTTCAACTTTATCAAGAGAATTAGAATTCTCTTTCGCTACCCTCTCTTTTCTTCGATTGATTAGGAGCAAGAGTGAATCCTTTCACTTTTGTTTTTTGTTTATGCAATTTCATCTTTCTCTTTTGACTCTCTCCTAAGCTCTTAAGAATTTAAGGTTTTGAATAGGTCTAAAAGAGGGTTACCTCCAAGTCACTCCTTAGATTAGGCCAATCAGCTTGAACAACTTATTGTCCAATATTCTAGTGGACTTGTGGAAATGAATTGAGATTAAAGCCGATTTTCATTTATGTAAAATTTTCTTCTATAGGAATAGAAGATTCACATTTATTTCCTTAATCAACCTTTGCCTAAGGTCAATAAGGCATTATCTTTTTAGGATGATTTTTGTTTTTATCTTTTTTTTAAAATGCAATTCAAACTTCAATCATGGTGCTAAAAGGGAAATAGGCATAACTATGCTGCCTTTTGATTTGGATTTTATCAAGATTTGAAGGAATGCCTTCATTTCAATCTACATCCTTAGGTGTTTGCCATCTTTGAATTTAGTAAAATAAAGGGTATCCATTCAAGGACCATGTCCCGAATATCTTTAGCTCTAGTACAAAGCCAAAGTAAGATCAAGGATAAGTTTAACTTTGAGACTTTATTTTTTGGAGATTTGCTTTTCAAATTTTGAAGTACTTTTCATACTTTTTAAAATTTAACATTTCTTTTCCATATTGGAATGGTTTCAAATCTATCTTAACCAGATTTAGGTCTTAACAAAAATGACTTGGTTTTCATTTATTTCTCTCATTTTATTTCAAAATTTGGTTTTAGGACCAAATCATTTAACTATGACAAATGAAGAGTTCTAGAACCTCTATCCAAGATGTTGGATAGGCTCAACCAAGAATGAAATGGGGAGGTATCCAACGGAAAGAAAGGTAGTCTTGACCGGCGAGTGGCACTAGTACACTGTCAATATATAGAAATAACCCTTTACTTCTAATGATGTAGAGAGGAACCAATCTCCAGCGAAGTCGCCAAAAAATATGTTGGTGTTTTTTCTAAAATAGAGAAAAGAAATGACACCACATAGAGTTTAGGAATTTTTTATTTAGATGACCAAATATGACATTAAAGAATAAACATATTATCTCGAAAGATAAATATGCTCTCCTATAATGGATTCGATCATTTCATTAAAAGACTCCTAAGGTTAATGGGTCTTTTGTGTACCAGAGTATTTTCCCCTGAACTACATGGAAAGGTAGAACAAGGTTTATTTTATCTTGGGATCATGGTTCCTTATAAAGGTAAGCCTCTATAGTTAATTACATCTTATGAAGGGTGTCTTTTTAAGAATACTCTCAATTAAAGAAATACATGGTTATTTCTAAAGACTACTAAGGTAGCTTTCATTGGATTGATTTTTGGAAATTTAATTGGGTGAGGTCCAAATTGGAGAGAGTCATTTTCAAGAGTTAAATGGGAAAGAGTAGGAAAAGCCTATTGATACTGGGATACCCAGTAGACATTTCAACTATCCTATGATTGGGCTTCAAATTTAGGATTAAATTTTAGATTTTTAGTTGACATTTTCTTAGAAATCTAGGGCTTAGATTCTAGCAGCACAAGATTGTAGAAATGCTAGGGCTAAAGACTTATTCCTAAATGGATGCTTCAGAACCTAGTCTACAAGTGCTTTTGACACATGTCAGATGCTCGACCTAGCTCTATTCTTGGAAATCATTGGCCATTCTCCTCACCTGAGGGAACTAGCCTATTCCTGACTCTTCTAGACTTATAACCTGCTCGGAGAAGGCTGTCAGCTAACACCACCTAAGCATATTTTAAATTTATGAAGTCAGGTCACATAGAAGCAAGATGGCAGGGGTGTTGCATTTCTAGAAAAGAAATCTAAGAAACTAGACTGACTCCCTAATCCCTAAGATCATGTTGGGCATGAGGATGCATCTAACTAATGCATATTTTCCAAGTTTTATGAATTTTGACTCAAGATTCATTTAGGTCATAGGAATGAAATTTATGCCTAATGCATGCAATTAGAAAAAGGTTATGGGCCAAATAAGAATAAAAAAAGGTGTTCTTCCATCATAGGCTCTCAAAAGGTCAAGCCCAAGTTCTCTGGCAAAGATGGAAGTCCTTCCTTAATCAAGAGTGAAATAATATAATTTATGGATGATGTTAAAACATCCACCTAAGGGCTTGCTACATATTTTATCTTGCCTTAATGCCTAGGCTTTTATATGAAGATTATGAATTGCATTTATTTTTATGTTTCAATTGATTTAGTTGGGTAAAAAATTTAGTTTATCCTATGAGCCTACATCTAGGCATACATCACAACATAAACATAACACAGAAAGAAACCTAAAAAGCATGTTGTTTCAATTGCACACCCAAAATAAATCAAGAAAAATTAAATTATGTAAGAAAAGGGTTAATGCGGCCGGATATCACTGTACACCATAGAAGAAAGAAAAATGGGCAGCCGAGTTCTACCCTTATACAACCCAGCCTAGAACTACAAGTTTAGATCTATGGGTCTTCTTTCCAGAAAGTCTCCCTCTTTTGGGACATCCATCAAGCCCCACAGGGAACCACTACACCATCTCTTGGTTGGGTTAGCTCCTGCTAATCTTAGACCCCATAGATCCTAACCTAATTCTATGCTCAAATATACATTTAAAATTTAAAAGAAACCCTACAACCAATAAAATAAATGTTAGGAAATACACACAACACACAAAATAGTTTATATTTCATTAACATACAAGCTTAGTATTAGTTGCTTGCTAGGCCCACCTATCTTATGGACTATGTTAAAGGATTTTCAGCACCCGGAAGCAAACAACAATTTTATGATTTATTTATTATAGAGATCCCTTTAACATAACCCCTTTGTAGAAAACATTGTTAAATCTAGAAAGAACACCCTAACATCGAGTCTAACAAACAAACAAGCCTAGGCATCCAGTCTATAGCAATACACCACATAGACATGTGACGTACAACATAGAAGATTAAAGAAAATTAGAAAATGATCTAACCTAGATCTAGAGTATGTGACCTAACTGATCTAGTGTGTGTAAAAGAGGAGTCTGTGTGGTAAGGCTTTGCTAGGCTCTTTTAAGTTCAAGTTTCAATTCAACATTTGATTTTGTTTAATTTTTACCTTTGGACGGATTCAATTCAAATAAATTAAAGATCTAATTTTAAGTGTGTAGGCTTACAACTTTAGTGTCATTAGTGTGCAACAATTAATCCAAAAACAAAGCGTGTAGGCTTACAACTTTCTAAGTGAAACTAATCATCGGGATAGTCTTTTGTCGGCGGGATAGATGCAATCTGACCTAGAGTGATTAGTAAGCGGGGAGCTCCAAGGAAGGACTGGACCCAAACTTGAAGCAATCATGAGGGAAGGAACTGCTAGGGGACTTATCCTAAACCTCCAATATACTCGACCTAGTTAGTGTACGAAGGTTAATCTAAGAAGAAAGTGTAGTAGACTCACATCTTCTTAAATGAAGCCAACATGAGATAGCTTACTGGGCTTGTGATAAGGCCTACCAAATTAACAAGGAACTTGTCAGTGTTCAATGGCCAAGTAAGGAAGGAAAGTATAGTATACTTACATCCTCCAAAGGAAGAAGACCATTGGGTGACACTAGCAGGGTAGCACATCAGCCCTACCTAGACCAGCTACTGACTGAGTATCACTGGGGGCATTATCTCAACTCATAGTAGCCCAAGGAAAAATATATGTGTTTTATTTATATGTTTGTGTATAATTTGTTTTGGTGTTGTGTCGATGAATGATAAGACGCTGCTATGGTTCTTTTCAACTACCCTAAACACATTATGGAAAATTCACAAACAAGAATACTTTCAATATCTAAGAGATTGAATTTAAAATGGAATTTTCATTGATGATAATTATTTTCAAAGATAATTTATTATATTTATTTAAGTAGAGCCCATTCATTAGATGCATTAGGCACTCTCTTTATGATTAATAAGCTGATAAGATCCTCTTTGGTAAGCCTTTTCTATGGTAAAAGGGCCTTCCCAAGTGGGTTCAAACATCCTCCCATCTTACAACGGACAATAATTGATCTTCCTAGAACTAAACTAAGCTCTCTTACTTGAAAAGTTCTAGGATGGACCAAGTTATTGTGAGCTTGAATCATTTTAGATTTGTACAACTTGAGGTTTTGGCATGCCCGCAGGCATCTCTCCTCCAAACCTTCGAGCTCTTCTAACTACAACTTGGCATTCTGCTATATTATGATCTTGCTACCCATATCTATCCTTAGTGATGGAAGTTTAACTTCTAATGGTAGAATGGCTACAGACCCATATACTAAGGAGAAAGAAGTAGACTGAGTTGGAGTTCTATATGTAGTGTGGTAGGCCCACAAGGCTTCAACTAACTGCTCAAGCCATTGTCGCTTATTATTGTCGTGTGTCTTCTTTAATATTTGAATGAGAGTTTTGTTGAAGGATTCTGCTAAGCCATTTTTCCTTGGGTAGTTGATTGTAGAATATCTACAATCTAAGCTATGTCTTTGGGCAAAGTTTTTGATCTCGATGCTCTTGAATGTAGTACCACTATCAGATATAATTCATCGAGGTACTCTAAACCTATATACGATATGGTTTCTAAACAACTGGAGTACATACCGAGTTGTGACCTCTTTGAATGGAATCGCCTTCGCCCATATGGAAAAATAGTCAGTAGAAGCTAAGATGAGCAGATGACCCTTGGAAGAAGGGGGAACAATCAGACCCACTATGTCGTACCCCAACACTCGAATCGCCATGATGCCAATGTAGGATGTAGAATGTTGGGTGGTTAGTGTAGGATCACACCATGTATTTGATAATGGTGACATCGCCTAGCCATAGCCATGCAATCTTTGATCATCAATGACAAGTAGTATCCTAGTCTATTGATCTTGGCATTCATCTCGGACTGAATTGGTCAGCTCCTCATAATCTTGAGTGTACATTGGTCATGATCATAAGGGCTTTGTGTTTGTCTAAACAATGTAACCACATATGATCAAAAGTCTGTCGGCACAAGACACCATCCACAAAAGTATAGGAAAGTGCTCTGCTTAATCTGATGGGCTTGGGACTTCTCTTAAGGTAGTTTGCCTTTATTTAGGTAATCAATGAATGGTTACATCCAATCTAACTCCTCATCATTCTTGGGAATGGCAACCTCCCCTTAAAGAGAGTACTTTTTGATAAGTTCAGTATCAATAAAGGATAAGACTTATCTAGTTTATACCTTTATTGATATGGACATATCCTCTGAACATGCCAACTCCTTGGCAAGCTTGGCTAAAGCATATGCTATGACATTCTCTCCTTTAGGATTTGGGCTAACAACTCCATTGTGTACTTGTGGTAGTGATAGAGCTTGGGCTTTATAACCTTATCGGACCAAGCAATTTAGTTGTTAACTAACTGTGAATCCACAAAGATGTTGATGTTCTAGATGTTTGAGTAATGACTAACTCTATATCGATAATCAGAGCCTCATATTCAGCTTCGTTGTTGGTGCAAGGATTGGACAGATGATATGAGAATCTCATCACATCATAACTCAGAGTTAAGAGAACTATTCCTACCCCTGCCTTTCCTGGAATAGTAGATTGTGGTTCTTCTCCTCTTTGAGAGGAAGTTGCACCAACAAAGTATATCTCTCAGTGGTGAATGCTAGCATACCCTAAGTTCATGATTTGTTAATTGAGGAGATCATCACTAAGAGGAGATTCAGCAGGAAGTGGGTGTGTTGCTAAAAAATTTGCTAGTGCTCTTCCTTTAACCGCACAGATGGGTATGATGGTAATGTCAAACGGGAAGAGGATCATGGACCACCATGCCAACAATCTGGATAGCATCGACCGTGCCATGAGATACTATAATGGATTTATTCTAGAAATTAAGTTCACCTTATGAAGAAGCATGTAGTAATGTAGCTTTTGGGATGCAAAGGTTAAAGCTAGGCAATGCTTCTCAATGGGTGGATAAACAGCCTTAACAGAGATTAGATGATAGCTGAGGTACTAGAGTGTGTTTTCCTTCCCTTCGTCATTGGATGGGGCAACAAAGCACTAAAGATTCATCTAACGCAGTAGATTAAAGTATGAGGGGCTTGTCCGGGATAGGGGCTGCTAGAATCGGTAGTGTCTTCAGGTAATGTTTGGTGTCTTTGAAGGCATGCTCACACTTTTCATCCCACTTAAACTTGGCATTTTTTAGATAAGCACTGAGAATGTCTGACATCTTCCTAATAGGTTGGATATAAAGTGTCTTAAATATACCAACCACTTTTGGAATAATGTGAGTTTAGTTAAACTTTTTTGGGGTGTAATTTATAATATCGACTTGAACTTCTTCGGAATGATTTTTATTCCCTGGTGTCAGACAACAAATCCAATGAATTTCTTTGAAGGTGCTCCGAATGCACACCTCAGGGGGTTCATTTTGAGATTAAATTATCTTAACTATTCAAAAACTACTCTCAATTCAAAGAGATGGTTTTCCTTTTCTCTACTTTTGCCATGAGATCATCGACATAGCACTCAACTTGATGATGAATAACTTCATCGAAGATTCGAGTCATAGCTCGCTGGCATGTAGCACCAACATTTTTATGACTAAAAGGCATGAACTTATAGCAATATATTCTGATCAGGGTTCTAAAAGTAATATTTCTTTCATCTTTAGGGCCATCTTTATTTGGTTATATCTAGATAAGACATCCATGAAAGAGAAGACTACATGAGAATGTCCACCATCAGCTCTGGGATAGGTAGTGGAAATTCTTCTTTTGGACATGCCTTATTTAAATCCTAAAATTGATGCATATGTGAATTTGGCCATTCTTTTCCTTGGGATGATCTTTGGCTAACGGTGGGATATTTTTCTTCCCGGATGAAGCCAACATCGATCAGTTTCTTGACTTCATAAATGCTTATTTTTCTATGTCTAATCACATGCGTCTAGGATCTTGCTTAACCATAAAATAATTAAATTAAACTAAATATAAATAAAAAATAAACCTAAAGAAAATATAAAATAAACTTAATAAACTAAATAAACCTAAACATATCAATTTACTTAATTTTTTTTAAAAAAACCATAAACCCTAAACCCTTAACCCTAAACACTAAATCCTAAACCCTTAACTCTAAACCCTAAAACTAACCCTAAACCTACAACCCTAAACTCTAAACCCTAAACCCTAAATACTAAAAGACCTTAAAACCTAAACCCTAAACCTTAAACCCTAAACCTTAAACATTAACCCTAACCCTAAACCCTAAACCTTAAACCCTAAACCCTAAAACATTAAACCTTAAGCCCTAAATTAACCCTAAACCCTAAAAACCCTAAACCCTACAACCTAAACCCTAAACCTAAACCTTAATCTAACCTTAAATCCTAAGCTAACCCTAAACCCTAAACCTTAAAACCTTAATGCCAAACCCTTAACCTGAAACCCTAAACCTTAACCCTAAACCCTCCTCCTCTTTAAACCTGGCTCTAAATACACTCTCCACTCAACCCTGACTACCATAAATCTAACATGGGCTAAATAAACCTAATAATAGATAAAACCTAACTTAAATGGAAGCATAAACTTCAAATAAAGATGATAAAGATAAGATAAATATAAAGAAAAAGATAAATTACTAAGGGACGTAACTGTCGGGTTTGCTTTAAAACCCTGACCCTAAACCTAACTACTGAGTCCCTCTAACCCCTCCCTAACTGACCCTCCTAACTGGGCTTTGACCCTCCTGCACCTCTTACCCTACCCTGAGAAAAATAATAAACCCTAAACCCAAATGACCCCACCCTACACCTAAACTGAAAGTGTGACCCTGACTCCCTACTGACCTAAACCATACCCACCTGAGCCATAAAGCTAAACCCTGACTCTCTAAACCTGACCTAAACACCCTACTCTAAACCATAAAACCTCAACCTGACCCTAAACACTAAACCCTGACCCTGAGCCAAACTTACCACTACAAACTTAAAAAATAAAATAAAATAAAATAAAACTAAACTAAAATAAAATAAATAAAACCTAAACTAAACTAAAAGATGAAAACATAAATAAAATAAAATAAATGTAAATAAATAAAATAAAATAATTTAAATTAAACCTAAACCTAAAAAAAACCAAAAAAAAAACCTAAAAATAAATAAAAAAATAAATCCTAAACCCTAAACTAAAAAAAACTTAAACTTAAAAATAAAAATAAAATAAACCAAAACCAAAAATAAAATAAACTAAACTAAAATAAATAAAACCTAAACCTAAAATAAATTAAACCTAAACCTAAACCTAAACTAAATAAAATAAAATAAAATAAAAATAAACCTAAACCTAAGATAAAAAATATTACCTAAAATAAAAACCTAAAACCTAATCCTAAAAAAATAAAATAAAAGCTAAGCTTAAACCTAAAACTAAAAACTAAAACCTAAACTTAAAATATAAATAAAAATATAACTAAACTAAAAAATAAACTAAAATAAATAAACCTAAAATCAATAAACTAAACTAAATAATAATAAAAATAAACTTAAATATAAATAAAATAAATAAATAAAACTAAATTAAAAAATAAACCTCAACCTAAACCTAAATAACAATAACAACAACAACAACAACAATGCTTTATCCCACTATGGGTGGGTTCTACATGAATCCTTTGTCTCCATTGTGTCCTATTATGTGTCAAATTCTCATTTAATTCAAGTATACTAAGGTCATTTTCTATACATCTTAACAAAGTCTTTTTGTCTACCTCTACCTTTCTTAACATAAGGCAAATCTAATGCATCTACTCTCTAACTGGGTCATGGACTAGATGCTTTATGTGGCCAAACCATCTAAGGCGACACTCTCTAATCTTATCTACCACAAAAGCTACTCCAACTTTTTCCCGAGCATACTCATTTCGCATTTTATCTCTAAGAGTAAAGCCACTTATCCACCTGAGCATAGTCATCTCTATAACACTTAACTTATTCTTATGCTTCTCTTTTATTTGCCAACATTCTGCACCCAAAGTCATTGCAAGTCTTACCACCATCTTATAAAATTTTTCCTTAAGTTTAAGTGGAACTTTTCCATCACACAACAAGCTAGATGCATTCTTCCACTTTAACCATCCAACTTGAATTCTACTAATAACATCTCCATCTATTTCACCATCATTTTGAACAATAGAGCCTAAATATAAATCACTTAAATGACTCGTACTTAATGTCACAACAATACCACTAGAACTTCTATAACTAAAATTACACTCCATATATTCAGTATTAGATCTACTTAAATGAAAATTATTAGATTCTAATGTTGACCTCCATAATTTAAATTTCTCTTAGACTCCTTCTCTATTCTTATCAACAAGAAGAATGTCATTAGCAAAAAGCATACACCAAGGTACATCTTCTTGTAAGTGCCTAGTAAGAACATCCATATCTAAAGCAAAAAAGATAAGGGCTTAATGCTGATCCTTGATGTAATCCAACTGAACTAGGAAAATATTTTGTCAATCCTCCTTTTGTTTGGACACAAAGTCTAGTATACATATCCTTAATGACTTGAATATAACCAATATTAACTCCCTCGTTCTAGAACTCTCCAAAGAACATCTCTTGAAACTTTATCATTAGTTTTCTCTAAATCAATAAATATCATATGTAGATCCTCCTTACTTTCTCTATACTTCTCCATCAAACCTCTTAACATATGTAGATCCATAGTAGATCTACCTAGCATGAAACCAAATTGATTGTGAGAATCTTTTGTATCACATAAACCTAAACCTAAACCTAAGCTTAAATAAAAATAAAAAATAAACAAAACTAAAGTAAATAAAAAATAAACTAAATAAACCTAAACCAACCAATTTAATTAATTTAAAAAAATAATAAAATAATAAAAATAAATAAATAAACCCAAACCCCTAAGCCCTAAACCCTAAACCCTAAAACCCTAAACCCTAAACCCTAAACCATAAACCCTAAAACCCTAAACTCCACCTTAAACCCTAAACCCTAAACGAACACTAAAACCTACAACCCTAAACCCCAAACCCTAAACCCTAAACCCTTAAACCCTAAAAACCTAAACTTAAACTAAATAAAACTTAAAATAAAATAAATAACAACACCTAAACCTAAATAAAATATAATAAAAACCCAAACTAAAACCTAAACCTAAACCTAAAATTTAAATATAATAAAAAATAAAAACTAAAATAAATAAAAAGCTAAACTAAATTAAAAAATATAAAATAAACATAAAAATAGAAAACTTAAACAAAATAAAAGACTAAACGTAAAATAAAAAAAAATATAAACCAAAAATAAAATAAATTAAAAACTAAATAAAATTGAAACCTAAAAATGAATAAATAATAGAACCTAAACCCTAAACTAAAAAAAAAAACCTAAACCTAATATAATTCAAATAAAATAAACATAAACCTAACTAAAATAAACTAAACTAAAATAATTAAAACCTAAACCTAAACCTAAGATAAACTAAACCTAAACCCTAAACTATAAAAAATAATATAAACTAAAAATAAACCAAAACCTAAACTAAAAATAAGAAGCTAAAAATAAACCTAAAATAAAAACATTAAACCTAAATGTAAAAAAATAAAATAAAAACCTAAACCTAAACCTAAGAATAAAAAATAAAACCTAAACCTAAACCTAAAAAATATACTAAAATAAAAAAACCTAAACTAAAATAAGTAAACCTCAAATAAATAAAGAAATCTAAATATAAAATAAGAAATAAACCTACATAAAAATTAAAAAAAAAAAAACTAAAATATAAAAAAAATAATCTAAATAAACTTAAACCTACCAGTTTACTTACATTAAAAAGAAAACCCAAAGCCTTAAATCCTAAATTCTAAACCCTAAATCCTAAACACAAAACCTAAACCCTACTTTAAACTACCTACCCTTAAAACCCTAAACTTGAAACAATTCTACCCTAAACCCTGATGACTAAACTCCCAACTCCACAACCCTAATCACACCTAAACCCTAACAACTTAACCCATAAACCATAAAATATGCCTAAAACCTGAAGGCCCAAAACCTAACTCCTACCAAACCCCAAACTCTAAACTTGGTCTTAAACACTAAATCCTGGGCCCTGACCCTAACCCTAAACCCTAAACCCTAAGCACAAAGCCTAAACCTTGTAAATCCACCCTGGACCTAAAACCTAAAACCTAAACCTAAACAAAATAAAACCTAAAAAAAACTAAATAAAATTGTAAAAATTATATAATAAAAATCTAAACTAAAACCTAAAGTTAAAAATAAAATAAAATAAATTATTAAAAATAAATTAAAATAAAATATATAAATACATATACTAAACTAAAAAATAAAATAAACCTAAGAATAAAAGTCCTAAATAAAATTAAAACTAAACATAAAATAAAAAATGAGTAAACCTAAAACAAAACAAAATAAAATAATAACTAAATAAAACCTAAATCTAAAATATACCTTAAAAAAAACCTAAAATATATAAAAAAAATAAAACCTAAATCTAAACTAAAAAAAAAACTAAACCTATAATAAAAAATAAAATAAAATAAACCTAAAACTAAACTAAAATAAGTAAAACCTATACCTAAACTTAAATCTAAACCTAAACTAAATAAAAATAAATTAAACTAAAAATAAACCTAAACCTAAACCAAAAAATAAAACCTAAAATAAAAACCTAAAACATAAACCTAAAAAATAAAATCAAAACCTAAACCTAAACCGAAAAAAAAAACCTAAACCTAAAAAATAAACTAAAATAAACTCAACTAAAAAGTAAACTTAAACCTAAGCCAAAACTCCAAAAATAAACTAAAATTAAAAACTAAAACTAAAATAAATAAACCTAAAATAAATAAACAAAACTAAATAAAACTAAAAAAATAAGCCTAAATAAAATTAATAAATAAGATAAACTAAAATAAGTAAAAAATAAACTAAATAAACTTAATCTACCAGTTTACTTAAATAAAAAAAATCATAAACCCAAAATCCTAAACCATAAACCCTAAACCTACAACCCTAAACCCTAAACCCTAGAAAATCCTAAACCCTAAACTTTAAACCCTAACCCTAAAAGGATTAAACCTAAAACCCTACACCCTAAACCCTAAACCCTAAACCCTAAAACCTAAACCCTAACCCTTAACCCTAAACCCTATACCCCAAACCATAAACCTAATCCTATAGTAACTAAATAAATTAAAAAATAAACCTAAACTCTAAAACTTAAAATAACTAAACCTAAACCTACACCCTAAGAATGTGTAGAACCTTGACGATAGGAACATCATCATCCATTTGGCTCAGTCAACATCTGGCGGTGGAGGCGAATGCGGAGGCGATGATTATCATAGTGGTGGTAGTGGATCTAGAGGTGCTCATGGATATGGAGGTGGTGGTCAGAGTAATGGTGGTTATGGAGGCGGGAGGAGTGATAGATGTTACATCCATGGTGGTGGCGGATGGAGAGATCGGGATATGATGGTGGATACCACTACACGAGAGGCTAGGGTGGTTCTGATGGAAATTGGAGAAACTAAAAAGTGGTCAATCCAATCTGTAACTTATGGAACTATCTTTACAGCAAAGATGGTTCTAGTTATCTAGAGTTTTTAATTTACTTTAAGCATGCTCATTTTTTATCTATGTCTTCGCTAGTGTCTTAGAATACTTGGTGTGTTACTTTGTCGATGAAATCAAAAAGAAGAAATGTTGAATTTGAATTTTTCTCTATTTAAGAAAAACAAAAAATGTAAACCCTAAACTAAAACCTGAACTCTAGACCTAAATCCTAAAACCTAAACCCTAAACCTTAAGCCTTAAACCCTAAAAACCTTAAACCCTAAACCCTAAACCCTAAACCCAAAACCCAAAAACCATAAACCCTAAAATTGAAACCCTAAAACCTAAACCCCAAACCCTAAACCTTAAACCCTAAACTCTAAACCCCAAACCCTAAACCCTAAACCCTAAACTTAAACCTAAACTAAATAAACCTAAAAATAAAATAAATAAATAACCTAAATTAAAATAAATTAAAAAATACAATAAAATATAAAGCTAAACTAAAACCTAAACCTAAACCTAAACCTAAACCTAAAAAAAAATGAAATAAAAATTAAAAATTAAACTCAGATAAAATAGATAAAAAATCTAAACTAAACTAAAAAAATAAAAAACTTAAATAAAATAAAAACTTAACTTAAAATAAAATAAAATAAAAACTAATTAAAAACCTAAACCCTAAACTAACCTTAAAAATAAATAAAGAATAAAACCTAAACCCTAAACTAAAAAAAAACTAAACCTAAAATAAAAATAAAATAAACCTAAACATAAATTTAAACCCAAAATAAAATAAAATAAACATAAACCTAAACTAAAAAATAAAACCAAAGAATAAACCTAAAATAAAAACATAAAACCTAAACCTAAAAAAATAAATATGGGTGATAAAACCCTGAGCCCACCTACTGACTACCACACCCTAAAACCTAAAACAAACCTGACCTACTAAATAAACCTAAAATAATAAATAAACATAAACCTAAATAAAATAATGAAATTAATGAAACCTAAATAAATTAAAATAAATAAATATAAAATAAATAAAATCTAAAACTAAACTAAAAAATTAAATAAATTAAGAATAAAAAGGACAAATAAAATTAGAAGTAAAATATGAAATAAACCTAAAATAAAATAAAATAAAAATAAAATAAAATAAAAATAAAATAAAAGCCTAAACCTAAAAAATAAACTTGCAAAAAAAACCTAAAAATAAATAAAAAATAAAACCTAAATCCTAAACTAAAAAAATCTAAACTTAGAATAAAAATAAAACAAAATAAAATAAACCTAAACTTAAACTAAAATAAACTAAGCTAAAATAAATAAAACCTAAACCTAAACCTAAAGTAAACTAAACATAAACAAAAACCTAAACTAAATAAAACAAAATATAATAAAAATAAACCTAAACCTAAACTAAAAAATAATTTCTAAAAATAAACCTAAAATAAAAACCTAAAACCTAAACCAAAAAAAATGGTCAGAGTAGTGGTGGTTATGGAGGTGGGAGGAGCAAAGGAGGTTACAACTATGGTTATGGAAGAGGAAGAGATAGCGGATATGATGGCAGATCCCACTACTCGAGAGGCGGGGTTGGTTCTGATGGGAACTAGAGAAACTAAAAGAGCATCAATCGATCTGCTATGGAACAATGTCTTTACAGTTCTACTTATATAGGGTTTTTGATTTTCTCTATGGGTGCTTAGTTTTGATCTATGTTGTCGCTTGTGTCTTAGAAATCTTGGGGTGCTACTTAGTTGATGAAATTGAAAAAAAGAAATATTGAATCTGAATTTTTTATCTATTAAAAAAACCCTTAAATTGTAAACCTTAAACTAAAACTTAAACCCTAAACCTAAAACTTAAACACTAACCCCTAAACTAAACCCTAAAACTTACAATCTCTAAACCCTAAACACTAAACACTAAACCCTAAACCTTAAACCCTAAACCATAAAACATAAACCCTAAACTTTAAATCCTAAACCCTAAACCTTAAACCCTAAACCTTAAACCCTAAACACTAAACTCTAAACTATAAAATCCTAAACCCTAAACCCTAAACCTTAAAACCTATAACCCTAAACCATAAACCCTAAACCCCAAACCCTAAACCTTAAAACCCTAAACCTACTAACTAAACACTAAACTAAATAATCCCACCTAAACCCTAAATTAACCTAAACCTAAACCTTGAATAAAGATGTCATTAGAAGTAGATATAAAGAATGACCTAATCCTAGTATAGCTAAAGAAAATGTCTTCAAGAGACTTTTCATCGACTACTAGAGATTTGAATACCTAAAACCCTAACCCTAAATCATATTATAATATCATATATTATAGTATAATGTAGCATAATATATTTGAGCATGTAGTTATCTATTTTTGGATGTTATAAGATGTTTTGAAATGTTTTAGTATATTATGGTATTGTGTCTTAGAGTCTATATTAATATAAATCATTAAAATATTAATTTAATATATAAGATGAAGAAAGTTGTTAAATTTGATGTGGGAATTAGGTTGTAGTACCAAAGGTGTGATACACCACTTGTACAAAAAAGTAAGATTTTATGTTCAAAATAAATAATACATGTAGCATAGTATAACATCATATATCATAATATATTCTTCTACACATTTTAAATTCTTTTAATATTTTACAATCATGTAGTCAAGCCTACACTAGCATTATTTATAAAAATATTGATTTAGCCTTTAAAATGCTGGAATTTAGCCAAATTAATAATAGGTATAGTGTGGCATCTTAATGTATTGTTTCACCTTAAAATATGTAAGTGATACGATTATAATATATAGTTTTTTATTGTTTAGACTAATTTTATGATTTTGTATCTTAACCAATCCCTTGTGATTTGATATGAAATATAACATAATATAACATGTTATAGTTTATTATAACATAGGATGCCATAACATAGTGTAGCATCATGTATTATAGCATACTATTGTGTATTACTACTTTTTGTTTAGCATATTTTAGTTTGTTATAGTATGATGTAGAAGAGTTCGTATTTGTATAATTCATAAAAATACTAATTTATATGTTGAGATGATGGGATTTGGCTAAATTTAAGGTAAGCTTTAGGGAACATCATTGGGGGTGTGCTAAGGTGAGTCATTTAATCAAAAGAATGAAATTTTGCATTAAAAAATGTCATTTTTCAATCAAATTTTATAAATTCTTTACTTAAAGTGATTCATTTTAAAGTGTAATGTAAGATAATATATTATAAAAATTCACATTAAAATATAATGTACATTTTAGTATGTTTTACTTCTGTTATAATACATTGGGTCAAAGCTCACAAAAATATTAATTTGAAGGTTGAGATAGAAGAATTTGTCCAAATTGATGGAACACACCAAGAAGCAACACCAAATTATGGTATTTTATGCCATTTCTAATAGAAAAATTACAATTTTACATCCAAAATGAACATTATTCATATTTTGAGAAAATTTTGTTATTGATCCTTTTAAGTGATTCTAATGAGGTATAATGTTAGACAATATATTATATAATAGCAAATTATAATATAGCATCATATATTATAATATAATATAGTGTGTTAATTCATAATATAATATTTTTAGCAAGATATTGTATAGTTAGTTTGAGTTTGCACCATCACAAATCATAAATGTTGATTACAATGTTAAGATGATGTAATTTGAACGTATACATTATTAGGCTTTTGGTTGAAGCATTAAAACTATGCATAAGAGAAGAAATAAGATTTGATGAGATTTCCATGTCAAGGACATGGAGGGAGATCTGCTAGGGGATCACACATGCATTGGACATGACTTGTGAGGGTCTATATTGGGGGCATAGAAGAAGAAAATATGCTGGGGATAAGGCTTGAATTTGATTTGATTATATGATTTATGGAAAGAAGTTCTACTGTGGATAAGAATCTATAATCCACCAGGGATTAAGATCAAATCAACTTTAATTTCTTTTATTTTAATTGATGTGGAGGCATATCTGTTAAAGATATGGGCTCAATCTGTTGGGGATAGGTATTTGAACCTTCCACTAGGGAAGCAGGTTCAGGCAATCTGATGGGGTTTGGGATTTGAGTTTGTTTTCATATATTTGTTTAGGGATGTATCCATTATGAATAAGAGTTTGGTTGGATTTCTTTGATTTAGACTTTATTGGGAGAGTTGGTTTAATTTGGCTCCACTAGGGAGAGTGGTTTTGAATTTGATTTGTATTCTTGACTTATTTATATATGATTTGGGGCTCCACTAGAGATAAAGGTGTGATTTAACTACACTAGGGAAAATCAGATTGGGTTTAATTTAATCTGAGTTAATGTGTGGACTTTGTCAGTGTCTGTTGGACCCATTGAGAAGGGGATTTATCAGCCTTGACCCCTCAAGTTTACAAATCCAAAGGTATAGTCTACCATCTATGGGGTAGAGCTATCCAACCTAAGGGGTTGCCTTTCGGTTTACAACTACCATGCTAAGAAGAAGGTGTAGTAGACTTACATCTTCTAAAGAAAGGAACAACTGCTGGGGTGACCTGTTGGATGCATAACAAATCAAACCTGACTTAGGGCGACTACTGAGTGAATGCTGCTAGGAACTTATGCAACTCAAAAGTAGTCAAGATTAATTTTATCTTAATTTCATGTGATTTTGATAGGGTATGTTTTGGTTTAGTTTGATTTCGAATTGGGGGCATATCTGTTGAGGATGTCAGCATGATCAAATTTGATATATTTAATTTTTATACCCTGTCAATGTGTGATGGACCCACTGAGAAGGGGCTATATCGAACTTGTCCTATCTCAGATTTACTAATCCAAAGAGATAGTCTACTGGCTGTGGGGTAGAGCTAGCCAACCTATGGGGTTGCCTTTCGATGTGCAATGGCTGTGTTAGGAAGAAGGTGTAGCAGACTTTCATCTTCTAAAGTAGGTAACAACAACTGGGGTGACCTATTGGTAGCACAATAAATCAAACCAGACTTAGGGGTGACTACTGAGTGAATGCCGTTGGGGACTTATATCAACTTAAGAGTAGTCAAGCGATTCCTATAGGGAGTTTTGCTAACACTGCCCTAAAGATAGGATGCTTTGGAAAAGGTATTGCTAATGGTGTCCTCCTAATCCAGAAGTGAACATATATTTTGTTTATATGTTTGTGTGGACCCTGTTGGTGTGTAAGGGACCAAACTGAGAAGGGGCTATGTCGGCCTTGACCTATCTCAAATTTACTAGACCAAGCGAAAATCTTCAAATCCATAGGATGAATTCTACAACCACAGGGGTGGTTACTAGGAAAGGGAAACTATCCAATCTGATAGTAACCTAGATAGTGTCTAAATGGGGTTCCAAAAGATGTGATTCAAATATAGTGCCCATAGAGGTGGTGCTGCTAGAGGAATTATCTTGAGCCTTGGAAAAGAAAGCTTATAGGTGTATGGTGGCCAACTCAAGGAGAAAGTGTAGCAGACTTACATTTGTCATGAGTGGTGTATCCTAAGGTGCGAGAACCAGCCAACCTATGGTTTATCCATCATCATGACTAGTGTATCCATCATCATTGTGAGAACCAACCAACCTAAGGTGCCCGTCAGTGTGCAATGATCAATCTGGAAAGAAAGCATGTAGGCTTATAACTTTTCAAGTAGAACTGATCATCAGAATAGTTTATCATCAACGGGATAGATGCTATCTGACCTAGAGAGACTATTGAGCAGGGAGCCCCAGGAAGGGCGGACCCCTTGAAGCGGTGAGGGAAGGAGCTGCTAGGGGACTTATCCTAAACCTTAAATATACTTGACCCAGTCAGATCATGAAGGCTAATCCAAGAAGAAAGCATAGCAGACTCACATCCTCTTAAATGAAACTAACATGAGGTAGCTTACCAGCCACGTAGTAAAGCCTACCAAACTAATGAGGCACTCATCGGTGTGCAATGGCCAAGTAAAAAAGGAAAGCATAGCAAACTTACATCCTCCAAAGCAAGAAGACCACTGGGGTGACACACTAGTAGGGTAGCACATCAACCTGACCTAGAGTAGCTACTGAGTGAGTGTCGTTGGGGGCATTATCTCAACTCAGAGTAGCCCAAGATAAAAGATATTTGTTTGTTTTATATGTTTGTGTGTAGTTTGTGTTTGTGTTTGTCGATGAAGGATAGGAAGCTGCTCGGGTTCCTTACACCTACCTTAAACACATCATGGCTAATTCACAAACAAGAATACTTTCAACATGGAAGAGATTGAATTGAAAATAGAATTTTCATTGATGATAATTATTTTTAAACATGATTTATAATATTTCTCTAAGTAGAGTCCACTGATTGGAAGCATGGGGTGATCTCCCTTATCATTAATAAGCTGATAAGATCCTCCTAGGTAGGCCTTCTCTATGGTAAAAGGGCCTTCCCAAGTGGGTTCAAACTTGCCTCCGATCTTATGACGAGCACCAATCAATCTCCTTAAAATAAAAAAAAAGCTCTCTTACTTGAAAAGCTATAGGACGGACCAATTTGTTGTGACCTTGAATCATTTTAGCTTTGTACAATTTGAGGTTTTGGCATGCCCACAGGCATCTCTCCTCCAAGCCTTCGAGCTCTTCTAACTACAACTTGACATTCTGCTATATTATGATCTTGCTACTCACAGCTATCCTTAGTGATTAGAGTTGAACTTTTAATGGTAGAATAGCTTCGGGCCCGTACACTAAGGAGAAAGGAGTAGACTGAGTTGGAGTTCTATGTGTGGTCTAATAGGCCAACAAGGCTTCAACTAACTACTCATGTCACTGTCATTTATTATTATTGAGTGTCTTCTTTAGTATTTGGATGAGAGTTTTATTGTAGGCTTCTGCTAAGACATTTTCCCTCAGGTAGTTGATGGTAGAATATCTTCAATCAATGTTGTGTCTTTAAGAAACGTTTTTGATCTTGGTGCTTTGAATGTAATACTATTATCAAATATAATTCATCAAGGCACTCTAAACCTATATACGATATGGTTCCTAAAATACTAGAGTACATACTGAGTTGTGACCTCTCTTAGTGTAATCGCCTTCGCCCATTTGAAAAAATAGTCAGTAGCAGCTAAGATGAATTGATGACCCTTGGAAGGATCTATCACTTATGTTGGTACCCCCAACACTCAAATGGCCATGAGGCTAATTTTGGATGTAGAATGTTGGGTGGTTGGTGTAGGACCACATCATGTATTTGACATTTGTGGCATCGCCTAGCTGTATCCATGCAATTTTGATCATCAATGGTCAATAGTATCCTAATATCGTGATCTTGGCTTTCATCTTCAGACTGGATTGGTTGGCTCCACATAATCCTAAGTGTACCTCGATCATGATCTTATGGGCTTCCTGCTTATCTAAACAACGTAATAACATATGATTGAAAGACCACCGGTATAAGCCACCATGCACAACAGCATAGAAAAGTGCTCTTTGCTTCAATTGATGGGCTTGGGACTTCTCTTGAGGTAGTTTTCCTTTATTTAGGTAATCCATGAATGGTTGCCTTCAATCTAACTCCTCATCCTTTTTAGTAATGGTAATATGCCCTTTAAGAGAGTACTTTTGAGTTCAACATCAATAAGGGATAAGATTTATCTATTTTAGACCTTTATTGATATGTACTAATCCTCCATATATGCTAACTCCTTGATAAGCTTGGCTAAAATATATGCTACATCACTCTCTCCTCAAGGAATCTTATAAATGGTAACCTCTTAGATTTGGGCCAACAAGTCTATGGTGTACCTATGGCAGTGATGGAGCTTGGGATTTATAACTTTAGAGGTCCCAGTGATTTGGTTGATAACTAGCTGAGAATCACCGAATATGTTGATGTTTTGGATGCTTAGAGTAACGGTTGACTCCAGAACCACAACAAAGCCTCATATTTGGCTTCATTTTTGGTGTAGGGATTGGACAGACGATATGAGAATCTCATCACATCGCGGTCAAAAATTAAGAGAACTATTCCTAACCCTGCCTTTCTTGGAATAGTAGACTGTGGTTCTTCTCCTCTTTGAGAGGAAGCCACACCATCAAAGTACAACTCTCAATAGTGAATGCTAGTATCCCCTATGTTCATGATTTGTTCATCATGGAGATCATCACTAAGCAGGAAGTGGGTGTGCTGCTAAGAAATTTGCTAGCGCTTGTCCTTTTACAGCAAAGAGGAGTAAAAAGGTGATGTCAAACTATAAGAGGATCATGGACCATCATATGCCATCGGATAGCGTCGGTCATGAGATAATGTATTGAATTGGTCCTAAAGATTAAGTTCACCTTATGAGGAAGCATGTAGTGTTGTAGCTTTTGGGATGCAAAGATTAAAGCTAGGCAATGCTTCTCAATGGGTGGATAATTATCCTCAGAAGGGATTAGACGATGACTGAGGTAGTAAATTGCATTTTCTTCCCTTTGTCATTGGCTTTGGCCAACAATGCACCAAGGGAGTCATCTGATGCAGTAGTTTAAAGTATGAGCAGCTTGCCTAGGATAGGGGCTGCTAGAATCTATGGTGTTATCAGGTAATGTTTGATGTCTTTGAAGGCATGCTCACACTTATTGTCTTCACTGAACTTGGCATTCTTTTTAACAAGTGCTGAGAATGGCTGACATCTTCCTGATAAGTTGGATATAAAGCATGTTTGATATGCTAACCTCCCTTAGAATGATCTGAGTTGAGTTAAACTTTTTGGGGTGGAATTTCTAATACTTCCTTCATCTTCTTTGGATTTATTTTGATTCAGTAGTGATGGACAAAAAAGCCAAGGAATTTCTCCAAAGCTCCCCCGAATGAACATTTTAGGGGGTTCATTTTTGTTAACTGTTTGAAAACTACTCTCAAGTCAAAGAGATGGTCTTTCTTTTCTCTAGTTTTGACCACGAGATCATCGACATAGCACTGAACTTGATAATGAATGAGTTCATCAAGATTCAAGTCATAGTCCACTGGTATGTAGCATCATTTTAATGAAAGGCATGACCTTATAGTAAAGATTCAAATCGAGTTCTAAAAAATTAGTGTTTCTTTCATCTTGGGCCATCTTTATTTGGTTATATCTAGATGAGCCATCCATGAAAGAGAAGATTGCATGAGATGAGGCAATGTCCACCATCTGCTCCGAGATTGGTAGTGGAAATTCATCTTCTGGACATGCTTTATTTAAATCCCTAAAAATGACATATAGGTAAAATTGGTCATTCCTTTTCTTAATTAGGATGACATAGGCTAACCAGGTAGGGTATTATTCTTCCCGAATGAATCCAGCATCAATCAATTACTTGATTTCTTAAATGACTTATTATTCCATGTCTAATCATGTGTGTCTAGGAGCTTGCTTGATAGGGTTAGACGTAAGCTCTAATACTAGTTTATGGACTGCTATGTCATGAGCCAATCTAGGCATCTCTTCATAACTCCATGCAAAGTAGTCCTTAAACTTTGTCAATAGCCTAACTAAGTCATTGGTTTCAATTTCATTCAACAAAGAACTGATGTATGTCGGGCGTGGATCTTCTTCAATTCCTAAGTTGATTTCCTTGAGCTTGTCGATGGTTGACTTGATATCTTTTCAAACTCTGGCGGTGCATCCTTGACTTCCAAATCATCTGAAGTTTCTAAGCACAGCTCCTCATATGAGTTAATGTGATTTGAAAAGAGCCTATCAAATTCCAAATGATTGGTAATAGTAATCATCATCATCATATGCACCGCAATCATAGTCTCGATCATGATTGAGAGCTTTTGCATTTGTTCTTCCATATTCTTTTGAAGTAGTCAAACTTGTGCTTTGTCCAAGTATGTGGGATTAACCATTTCCTTACTAAATTATGAACACATGGTAAGTACTAATCAAAAGGTAATTCTATTAAATCTTTATATGAATCATCCTCAAGTTCTACATCAACTTCTTAACTTGAGGATGATGCTCCGAAAAGAACCTTTGAGTCTTCATACATGTGGATGACTTAGGGGCTTCCTAACTACCAAACCCTCAAATTTTTGAGATGAAAGTGGGGTTAGAGCTAAGGTTCCCAACTGATGCCTAACTGTTTCACATATAGATTTGGATACACTTATGCTTTGCTTTGGAGCCCAATCTTCATTATTATCTAGCTCAAGTGTCACCTCCAAGGAATCTACAGTTGAGAAGAGCTAACTGGTGATCAAACCATATAAGACTCATCCTATGATTTAGATTCTAAGTTTATATGGATAGCTGGTGTACTCTTGGTAGCTGGGACATATCTTCTATTGGGTGGCCAATAAGGAGGTTTTTTACCTCTGAACTAGCCTCTTCCTCTGCCTGGTGGAGGTTAGGTTATCCTACCCATATGTTCGAATGGAGTAATGAACTGTGGGTGGAATCTAATGTCAAGCTCCACTTCCTCCTCTAAGTTTATTTCTGCTCCCTTTTATTTTTTTTTTTTCATTTTCTCTTTTCTTTTCTTTTTCTTTTTCACTTTATTTTTCTTTTTCTTTGTATTTTTTATTTTATTTTTAAACTTTGGCCAAGTTTGTGAGAATAGATTTACTGATTTTGGGGGAGGTAGTAAGTTGTATCCTCATATATGCCAACCTCATGAACTTTAAATGACTTGAGTTCTCCTTTGACATAGTAAACGATCCCACCTCTCACAAACTTCATACACTAATCTAGAGAGGATGGAACTATGTTGTTCTCATGTATCCATGGTCTCCCAAGCAAAGTGTTGAAAGATGTATCCAAGTCTATAATGTGAAACTTGGCTTCGTTCTTCCAATCATCTATCTCTAAAGACAACACTATAGAGCCTAAGGCCTATTGGCCTCACTTTTGGAGTGTGGATTTAATCTTCCGATCTTAGACTTAAGAGTCTTCTAGACACTAAAACTTCCCTAGTCATAAGACACATCTAACAATTAGGTAAACACTTAACCTAAGCCTAAAGACTTAGAATAGTTAACTATAGGATTAGGTTATGCCTTAAGGATTAGGATAATCCACCTACCCTACAACCCAAATCCAATCCACATTCACCTTCTTAAACCAAACCTCAAGTTCAATTTAAATATTAAATTCAAATCCAAATCAAAACCCAAATTCCAAAACCAAATGAGTGAAGCCCACGATCAATTCCAAACATGAAAACCTTTGTAATCCATATGACCTAACCCATGGACTTAGCCAAATCATAATCTGAATTAATCCAAAATCAATTGATTTTTTCATAATCAATTTATAGCTTCAATCATCTTCCTAAATATAAATCAAATCTACATTGGATGATCAAAACTAAATCAAATTAAATCAAAACCCTTCTAAGCCATATGACCTATCCCATGGACTTAGCCAAATCTTAATCCAAATCAAGTCAAACTCAATTGATTTTCTCACAAATCAATCAAATTTTCAATCATCTTCACAAATTTAAATAAAATATACATTTAAATCATCAAAACTAAATCAAACCAAATCAAAATCCAAACCTAAGCCACATGACCCAACTCCATGGACTTAGCCAAATTCCATCATTCCAAAACCCCAATTCAATTGATTTTCTCATGAATGAATCATACCTTCAATCATATTCACAAATATAAATGAAATATACAATCATCAAGCCAAACCAAAATCAAACCTAGTCAAACCCAACTTAACCCTTTTGACTTGAAATGTTCAAATGAAACAAAACCCATTTGAACCCAAGCCAAATTTAATTGAATTTATATATCAATCCCAAATCCATATATAAACTCAACTAAATCAAACTCAAACCAAAATCAAGCTAACTAAACCCAATTGGTCCACTTGACCCAAAGTGGCCAATTTGACCTATTTGAGCCAAGTTCTAATCCTACCCAAATTGGATTGAACCAAGCCAATCAAAACCTCCCATCATGATTGTTGATCACCCTAGGTTGATCAATTATCATAAATTTGGTCAAACCAAGTCAACTTTGGACATTTGACCAAGTCATCCCCTTAACCCGTATGAACCAAAACTAGCCAAATTGCAACCTAAGCCAAATCCCTTGAAACCATTGATTCATGCCAAATCAAAATCAATATTTGAATATGACTTGACTTTCAATTAAGTCTAACATAACCCAATTGGCCCTCTTGACCCAAGTTGATCCAAATTAACCTAAAAGACCAAATTGGGTCAAATCAAAATATAAACCAAATTGGTTACAACCAATGGCTCAAGTTCATTCCAAATTGATTGTTGAACTTGACCAAAGCCATGTTTGGATCCAATTGAACCCAATTGACCTACTTAGCATAAATTGACCTAAAGGTTCAAGTTTACATAAATCCAAACTAATTGAAACCAAAGCCTACCATCATCTTTAATTAGTCAACTAAAGCCAAACCAACATCCAACCCAAGCCAATTTGGCCAATTTGGTCAAATTGGTCAACTTTATTTGACCAAAATGAATTCAAATGAGCCAAAATTAAATCTAAGCCAAACTAAACGAAATTAATTGAACCAAAATACCCCAAATGATCATATGAACTTGACCTAACCCTTGGTTTGACCTAGTTTTACTAATTTGTCAACTTGACCCAACCTAACCCAATTTGACCTAAATGAGTCAAATTGAGCCAACCCTAACCAATTCAACTCCAACTGACTTGAAATTTAGGCTAACCCACTTTTGGATCACTTGAAATCTATCCAAATCAAATCCAATGCCAAATGATCATTCCCCCTTTAGGTCAAGGGCATCACATGAGACAAATTACCCATGTATGTGATCATTTCCATTCCTTGGCCAGTTGGTACTCTCTCAATGGTCCACCTAGGCATAAGACACTACCCAACCTGATCCAAGGGGTGGATGGGTCGACCGTGACCCATGGGAGGTGAAATCACCTCACTTTCCCCATTGGAGAATTTCAAATGCATAGGACACCCATGATTCCTCTTTGGCGAC
This sequence comes from Cymbidium sinense, assembly GCA_021442155.1. Classification (NCBI taxonomy): domain Eukaryota; kingdom Viridiplantae; phylum Streptophyta; class Magnoliopsida; order Asparagales; family Orchidaceae; genus Cymbidium; species Cymbidium sinense. The sequence continues at coordinate 162,907,379 of CM038215.1, forward strand.
CTCCTCCACAACTTCAACCAACCAAGCCGAGCCAACTCACCTCCTCCCTGCCACCCACGACTTCTTTAGATGGTCGGACGACCACTAGAAGTTAAACCCAATACCACCATCGGATCAATATGAATGGTGGTATACACCCCCTCATTTTCACTCAAACACACACAAAAATCATTCCTCAAACCTATACAAGGCGACCCCGAGCCATTCCCTAAGCTCCCAAGCTCATTCCTTGATTGGAAAATGCCATTCCTATCCATCTTGAAATAGGTAACTCCCATTTCCTTAAGTTCCCAAGCTCGTTCCTCGATCGAAAAATGCCATTCTTATTTTTCTCGAAATAGGACACTCCCATTTCTGACCTATCTTACCCATTTCTCCATCAAGCTCAAATTAACTTTGCATGCACCTACCCTCGACCTCATCGAGCTATAATGAATCATCTCCCAAGCTTCTTGAGCACAGGAGGTGGGACTTCTATCAAAGTTGTGCTCCAAATCATCGGTTCATGGCCTTACGAGCAAATGTCAAAAAATTGATCCAATTGTTGCTCAATAGGGCTTCGCCTCCTAGATGAAGCTTCCTCAATCATTCAAGCCACCGATCATGAGTTTCGGTGAGGTATTCTTCCAAAATTGATCCTTAGGCAAAAATGGGTTGGATATTTTTGAAGAAAACTTCCATCTCTTGTGATCTTGACCATTGGATCCCCTCTCATCAATGTCGTGAAGGTGTGGGATCATTTTGGAGTTGATCCAAGCTCGGGTAAGCTCAGATCAAGTGAGCAATGGAGGATGGACTCCATTCTCCCTCACTCGCATGACGTTAGATCACCCATCATTCGTTACACATGATCAAAATGGATGGTTGTGATTAGATCTGCTAGATCGATCTGATTTAATCTTATTAAGTTATGGGATTAATCATAGCCATTCAATCTTAGATCGAGATGGCGAGAAAGCACATAGCCACCATAGGCCGGATAAGTTTTAAGTAGCCAATCTAAACTAAACCTAAAATACAAACTAATTAAAAAACCTAAACCTAAAAAATAAACCTAAAAATAGAACCTAAAAAATACAAAAACCTAAACTAAAAAAAAAACCTAAACCTAAAATAAAAATAAAATCAACATAAACCTAAACTAAAATAAACTAAACTAAAATAAACCTAAACTTAAACCTAAAATAAACTAAACCTAAACCTAAACCCAAACTAAATAAAGAAAATAAACTAAAATAAACCTAAACTAAAATATAACCTAAGATTAAACCTAAACCTAAACCTAAAAAAAAAAATATCAAACCTAAACACCTAAATAAAAAATAAAACCTAAACCAAAAAAATAAAATAAAAATAAAACTCAACTAAAAAAATAAACCTAAACTAAAAGTAAACCTAAAAAATAAACTAAAACAAAAAACCCTAAACTAAAATAAATAAAGCAAACATAAATAAACTAAACTAAATAAAAAAATATAAACCTAAATAAGAATAAAAAATAAAATAAACTAAAATAAATAAAAATTAAACTAAATAAACCTAAATCTACCAATTTACTTAATTTTTTTGAAATAAAAACCATAAATCATAAATCGTAAATCCTAAACCCTAAACCCTAAACCATAAAAATCCTTGAACCTTAAAACTTAAACCTTAACACTAAACCCTAAACCCTAAAAGCATAAACCCTAAAATCGTAATCCCTAAACCCTAAACCCTAAACTCCTAACCCTAAACCAAAACCTAAACTAACTAAATAAATTAAAAAATAAATCTAAACCAAAACCCTAAAACTTAATAAACCTATACCTAAACTTAAACCATAAAAATGGGTAGAACCTTGATAGTAGGAACATCACCATCAACGGCTTAGTATAGATCCGGTGGAGGTGAACGCGTGGTCTCGTAGTGGTGGTGGGGGATAGGTCTTGGTGGATATGTAGGTGGTGGTTGGAGCGATGATGGTTATGGAGCGGGGAGGAGCGGAGGTTTACATGGTGAGGCGGAGGGAGATCGGGGATATTATGGTGGATCTTGCCACTCGAGAGGTCGAGGTGGTTCTAATGGGAATTGGAGATACTGAAGAACAGTCAATTTTATTTCTGTTTATAGAACTATGCCTTTACATTAGAGACGATTCTAGTTATCTAGGGTTTTGATTTGCTATGCATCTTTTTGATATATATCATGTCTTAGAAAACTAGGTGTGTTACTTGGTTGATGAAATTGAACACAAGAAATGTTGAAAATGAATTTGTTCTCTATTAAAAAAACCAAAAACCCTAAACCCTAAACCCTAAACTAATACCTGAACCCTAAACCTAAAACCAAAATGAATAACCTAAAAACTAATAAAAAAACCCAACTTAAAACCCTAAACTTACCCTAAACCCTAAACCACAAAACCTAAACCCTAAAACCCTAAGCCTTACCCTAAACCTACCCTAAACTTAAACCTTTAAACCCTAAACCCTAAACCACATTAAAACCTAAACTAAACTAAATAAAACCAAAAATAAATAAAATAAAACCTAAACCTAAATAAAATAAAATAAAAATAAAACCTAAACTAAACTTAAACCTAAACCTAAAGCCCAGCTAAACCTAAACATAAAATAAAATAAAATAAAATAATAAATAAAATAAAATAAACTAAACTAAATAAAATAAAATAAACCTAAAAAAACCTAAATATAATAAAACCTAAATGTAAAATAAAAATAAAATGAACCTAAAATAAAATAAAATAAAAATCTAAACCTAAAAAATAAATCTAAATATAAAACCTAAAAATAAATAAAAATTAAAACTTAAACCTTACACAAAAGAAACCTAAACCTAAAATAAATAAATAAAAAATAAGCCTAAACCTAAACCTAAACTAAAATAAACTAAACTAATTTAAATAAAATCTAAACCTAAACATAAAATAAACTAAACCTAAACCCTAAACTAAATAAAATAAAATAAATAAAAAAATAAACCTAAACTAAAAAATAAAACCTAAAAAATAAACCTAAAATAAAAACCTAATACCTAAACAAGAAAAATAATAAATAAAACTAAACATAAACCTAAAAATATAAAAAACATAAACATAAAAAATAAAATAAAATAAAACTAAACTAGAAAATAAACATAAACCTAAACCTAAGCCTAAAAATAAACTAAAATAGAAAACATAAACTAAAATTAATAAACATAAAATTAATAAACTAAACTAAATAAAAAAAAAAATAAACCTCGATAAAAATAAATACCAAACATGGGTTTGCTTGATTTAAAGAGAGCCTAAACCCTAGGCCAAACCCTAAACCTTCTAGGCCTAAACTGACTCACAAATCCTGAGCCCTGAGCCCTAATCCAAGGCATGATGTGACCCCAGGCCCCAAACTAAAGTGACTATGACACTGAGCCACTGACTTAAACCCAGGCTAAACCTAAAAACCCTAGGCCCTAAAGCCACAAACTACCCTGATCCTGAGCCAAAGACCTAAACCACAACCCAACCAGATCCTGAGCCACTAACCTAACCAGGCTCTAAATCACAAAAAACAAAAGCTAAACCTAAACTAAATAAATCATTAAAATAAATAAATTAAACCTAAAATAAAATAAAAAAAAGATAAAATAAAATCTAAACTAAACTAAACCTAAATTAAATAACAAAATAAAATAAACTAAAATAAATAAATAAAACTTAAACTACTAAAAAAAATATAAACTTAAGAATGTAAACTTAAATAAAATAAAAAACTAAATGTAAAATAAAGAAAAATAAACCTAAAATAAAATAAAATAAAAAACTAAATAAAACCTAACAAAAAATTAAAAATAAAATAAACACTAATCTTAAAAAACCTAAACCTAAATTAAAATAAAATAAAATATAAAAAAACCTAAACCTAAAATAAACTAAACTAATAAATAAACCTAAACCTAAACCTAAAATAAACTAAACCTAAACCTAAATATAAACTAAATAAAATAAAATAAAATAAACCAAAACCTAAACTAAAAATAAAATAATAACCACAAAATAAAACCAAAAAACCTAAAATAAAACCTAAAACCTAACCTACAAAAATAAATTAAATACCTAAACCTAAAATTAAAATAAAAAATAAAATCTAAATCTAAAATATAAAATAAAAGTAAAACTCAACTAAAAATAAACTAAATCTAAACTTAAACCCAAAAAATAAAGTAAAATTAAAAATATAAACTAAAATAAATAAACTAAACTAAATAAAAATAAAAAATAAACCTAAGGAAAAATAAAAAATAAAGTAAACTAAAATAAATAAAAAATAAACTAAATATATTAAATAAACCTAAACCAACCGATTTACTTAATTAAAAAAAACCTTAAACCCTAAATTCTAAACCCTAAACCCTAAACCCTAATCCCTAAACCTACAGCCCTAAACTTAAATCCTAAACCCAAAAATAGTGTAAACCCTTACACCTTAAACCCAAAAAATATAAAACCTAAAACTCTAAACCCTAAACCCTAAACCATAAAGTCTAAACCCTAAACTCAAACATAAAGTAACTAAATAAATTAAAAGATAAACCTAAACCCTAAGAATGGGTAGTACCTAAACGAGAGGAACATCACCATCAACCAAGCATAGTTTAGATATGGCGATGGAGGTGAAGCGAGAGAAGATGGTTATCACAGTGGTGGTGGGGGATGTAGAGGAGTTGGTCGATATGGAGGTGGTGGTTAGAGAAGTGGTGGTTATGGAAGTGGGAGGAGCTACGACAGAGGTTATAGCTGTGGTTGTAGCAGAGGGAGATTGAAGATATGATGGTGGATCCCACTACTCGAGAGGCCAAGGTGGTTTTGATGGGAACTGAAGAAACTAAAGAACGGTCGATCCGATCTACTGCTTATGAAACTATGTCTTTATAATATAGATTGTTCTAATTATCTGGGGTTTTTGATTTTCTCTATGCGTGCTCATTTTTTATCTATGTCTTCACTTGTGACTTAGAAAATATGGTGTGCTACTTGGTTCATGAAATCGAAGAAAAATATTGTTGAATCTAAATTTGTTCCCGGTTAAAAAAAAAACCAAAAACCTAAAACCCTAAACTAAAATATAAACCATAAACCTAAAACCTAAACCCTAAACCCTAAAAATCCTAATCCCTAAATCCTAAAACCTTAACCCTAAACCCTAAAATCATAAACACTAAACCCTAAACCACTAAAACCCTAAACCCTACTACCCAGCCATACCACTAAAACCCAAACTAAAGCTAAAAATCTAAACTTAAACTAAATAAACATATAATAAATAAATAAAATAAACCTAAACCAAAATAAAATAAATTAGACTAAGACCTAAACCTAAACTAAAAAAAATTAAATAAAACTAAAATAAAATAAAATTTTAAAACTAAACTAAACTAAAAAATAAAACATAAATAAAATAAAACTAAACTTAAAATAAAATAAAATAAACCTAAACTAAAATAAAATAAACTAAATAATATCTAAACCTAAACCTAAGCTAAATAAAATAAAATAAACTAAAATAAACCTAAACCTAAATTAAAAATAAAACCTAAAATAAAATAAAACCTAAACCTAAACCAAAATAAAATAAAACAAACCTAAACTTAAAATAAAATAAAAAAGCTAAACCTAAAATAAATAAAAATAAAACTAAACTAAAAATAAAGCTAAACCTAAACTAAACATAAAAATAAACTAAATTAAAAATCTAAACTAAAATAATAAAAATAAACTAAACTAAATAAAAATAAACTTAAAATAAAATAAAATAAACTAAAATAAATAAAAATAAACTAAATAATTTAAACCTATTGAGTTTGCTTAATTTTAAAATTAAAGATCCACTGAGCCCACCACCTGACCCTAAACCATAACCTGAACCAACTGGGCCCTAAACCTAACAGGCCCTGGGCCTAAACCTGGAGTCTGATCCTCTATCACTGAGCCTGGGCCTAGACCTGAGCCCACACCAGGCAGATCCAGGCCACTTCTGAGCCACTCCATCCCCAGACCGCCATGAACTACCCTAATCCTAAATTAAACTGACCATGGGCCATGACCCTCTTAAACCCTCCCAACCTCTGAAGCCTAAACAGCCACAAACCTGACCTTACCCTAAACTTAAACCTAAACCAAACAAACCTAAACCTAAATCCTAAATCCTAAACTAAAACTCTAAACTTATTTTTTTTACATTTTGGCTGGTGGGTTATGTTTTGACCTCTTACTTCTAGGTTGGCGTGATTCTTATCTTTCCAACTTGGGTTGGCTTGGTTTTAGTCACGGTGGATCTTCTTCTCTCTTATTACTCAGTTCTAGTGGATGACATGTTTTCTGATCTGGCTTTATTCTATGTTTTTGCACGATTTGTTTAGTTTCCTCTCTTCTTGAACTTGAATTACTTTTTGCTAGTTTTTGATGGTTGGATGGGTGGCCTTCCTAGTGGGAACTACTATTGATTGTTGCCTCTCTTCTCTACCTTATTTTGGAGAGTTTCCTAGCTACTTTTTTGGGATTGCCTCCCAATTTCTTATTATTTGTTGCTGCATCATTCTTTTTCCTTAGTTTTGTGTTTGGTTATTCTCTGAGTATTAGTCTCTATTGGGTGAATTATCTATAGCAGGTTTTATGTTGTTATTATGCTTTCTATCAGGTTAGTCTTTTTTTGCTGGGGAAGTTTGGTTTTCGGGTGGTCTTGGCTAGCTACTGTTATTGCCTTTCTATGGTGGTTGTGCTTCTTTTGGACCTCTGTTGTGTGGTGCTTTGTTGGTTTTCTACTTTTCCTTGGATATTGGGGATGCTTCCTTTGTTGGTTACTTATGATGGGCTGGTCTCTGGTGGTTGCCTTATGGTTATTTTACTTAGCTAGTTTGGTTGGAGGACTTTTAGTTGTCCTTGGAATCTTGGTTGGTTGATTTTTTTTCTTGTTGGTCTTTTCCTTCTTCTTGGACAATTTGCTGGAGCCTTTTCTATGCTAATCGAACCTTTATTGATCCTTTTGGATTGGACTTTTTGGTATCGTGGTTGGTGGCTTTGGCCTTCTTTTGTATTTTGTCTTAGTGATTTTCACTAGTTGCATCTTATGTTTCCTTCAATTGATGGTTTCATTTATGACCTGTTTAGTCATTTGTGGTTGCTCACCCTAGTTTGGCTTGGTGATTGCTACTAGTTGGTACTTTGTCTTGAGGGCTCCTATCTTGGTTTTGTTGGCTATATCTCTATTAATTATCATGGTTCTCGTGCTTGTTGTTGGCTAGTTTTGGTTTTCCCTGGTTTGGAGCTTGGATGGGTATTTGGATAATGGCTGTTGTTGGTGTTCTAACTTTGTTTTAGCCTCTCTCTAGGTTATTATGATTAGTCTGTTGTGGTTTATTTTTGGTGGTTTGGCTACTAGCTAGTTGCTGGCCGGTTGCTCTTTGTTTAATGGTGCAGGATCTGGAACTCTACAGACTCCTAGCCTTGGATGTTTACTTGTAATAGGTATGTTGGCTATGATGGCTTTGATGTTACTCACCTCTTCTCTCTAGTTGGTAGCATTACTTATGATTGTAACCCTTCTTTATGAAGTTTGAATGCTCATATGTATTGTTGCCCTTTGGGATGATCCTAATTGAGCTTGAGCCTTCTCTTTCTTAGCTCTATCCTTTTCCTCTCTTCATCCTTATGCTTTTTAGCTATGACTTTTTCCTTTGTATTGTTTTACAAATTTCTTTTACAGGTTGGAACTTTGTAGAGGGAGTGGCCATTACTCAGTCAACCCAAGTGTTATTGTTGTGGATCTTGCTTATCTTACTTTCTCAAAGGAATCATGAACTGCTGCTGACTCATCCTTTTACTATTTTCAGCATTTATTTTAGTCTTACTCTGTGTCTTCTTCTCTTATGATTTTTAGCTATTGTATTTGCTCTTTTATTTTCTTTTCTTCTTCTAATGTACTTAGATGGGGGTTTAGCTCTTTAGGTTTCTTGTATCTCTGAGAGTAGTTGAATCTTATAGCTTTACCCCTTTTAAGGACATTATATCTTTTCCTTTTATGGTAATAAAATTCTAACTTTTCCACACAAAAACCCTAAACCCTAAACCCTAAACCTTAAACCTTAAACAACCCTAAACAACCCTAAACCCTAAACTCAAAATGCTAAACACAAATTGTTAAACCTAAACCCTAAACCTTAAACCCTAAATAATAAACCCTAAAACTCTAAACCCTAAACTAATCCTAAACCCAAAAGCCTAAACACTAAACCCTAAACCCTAAACCTTAAAACCTAAACCTAAACCTTAAACCCTAAAAGCATAAAAACTAAATCCCTAAACCCTAAACCCTAAACACTAAACCCTAACCCTAAACCCTAAATCTATAACCCTAAACCTAAACCTAAAGTAATTTAATAAATTAAGAAATTAACCCAAACCTTAAAACCTAATATAACTAAAGCCAAACCTAAACCCTAAGAATGGGTAAAACCTTGATGATAGAAACATCACTATCAACAAGGCTCAGTCTAGATCTAATGCTAGAGGTGAAGGTGAAGGTGGTGGTTATCATAATGGTGGTGGGGGATCTAGAGGTGGTAGTGGATATGGAGGTGGTGGTCATAGCAGTGGTGGTTATGGAAGTAGGAGGAGCGATGAATGTTATAGCCATGGTGGTGGTGGAGGGAGAGATCAAGGATATAATGGTCGATCCTTCTACTTGAGAGGCTGAGGTGGTTCTAATAGGAATTGGAGAAATTAAAGAATGGTTGATCTGATCTGCTACTTATAGAACTATGTCTTTATAGTAAAGATGGTTTTAGTTACCTAGGATTTTTTATTTTCTCTATGCATGCTCATTTTTTATCTATGTTGTCACTTGTTCTCAAAAAATATGGTGTGTATGGTGTTTATTTTTGAGATTTGGGACACCATGCAGATCTTAGTGGGTACTTACTGAAATGATCGGGTATGACATTAAGGAAAGATGCACTATCTCAAAAGATAGAAATCATTACCCTATAATGGACCTAATCACTTAATAAGGACTCTTAAGGCATGATGGGTCTTCAAATGTACCAGAGATCTTTCCCCTACTTTACATGGAAAAGTAAAGTAACATTTATATTAAGCCAGGTTTGTTAAGTCATTACGGAGGCAAGCCTCCATAGTTAATTACATCCTAAGGGATGTGAATCCTTTAAGAATACTCTCGATTAAATTAGTGATTAAAGTCTCAAAAGATTTCAAGGCTAGACTATTAAAGGATTATTTGTATTGGAAAATTAAGTGGGAAAACTCAAGGAGAAGACTTATTATCGAATCTAAAGGAAACGAGTAGGGAATGCTCTTGATACTAGGAAACCTAATGAACATTTCAACCTATCCTATAATTGGGCTTTAGAATTTTGAAATTGAAGAGAAGACCAATTTTGTTAAAGTTGACATTTCATTAGAAAGCTAGGACTTGTAATCCAACAACACAAGATTATGGAGATGCCTAAGAGGTGAGGATTTATGCTTGTAGCCCGAAAGAAACAACCACATTGGGTCCTAAATATAGGGAGCTTTAGCATAATCCAAAGTGCAATAGTGAAAATAAGCATATGGTTTAACTCCATAAGAGAGGATAAACCACCCGACTACTAGACTTACAACCATCTGGAGTGACAGCCGGCTAACACCCCCTGCTCTTTAAATTTAAGAAGTCCAGTTATATGATTTGCAAGATTAGTTAGGCTATTGTTTAATTAGAAAGAAACTAAAGTCCTTAAACCCACTCCCTAAGAGACTAGAGAATGAGTGGTATGAGCATATGCTTAGTCTAATGTAAAATCTTTTCATATTGTATTTATTTTAACACTTCATTTTGATGAAGGCTTTCGATTTATGATACCTACATGCATGAGAAAATAAGGTTTTTTGCTAAATCAGCAAGAAATGGGTGTTTTCCAAGACAAAGGATGCCCTCACAAGTCAAGCATTCTCCTATCTTGCAAGGATGGAAATCCCTTATTTTTAAGAGTGAAATAATATGATGTGCATGTTGTTAGCCATTCAACATTCAACTAAGGGGTTACTAAATCTTTTAATTATCTTGATTCATGTCATAGGCTTTATGTGAGGTTATGAATTATTTAAAACTTTAGTTATGAGTTGTAGTTGGGCAGAGAGGTTAATTTTTTTTCTAAGAGTCTAATCGCATTCAAGGTCACACATTAAAACATTAAACATATAAAGAAACAAAGAAAATCATGCCATCTTAATTATGCACTTTAAACACAACATCAAAAAAATTTTATAGCTAATGTAAAAGAATAATAGGCCAATGTGATTGGGTGCCATACAACCGAAAAGAAAAATGGGTATGAGCTCTACTTATACAATTGGTACATAAAGAATAATTTATAATTTACAAAGATAAATGATATGGGGGGTCTTCATCTTTGTATCTTCCTTCTTCTTTGACTTGGCTCCACTTCAAAGGCTTCACATGGCCTCCCATGATAAAGCCTTCTAGCCAATGCTCATCCTTATCCCCCCATAGCACTAATTCTAATTCCTAATGTAAAATTATATTAAAAATAGAAAAAGTAAATCTAATTACACCTATAAGATAAGTGTTAGCTAAATACACATACAACCCATGTAGTTATATTTATAATTTGGACTTAACACCCTACATATGGGTAACCAATCCCATCTGTCCTAACTTGGATTATGCTTAGGGGCTTAAGAAACTTGTAAAGAGAGCATTTTTTATTTATTTTTAAGTGACCCCTTAAACATAATCCCTTACAGATAATATGATTAGGTTAATCACGACCTATCATCTAGTCTATAAAATATACACCTAAACATCCAGTCTAAAATAATACATCATAAAATAAAACATACATCACACTATGCACTATCCTAACATAAGGCTAGAAGCAGTGACTTAATCTAATGTGTGTGTATTAAGGCTTGTGTGGTATATCCTAACTAGGCTTTAGAGTTAAGATTTTCTAAGTGTAGAAAGCTTCAACTTAAAGGGTGGTTTCACTTCAAGTTCTTTAATTAATTTGCAAGTTTTAATTTGTGTTTTCTTTTATTTCATATAACCTACACTTAGCAACTAAGTGTTGTAAAGAGAAGAAAAGAGGTTGGCCTTTTCATCCCTACCTTAAACCACTTTCTAAAGCCTATTAATTTGATTTAGTTCTCTTTAGTGAATGTCTTATTACACATTTTAGATTAATCCTAAGTTTAGGTTCTCTTTAAATAATTATATTCAATGTGAAATACTTCTTAAGATTAATTTAATTGAAATACTATCACATGACATGCTAAATCATTACTTTTCGTCACATGTAACATGCATATGATTAAGTCTTAAGTATACCTACACATACAATGTGTTTTAGCATGCTTGAATGATGGATGTGAGTATGTACATTTGAAGCTTTATATTTCTCCTCTGATTGAATTATTTTTTTATATTAATTTAAGGGTCTATCTAAATTGTTATGCAAAAAGTACATAGGGATGAAATTAAACAAGTACATGTCATTGTTAACCAAGGAAGTGAGGTAATCAAATGACCTCATTGGGTCTAGGTAAACCTCATATTCTCGAGATATCCATACTATATACCATTACATTCAAACCATATGTAAATATACATGCATGAACATAAGAAAGAGAGCTCCAAATCACATGATCAATTAATTCAATCACTTGAACAATTGTAAATGCATGTATTTTTAATAAAAATGATAATCAAATGACATGTATGTAGAAAAGACATAAGAAAGTACATGCCTTTGTTAAACCTGGGAAGTGAGGTAATCAAATGACCTCCTTAGGGCTAGCTAAAGCCTCGTATTCCTAGAATGTCCATACTATATACCACTTTTCTTAGATAGATACACATGTATAAATAATTTGGAGAATAAAAATCATGCAAAAAAAATTGATATTTAATTTGATTGATTCATTTATGTATATGAATTAAAGCCTCATCCAAATTCTAGTATTGAAATACATAAGAATGAAATCAAATGGCGTGCCATTGTTAAACTAAGGAAGTGAGCTAATAACATAACCTCCTTGGGGCTAACTAAAGCCTCATATTTTTGCGATGTCCATACTATATACCCATTAACATTCTCACTTACATAAATCAATACATGAATAAATTGAAAGGAGCTTCACTTCATACATTTAAGCTATAATCACATGAATCTCGTATGTATTTATAACTTACATTCATAGCATATGTAACCATTCATTTATAAGCTTTGGATTTAATAGTGATAATAACCACACATATTATAAATTAAATCAACACATCCAAGCTTGACATAAAGGAAACCCATTTGACTTAATTAATTTTGAAAAGATGAATGTGTGATTTCAAATGACATACAACATTTAACATAATTGAAAAGGAATGAATGGGCATAAACATGTGATTTCATTCAATTAAGGATAATCAAATCAAATAAAAGCATTTAGAGAAAAACAACACTTTTTAATTATCACTTTCAATTTCATATTTGATTTTGTTTGGAAAAATGAGGGAAAATTTTCTGATCCTAACCCATTCCCATGTTTGTGATTTAATTTGGTTTAATAAAAGTAATTTAGTTGATTTTATGGGTTAATTAGGTTGTACTATGCATTAAATACATTAATTAATCCTTACCTATGTTACCTTAATTTAATTAACCAAGTAATTATGATCCAACATGATATGTACATACATCAGCAATGAACCTAAGAAATGAAAGTGGCCTAATGCAATTGGCTCACAATTAGTGATTAATTAAGTTAAGAAACTTAATTAAGTACTTTCATGGTTTTCCCACACATGTGGGTTAACCATAATTTCCTTAAATATCTTTAGGGTATTGAACACCTAAAGATATACCAATGAATTGATTAATTAAGATTCCATGTGATTATAGTTTTAAATTAATTAATTAAGTAATTAAATTAATGAATTAAACCATCAATTAATCCAAAATTAATTAATTTCCATTCAAGTGAAATGGACTTAGGGAAAAGATTAAAAGCCCATTTACTATTTCACAATGATTAGCAAGCTTAATTAATGATTGTGTTACTATTTAGAATATTAATTATATGCCTAATTAATTAGGAAAGTAATTAAGGTTAAGATAAAAAATTCCCCTAATTAACCAAGCAATAAATACCATGAAAATTATGGGACACAGAGGTCATCCCATTAATCAACCTCAAAAAGTTTGGGATTAATTACTTAGATAATTAGAGAGTAATTAAGCTAATTATATTTTTATTTAAATTAAGCCTTAATTATTATTCAAAATTAATTGGGATCAATTTTAATTGAATCTCTTCTTAAATACCTTCAAAATAAATATTTACTTGCATTTTTATGAGTTTTCTATGATTTGTTATAATTTTCCAAAGTTTTAGCTAATTTAAACAATTTTCCATGATTTTTATAAAGTCTATTGATTTATTTTAACTATTTAAACTTTAGAATGCAATATCTCCCAATTCATAAATCTTTTTGACTTGAAATTTTTATGGAAGGTAGATTTTACATTCAATTTTTCTCTTACAGAATTTTAAATCATTTTGATGTGTCTTTATGGTTTAATTAATGAAATTTGATTTTCCCTAAAGATTAAATTAAGCTCACAATATTCTATAAAATTTGGTGCTTTTGGATTCATTGGATTCGTCTCAAAAAGATAAATCCAATGAGCTCTTATTTTCAATTTTTAGTTAAGTATTTTATGTTTTGTGAATTTTTAAATTTCAGGTGTTTTTAATTAATTTTTAAAAAGCCTAAAATCTCTAATTTCTTAACCTAGTCAGCGCCTCCGTAGTGCTAACTGGACCATGCAGTGCCACATGGAACTGTGCAACTGGCTGGAGCGATGCTGCCTCAGCAGATGAGTGGGAATGCGAATAGGGATGCATGGATTAGATCTAACCATCTGATCATGGATCAGGTCTAGATCGATACGTACAATCCACATGATCTGAGTAACATGATCCATTGATTAGAGCCGTGAGATCTGCACAATCTAAACTATCCATCTCCCTGAATGGGAGATTAGATAGTTGTTAGGCAATCTAGCATAAGAAAAGGATGGAACAATATTCTAGGCAGCATTTTTGTGATTCTTGTAAAGAAATTAAATGAAAAACTTCATTTGCTCGATTTTCTAATGATCTACTCTGAAAATCACTCCAAATGCATGGGGATGATGTAAAATAAAAAAATGCAAGGGTATTATAAAGATAATTCCTAAAATTGAGCAAAAACCATTACAAACAAATGAACCTAAGGTCAGCTACAGTTTTAGGAAATTATCTCACCAAGATTGATTTTTGGTCTTGGTGATGATCCGAGCATGCTCTTGAGTGGATGAAGAAGCTTTAGAATGGGTTTGGGCTCTTACTTCACTTCAGAATAAAGTATCCACTAATGGCCACCACTTCCTCACCAGAATCTAGTTGATTTTGATGGCTTTTACTCAAAAACCAAGTGGGAATGATTGCTAGTTGGTTTGGGAGCTCTAGGAGAGTGAAATGAGTGTGTGAGGAAGAGTTTTTGCCTTTGTATTTTCTCTCTCCTTACAATGGCCTTTGTCATTAATGATTTTCATCAGGTTGTAAATTTGGATATTTCTTTTGGTGATTATCATGCTTTTGGCTCTTTTGTTTATGCTTCTTGTAATAAGATTGAGAGGAGGATTCTTTGGGATCAATTATCTACTTTTGACTCTAAAATTAATGATTCTTGGATTGTTGGTGGGGATTTCAAGATGGTCCTTTCTGTGAATGAAAGGAAAGAGGGTTTTTCTTCAAATTTACATTCTATGGAATATTTTTTGAATAACTTCCTAGATTGTAATCTGCATGATATTGGTTTTATTGACTTCTAGTTTACTTGGAATAATCATAGACTTTGGCAATGTTTAGATCGTGCCTTATTTAATAACCATTGGCCTTTGACTTCAATTGAACACCTTAGTAGAACTCTCTCGGATCATGCTTCTCTTTTGATTTCCATTAAAGATGTTGTTCATAACAATAATGTCATTAAAAATTTTTGATTTCAAAACATGTGCTTATAAGATAGTAGTTTTCTTGATGCTATTGCTTCTAATTGGTCTGCTCCTCTTGCTCCATGATTACTTTTGGTATGAAGAGATTCTTAAACTAAAGGATTAAGCATCATATTAATTGGTGGAATAGAAATTATTTCAAAAATATTTTTGATAATATCAACATGGAGCAACAGATGAAAGATTTGGATGAACATGTTATTAATGATTCCTCTTTTTTTCTCTAACCTTGCTGAAGCTAAAGATAACCTCATTAAGTTTCAGGATAATGGAGGAAACCTAATAGAGACAAAAGGTTGCTTCTAAACATCTTTTTGAGAGGGAAATAAACACCAAATATTTTCATGCTTTGGTTATGAAAAGGAGAGTTCTTGGGAAAATTCATAAAATTGAGAATTCTGATGGTTCTTGGATCACCAAAAAAGAGATATTTTTTTCTTCTACTATTAACTATTTTAAAGATCTTTTAAATAAAAATTGTCAACTTGATCAGTTATCTAATCCCTCTATCATTCCTTATATTATGTCTCTTGAGGATAATGATTGCTTGGTTGCTCCTCCTTCAGATGAGGATATTTTTAATTTTTATAATGGTATGAATGATGATTCTATTGTAGGGTCGGATGGCTACTCTACTTTATTCTTTCAAAAAGCTTGGTTTATTATTAAATCTGATCTTGTTAATGCTGTGAGGGATTTCTTTCTTGAGAATTTTATTCCTAAATATTTCACTTCTACAAAAATTGTTCTTATTCCCAAGAAAGATAATCTTGACTTTTAGAATGATTTTAGACCTATTAATCTTTGTACTTTCCTTAATAAATTGATTTCTAAAATTCTGACTAGTGGGCTTGGTAAATTTCTTCCTAAGATTATTTCTCCTAATCAAACTAGCCTTGTGAATGGTAGGACTATCTTTGACAACATATTGCTTGCACAAGAATTAATTCATGACTTAAATGTGAAAACTAAAGGTGGCAATTAACTTTTTAAGCTTGATATTACTAAAGCATATGACAACATTTCTTGGGATTTTTTTAATAGCATTTTTTCTATATTCAATTTCTCAACTAAATTTATCTCTTTGGTTAACAAAATCATTTGTAATGTTTGGTTCTATTTAGTTATTAATGGTGAAACTTTGACTTCTTTAAGTCTTCCGAAGGTATTAGACAAAGTGATCCTCTTTCTCCATAACTTTTTATTATTGCTATTGAATATTTGTCTCGTTGGCTTGATTTTTTGTTTAAGAAGAATTTTAGCATGTATTTTAGGAATCTTGGTGGTTTGCTATATTCCACTTAAGTTTTGTTGATTACTTCATTATATTTTGTAATGGCTCATTACAATATGTTATATGAAAGCATATTAAAATATAATTTACATAACAATATAACTTCACATATATTTGAATGTGGTGGTGTGTTACTAAATGTTATTTTACATTTTAGTATGTTTTACTTTTGTTATAATACATTAGGTAAAAACTAACAAAAATGTTAATTTGAAGGTTGAGATGGAAGAATTTGGCCAAATTCACATCACACACCAAGAAGCAACACCAAAAATAGGCTATTTTGTACCATTTCTAATAGAAAATTAACAATTTTAAATCCAAAATTAACATTATTCATATTTTGAGAAAACTTATTATTTGTTCCTTTTAGGTGATTCTAATGCGGTGTAATGTTAGACAATATATTATATTATATCAAATTATAATATAACATCATATATTGTAATATAATATAGTGTTTTAATTCCCACTATAATATGTTTAGCATGATATTGCATAGTTAGTTTGAGCTTGCACCACCAGAAATCACAAAATGTTGATAACAATGTTAAGATGATGTAATTTTAACAAATACATTGTTAAGCTTTTGGTTGAAGTATTAAAGGTGTGCATAAGAGAAGAAATAAGATTTGATGAGAATTCCATGTCAAGGACATGGAGGGAGTGTGAGGGGTCTATATCGAGGGCATAGAAGAAGAAAATCTATTGGGGATAAGGTTTGAATTTGATTTGATTATATGTTTTATGAAAAGAAGATCTGTTGGGGATAAGAATCTATAATCCATAATGGATTAAGATCGAATCGGCTTTAATTTATTTTATTTTAATTGATGTGGAGGCACATCTGCTAGAGATATGGGCTCGAGTCCACTAGGGATCGGGTATATGAACCTTCCACTAGGGAAGTAGGTTCAAGCTATCTGTTGGGGATTGAGATTTGAGTTTGATTTTATAGATTTATTTTTGGGATGTATCCTGGGATAAGTGTTTTGTTAGATTATTATGATTTAGACTCTACTAGGGGAGTTAGTTTAATTTGGCTCCGCTGGGGAGGTTGGATTTGAATTTGATTTATTTGCTTGACTTGTTTATATTTGATTTGGCACTCCAATGGGTGTGATTTAACTACACTAGGGAAAATTAGATAGGGTTTAATTTAATCTGAGTTAATGTATGGAGCCTATCGGTGTGCGATGGACCCACAGAGAAGGGGCTATATCAGCCTTGACCTACCTCAAGTTTACAAATCCAAATAGATAGTCTATCGGATGTGGGGTAAAGCTAGCCAACCTAAGGGGTTGCCTTTCGGTGTACAATGATTGTGCTAGGAAGATGGCATAGCAGACTTAAATCTTTCAAAGTGAGGAGCAACTATTGAGGTGACCTATTGGATGCACAACAAATCAAACTTGACCAAGGCGACTACTAAGTGAATGTGGGGATTATTTCAACTGAAAGTAGTCAAAATTAATTATATATTAATTTCATGTCATTTGATATGGTTTGTTTGGTTTAGTTTGATTTTGAATTGAGCGGATAACCATTAGATATGTGAGGTCAGTCAAATTTGATAGATTTAATTTATGGATCTTGTTAGTGTGCGATGGACCCACTGAGAAGGGGCTATATGGGAGTTGTCCTATCTCAGATTTACAAATCCAAAGGGATAGTCTACTAGTCATGGGGTAGAGCTAACCAACCTAAGGGGTTACCTTTCAGTGTGCAATGGCTGTACTAGGAAGAAAGTTGTGGTGAATAAGTTCCCATAGGGAGTCACCTTCAAATCTGTGGGGAGAATGAAAAGAAGAGACCTATAAAAATTTATCTTGGTAAGATGCCATGCAGATCCGTAGATGTACTTATTCAGGTGATTGGGTACATCATTAAGAAAATAGTGTATTATCTCGAAAGACATAAAGCACTACCATTTAATGGATCTAATCACCTCAATAAAGACTCCAAGATGATGGGTCTGCATATGTGCCAAAGATTCTTCTCCTACTTTACATAAAAAAGTAAAGCAGAGTTTATTTTAAATTGAGTTTGTTAAGTTCCCTACAGGGGCAAGCTCCATAATTAATTACATCTTCAAGGATGGGATCCCTTAGGAAAACTCTTGATTAAGATAAATGATAATTATCTTTGAAGATTTCAATAGGAAAGGACTATCAATCGATTGGTTTATCTTTGAAGATCAAAATGGGATTGATCAAAAGAGGGATTTATTATCGAGCCATAATAAAAGATAAGTAGAAGATGCCCATGATGCTAGGAAACCTATCGAGCATCTCAAACTATCCTATAGTTGGGCTTTACATTTTTGAAATTGATTTGGTTTATTTAAGTTGAATTTTTCATTAGAATTTTAGGACTTAAGATTCCTTAACATAAGATTAAGAAATGTCTAAGAGGTAAGGAATTATGCTTATGGCCCTCAAAAGGGAGAAGTAACCTCATAACCTAAATCTAGGGAGCTTCAGTAAGGGTCGAAAGCACAACCTAAATCTAAGGTGAAAAATGGGTAATTTGGTTTGCATCCACAAGAGAGGACAAACAACCCGACAGCATGGACTTACAACCGCCAATGGGTGGCTGCCAACTAACTCCTCCTACAATTTTAAATACATGTAGGCAAGTTTTTATGCTTATGCAAGATAGCTAGCCTATTATTATTTAGAAAGAGATTAAGTCCTTAAACTCACTCCCTAAAGAGACTAGATCATGTAAAGGGACATGCTTCAAATTACCTAAATCTAATGTAATTTGTGCATAGGATTTTTATGAAGATTATCGGCCAATATCAACGAGAATGGAGGAGGTGAGTTTCCCCCATGGCTCTCAAAGATCAAGCTGAGTACTCTAGAAAAGGTGGAAGCCCTCCAATCAAGAGTGAAATAAGATACATTTGTGCATGATATTATATAGAAATGCTCATCCAGCTAAGGGGTTGCTAATTCTTTTATATTGATTTTAAACCTAAGCTTTAGGTGAGGTTATGAGTTGTTTAATTTTAATTTGAATGGTTAAGTTGGCTAAAGGATTTATTTTTTCCCAAAGAGCCTAATCCACATCCAGGCCATACATGAAGCAATGAAGAAACTAGAAAAATCATGCCACTTAATGCAAAAGCTAAACAAATCATCAATCAATTTATAAAGCTAATCACAAAAAGAATAAATGGCCATTGTGGTCGGGCACCACCGCACAAGCCTGAAAATATCAAATGTGGGTAGCCGAGCTCTACCCTTATAAAACTTAGATTACAAATAAATTAAATTACAATTAAGCAAAGGAATTCATTATTATGGGGGTCTTCAAGCTTTATTCTTCTTTCTTCTTTTCTTTTATTCTTTGGTTCCTTCTTTGGATGGTTGGATGATAGATGCTCCAAGGCTTCATATGGTGCATAAGATAGAATCTTATGACCAATGGTCATCATAATCCCCATAACAAATCATTCCAAAATCCTAATTATACAAATTTTTACATGAAAAGGGAAAGCAAAATCTAACTAACACCTGCAAAATAAAGATCAGCTAAAACACACCACACAAATCCCAAGCATGTAAATTGTACTTATCACCCAACACATGGGTCACTAAGTCCACCTGGCCTATGGATTATGCTTAGGGGTATAAAGCATCTACAAGCAAGAGCATTTATATTTTTATTATGATAGTGCCCCTTAAGCACAATCCCCTGCAGAAAAGAATAGTTAGACTAAGAATGTCCTAGCATTAATTCTATGAGCATAAATCCTAACATATAGTCCAAAACATATATCACAAAATAAAACATAACATCAAACCATGCACTGACTTAACTTAAGGCTAGAAGTGGTGACCTAGGCTAATGTGTGTGCTTTGAAGGTTTCTGTGGTATGATTTGCTATGGATTTAGGTTCAAATTTTCTAAGTGTGAAGGACATGTTCAACTTGGAGGAAGGTTTCATTTAATTTGTTTAAGTGTTTTGGGTTGATTTTATTTCATGTTTTAATTTGGTTTAAGTGAAACCTACAATTAATAACTAGGTTATGATGAGAAAGAGAATAGAACTTCTCTTTCCTTCCCTAACCTTAAGTAATTTTTTAAAGTAGGTTCATATTTTAGTTTCATTTAGGTGAATGTTTTGATTACATCTTTTAATCAATCCTAAGTTTAGATACATCCTAAACAAACCTATTCAAAGAGAAAGGTATTTTAAGATTAAATAAAATGAATCAAAATTCACATAACAATCATATCTCTTTCACATATATATATATATATATATATATATATATATATATATCTATATATAACATGCATATGGATGGACCCTAAGCATATTTATACATGCAAATGAGAGTAGTTAACACACTTTATGATGCATGCTAAGTAATCCATTTATGAAAATTTAGAAGTTGAATATGCATGATTTTTATTAAGTAGAAAAGGTTTTCCTTATCCAAAATTTCACATACATCATGAAAGTAAGAAAGACATAGGTGAGTACAATGCCATTGTTAACCATAGAGGTGTAAGGTACAAGACCTACTTAGGGCTACTTAAAGCCTTGCAATCTTGGGGTTGTCTTGTCTAATATACCACTTTTCTTAAATACAAACATGCTTACAAAAGAAATGAAATAAAAAAGGAAGTTGCAAAAGTTGTTTAATAGATTTATTTTGTTTATGAAATTTATGTATGTAAGTGTAGGTAACCCATCTTAGATGGTAGCATAGGGATGAATATGATATGAAATTAGGTGAGCATTAGGTCCTTTTCAAATGAACCTTATTTCTCACCAAATTCCTATTCAAGACTTTACCAACATAAGAGAAAAAGGAAACCTATACTAAGCTTACTTTTATAATATTTCACATGCAAGCTTATAATTAAAGTATAAGTAGCATACTTTCAAATTTCATATTTCATTTATAAGTTTTGAAAATAATTTGGATTTAGTAGTGATAATAGCCACTCATATTTTATTTTAGCCAACACATGCACATTTGAGATAAAGTAAACAATTTCATTTTAAAATTTGAAACATGAAATTATGAATGCATGAAATCACATGGCATATAACTTAACATGTTGGGTAAAGATTCAAAGTAATGAAAGCGTGTAAACAAACTCACTTCATTTAAATCCATAAGACATACTTATAGAATAAGAAAATTTGGAGTAAATCAAAGTGAATTTCAAAGTAATTTTTGTTTAGTTTGAAGTTTGATTTAATTTTGAAAAGGTGAGATGGGTTTACTATTTCTCACACATTCCCACATGTGTTTTATATTTTTGTTTATTTTTTAAATAATTAGATCCATTTTTATGTATTTATTAGGTTAAGGTATGAATTAAGTAACTTAATTAACCCTTACCTACACCACCTTAGATGAATTAACTAAATAATTATGAGTCAATGAGATGACATAAAACCCACAAAGAATTTAAATTTGCAATGCACCTAATAATGAAAAGGCCTAATGCAATTTGGCTCATAATTAAAAGTTAATTAAGCTAAGTGGGTTAGCTTAAGTAATTTCAAAACACCCTTCCATACTTATGAATGGGGTTTTGATTTTCTTAATTGAACTTAGGCTATTAAAAACCTAAGCATCTACCCAAGGTAGATTAATTAAGTTCTGGAAGTTTTTAGAATTTTTAGATAATTGATTAAGGAGATAATTAATGAATTAACCCTTAATTGAGAGGAGATTAAGAAGAGAAGATGAGGGTTAGGGAATAGCTTAGGGGAAATGCCCCAAAATTATTCTATAAACTTTCTACTTACTTGATCTGACCTTAATCAACCCTAATCAGATGGTAAAATCACTAATTATACCCTAATTATGCTTAATTACATGAAAAGGGTAATTAAGGAAATCACATAAAATTACTCTAATCAAGCCTTCAATAAATCCCAAGAAACTTAGGGGAGATAGAGGTCATCCCTAAATCTTAACTAAGAAATTTAGAATTAATTAGAGGCCTAATCAAAGAGTAATTAGTAAAATACACTTTATAATAAAACCCAAATTCAGCAAAAATCATAATTTAAAACTCATCAAAATTAATTTTAAAATGTTCTAGGTTTAATTATCTATCCAAAAGATTTTATTTCATATTTTTTCTAAATTTTCTAGGAAGAGTTATGCTTTTTTGAAGATTAATAGATTAATCAAAAATTAATTAAGCATTTTTATTTAACCCTAAGTACCCTAAGTATAATGCATGGCGCACGACTTACACCGGGTCACACCGTGAGGGGGTAACTTAAATTTCATATCCCACATGGCGGTGGTAGCGAACGCGCTTATATTCTATGTTGTTCGATCAAAGATCGGGCAGCTAAGGATTCACTAGTTTTATAAAGGATAAATAGTTAACTAAAAGTGCTAAATAATCTCATATTTCTATCTAAAATGCGTGAATGGACAGTTGAGATGAGCCAAGTTCTTCCCCTTGATCAACAGAGACTGCCCATGATCAAGGGGAAGATCCAAGCTTGATCTAGCATTGAATCAAAACAAAATTAAACCACACCATCTAGAGACAGAGAGTGGCAAATTGAATGGTCAAAATTTGATGAGGTGAAAATTTCTTTCACAAAGCTCCACACCACATTGAGTATAGTGATTGAAAAATTCCATACCTCATTGGAGGTGATCACCGACGCTCGAGATCGATGAGGTAGCTTCGTCTAGTGGAGACGAAGCCCTGTTGAAATTCTTAGGCCTTGGGATTGAGTGGCTTGCTCTATAGACCAACACCACTTGAAGATCATTGTAGCTTTAATCCAATTGCTCCTCTCCTTGCTATGGGAACTCCAATGGAAGCTTAAGTGAGCTTGGATTGGTCTTTAGAAGAAGTGTGTAGGAGGAATTGGGAGGTAATCAAGTGTAAAAGAAGTTGGCAATTCACTCTACCTCCCCTATTTTTCACTATTCAAAAGCTGATAAAAAGAAACTGGAAGAGCTCTAGGAGGCTTTGGATCAATCCCTAATGGATCCTCTGGATTCCTATTCTTCAATTGACCTTGAGTGTGTGAAAATAGAAGTTAATTAGGAGCCGTATATCTCTCCCTTGAAGGATCAGACGGTCAGTAATGGTCTTGCTATTTTGATCCAATTAATGAGATTAGGAGGCTTATTTGATCTATTTTGAGTGTGCACATGGTCGGTTTGATCCAAGGAATGGATTGATAACTTCCCATGTGCTAAATTTGAGCTTAAGAGGGAGTTTGAAATTTCAATTTTAAGCTAGGGGGTGGGTTTGCTCTAGGGACCAAATGGGCTGACCCAAACACATTAGATAGGGTGTACCACTCATCATTAAGTCCACTTGAGCTTTTAGGAAAGTCTCAAGTGATTTTGAAGAGGGTATGACCAAATTACCTATAGGTTAGGCCAAAATTTGTTCTATGGCCTAGGGGTAGGATGGTCATTTTAATATTTTCCACTTTGGACATGTTGGGTATGTGGAGAAACGTTTCATTAGATTTGGAATCCATTTGATAGTGTTTGGCTCTTGTTGACCCATTTAGGTCAAAATGGGTCAACTTGGGTGGGTGTCAAGTTGACCGATTGGTCAAATTGGTTCTAACCAAGGGTTGGGTCAAGTTCAATGACCATTTGAAATGTTTTGGTGGCTTTGGTTTGATTCAATTTAGTATATATTTGGTTTTTGCTCATATGACTTCACTTAGGTCAAATGGGTCAAGTTGACTTATTTGACCCATTTGACCTATTTGAGGTAGGTCAAGGTAGGTTAGGCTAGTCATATGGAGTGGGTTGGTATTTTTGTTTCCAATCAATTTGGGTTAAGTTCAATTTTGGCTCAACATGACCCCTTTAGGTCATGTTGGGTCCAAGGTCAATGGAGCCTGGTTGGGTCTAGTTGGCCAATTGAGGCTTTGGTCAAGTTTCACAACTAATTTGGGATGGACTTGACCCATTGGTTCCAATCAATTTGGCTTAGATCAAGTTTTGACACATTTTGACCCTTTAGGTCAAAATGGGTCAACTTAGGTCAATTGGGCTAGTTGGGCTGGGTTAGGCTCAGATGTTGGCTTCATCAAGTTCAAACATAGGTTATGAGTGAACTTAGATCAATGGTTTCAATCAATTTGGCCTATGGTGGAATTTAGTTATGTAAGGTTTCATTTTATGTTAAGTGTTGACTTGGTCAACCCTTAGGTTTGACTTGGTTTGACCTAGTTTGGTTGATTGATCATCCCATGATGATTGTTGATCATGATGAGAGGGATATATGAGTTTGGTTCATTCCAATTTGGTTAGGATCAAAAGTTGGCTCATAAGGGTACTTTGGTCACTTTGGGTCAAGTGAGCCTAAATGGGTCAAATGGCCTGGTCAAAGCTTGATTTTAAGTTGATTGATCTTGTATATGGACTTATGATTGAAATATAAATCCATTTACAAGTGTTTTGAAGTCAAATGGATTTAGATCCATTTGAAAATTTCATATTCAAAGGAAGGATATGAAAGGGTCTTGGGTTTCATTTTTGAATTAGGTTTTGATTGAGTGATTGAAATTTGGTTTTACATATGAGCTCATGATTGTAGGATTGATTGAACCATGAGACAAAATCAAGAGTTTGGCTTGATTTGAAAGTGATTTCACTAAGTTCAAGATTTTGGCTTGAAAGGCTTATATTTGATTTGAGTTTGATTTGAGTTGATTTTGATTGTTTGAATTTATATTTCATTTATACATGTGAATATAAATGTGAATATAAATTGATCATGAGAAAATTTCAAGGATTTGAAGTGGTTTAATCGTGATTTAGGTTAAATCCATTAATGGGAATTTAAAGGATTTTAGGGAATTTTTAAATTGAAATTTAATTTTTGAATTGGATTTGATTGATTAATATTTATATTTCATTTATATATGAGAATAAAAATGAAGATAGAAAAACGTTTTTAGAAAATCCCATGAATTTGAAATGGTTTGATCATGATTTAGGTTAAATCTATAGAAGGGAATTTAAAGGATTTTAAATTTGGAATTTAATTTGTGGTTTGATTTGATTGATTTATATTTATATTTAATTTATATATGAGAATATAAATGAGAATACAAATAATTTTTTAGAAAATATCAGGAATTTGAATAGGTTTTATCAAGGTTTAAGATTGATTTTGGCTAAGTCTTTTAATGGAAAATTATTTTCATGAATTGATTTGGAGTTTTTATTTTGTTAAATTGATTTAAATTTATATTTCATTTATATATGTGAATATAAATGAGAATATAAATGGATTATAAGAAAATCTCATAAGTTTGAATAGGTTTGAATCATAATTTTGGTTAAGTCCTTAAGGGAAGAATTAAGGATAGGCAAAATTTGGACTTAAGAATTTTTTGATGGATTTTGATCATGGGTCTTCAATCATAGATTTCAATCATGGATTTCAATCATATGGAGTTGATTTGGATTTCAAAAAAATCAAATAGAATTGATTTAGAGTTTAACTTGAAGGAAGGAAAGTGAGGAATGGTTTAAGCTAAAGGTAGGAAGTTCTCCTAACACCCCTAAGGCATGACCTATTCCTATGACTAACTCTTTTAAGTCTTCTAAGGCTAAGTTGAGTGTCGACCTAATCACTAAATGTGTCATAAGATTAAGGAACTCTTAAAGTCTAAGGGAAGTCCTATGTCTAAGATAGAGGGGTTGAGAGCTCATCCTAAAACTGAGGTCAACAAAGGGCATCCAATAGGTGTGGTGTGAGTGACAAGGAACACCGCACGTATTGGTGTTGATAGAAATGATCAACAACACCAAAAGATCACAAGCACTAATAGAAACAATATATCCATAACCCAAGGACTTGAAAGAATCCAGAGCTTAGTGCAATGTGGCTTTACTTATGTCTAAGGCATAAGAGAGAAGGAAGAACCCCACTAAGGGATAGAGTGTGAACCTTCCACTAGGGAAGCAGGTTCAAGTCATCTACAAGGGGATGAGATGTTTAATTTGATTATAATTTTTTTAGGTTTGAATTTTTAGAATGAACACTATTGGTTGTACTGAATAGGAGCCATGGAGGCTAAGACCTAACTCAGATTTACCAATCCAAAGGGATAGTCTACTAAGCACATAGTAGGGCTAACCAACCAAAGGGATTCCTTTTGGTGTACAACAATTGTATTAGGATGAAAGCATAGTAGACTTGCATCCTCCAAGTAAGGATCAGTTGCTAGGGTAATCTATTGGCAAGGAAACAGATTGAACCCAACCTAGGGCTGACTATTGAGTGAATGCCACTGGGGACTTAGATCAACTCAAAGATAGTAAAGATTGATTTCATTTTTCAAATTTATTTTATGAATTCTATTGGTTTGTGATGGGTCACATTGAGAAGGATCTTATAGAAGCTTAGACCTATCTTAGATTTACTGAACCAAAGGGAGTAGCTTCTCGATGGGAGTACTATCCTACCAAAGGAGTGCCTTTTGGTAAGCAATGATCAATTTAAGTGAAGAAAGCTCGGGGACTCACATCTTCCACTAGAAAATACCACTGGGGTGATCGATTGCTTTGGGCAACAAATCAAACCCGACCTAGGGCTGCCTGTCTATTTGCGATAATCATGCTAGAAAAAATGCGTCATAGTCTTACATCTTTCAAAGCAGAATGACTGCTGGGGCAACCTGCTTGTGGAAAAATAGATTGAACCCGACCTAAGGGAGACTACGGAATGAGTATTGACCTGAGGATTTATCTCAACTCATGTAGTCAGGAAATTCTTATAGGGAGTTCTGTTGACACTGGCCTAAAGATAGGATGCCTGCTTGGGAAAAGGGGGCCACTTGGGGGCTTAAATTTCTAATCCATAAGTGAATTAATTTTTGTTTGTTTGTTTTAGTTTGTTTGTTTATCATGGACCCTTTTAGTTTGTGAGAGAGCTTATATTAGCCTAGACCTATCTCGATTTACTCAACCAAGGGAGAATTTAAAACAAATTTTAACCACGGGGTGGCTAGGAAAGGGGAACTGTATAATCCAAAAGTAACCTGGATAATGTCTAAATGGGGTCGCAAAAGACTTGATCCAAATAGAGTGCCCACAAGGGATGGGGCCTATAAGGGCTTAATCCAATGCCCTGGAGAAGATGACATGGCTAGTCATATATCTAATAGGTATTCGGTGTCCAACTCAAGGAAAAATCTCAGGGACTCATATCTGCCAAGAGTGGTGTACACATCGGGTGAGTCGCTATCAGCATAGTGAACATCGACCAACCTAAGGTGCCCATCAGTTTGCAATAATCAGCATAGGAAGAAATCTTGAGGACTCACTGACTGCTGGGATAGTCTGTCTTCAGCTCGAAAGGTGCTATCCGACCTAAGGCAACTACTTAGTGAATGCCACTAGGGGACTTATATCAGCTCAAAAGTAGTCAAGTGGAAAGGAGCCTGTAGGGGACTTATCCTAAGCCTCAGACTCAACCTAGTTAAAAAATGATGGCTAGTTTAAGAAGAAAGTATCAGGACTCACATCTTCTTAAATGAAGTCAATCTTGAGGTAGCTTACTAGCTGGGCAGTGAAGCATACCATATTAACAAGGTGCTCATTGGTTTATAATGATCAAGTTAGGAAAAAAGCACTGGGACTGATGACTTTTAACAAATGACCATGGGGTGACATACTAGCGATGTAGCATGTAAACTCAACTTAGAGCAGCTAATTAGTGAGTGTCATAGGGGGCTTGCTCCCATATCAAAATAGCTCAAGATAAAGGTTTTATGTTTGTTGTTCTGTATGTTCTAAAAAAAATATGACACCTCTTGGGGACTCTTACACCTACCTTAAAACACACTTGGAAATTATGAAATTATGTCACAGATGGCAACAAGAATTTCCACTAAGAAAGGATGTCGCTGGGGTTCTCTCACACCTGACTTAGTTATGCGAATCGAAATAAGATGCCTCTCAGGTTCTCTTACACTATTATAATAGCATTGAAAGATTGTGTTTGTGTTGTGAAAGAGGGATAAGATGCCACTGGGGGACCCTTACACCTACCCTAAACATGTCATGGTGGATTCACAAGACAAGCAAACAACACTTTGAAAGAAGAGAAGATTTGATGATTGGAATCAGATTTATATTCTTTGATTAATAATTATTTTCAAACATGACTTATTTCATGGGTAATATTTCTTTAGATAGAGCCCATTAATTAGAAGCATCGAGTGTTCCCCTTTATTATCAATAAGCTGATAAGATCCTCCTTGGTAGGCCTTCTCTATGACATAGGGGCCTTCCCAAGTGGGTTCAAAATTGCCTCCCATCTTTTGATGGGCTACAATTGGTCTTCTTAGAACTAACACAAGTTCTCCTACTCAGAAAGATCGGGGCAACCAGCTTATTATGAGCTTGAATCATTTTGGCCTTCTACAACTCAAGATTTTGACATGCCCGTAGGCCACTCTACTCTAAACCTTCGAGCTCTTTTAGCCACAACTTTCCATTCTGCTCTGTAGTGATTTTTTACCCAATGCTATCCTTAATAATGGGATTTGAACTTCTAAAGGAAGAATGGCTTTGGACCCATAAATTAAGGAAAATGGGGTAGACTGAGTTGGAGTTTTGTATATGGTGCAGCGGCTTCAAACTAACCTTCATTCCACTATCATTTATTATCTTCAATAGTTTTCTACAGTATCTGGATGAGAGTTTTGTTGAATGCTTTTGCTAAACCATTAACTTTGGGGTAGTAGATGGTAGAGTATCTCCAATATATACCATGTCTTCTAGCAAAGTTGTTGATCTTAGTACTTTTGAATGTAGTATCATTATCGGATATAATTCATCGAGGCACCCCAAACCTATATGTGATATGGTTCATTAAAAACTGAAGCACATGGTGAGTTGTGAAATCTCTGAGTGGGATGGCTTCCACCCACTTGGAAAAGTAGTCGGTAGCAGCTAAGATGAATCGATGACCCTTGGAAGAAGGAGGATCGATCAAACCTATAATGTCGGTACCCCAACACGCAAATGGCTATGAAGCCAATGTAGGGTGTTGAATGTTGGGTGGTTGGTGGAGGACCACACCGTGTACCTGACACTGATACCACCTCCTAGCTACATCCATGCAGTCTTTAATCATAGAAGGCCAGTAGTATCCAAGTCTTTTAATGTTCATCTTCATCTTCGGACCGGATTGATGCGCTCCACATAGACCTAAATGTACATTGGTTACAATGCCATGGACTTTGTATTTGTTTAAACAACATAACCACATTTGGTCAAAGGATCGTTGGTACAAGGTGCCATCAACAAGAGTGTAGGAAAGAGATCCTTAATTTACCTGATGGTCTTGTGATTTCTCTTGAGGTAGTTTTCCAGAGTTCAAGTAATCTATGAATGGTTGCCTCTAATCTAGCTCCTTGTCCATTTTGGCAATGACCTCTCTTCAAGAAAGTCTCTGAGTTCAACATTAATAAGAGATAGGACCTATCTATTTTGGACCCTTATTGAAATGGACTCATCTTCCAGACATGCCAGATCTTTGGCAAGTTTTTTCAAAGCATCTGTTACTACATTCTCTGCTCGGGGAACCTTGTAGATGGTGAATTCAGGAATCTGGGCCAATAGCTTCATGGTATACTTATAGTAATGACAAAGCTTAGGTTTGAGAACCTGGTAGGACCCGACAATCTGGTTGATGAGCAACAGAGAATCCCCAAATATGTTGATGCTCTTGACATTGATAGTGATGGCTAACTCCAAATTGACTATCAAAGCCTCATACTCGGCTTCGTTATTGGTGCAGGAGTTGGAAAGATAGTATGAGAATCTCATCACATCGTGGTTTGTAGTTAGAAGAACTATTCCTACCTCTGCCTTTCTTGGGAATAGATCATGGTGCTTCACCTTTAAGAAAAGAAGTAGCACCATCAAAATATATATCCCATCGGTGGTTGTCAGCCTCCCCTAAGTTCATGATTTGTTCATCGGGGAGATCATCACTAAGTGAAGAATCAACAAGAAGTGGGTATGCTACTAAAAAATTCGCTAGTGCCTAATCTTTTATCGCACGGAGGGGTACAAATGTGATATCAAAGCTGAGTATCATGGACAAGCCAAACATCGAAAGCATTGGGCCATGTCATGAGTACTTGATGGATTGGTTCAAGAGATTAAGTTCACCTTATGAGAAAGCATGTAGTGTCATAGCTTCTGAGATGCAAAGATCAAAGCTAGGCAATATTTCTTAATAGGTGGATAGTTTGCCTCAACAGGGATCAGATGACAGCTGAGGTAGTAGAGTGCACTCTCCTTCCCTTCGCCATTAGCTTGGACCAATAGAGTGCTGAGAGAGTCATCCAATGCACTAGTATAAAGGATCAGTGATCTGCCCGGGATAGGGGCTGCTAGAACTGGCAGCTTCACCATGTACTCTTTGATGTCTTCGAAGACATGCTAGCACTTGTCATCCCACTTAAACTTGGCATCCATTTTGATAAGTGTTGATAATGGCTTGCATCTCCATGATAGGTTTGAGATAAAGCATCTTAGATACACTATGCATCATTGAAAGGATCTGAGTTCAGTTAAACTCTTAGGTGGTGGCATTTTTAAGATAGCTTTAATCTTTTCAGGATCTATTTCTACCCCACGATGTTGAACAACAAACTTAAGGAATTTCCCTGGAGCGACTTCAAATGCACACTCTAGGGGACTTATCTTGAGGTTATATTATCTTAATCGTTCAAAAACTACTCTCAAGTCAAAGAGATGGTCTTCCTTTTCTAAACTCTTGATTACTAAATCGTTAACATAGCACTCAACCTGATGATGGATGAGCTCATTGAAGATCTGATTCATGTCTTGTTGGTATGTAGCACCAGCATTTTTAAGGTCAAAAGCCATGACCCTATAACAGAATATTTTGATTAGGGTTCGAAAAGTAGTGTTTCTTTCATCTTCAGGAGATATCTTAATTTGATTTTTTCCAGATGAACCATCCATGAAAGAGAAGAATGCATGTGATGAGGCGATGTCCACCATTAACTCTGGTATAGGAAGAGGAAACTCATCCTTAGGACATGCCTTATTTAAGTCCCTAAAATTGATGCAAATGCTTTGACCATTCTTCTTCTTGGCGACAGCTAATGGTAGGATATTTTTCTTCCCGATGAAATCGATCAATTTCTTGACTTAAAATGACTTGTTCAACTTCTAATACATGCGTCTAGGTGCTTAATAGGTAATGTTAGGATCTACTAGCTGGAATGTACATCGAGATAATCGGCATTTCTCATAACTCCATATGAAGTAGTCTTTAAACTTCGGTCAATAGCCTAACTAAGTCATTGGTTTCTTCTTCTTCATTAATAAAGATGTATGTCGAGGATTTTCTTCATCGAGTTGATTTCATTAAGCTTGTCGATTGTTGAATGAATCTCCTCTTCAAATTTTAGTGGTGCCTCTTTGAATTGGAGATCATCTAGATGATCTGAAGTTTCTAAACACACACTCTCATAAGAGTTGGGATGTGTTTGAAGAACCTATTAGACTCCAAATGGTTGATAACAAATAGGCAATAATCTTCATCGTCGACTGGACCCACTATGATGAATCCTAGTCCTACTCTTGATTATGCTTCCCTGCCTATATTGTTCCATAGCATTTTGAAGTATTCTGACCTATGCTTGGACCAAGTGTGAGAAACTAAACCTTTCTGTATAATATTTTGAACACAAGGCGAGTAAAAGCCAAAAAGTAATTCCATTGATTCTTTAAAGTATCTTCCTCAAGTCCTACATCGAGCTCACGGACTTGAGGATGATGAACCCAAAAGAACCTCTTCTACTTCATGTCACTGGAAGACTTAGGGACTTCCTTAACTACTAAACCTTCAACTTTCTGAGATGTAAGTGAGGGTTAGAGCTAAGGTTCCCAACTGTTGCATGATAGTTTCATATAAACTAGATTCAAAAACTTTACCTTTCTTGGAGGCATTGTCTTTATCTCTAGCTGGATCAAAAGTCACCTCCAATGGAACCCGTTAAGAGGGGTTGGCTAGTATTCTAATCACATTATATTCATCCTCTAAGTTGGATTCCAAGTCTATGTGAATAGTAAGGGTACTCTTATGAACTGGAACATTACCTCTATTGGTTGAAGGCCAACTAGTGGGTCTCCCACCTCTGGAACTACCTCTTTCCTTCAGCTCGCACGGTGGAGGTTGAGCCATTACCACATGTCCATATGATGGAATGAACAATGGGTGGAATGTGATATACGGATCCACTTCTTCTTCAATTCCCCTTTCTTATGTGCTAGGACTTTTCTTTTTCTTTTCATTTTCTTTTATCTTTTCTTTTGCTTCATTTTCTTTTGCTTTTTCACTTTTTCATTTGCATTTGAATTTTGTCCAAGTTCACGAGAAATGGTGTTTTGAGTAAGATAGTAGGTTGCATCCTCATAGATCTCAACCTCTCTCGAAAATGGCTTTTTTCCCTGACGATATCAATTCCATCTTTTCTGAACTTGATGTACTGATGAAGGAAGGATGGAACGATTTTGTTATGATGTATCCCAGGCCTACCAAGTGAATCAGTGAATGAAGTATTCGAATCAATGATGTAACTTTGCTTGATCTTCAATCAGATCTCGGTAACACTATAGAACTAAAACCCTCACCTTGATCATTAAATTTTCTCAACATCATCCAATCTCCTCGGAGTGTAGAGATGTTGGTCTTTAAGTAGGCAAGGGTCTTTAGACTCATAATATTTACTAATGCATCTGAATCCATGAGAACCTTGATAAGTTTGAACCTATCCATGTCGACTGTAATGTAAAGGGGACGGTTGAGCTCCAAGTCACCTAGTATAAGGCTTTCTTCTATGAAGGTGATCCCTTGGGGTTCTTTTGCATAATGTGCTTCCTCACCTATAGTGGTCAACTGAGCTAAGCATATTTCAAGATCAAGGAGAGCCTTGATTAGTGATTCCCTCATCTCTTTGGATAAGATGATGTAAATGCTTAGCAGATGAACTTTCTTAGATGAGAAAGGATGTTGTAGTCCACCTTATTTGGTCTTCCACATAGCAGACCAAGGGTGGAGCATCTTATGAAAGGGCTTCTCGATCTTTACCAATGACTTATTTTCCTCTGTGTCTACCTAGGAGGTAGAACCTTACCACTACGGAGGTTGACTTTGGTAATCTCTTAAGGCAAGGTGGTGCTAAGTTCTACCTACACTTTAGGCTCACCTATAGCTTCTCCTATGGGATTCTCAAAATCAGATGATTCCAAGTCTATCTTAAGAGGTGAACCCATAGTATTCAGAGTTGGAAAGTGCAACTCTAAATCAGAAAGAGGAAGATCAAAATTATTATAGTTAATTAGACTTGGAGTTATCGTTAGGAATAGAAGAAGATAACTCATCGAAGAACATGTAATTTAAATCATTTATTCTTCAATTTCTTGGAATTATTTGGAATACAAAGAGTCAAGTAGAATGAGTGGAGTAAGGGATTTGATGCCCTTATCCATTGATACAAGAGTTCTACTAGTAGAAAATAGAAGAGCTAAAAATGGTAGAAGTCATCGGTGTGGAATCTATGGCAAGGTTGGAGGCGGACATAGTGGTGGGTGCTAAAGACTATCCGGGCGACACATGCTCTGAGCTCCCACTTTCCTAGAGTTGGCAACTTGCAAACCTTCCTTAGTGTTGAAGGTTTGAGACTCGCGGAAAGCTTCTTGATCTTGAATTATTTTCTTAGAGATTTTATACAAAGAAATGTCCCAACCTTCTTTGGTTTTGGTAGGATAACTTGTATCCCCAAGGATTACCCTAATGGAACTAGAAGGTTATTCGACAAGGTATTCCTTTGGGATAACTACAACATCAATCTTGAATGTTCAAGCATCCTTGAATGTGAAGCAATCCTCAAAACATGGCCTATATGGTGGTAAGGGAAAAAGTTTGGATCATGACTTTTACCTACTTCCTGTCTCTAGGCTCGGTAGCTAAAATCATGTTTCTTTAGAGATTCTTAAATTTTCTTGATTACCTCCCTCTTAAAGATAAGGTTTGTTTAACTTATCTAGAAGAGTAGGTGGACCATAGCTACCTAGGCGGTATGCATGTCTGCTATTAGTGGTATAATGGTGGCGATGGTGTGTCTTTGGAGGTGAGTGGAGGCATATGGCTTCGTGGTGGCAAAGGAGGTGGAGGCTATTGAGGTCGTGGTCTCTCAAACTGATCTCTAGCTGGCTGCTTCCCCTTATCAATTGCTACTGTTGCTCCAGGTTTCTTCTCATAATCCTTTTGGGATTTATGCTTGGGCATCTGATCTAGAAAAGGTAGTTGTTTGGCCTCTCCTTGTAAACTAGCACCTAGTTGATTAGCTTCTCAAATATCTTGATAGTGAAGCCCTTAAGCATGAAGGTGACCGCTATGGATATTCTTCAAGAGAATCTCAATGGCATCTTGTTAGATAGGTTCACACTTCATACTTAGTTACCATCGAAGAATATAATCAACAAGTGACTCCGAGTCTTTGTTGGGCTATAATGAGATCACCTTCATTAACCCTTTCACGCTCCAGCAAATCTCTTGATGAAGAGTTGCTCTAGCTCAACAAATGTCTTAACTGAACCATTGGGTAGTTCAACATACCAATCAAAAGTGATACCACTAGGCTACTGATAAAGAGTCTAAAGAGTAAAGCATTGCTGTCACCTGTGTTGTAATAATTGGCCCTGAAGTGAGCTATATGCTTTCACCTTTCCATCATTGAAGGAAGGAGGCACAAAACCCTTGGGATATTGGATAGCATCAAATTCCCTGGTAGGGTCTACCCTTTGAACCGATGATCCTCCGCTTGAGCCAAAGCTTCCTTCACCTCTTGCTTAACCATGGATTTTAGATCATTTTCATGTATGGACATACTATCCATTCTATACATGATAGTGCTACCTTGCTCAATGGGAGGTAGAGTCTTAGCGGGTCTAAGACATGCACTAGCTCATGACTAACATGTACTAGGATGCTTGAGGGCTTATTTACGGCTCGACTTCTTGCTAACAAGTCCTATTGTTGTGCCATCCTATCAATCACATCTTTCTACCTTAACTTCTTGTCGAGGTGATGGTGATTGCGGTGTCTCCTTGATCAATCTCATCATCTTTGTTGATCCCTAAGAAGAGATCATCTAGTATCAACCATGCATATCCTGAATCCCCATCAAGTCATCTTTATTAGGATCGAAGATGAATCTCTCTTCATCGAACCAAGCATACCCTAAGATCTCCTTCTTCTCCATAACATAGTGTTCAACTATCTCATCTAAGGATCGATCTAACTCGTAGGTACAAATAGTTTGGGGGTGTGATTATATCATGCATGAGGCACCGGACCTCACACGTGAGTCAATCACTTGTGTACTCCTAGAAGAATGATACTCCCGATTGATATTGGATGTAATAAGGGTAACAATCCTAGGATGATCCTCTACTACTTGTTTGAATTGTCATCGAATATCTGATAAGTCACCATTTTTGTGTCCATTTGTATGGGGCGAGTTGGTGAAGGAATGACCATGATGCTCGGGGTCACCACTCCTTCGCACCACCGGGGTAGAAGGTCAAGCAGAGCTACCCTGACAATGGGTGGTGTAGGAGTAGGATCCCCATAGGGATCACCAATGGTGTACATTTTTCCCCGGATGTGACCTTCATGGCCTTAGATGGAATGGGAGATGCTAAAACCTACACTGGCGATGGAGGATGAGGGGTAGAGCGGTGAGGTGGAGACTCCCACGACTATCTGTGCACAAGAAATGCCCTCTTGTGGTGGCTGGTCCCTGTGAGGAGAATACTATCAGTATGGTCGGTGCGGGGTAACTGAAAAAATTAACCATAGCAGCGGTGAACCTCCATCTCTCTGTTGTGTGTGATGTATGGGCCTCACGGGCCCTCTCCTGACGAATCTGCCTCTCTATGCTGTGGGGGATAATAAATCAAAGGTTGAACTGGGTAGACTCACAGTGTCATGATCACCTACCTGGTAGAATAGAGGAGGCGGCGACCTCCTACTCTAAAAAACTTGTGCAAGTGCACCGGAGGAGGTGATGAATGGATCCTCACGGCATCTTCTCTGTCGATCCCAGAGAGGATGAAACTAGTTTTTGTAACGGTGGTGAATCATGGGAGACTCATCCATGGCTAATGTCAGCTTCCTCTAGCTCTCACTATCCAGTGTGGAACCATTTGACCATATATTCTTATCTTGTTATTGGGTGGGTGGGAGGAGTGGTAGAATCATACTCAAATGTGGGAGGCAAGCCCTAAAAGGAGCCTTACCCTTGGAGGAGTGCAGATGGTATGCTAGCGCATTGGGGAAATGGCAACTCTAGGATGAACTCAACTGGAACCTGCTTGATACTCTTTGGGCTAGCATGGTATACCATAGCTTTCCTCTTTGAGGAGACATCAAAATTAGATGGTAATCTATCCCATGATCTTACCTTCACACTTCTTCTTATTGTGGTGAGGGGAATGCCCTCACAAGTGATCCTGGCCCCCTCAAATCCTCGGCCAAAGTGGATCAAGTGGGTATGGTCCAAATGAGGGAAGTCAGCCTGATCTAAAGCTAGATCCATACCATGAGGGAATGTAAAGACAAATTTAGAACTAACCATTTACAATTAGTAAGCGGCATTGAAATCAGCACTGACTAAAAATGATCTACAATGAGAAATGAACTTACATCAATTTTTCTCTCCATAGATTTTGAATTTTGAAAATTTGAACTCACATCCAACAACTTTGAAGTGTTAAGTGGGGTTCAAATAGATTTGAAGAGATTGATTGAAAGAGGAATTTGAATATGAATCCAAACTTCAACAAATTTAGGTATGTTGAAATATGGATTCAAAATTTTTGATAAGATGCTTCCATAGGTTCATTTATGTTTTGAATTTGAATTTTTTGATTTTGAGGACCCTTTCCTTAAAAAAATTTGGGTATGTTAAAGTAAGGGACAAAATGATTTTTTGTTTGTGTTTGATTATTTTGGAAAATTAGAATTCTTACTTAGCAAATTTAGTATGCTTAGTCAAGAATCTAAGTGTGTTTGTTTAATTTTTGAAAATAGGATTCTTAGCAAATTTAAGTATGCTAAGAAAATCCTAAGTGTTTCATTTTTTGGAAATTTTTTTATTTTTAAAAGGATCCTTAGCAAATTTATTATGCTAAGGGAATCCTAAGTGTTTTTTTGTTTTGTTTTTAGTGTTTTGAAAGTGGAGATTCAACTTTAGTAAATTTGGTATGCTAAAGATGAAGTCCCACTTGGTTTTATGAAATGGAAATTTCACTTAGCAAATTTGAGTATGCTAAATGAAATTCCAAATGGTGTGTTTAAAATTTTGATTTCATTTTGATTTTGAAAAATGGAAACTTCTCTTTAGGAAATTTGGTATGCTAAGGGAAGAAGTTCCAAAAGGTGTTTGAAAATTTTGATTTTTGATTTGGAAGCTTTACTTAACAAATTTGGTATGTTAAATAAAGTTCAAAATTTTGTTTGAAAATTTGAGATATGATTTGATTTTGATTTTTTATTTGGAAACTTTACTTAGCAAATTTGATTATGCTAAGTGAAATTCAAATGTGTTTTGAAAATTTTGAATTTTGGGATTTGGAGACTTCACTTAACAAATTTGGGTATGTTAAGGAGGTTCCAAATGTTTAGCAAATTTTGAAATATGATTGTTGATTTTGATTTTCAATTTGGAAACTTTACTTAGCAAATTTGATTATGCTAAGTGAGGTTCCAAATTTTTTTTTTGAAATATGATTGTTGATTTTGATTTTGGATTTGGAAACTTCACTTAGAAAAATTGCTATGTGAGGTTCCAAATGTATGTTTGAAATTTTTTTGAAATATGATTGTTGATTTTGATTTTGGATTTGGAAACTTCACTTAGCAAATTTGATTATGCTAAGTGAAATTCAAATTTTTTTGAAATTTGGTTGTTTATTTTATTTTGGATTTGGAAACTTTACAAAATTTGATTATGCTAAATGAAATTCCAAATGTGTTTTGAAATTTTTTGAAATATGATTGTTGATTTTGATTTTGGATTTGGAAACTTCACTTAGCAAATTTGATTATGCTAAATGAAATTCCAAATGTGTGTTTTGAAAATTTTTTGATTATGATTGATTTTGATTTTGGATTTCAAAACTTTACTTATCAAATTTGATTATGCTAAATGAAATTCCAAATGTGTTTTGAAATTTTTTTGAAATATGATTGTTGATTTTGATTTTGGATTTGGAAACTTTACATAGAAATTCAATTATTTTAAGTGAGGTTCCAAAATGTGTTTAGAAAATTTTTGGATTTAGAATTTGGAGACTTCACTTAACAAATTTGGATATGTTAAATGAAGTTCCAAATGTTGTTTGAAATTTTTTTTGAAATACGATTGTTGATTTTAATGTTTTGAAAAGAGGGCTCCATTCAACAAATTTAGGTATGTAGAATGGAGATCAATTTTATTTTTTAGTATGAAATTTTGTGTGTGATTGTTTCTTTTCTTTATTTTTCTTTTTTTTGAAAAGGGAGGAATTCAACTTAAAACATATGTGGGATATGTTTAAGTGGGTTTTCCTAAATGATATTTTATTTTTAGTTGGGAATGAAATCTTCATTTAATAAATTAGAGTATATTAAATGAAGGTATTCATGTATGCTTTTTCGTTTGAAAATTTTAATTTTGTTTACAAATGAACTTTCCATTCAATAAGTGTGAATGTATTGAAATAGAAAGATTTATGTGTGCTTTTGAAAACTTTATGATTATGCTTATGATTTTTTGAAAAAAAATGATTGTTCATTTTATTTTGAAAATGAAATCTTCATTAAAGTGAATTGAAAAAAAGATGTTCATTTGTGCTTTTGGAACATGTAACAATTATGTGAATTGTTAAATGAGGGTGAAGAAATTTTGTGGAAAATATTTTATTAAGTGCATATTTGGAAAGGTGCTTTTGAAAAGGTAAAGTTCTTTATGGAATATTTATTATTTTAGGATGAACCTTTCCTTATCATGAAAATGATAAGGAAGAAGTCTTAAAGATGTTTTCTTTTTATTTATTTAGATCTTCATCATTTTACCCATTGGAGGACCCAACGAGGGTTTGTAGACCAACAAGGAATGCGGTCCTAAAACCTAAAGATGTTGGCTAACTTAACTCAAGAATGAAATGACCTAAGTGCCAATGAAAAGAAGGATGATCTTGGATTCATACCAAAGTACAAACCCACTATCGATACTCAAAGATAATGATCATTTACCAAAGATGGAGAGAGGAACCATCCCCAGAGGAGTTGCTAGAAAAATCTATGATGAATAAATTCTTATAGGGAGTCACCTTCAAATCTGTAGGGAGAAAAAAAGGAAGAGACCTATAATTCTTGGTAAGACATCAAGTAGATCCACATATGTACTTATTTAGGTGATCAGGTACCTCATCAAGGAAATAGTGTACTATCTCAAAAGACAAAAAATACTACCCTTTAATTGACCTAATCATCTCAATAAGGACTCCTAAGCATGAGAAAGAAGATTATTGGCCAAAATCAACGAGAAGGGAGAATGTGAGTTTCCACCTAAAGGTCAAGGCAGTTCTCTATAAAAAGTTGAAGCCCTCCAATCAAGGGTGAAATAAGATGCATATGTGCATGATATTATAAAGAAATGCTCATCCAGCTAAGGGGTTGCTAATTCTTTTATCTTGATTTTAAACCTAAGCTTTAGGTGAGGTTATGAGTTCTTTAATTTGAATTTGAATTGTTAAGTTGGGTAAAAGATTTATTTTTCCCTAAAGAGCCTAATCCACATCTAGGCTATACATAAAGCAAGAAAGAAACTAGGAAAATCATGCCACTTAATGCTAAAGCTAAACAAATCATCAATCAATTTATAAAGCTAATTGGAAAAAAAATAAATGACCATTGTGGTCAGGAACCACCACATAAACCTAAAAATTTAAAATGTGGGAAACTGAGATCTACCCTTATACAACTCAGATTGCAAATGAATTAAATTACAATTAAGGAAAGGTCTTCAAGCTTTATTCTTCTTTATTTTTTCTTCTTTCTTCTTTTCTATTCTACTTTGGTTCCTTCTTTGGATGGTTGGATGGTAGATTCTCTAAGGCTTCATATGGTGCATAAGATAAGATCTTATGACCAATGCTCATCTAATCCCCATAACAAATCATTCCAAAATCTAATTATACAATTTTACATGAAAAGGAAAAGTGGAAATCTAACTAACACTTGCAAAATAAAGATTAGCTAAACATCACACAAATCCCAAGCATGTAAATTGACTTATCATCCAACACATGGGTGACTAAGTCCCACTATGGATTATGCATAGGGTATAAAGCACCAAGCAAAAGCATTTATATTTTTATTTATGATAGCACCCCTTAGCACAATCCCTGAGAAAAGAATAGTTAAACTAATGCCTACCATTCATTCTGAGCATACACCCAACATCCATTCTAAAAATATATCACAAAATAAAATAAACATCAACTTAACTTAAGTCTAGAAGTGGTGACTTAGGCTAATGTGTGTGCTTTGAAAGTTTGTGTGGTATGCTTAGCTATGGCTTTAGGTTCAAATTTTCTAAGTGTGAAGGGCATGTTCAACTTAGAGGAAGGTTTTATTTAAGTTGTTTAAGTGTTTTGGGATGATTTTATTTCATGTTTTAATTTGGTTTAAGTGAAAACTATAATTAATTACTAAGTTATGAAGAGATGGAAAGAGAAGAGAACTTCTCTTTCCTTCCCTAACCTTAAGTAATTTTCTAAAGTGGGTTCATATTTTAGTTTCATTTAGGTGAATGTTTTGATTACATCTTTTAATCAATCCTAAGTTTAGATAAACCCTAAACAAACCTATTCAAAGAGAATGACATTTTAAGATTAAATAAAATGAATCAAAATTCACATAACACCCATTACTTCATCTCTTTCCCAACATATATATATATATAACATGCATATGGATGGACCCTAAGCATATCTATACATGCAAATGAGAGTAGTTAATACACTTTGTGATGCATGCTAGGTAATCCATTTAAGAAAATTAGAAGTTGAATATGCATGATTTTTCTTAAGTAGAAAAGGTTTTCCTTATCCAAAATTTCACATACATACATGAAAGTAAAGAAATAAATGAGTAAAGTGCCATTATTAACTGTGGTAAAGACCTACTTACACTTAAAAATATAACCTTGGGTTGTCTAGACTAATATATCTTTCATAAAACAAACATCATATAAAAAAATGAAATAGAAAAGGGAAGATGCAAAAGTTATTTAGATATTTATTTTGTTTATGCAATTTATGTTTGTAAGTGTAGGTAACCCTTATAGATGGTAGCATAGGGATGAATAGGATATTAAATTAAGTGAGCATTAGTCCTTTCAAATGAACCTTATATCTACCAAATTCTATTCACTATACCACATAAGAAAGGAAACCTATACTAAGCATACCTTTATAATATCTCACATTTAAGCTTATAAATAAAGTATAAGTAGCTTACTTTTAGATTTGATATTTTATTTATATGTTCTGGAAATAATTTGGATTTTGTAGGATAATAGCCACTCATATTTTAGTTTAGCCAACACATGCACATTTGACATAAAGTAAACAATTTCATTTTAAAATTTGAAACATGAAATTATGAATGCTAAAATCACATGGCATACAATTTAACATGTTGAGGAAAGATTCAAAGTAATAAAAGCATGTAAACAAACTCACTTCACTTAAATCTAAAGTCATTCTTATATAATAAGAAAATTTAGAATAAATCAAAATGAATTTCAAAGTGATTTTTGTTTAGTTTTAAGTTTGATTTAAATTTGAAAAGGTGAGATGAGTTTATTGTTCCTAATTCATTCCCACATGTGTTTTATACAACAACAATAACAACAAGTTAATTGGAAGCATTTCATGAATTGTTATTTATATTTTAGTTAATTTATTTAATTTAGTATATGATCATTTTTTAATCTAACCAATTTTTTATATATTTCTTAAATAAAGGAAAATTAATGATTATTATTGAATATAAATTAAAATACATTTAAATCTTATATTTAGTATTAATTTTTTTAACATATATTTGCATTCATCTCTAATAAAATTTATATAGCATTATTAAATAATTACTTTAGTTTTTTTATAAGATAAATTATTAATCTTTCAAATTATTATAAAATTTTAGAAGTTTATGAATTTCTATACATAATAGGATATTTTTAAATGAATTTACTAATAAATATCTATTTCACCATATGAACAATAGAGTAAATATAAATGCATTTATTAATATTTTAAGAAACACTAAAATTTCTAAATAAAATTACATCAATATTATTTTAATTGAAAAAATTTAGTAATGATCATATAGTTTACATGGACTTTTAGTTATCAAAAGAAAATATTAAAGAAAAAAATACAACATTTATAAATGAAATAAGAAATCATAATAAAGTAAAAGATAAGCTTAATGTTGATTTATGTAATAATTTGAAAATTTTTGATTGATTTCAAATTTAGTATAAATTTAATGATAATATAAAATATTAATTTTTTTTGTTAAATT
Organism: Cymbidium sinense; assembly: GCA_021442155.1. NCBI lineage: Eukaryota > Viridiplantae > Streptophyta > Magnoliopsida > Asparagales > Orchidaceae > Cymbidium > Cymbidium sinense. Next base: position 162,950,472 of record CM038215.1, read on the forward strand.
AAAGAACATTTTAGATATATGTTTTTAAATATAAATATATATGTAGATTTTATTTTTTATTTATAAATTTAACAAATTATAATTTGATTAACATGAAACCAAACATTTATTAGTACACATGTAATTTGCAATTATTTATAATTTTAATGTACATTAAAATTTCATAATTTAAATTTTGATCATTTATTCTTAAATATGAAAACAAATTTTCTTTGATCTTAGTTAAAATAACATTAAGGTGTAAAAGAAATTTTGATAAAATTTAATTTATGAATATTTGTTTTGTTTTAAATTTCATTTTTTTAGTTTAATTGATTTAATTGAATAAAAATGAAATTTATTTTGTTTAAGGATTAAGGTTATAATTTTTAGATTATTGAAAAGTTTATTAAAATATTACCATTTTCAAACTAAAGAAAAGAATTAACAATACTATGAATATGATAATGACATAAAATCCACAAGAATTTAAATATGCACCAAATAATGAAAGGCCTAATGCAATTTGGCTCACAATTAAAGTTAATTAAGCTAAAGGGTTATCTTAAGTAATTTTAAAACACCATTTCATACTTATGAATTGTGTTTTCATTTCCTTAATTAAACTTAGGTTATTAACAAGCATCTCCCAAGGTAGATTAATTAAGTTGAAATTTTTAGAATTTTTGAAAATTGATTAAGGGATAATTATGAGGAGATTAAGGAGAGAAGGGGTTTAGGAATAGCTTGGGAAATGCCCAAAAATTATTCATAAACCTCTACTTCTTTATCATTAATCACCATAATTAGAGGTAATTAAGGAAACCACATTTAATACTCATCAAGCATTCAATAAATCCCAAGAAAATTAGGGGTAGGGTCATCCTAAAACATACAAGAAATTTGGATTAATGGGCCTAATCAAATGTAATTAGTAAAATATAAACTTTCAAATAAAACCTAAATTTAGAGAAAATCATAATTCGAAACTCATCAAAATTAATTTTAAAATGTTTTAGGTTTAATTATCTATCAAATTTTATTTAATATTTTCTAAATTTCTATGAAGATTTATGCATTTTGAAGATCCATGGATTAATCAAAAATTAATTAAGCATTTTAATTAACCTAGTAATCCATCTCACGATGGGCGGATCGGTCATGCATTCATGAGGGTACAATGTCATATCCCAAATGGTGATGGTGGTGCACTTATATTCTCTCGATCAAAGATCAATGATTGGATTCACCTGTTTATAAAGGAAACATATAACTAACGTGCTAAATAATCTCATCCATCTAAAATGCATGGATGGATGGTGAGATGAGCAGTTCTTTCCCTTGATCAAAGAGACCATCCATGATCAAGAAGATCAATGATCTAGCATGGAATCAACCCACACCATCTAGAGATCAATCCTCAAAATTTGATGAGGTGAAAATTTCTTTCACAAAGCTCACACCACATTGAGTTTATTGAAAATTCCATACCTCATGGAGGTGATCACGCTCAAGATCGATGAGGTAGCTTCATCAGTGGAGATGAAGAATTGAAATTCTAGGCCTTGGGATTGAGTGGCTCTTGGACCAACACCACTTAAGATCCTTGGGCTTTGATCAATTGCTCCTTTCCTTACTATGGGAACTCCAATGGAAGCTTAAGTGATCTTGGATTGGTCCTTTGAAAAGTGTGTAAGAGGTGGGAGGAAATCAAGCATAAAAGAAGTTGGCAATTCACTATACCTCCCATTTTCACTTGTTCAAAAGCGAGAAGAATAAATGGGAAGAGCTCTAGGAGGCTTAGGATCAATTATGGCTCCTCGGCTTCCTATTCTTCAATGACCTTGAGTGTGAAAATAGAAGTGAATTAGGGGAGTATATCTCCCCTTGAAGGATCGGGGGCAATGGTCTTGCCATTTTGATCCAATTGATGAGATTGGGAAGGTTATTTGATCTATTTTGAGTGTGCACATGGTTGGTTTGATCCAAGGAATGGGTTGCCAACTTCCTATGTGTTGAATTTGAGGGAGTTTGAATTTTCAATTTTAAGCTAGGGGGTTGAGTTTAGTCTAAGGACCAAATGGCCTAACCCAAACCCATTGGTTTGGGTGCACCACTCATCACTAAGTCCCCTTGAGCTTTTAGGAAAGCCTTAAGTGATTGTGAAGAGGGTATGACCAAATTACCCATGGGTTAGGCCAAAATTTGTTCTATGGCCTAGGGGTAGGATGGTAATTTTGCTATTTTTTCACTTTGGACATGTTGGGTATGGAGAAACTAGGTTTGGCCAAGTTTCATTGGATTTGGAATCCATTTGATAGGGTTTGGCTCATCTTGACCCATTTAGGTCAAAATGGGTCAACTTGGGTCAAGATGACCAATAGGTCAAATTGGGCAAACCAAGGGTTGGATAAAGTTCATATGACCATTTGAAATGTTTTGTTGGCTTTGGTTTGATTCAATTTGGTATATATTTCATTTTGGCTCATATGACTTCACTTAGGTCAAATGGGTCAAGTTGACCTATTTGACCCATTTGACCTATTTGAGGTAGGTCAAGGGTAGGTTTAGGTTTGGTTAGTCATGGAGTGGATTGGTATTTTTATTTCCAATCAATTTGGTTAAGTTCAATTTTGGCTCAACATGACCCCTTTAGGTCATGTTGGGTCTAAGGTCAATTGGGCTAGGTTGGGTCTAGTTGGCCAAGGCTTTGGTCAAGTTCCATAAGTGATTTGGGATAGCTTGACCCATTGGTTCCAATCAATTTGGCTTCGATCAAGTTTTGACACATTTTGACCCTTTAGGTCAAAATGGGTCAACTTTCAAGTGGGCCAATTAGGCTAGGTTAGGCTCAAATGTTGGATTGGTCAAGTTCAAACATAGGTCATGAGTGAACTTAGATCAATGGTTTCAATCAATTTGCCTATGGTGGAATTTGGTTATGTAAGGTTTCATTTTAGGTTAACTATTGACTTGGTCAACCCTTAGGTTTGACTTGGTTTGACCCAATTTAGTTGATTGATCATCCCATGATGATTGATGATCATGATGAGAGGGATATATGAGTTTGATTCAATCCAATTTGGTTAGGATCAAAGTTGGCTCATAAGGGTACTTTAGGTCACTTTGGGTCAAGTGAGCCTAAGTGGGTCAAATGGCTTCGTCAAAGCTTGATTTGAAGTTGATTGATCTTGTATATGGACTTATGATTGAAATATAAATCCATTTACAAGTGGTTTGAAGTCAAATGGATTTAGATCCATTTGAAAATTTCATATTCAAAGGAAGGATATGAAAGGGTCTTGGGTTTGATTTTTAATTAGGTTTTGATTGAATGATTGAAGTTTGGATTTACATATGAGCTCATGATTATAATTGATTGAACCATGAGAGAAAATCAAGAGTTTGTCTTGATTTGAAAGTGATTTGACTAAGTTCAAGATTTTGGCTTGAAAGGCTTAGATTTGATTTTGAGTGGATTTGAGTTTGATTTTTTGTAATTGATTTTGATTGTTTCAATTTATATTTCATTTATATATGTGATAAATGTGAATATAAATTGATCATGAGAAAATTTAAAGGATTTGAAGTGGTTTAATCATGATTTAGGTTAAATCCATTAAAGGGAATTTTTAAATTCAAATTTAATTTTTGCATTGGATTTGATTGATTTATATTTATATTTCATTTATATATGAGAATATAAATGAGGATATAAATAAGTTTTGAGGAAATCCCATGAATGTTAAATGGTTTGATCATGATTTAGGTTAAATCTATTAAAGGAAATTTAAAGGATTTTAAATTTGGAATTTAATTTATGGGTTTGATTTTATTGATTTATATTTATATTTCATTTATATATGAGAATATAAAAGAGAATATAAATAAGTTTTGAGAAAATTCCATGAATTTGAATAGGTTTGATCAAGGTTTAGGATAGATTTTGGCTAAGTCCTTTAATGGAAAATTAAAGGGACTTAAGAAAATTTTCATGATTTGATTTGGAGTTTTGAGTTTAGTTTGATTGATTTGAATTTATATTTCATTTATATATGTGAATATAAATAAGAATATAAATGAATTATGAGAAAATATCAAAGGTTTGAATAGGTTTGAATCATGATTTTGGTTAATTCCTTAAGGAAGGATTAAGGACTTAAGGCAAAATTTGGACTAAGGAATTTTTTGATGGATTTTGATCATGGGTTTTCAATCTTATGGAGTTGATTTTGATTTCAAGGAAATCAAACAGAATTGATTTGGAGTTTGACTTGAAGGATGGAAAGTGAGGAATGGTTTAAGCTAAGGGTAGGAAATTTTCTAACACCCTAAGGCATGACCTATTCTTATGGCTAACTCTTCTAGGTCTTCTAGGGCTAGGTTGAGTGTCCTAATCACTAGATGTGTCTTAAGACTAAGAACTCTTAAAGTCTAAGAAGTCTTATGTCCAAGATAGGGGTTGAGAGCTCATCCTAAAAATGAGGTCAACAAATAGCGAGACTTACATCTTCTATAGTAGGGAATAGCTGGGGTGACCTATTGGTAGCACAATAAATAAAACCACTTAGGGGACTTGAGTGAATGCTACTGGGACTTATATCAACTCAAGTAGTTAGATTCCTATAGGGAGTTTTGTTGACACTGTCCTAAAGATAGGATGCTTGCTTGGGAAAAGGTACCACTAGGGTCCTCCTAATCCACAAGTGAATATATATTTTATTTATATGTTTGTGTGGACCTTGTTGGTGTGCGAGGGACCACATTGAGAAGGGGCTATGTCAGCCTTGACCTATCTCATATTTACTAGACCAAGGGAGAATCGGCACATCCACAGGACAAATTCTCCAACCATAGGGGTGGCTACTAGGAAAGGGGAACTGTCTAATCCGATAGTAACCGGATAATGTCTAAATAGGGTCACAAAGGATGTGATCCAAATATAGTGCCCATAGGGGAGGTGCTAATAGGGGCATTATTCTGAGCCCTAGAAAAGAAATCCTATAGGTGTACGGTGGCCAACTCAAGGAGAAAGCATAGCAAACTTACATCTACCATGAGTGGTGTATCTTAAGTGCGAGAACCAACCAACCTAAGGTGTATCCATAGCATAGTGGTGTATCCATCCAGACATAGAGCTAACCAATCTAAGGTGCCCATGTGATGTAAGCTTATAACTTTCCAAGAATTGATCATGGATAGTCTGTCATTGGCAGGACAAATGTTGTCTGACCTAGAGCAACTACTAAGTGGGGAGCCCCGAGGACTAAACCCAAACTTGAAGCAATCAAGAGGGAAGGAGCTGTTAGGCAACTTATCCTAAACCTCAAATATCTCCACCGCATGAAGGCTAATCCATGAAAAATCATATGCTTAAATTTTAAATAAAGTTGAGGTAGCCTAGCTTATAGTAAGGCCTACCAATTAACAAGGTGCTTGGTGCCAAGGAAGGAAAATATAGCACTCACATTCCAAGCAAGAAGACCCTGGTGACACTAGTAGGGTCACCCACTAAAATACCGAAAGTGAGTGTCATTGAGGGTGATATCTCAACCCGTAATAAATCGACAAAAGATATGTGCTTATATGTTTATGTGTTTGTGTTTATGTTGTGTGATGATAGATGCCGTTCCCACCTACCCCAAACACATCATGGTGGATTCAAAAAACAAGAATACTTTCAACATGGAAGAGATTGAATTAGAAATGGAATTTTCATTGATGATAATTATTTTCAAAAATAATTTATAATATTTCTTTAAGTAGAGGCCATTGATAAGCATTCTCCTATGATTATAAATAAGATCCCCTTCTCTATGGCAAAAGGGCCTTCCCAAGTTCAAACTTGCCTCCCATGCAACAGCCTCCTTGAACTAAAATAAGCTCCCACTAAAGCTCTGATAACTAACTTGTTGTGAGCTTGAATCATTTTATTTATAACTGTCATGCCCTGAGGCTCCTCCTCCAAACCTTGAGCTATTCTAACCATAATGTTCTATTCTGATCTTGTTACCCATTCTAGTGGGGAGTTTGTAATTGAATGGCTCAAACCCATAAGGAAAAATTAATAGATTGAGTTGGAGTTCTATATGTCGCCAAGGCTTCAACTAAATGCTCATGCCATTTTATCTGTTGTTGAGTATTCTTAGATTTGGATGAGAGTTTTACTGAGGGCTTCTAATAAGCCATTTACCCATGGGTAGTTAATGGTAGAATATCTTTAACATATGCTGAGATGTGACCTCTCTAGCCTTCCCCATTTAAAAAGAAAATAGTAAAAGTAAGACAATAATCTCCTCACGATCTTATGGTTTTGTGCTTGTATAAACAATGTAACCACATATGATAGAAATACCATACACATCCATCCAGAGTGGAAAAGTACTTTTGCTTCATCATGGGCTTTCTCTTAAGGTAGTTTTCCTTTATTTAGGTAACCCATGAATGTTGTCTCCATACCTCCTCAACCTTCAATGGCAACCTCCCTTAAAGAGTACTTTTGATGATTTCAATATCAATAAAGGTCAAGACTTGTCTATTTTGGACCTTTATATGGACTCATCCATGCCAACTTTGGTAAGTTTAAAAAGTTATTCTCTCTCCTCAGGAATCTTATAAATGGTAACCATTTGGGCCAACAACTCCATGGTGTATTGTGGAGTCAGCCGGGCTTTATAACCTTATAGACACAATGATTTGGTACAAATAGAATCCTTGAATATGTTGATGTGATGAAAGGGCTAACCCAGACTGCAATAGTGCCTTATTCACCTTCATTGCAGGATAAAATGATATGATAATATCATTATGCAAGTAGTTTAGAATTATTCTATCCCCATTTTTTCAAAGTAGATTGTGATTTGCTCCTCTTGAGAGGAAGCCACACCATCAAAGTAAATCTCCATGGAATGCTGTAAGTTCATGATTTGTTCATCATTCATCATCACAGAAGTGGGTGTTGCTAAAAAATCCATTAACTAATCCTTTCACCGCATCTGAGTAAAAGGTAATGTCAAGAGAGATTATGGACCATCGTGCAAACCATTTGATATTGTCATCCATGTGATCAGAGGATTGATTTAGAGATTAAATTCACCTTATGATGAAGCATTAGTACTATAGATTATGATGAAATTAATGAAAAACAAGATCAAAGAGATGTATTTTCCATCCCTTGTCATTACTTGGGCCAACAAAGCACCAATGGATCTAATGTAATGAAAAGTAAAGTATGAGGCTTGAGACATTGGGAATCAGAAACTCGTGTAATGCTTCATCAAGCTCACACTTATCATCCAAACTTGGCATCCTTTTTTAACAACAGAATGGTAACATCTTATAGAACATCTTTATATCTAAATGCCTTGAATGATCTAAGTTGAGTTAAACTTTAGTGGCATTTCTAATATTTGATCTTCTTCTGATGAATTTCCCTTAAAAATAAAAACCCAAGGAATTTCCTTTGAAGCTACTGAGTACACAGGGAGTTCATTTTGAGGTTAAATTATCTTAACTATTTGAAAACCACTCAAAGAGATGGTCTTTCTTTCTTTAACCACAAGATCATCAACGAATGACTTGAAGATGAATGAGTTCATCAAAGATTTGAGTCATAGCCAATATATATGTAGCAACGCATTTCTAAGGTTGAAAGGCATGACCTTAATAGATTTCAATTTCTAAAAGTAATGTTTCTTTCATCTTTAGAACCATCTTTATTTGTTATATCTAGATGAGCCATCTATGAAAGAAAGACACATGAGATGAGACAATATCCACTTGGATAGTAGTTCATCTTTGGACATGCCTTTTAAATCCTTAAAACCATATGTGAATTTAATAATATTTTTCTCCTAGATGATGCTTAATGTATTTTTCTCTATGAAGCCAACATCATCAATTTCTTTAATTTCATAAATGACGTTGCCATGCTAATGATGCCTTTGGAGCTTACTTGATAGCAAGTAGCTCATTGCTACCTACATGTGAGCCAATCCATGCATCTCTTCATAACTCCATGCAAAGCAATCCTAAACTCACCAATAATCAACTAAGTCACCTATTTAAGTTCATTCAAAGAAAGAACTAGTCTGATATCAACTTCTTGACTTGAGGATGATTCTTCCAAAAAGAACCTCTGAGTCTTCACATGTGTGGATGACATAGGGGCTTCCTTAACTACCAAACCCTCAGCTTTTTGAGAGGATGTGGGGTTAGAGCTAAGGTTCTAACCCATGCCTAACTATTTCACATATAGACTGATATAGTTACGCTTTTGCTTTTGAGCCGCCTTCATCTATCTAGCTCAAGTGTCACCTCCAAGGGAATCTACTGAGAAGAGTTGTAGTGTGCTAACCATATAAGACTTATCCATGAACTAGATTCTATGTATATATAGCAAGTGTACTCTGGTAGACATATCTTCTATTGGACAATAGGTTTTCCACCCTGACCAGCCTCTAAACTAGCCTTCCTCCGCCTGGTAAGTCATCCTACCCATATATTCAATGGAGTAACAACTATGGGTGGAATCTAAATGTCGCACCACTTCCTCCTCCAAGTCTATTTCCACTCCATTTTATTTTCCATTTTATTTTCTTTTCTTTTTTCTTTTTTTTCTTTTCTTTTCATTTTCTAAAACTTTGGCCAAGTTCACGAGAATAGACTTGTTGATTTTGAGGGAGTTAGTAAGTCGCATCCTTATATGCTAACCTCGTGAACTATAAATGGCTTCATCTCCTTTGACATGGTGATGATCCCACCTCACAAACTTCACCGATGTAGAGAGGATGGAACTATGTTGTTCTCATGCATCCATATTCTCCCAAGAAAAGAAAAGATGTATCCGAAGTCTATAATGTGAAACTTGGCTTTCCTTCCAATCATCTATCTCAAGGGCAAGTTCCCTAAGCCCCTAAGCATTCAATCTTCCCATCTTAGACTTAAGAGTCTTCTAGACACTAAGAGTTCCCTAGTCATAAGACACTTTTAATAATTAGGTGGACACTTAACCTAAGCCTAAAGACTTAGATGGTTTAACCATAGGATTAAGTTATGCCTTAAAGATTAGGATAATCCACTTACCCTACAACCCAAATCCAATCCAAGTTCACCTTCTCAAACCAAATCTCAAGTTCAATTCAAACATCAAATTCAAATTCAAATCCAAACCCAAATTCCAAAATCAAATGATTGAAGCCCATGATCAAATCCAAACTTGAAACCCTTCCTAAGTCATATGACCTATCCTATGGACTTAGCCAAATCATAATCCAAATCAATCCAAAATAAATTGATTTTCTCATAAATCTATATCTTCAATCATCTTACTAAATATAAATAAATCTAATTCATTCAAATGAACAAAACTAAATCAAATTAAATCAAAACCCTTCCTAAGCTATATGACCTATCCCATGGACTTAGCCAAATCTTAATCCAAATCAAGTTAAACTCAATGATTTTCTCACAAACCAATCATATTTTCAATTTTTTTCACAAATTTAAATGAAATATACATTTAAATCATCAAAACTAAAACTAAATCAAAAAATCCAAACCTAAGCCACATGACACAACTCGATGGACTTAGTTCTTCTTTTCCAAAACCCAAATTCAATTGATTTTCTATTAATCAATCATACCTTGATTACATATTCACAAATATAAATGAATTCTACAATCATCAAGAAAACCAAAGTCAACCCAAGTCTAACCCAACTTAACCCTTTTAACTTGAACTATACAAATGAACCAAAACCCATTTGAACCCAAGCCAATAGCAATTGAATTCATATATAAAATCAACTAAATCAAACTCAACCCAAAATCAAGCCAACTTAACCCGATCGGTTTGCTTGACCCAAAGTGACCAATTTGACCTATTTTTACCAAGTTCTAATCCTACCCAAATTGGATTGATCCAAGCCTATCAAAACCTCCCATCATGATTGTTGATCATCCTAGGTTGATCAATTATCACAAATTGGTCAAACCAAGTCAACTTCATCATTTGACCAAGTCAACCTCTTAACCCATTTAAACTCAAACTAGCCAAATTGTAACCTAAGCCAAATCCCTTAAAACCAATGATTCATACCAAATCAAAATCAATATTTGAATATGACTTTACCTTCAATTGAGTCAAACCAAATCCAATTGGTCCTCTTGACCCAAGTTGACCCAAATTGACATAAAAGACCAAATTGGGTCAAATCAAAATATAAACCAAATTGATAATCAATGGTTCAAGTTCATTCCAAATTGATTGAACTTGACCAAGGCCATGATTAGACCCAATTGAACCCAATTGACCTAGCCTTGACCTAAAGGTTCAAGTTGGCTAAATCAAAACCAAATCCAAATTAATTGAAACCAAAGCCTAAAACCATCTATAATTGGTCAACTAAACCCAAACCAACACCCAACAAGCTAATTTGTAATTTGGTCAAATTGGTCAACTTAATCTATTTGACCCAAATGAATTCAAATGAGCCAAAATCAAATCTAAGCCAAACTAAACTAAACCAATTGAACCAAAACATCCCAAATGATCATATGAACTTGACCAACTTGGTTTGACCCAATTTGACCAATTGGTCAACTTGACTAACCTACCTAATTTGACCTAAATGAGTCAAATTGAGCCAAACCTAACCAAATCAACTCCAATTGACTTGAAATTTGGCTAACCCACTTTTGGATCATTTCAAATCCCAAATCAAATCCAATGCTAAATGATCATTCTACCCTTGGGTCAAGGGAATCACATGGGACAAATCACCCATTCTCACTTGGTAATCTCCCAATGGTCCACCTATGCTAGACACTACCCAACCTACCTAAGGGGTGGTTGGTCGCCATGACCCATGGGAGGTGAAATCACCACACCCTCTCCATTACAACATTTAAACCCATAGACACCCATGATTCCTTCTTGGAAGCCACCTCCACACCTTCAACCAACCAAGCCGAGCCAAGTCACTTCCTCCCTTCCACCATGACTCCTGAGATGGTCGATGGCCTAGCCAAACCCATCCCACTGCCCAATCAATATGAAGGGGTTATACACCCCTCCACTCAAACACATGCAAAAATCCCCAAGCTACCCAAGATGATCCGTTAAATCCAATCCTTAAGCTCCCAAGCTCATTCCTCGATCATAAAATGCCATTCCCATCCGTCCTGAAACATGACACTCCCATTTCTGACCTAACTTCCTCATTTCTCCATCAAACTCAAATTAACTTTGCTCGCACCTTCTCTAGGCCTCATTGAGCAAGAACGAATCATCTCCCAAGCTTCTTGAGCATTGAGGTGGGACTTCGATCAAAGCTGAGCTCCAAATCAGATCATGATCTTCCAAGTGATCGTCAGGAATTGATCCATTATTGCTGTGGCTTCATCTTTACTAGAAGCTTCTTCAATTGTTTATCCATCTTGAGCTTCTGAGGTTGGCTTCCAAAACTGATCCTTAGCTAAAATTGGGTTAGAGATTTTTGAAGAAAATTGCATCTCATGTGATCTTGACTATCGATCCCATGCTATGAAGGTGTGAGATCCTTTGGGAGTTGATCCAGCTCAAGTAAGCTCGGATCAAGTGAGCAATGACGGACTCCATTCTCCTCACCGCATCACTTAGATCGACACATCCATTCTACATGATCGAATAGCCAGATTAAATCCACTAGATCAATCTGATTTAACTTATTGTTTAATCGTAGCCATCCAATCTTAGATGGATGATGGACCAAAAATGTGCCGCCACCACGTAATCGAAGTGGATAAACTTTAAGTATCCAATCCCGCAGCACCATGTGAAAAGTGCACGCGCCACATATAATAGATTAGCTTTAGGCTTAATTAATCAATTATAATGGTTCAAACTTCAAAAAATCATAAAATTCATAGAAATAAAAATGAAAATAAATTCACATTTTAAAGGTATTTCTAAGAGAAATAATTAAAATGATCTTAACTAATTTTAAATAGTAATTAAGGTTTAATTAAGGTTTAATTATTAAATTAATTAGCTTTAATTACTTGAGCAATTAATCCCAAATTTTGGTTAATTTAATGGGATGACCTGCCTCCCATGATTTTCTTGGGATTTATTGCTCACTTAATTAAGAAAAATTGACTAATTAAACCTTAACTACTATTTTAAGTTAATTAATGATTTATTAATGAATAGTGATAAATTAGTTAATTAAATTTATTAATCAATGTTCAATAGTGAACTAAAGAATGTGGTTGGGACCCCTTTCCCTAAATTCATTTAACCTTTTTTTAAAATGAAATTAATTAAGATTTAACTAATTAATTAAATCACTTAATCAAATTGAAGTTATAATCACATCATACCTTAATTATTTAAATCATGGGTAGATCTTTAGTTTAATAACCTAAAATAGTTTAAATTATAGTCCACATGTGTGGGAAAACCATAAGAGTAATTAATTAAATTAATCTAATTAAGAGCCAATCATGAGGCCCCTTTATTTCCTAGATCATTGAAAGTTTATTTTCCATATATCATGTTGGCTCATAATTATTTAGTTAATTACTTTAAGGTGACATAGTAAGGATAATTAATTCATCTAATTAAGGGTTCAACTTAACTAACCCATAAAATCAACTTAATTACATTTCCTTAAATTAGATCAAATCACTAATGTGGGAAAGGGTTTAAAACAAGAAGTGATGATTTCTCTTTTCCTCTTTAAATCAAATTAAATCAAAAACTTAATTAGAAAAAATGCTTTGGTTTTTCAAATAATTTTATTTGATTTGATTATCCTAAGAACTAGTTTTATGAATGAAATCATGCTTATAAAATTGATTGTCCTTTAAATGTGTGTCATTTTCTATGATCCATCTTTTCAAAAGCTTAAAAATAAAATTTCATTTATGTAAGTTGCAATGTGATTTATATAAGATTGAATGGTAATGGGTATATAGTCATCCTGAAACACAAGGCTTTAGCCCCAAGGAGGTCATTTGATTACCTCACTTCCACGCTTGTTACTTGGTTGATGAAATCAAAAGAAGAAATGCTCAATCTAAATTTGTTCATTATTAAAAAAATTGTAAATATAAACCGAAAAAGATTAAATTAAAACCTAATCCTAAACCTCAAAATAAAAAAATAAAACCAAAACCTAAAAAATAAAATAAAAATAAAACCAAACTAAAAAATAAACATCAACCTAAACCTAAACCAAAAAATAAACTAAAATAAAAAACCTAAACTAAAGTAAATAAACCAAAAGTAAATAAACTAAATAAAATAAAAATAAACCTAAATGAAAATAAAAAATAAAATAAACTAAAATAAATAAAAAATAAACTAAATAAACTTAAACCTACCAATTTACTTAATTTTTTTTAAAACCCTAAACCCTAAACCCTAAAACTTAAACCCTAAATCCTAAACCCTAAACCCAAAACCTTAAACCCTAAAACTAAATAAACCCTAAACCTAAACCCTAAACCTACAACCTTAAACCCTAAACCATAAACCCTAAACTAACCCTAAACTAAACCCTAAACCCTAAACCCTAAACTCTAAAAACCCTTAACCCTAAAGGTCAAACACTAAACCCTAAACCCTAAACCCTAAGCCTAAACCCTAAATGTTAAAACCCTAAACCTTAAACCCTAAAACCATAAACCTTAAACCCTAAACCCTAAATCTAAACCCTAAAATTGAAAACCTAAAATAAACTAAATAAAAGTAAAATAAATAAATAAACTTGAACCCAAATAAAAAAATAAAAAAAATAAAAACCTAAACTAAAATCTAAACCTAAACTTAAAAAGAAAATAAAATAAACTAAAATAAAATAATTAAAATCCTAAACTAAGCTAAAAAAGAAAATAAACCTAAGGATAAAATACCTAAATAAAATAAATACTAAAATGTAAAATAAAAACAAAATAAATAAAATGAAATAAAACCTAAACTTGAAAAAATAAACCTTAAAATAAAACCTAAAATAAAAATAAAAAAACCTAAACCCTAAAATAAAAAACCTAAAATAAAAATAAAATAAAACTAAACCTAAACATAAAAAAAAACTAAACTAAAATAAAACCTAAATGAACCTATACCTAAACCTAAACTAAATAAAATAAAATAAACTAAAAATAAACCTAAACTAAAAAAAATAAAATAAACCTAAAATAAAAAAAACCTAAACCTAAACTTAAAAATAAAATAAAACCTAAACCTATACTTAAAAAAAAAAATAAAACCTAAACCTAAAAATAAAATAAAATACAACTCAATTAAAGAATAATAAACCTAAACCTAAAAATAAATTCAAATAAAAAGCCTAAACTAAAATAAATAAACCTAAATAAATAAACTAAAGTAAACAAGAATAAAAATAAACCTAACTAAAAATTAAAAATAAAGTAAACTAAAATAAAAAAATAAACTAAATATAGTAAATAAACCTAAACCTACTATTTTACTTAATTTATAAAAAAAAACCCTAAACCCTAAACCCTAAACCTAAACCCTAAACCTTAAACCTACAAACCCAAAACCCTAAACTTAACCCTAAACCTAAAAAAACCATAAACCCTAAAACCCTAAACACTAAAAAACATAAACCCTAAAATCTTAAACCCTAAACCCTAAACCTAAACCCTAAACCCAAACCCAAAACTAAATAAATAAATTAAAAATAAACCTAAACCCTAAAACTTAATAAACTTAAACCTAAACCTAAACCCTTAGAATGGGAAGAACCATAATGACAGAACATCAACCCCAGCTAAATCAAGTGGAAATAAAAGGAGAAGGCAAGTGGTTATCATAGTGGGGGAGCTGTGGATATGGAGGTGTGGTATGAAGAAGAGTGACAGAAATAATTATGGTGGTGAGAAGGATAAGGATGGATCCCTACTGAGACCGGTGGTTCAAGGGAACTAGAGAAATTGAAGAACCATCGACCGACTACGCTATGAACTTTAGAGAAGGGTTCTAATTATCGTTTTTGATTTGCTCATGCATGCTCATTTTTTATTTATGTCACTTGTGTCTTAAAAACTGTGTTTACTTGGTTGATGAAATCAAAATGAAGAAATATTGAATATGAATTTGTTCTCTATTAAAAAAAAATGAAAACCTTAAACCTTAAAACTAACCCTAAACCTAAAACTTAAACCCTCTACTAAACCTTAAACCCTAAAACCATAAACCCTAAACCCTTAACCCTAAAACCCTAAACTCTAAACCCTAAACCCTAAAACTAAACCTAAACCTAAAACCTAAACCCTAAACCTAAATCTTAAACCCTAAACCCTAAACCCTAAACTAAACCACAAACTCTAAACCTAGCTAAACTAACCTAAATGCTAAAAGCTAAACCTAAACCTAAACTAAATTAAACCTAAAATAAAAAAAATAAAAATAAAATAAAAAATAAAATAAATAAAAACATAAACTAAAGCCTAAACATTAACCTAAACCTAAATATAAACCTAAACCTAAAAAAAGAAAACAAAATAAGAAATAATAATTAAACTAAAATATAATAAATAAAACTTAAACTAATTTAAAAAATAAAAAACCTAAATAAAATAAAAACTAAACCTAAAATAAAAATAAAATAAACCTAATATAAAAAAATAAAATATAAATAAAAAGATAAACCTAAAAAATAAATCAAAAAATAATACCTAAAAATAAATAAATAAATTTAAACCCTTAAAAAAACCTAAACCTAAAATAAAAATGAAATAAACCTAAACCTAAACTAAAATAACTAAAACCAAAACATAAACCAGAAATAAACTAAACCTAAACGTAAACCTAAAATAATAAAATAAATAAACTAAAAATAACCCTAAATCCAAACTAAAAAATAAAACTTAAAATAAAAACCTAAACCTAAACCAAAAAATAAAAAATAAAAAAAGAATAAAACTAAATTAAAAAATAAACCTAAACCTAAACCTAAACATAAAAAAATAAATAAAAATAAAAATACCAAACTAAATTAAAAAAAACCTAAAATAAATAAACTAAACTAAAATAAAATAAACCTAAATAATGATATAAAATAAAATAAACTAAAAATAAAATAAATAAATAAACCTACTAGTTTACTAATTTTAAAAAAATAAAAACTAAATAAAAAAATTTAAAAAAAACCCTAACCCTAAACCTTAAACCATAAAACTATCCCTAAATCTTAAACCCTAAATCCTAAACTACAACCCTAAACTCTAAACCCTAAACCCTAAAACCCTAAACCCTAAACCCTAAACCCTAAACCCTAAACCCCAAAACACTAAAACCTAAATCCTAAACCCTACACCCTGAACCCTAAACATTAAACCCTAAACCCTAATCCTAAACCCCAAACCCTAAAAACCTAAAAACCTAAACCTAAACTAAAGAAAACATAAAATAAAATAATAAAAAAAACCTAAACCTAAATTAAATAAAAAAATAAAAATAACTAAAACTAAAACCTAAACCTAAACCTAAACCTAAAATTAAAAAAAAAGAAAGAAAAACTAAACTAAATAAATAAATAAATACCTAAACTAAATAAAAATATTTAAACCTAAAAAATATAAAACCTAAATAAAATAAAATAATGTAAAATAAAAATAAAGTAAACCTAAAATAAAATAAAATAATAACTAAATAAAAATCTAAACCTAAAAAATAAACCTAAAAATAAAACCAAAAATAAATAAAAAATAAAACATAAACATTAAACTAAAAAAATACTGACCCTAAAAAACTAAATAAAATAAACCTAAACCTAAACAAAAATAAACTAAACCTAAACCCTAAACTAAATAAAATAAAATAAACTAAAAAATTAACCTAAACCTAAACTAAAAAAATAAAACCTAAAAATAAACCTAAAATAAAGAACTAAAACTTAAACTTAAAAAAATAAAATAAAAACTTAAACCTATCATGAAAATAAAAAAAATAAAACCCAAACCTAAAAAATAAAATAAAAATAAAACTAAACTTAAAAATAAGCATAATGTTAAACCTAAACCAAAAAAATAAACTAAAATAAAAAACTTAAACTAAAATAAATAATCCTAAAATGATTAAATTAAACTAAATAATAATAAAATTAGAAATAAATAAAATAAAAATAAAAAAAAATAAATAAAAAAATAAAATAACTAAACTAAACCTAAACTTTAGTTTAAAAAGTAAAAATAAACCCTAAAATAAAAAACCCTAAAAAAAATCCTAAACAAAAAATAAAATAAAATAAATAAAATAAAATAAAATAAAATAAGCATATATAAACCTAAACCCTAAACCCTAAGCCCTTAAGCCCTAAACCCTAAACAAAAACCCTAAACCCTAAACCCATAAACCCTAAGCCCTAAACCCTAAACCCTAAATCCTAAAACATATAACCCTAAATCCTAAACCCTAAACCCCAAACCCTAAACCCTAAACCCTAAAAACCCTAAACCCTAAACCCTAAACCCTATAACAATAAGTTAATCCTAGTTACATGAATCCTTCATCTCCATTATGTCCTATTATCAAATTCTCATTTAAATCATATACTAAGATCATTTTTATACATCTTAACAAAGTCTTTTAGGTCTACCTCCACCTTTCTTAACATAAGGCAAATCTAATGCATCTACTCTCCTAATCAAAGTCATCAACCATGCTTTATGTAAACCATCTAAGCATTCTCCTAATCTTATCTACCACCGAGCTACCCAACTTTTTCCGAATATAATCATTTTGCATTTTTCTCTCTAAGAGTAAAGCCACTCATCCACCTAAGCATCCTCATCTCTATCTTAGTCTTCTTCCCTTTATTAGCCAACATTCACCATAAGTCATGTGTCTTACCACCATCTTATAAAATTTTTTTTTAAGTTTAAGTGGAACTTTTCTATCACATAATAGCCGATGCATTCCTCCACTTCAACCATCCAACTTGAATTACTAATAACATCTCCATCTATTTCACCATCATTTTGAACAATATAGCCTAAATATAAACACTCACTCTTAATGACTTGTTCACCTAATCACAACACTACCACTAGAACTTCTACAAATAAAATTACACTCCATATATTCGCTTTAGATCTACTTAAATGAAAACCTTTAGCCTCTAGAGTTGACCTCCATAATTCAAGTTTCTGGACTCTCTAGTCTTATCAACAAGAAGAATGTCATCAGAAAAGCATACACCAAGGTACAACTTTGTAAATGCCTAAGAACATCCATGACTAAAGTAAAAAGATAAGGGCTTAAAGCTCCTTGATGTAATCCAACTAAATAAGAAAATATTTGTCAATCCTCCTACACACAAATAAAATGGTATACATATCCTTATTGACTTGAATATAACCAATATTAACTCCTTTCTAGAACTCTCCAAAGAACATCTCTTGAAACTTTATCATAAGCTTTCTAAATCAATAAATATCATATAGATCCTCCTTACTTTCTATGCTTCTCCATCAAACCCTTAACAAATGTATAACATCCATAGTAGATCTACCTGCATGAAACCAAACCGATTGAGAAACTTTTGTATCACATCGTAACCTATGCTCATTCTCTCCCATAATTTTAATGTATGGCACATTAACTTAATTCCTCTATAATTTTGCATCACCTTTATTCTTAAATATAGAACCAACAAACTCTTTCTCCACATCTGCATCTTTTTAGTCTTTAAAATGACATTAAAAATATTTGTAAGCCAAGAAATTCCTTGATCTCCTAAACATTTCCACACTTCTATTGGAATATTATCCGTCCATCGCTGCACATTTCATTTTCATTAAAGCTTCACTAACTTGATTTACTAATAATGATGATAAAATGAAATTCTATTTTATTTAGGTATTGATGTTGCTAAACTCAATCATCTTTCATTGAAAAAAGTTTATCAAAATACTTCATCCACCTATTTTCAATATCCTTTTCTAAAAAAAAGCATTTTATTATTTTCATCCTTAATACACCTCACTTGAACTATGTATTTACTCTCCTATCTCTTTGGCTAACTTATACATACATCTTTCATCTTTTTGGTATCTAATCTATTGTACAAATCACTAAAAGCTAAATTTTTTTGCATCATATATTGCTTTCTCTAAGCCACTTTATATCTTTCCCAATTCTCCTAGTTTTACATCAACCAAGTTTTATAACACTTTATTTTACACCTAAACCCTAAACCCTAAACCCTAAAAACCTAAAAACCTAAACCTAAACAAAATAAAAAATAAAAATAAACAAAATTAAAATACCTTAACCTTAATAAAATAAAAAAGATAAAATACATTGAAAATCTAAACAAAAACCTAAACCCAACCTAAACCTAAACCTAAACCTAAAAAATAAAAAAAATAAAAAAATAAAACTAAAAAAATAAAATAAATGAAAACTTAAACTAAACCCAAAAATAAAACTATCCTAAATATAAAAAACCTAAATAAAATAAAAACCAAACCTAAAATAAAAATAAATTTAACCTAAAATAAAATAAAATAAAACTAAATAAAACCTAAACCTAAAAATAAATCTAGAAATAAAACCTAAAAATAAATAAATAAATAAACAACAACAACAACAACAACCCTTTATCCCACTATGCTACATGAATCCTTCATCTCCATTATGTGTCAAATTCTCATTTAATTAGTATACTAAGGTCTTTTATACATCTTAACCAAGTATTTTAGCCTCTACCTTTCTTAACATAAGGCAAATCTAATGCATCTACCATCCTAACTAGATCATCGGGCAACCGACGCTTTATATGGCCAAACCATCTAAACCGACTCTCTCTAATCTTATTTGCCACTCTACTAACTTTTCCTAACATACCATTTTGCATTTTATCTCTAAGAGTAAAGCCACTCATCCACCTGAGCATCCTCATCTCTGTAATACTTAATAAAATAAATACAAACTTTAACTAAAAATAAATAAAATTAACATCAAAATAAAAAAAAACATAAATAAAATAAAAACTAAACCTAAAATAAAAATAAAATTAACCTAAAAAAAGTAAATAAAAACCTAAACCTAAAAAATAAATCTAGAAATAAGACATATAAATGAAAAATAAAAGATAAACACTAAACTAAAAAAAATCATAAACTTAAAAAAACTAAAATAAAATAAACCTAAACCAAAACTAAAATAAATTAAACTAAAATAAATAAAACCTATACCTAAACCAAAAATAAAGTAAACCTAAATCCTAAACAAATAAAAATAAAATAATCTAAAAACAAACCTAAACCTAAACTAAAAAATAAAACTTAAAAAATTTCCTAAATTAAATAACTAAAACCTAAACATAAAAAATAAAAATAAAAACTTAAACCAAAACCTAAAAATAAAAAATAAAACCTAAACCTAAAAAATAAAATAAAAATAAAACTAAACTTAAAAATAAACATAAACCTAAACCTAAACCTAAAAGATAAACGAAAACAAAAAACATAAACTAAAATAAATAATCCTAAAATAAATAAATTAAACTAAATAAAAATAAAAAATAAACCTAAATAAAAATAAAAAATAAAATAAACTAAAATAAACAAGAAGTAAATAAACTAAATAAACCTAAACTTACAAGTTTACTTAATGTTTTTAAGAAAATCCAAAACCCTAAATCCAAAACCTTAAACTCTAAACCCTAAACCCTAGAACTAACCTTAAACCCTAAAAAATTCTAAACCCTAAACCTTAAACCTAAAAATAAAAAAATAAAAAAAAATAAAATAACCCTAACCCTAAACCTTTAACCGTAAAACTAATCATAAACCTTAAACCCTAACCCCTAACCCCTAAACCCTCAAAGCCCCAAAACCCAAAAAACCCAAAACCCTATACCCTAAACCCATAAACTCAAAACCTTAAACCCTAAACCCTAAGCCGAAAACCCTAAAACCTACAACCCTAAACCTTAAACCCTAAACCTCAAAGCCTAAACCCTAAACCCTAAATGTTAAACCCTAAACTCTAAAAACCAAAAAACCTAAACCTAAACTAAATAAAACATAAAAATTTAAAAATAAAAAAACCTAAGCCTAAAGAAGATAAAATAAATAAAATAAAATAAAAATCTAAACTAAAATATAAACCTAAACCTAAACCTAAAAAAATAAAGTAAAAAATAAAAAACTAATCTAAAATGCAATAAATCAAAACTAAACTAAACTAAAAAATAAAATAAACCTAAAAATAAGAAACATAAATATAATAAAACCCAAATGTAAAATAAAAATAAAATAAAAACTAAATGTAAAATAAAAATAAAATAAAAACTAAATGTAAAATAAAAATAAAATAAACTTGAAATAAAATAAAATAAAAAATAAATTAAAACCTAAACCTAAAAATCAAACTTAAAAATAAAACCTAAAAATAAATAAAAATAAAACCTAAACACTAAACTTTAAAAAATAAATCCTAAACCTAAAAAAGATAAGATAAAATAAACCTAAACCTAAACACTAAACTAAAATAAAATAAATCAAAACCTAAACTAAATAAAAAAATAAAATAAACCTAAAAATAAAAAACATAAATATAATAAAACCGAAATGTAAAATAAAAATAAAATAAAACAAAAACTAAATAAAAACCTAAACCTAAAAAACAAATCTAAAAAAAACCTAAAAAAAAATTGAAACCCTAAACTAAAAAAAAAACCTAATCCTAAAATAAAAAAAATAAAATAAACCTAAACCTAAACTAAAATAAACTAAACTAAAACAAAGAAAACCTAATCCTAAACCTAAAATAAACTAAACCTAAACCCTAAACTATATAAAAGAAAATAAATTAAAAATAATCATAAACCCAAACTAAAAAAATAAATCATAAAAATAAACCCAAAATAAAAACCTAAAACCTAAACCCAAAAAAATAAAATAAAAACTTACTTTAAACGTAAAAATAAAAAATAAAACTTAAACCTAAAAAATAAAAAAATAAAAAAAAAAAAAATAAACATAAACCTAAACCTAAAAATTAAACTAAAATAAGAAACCTAATCTTACAATAATTAAATTAAACCAAAGAAAAATAAAAAATAAACCCAAATAAAAATAAATAATAAAATAAAATAAAATAATTAAAAATGAAACTAAATAAACTTAAACCTATCGATTTACTTAATTTAAAAAACCTTAAACCCTAAACCCTAAACCATAAACCCTAAACCCTAAACTGTAGACCCTAAAACCAACCCTAAATCCCTAAATCCTAAAGCCTAAACCCTAAACCTTAACCGTAACCCTAAACCCTAAACGTTAATCCCAAAAACCCTAAACCTTTCACTCTAAATGAACCCTAAACCCTAAAAACCCTAAACCCAAAAGCCTAAAGCCTAAATCGTAAACTAACCCTAAACCCTAAACCTTAAACCCAAAAAACCCTAAACCCTAAAGCTTAAACACTAAACCCTAAACCTTAAACCCGAAACCCTAACCCTAAACCCTAAACCATAAAACATTACACCATAAAGGCTAAACTAACCCTAAACCCTAAACCCTAAACCCTAAACCCTAAACCATAAAAACCCTAAACCCTGAAACCTAAAACTAAACCTAAAAAATAAACTAAAATAAAAAACCAAAAATAAAATAAATAAGCCTAAAATAAATAAACTAAACTAAATAAAAAAGCAAACCTAAATAAAAATAAAAATAAAATAAACTAAAATAAATAAAAAATAAACTAAATAAACTTAAACCATTGGTTTACTTAATTTAACAAAAAAATCATAAACCCTAAAACTAACCTTAAACCCTAAACCCTAAACATTAATCCTATAATGCTAAACCCTAAACCCATAAGCCCTAAACCAAAAATCCTAAACCCTAAACCCTAAAACCTACAACCCTAAACCCTAAACCCTAAACACCAAACCCTAAACTTTAAACCCAAAATTCTAAACCCTAAACCCTAACAACCTAAAAACCGAAACCTAAACTAAATAAAACCTAAAAATAAAATAACATAAACCTAAACAAAATGAAATAAAATAAAATAAAATGTAAAACTAAAAATAAATTAAAAAAAGAAAAACTAAACTAAATTAAAATAAAATAAACCTAAAAATAAAAAACCTAAATGAAATAAAACCCAAATGTATAACAAAAATAAAATAAATTAAAAGAAAATCAAATAAAAACTAAATAAAAACCTAATCCTAAAAAATAAACCTAAAAATAAAACCTAAAAAAATAAAATATAAAACTAAAACCCTAAACTAAAAAAAATACTAAACCTAAAATAAACAAAATAAAATAAACCTAAATCAAAACTAAAATAAACTAAACTAAAATAAATAAAACTTAAACCTAAACCTAAAATAAATTAAACCTAAACCCTAAACTAAATAAAATAAAATAAACTAGAAATAAACCTAAACTAGAACAAAAAAAACCTAAAAATAAACATAAAATAAAAACCTAAAACCGAAACCTAAACTAATAAAATAAAAACCTAAACCAAAACCTAAAAATAAAAAATAAAATATAAAAATAAAAACCTAAATAATAAAATAACAATAAACATAAACCTAAACCTAAACCAACAAAATAAACGAAAATAAAAAAACTTAAACTAAAAGAAATAACCTTAAAATAAAATAAACTAAGCAAAATAAAAAAAGAACTAAATAAAAATAAAAAATAAAATAAACTAAAATAATTAAAAAATAAACTAAATAAACCTAAACCTATCAGTTTATAAAATTTATAAAAAAAAAATCTAAACCTTAAACCCTAAAACCTAAACCTTAAATACTAATCCTAAACCTTAAACCCTAACTAAAACCAACCCTAAACATACAACCCTAAACCTATAACCCTAAACCTTCTCCTAAGGTAAACCTTAAACCTAAACCCTAAACCCTAAGCTCTAAACTCCCTAAACCCTAAAATCATAAACCATAATGCTAAACTAACCCTAAACCCTAAACCATAAAAACCCTAAAGCTTAAAGCCTAAACTAACCTTAATCCATAAGCTAACCCTAAACCCTAAACCCAAAAGTTTAAACACTAAACCCCAAACCCTAAACCCTAAACCCTAACCCTAAACCTAAAACCCTAAGCCATAAAAACCTAAACCCTAAAACCATAAACCCTAAACCATAAATCCTAAACCCTAAACCATAAACCCTAAAAACCTAAAACTTAAGCCTAAACTAAATAAAACATAAAAATAAAGTAAATAAAAAAACCTAAACCTAAATAAAATAAAAAATAAAATATCATAAAAATCTAGACTAAAACCTAAACCTAAACCTTAAAATAAAAACATAAACTAAATTAAAATTAATAAAAACTTAAACTAAACTAAAAAATAAAATAAACCATAGAATAAAAAACCTAAATATATTAAGAACTAAACATAAAATAAGAATAAAATAAACCTAAAATAAAGTTAAAAAAAAGCTAAATAAACTAAAATAAACCTAAAAATAATACCTAAAAATAAATAAAACACCAAACCTAAACCCAAAAGAAAAATAAAACCTAAACCTAAACCTAAGAAAATCTTAAACCTATAAATAAAACTCAACTAATAAATAAACATAAACCTAAACCTAAACTTAAAAAATAAACTAAAATAAAAAACCTAAACATAATTAAATAAACCTAAAATTAATAAACTAAACTAAATGAAATTAAAAAATAAACCTAAATAAAAATTAAAAATAAAGTAAACTAAAATAAATGAAATATAAACTAAATATGCTAAATAAACCTAATCCAACCTATTTACTTAATTAAAAAAACCTTAAACCTTAAAACCTAAAACCTAAAACCCTAAACCCTAAACCCTAAACCATAAACCTTAAAAGCTTAACCCCTAAAACCTTAAACCCTAAACTCTAAACCCTAATGCTAAACCCTAAACCTTAAACCCCAAACCCTAAACATAAACCTAAAGTGGCTAAATAAATTAAAAAATAAACCTAAACCCTAAAGCCATCTAGACCTAAACCTAAACCTAAACCCTAAAATGGGCAAAACCTTGACGACAGGAACATCATCATCAATAAGACTCAATCTAGATCTGACGGTGGATTCGAAGGCAAAGGCGATGGTTATCACAAGTGGGGATCCAAGGTGCAGTGGATATGGAGGTCGGGTCGAGTGGTGGTTATGGTGGCGGGATGAGCAATGGAGGATACAACTGTGGTGGTGGCGGAGAGAGAGATCGGAGATATGATGGTAGATCTCATAACTCGAGAGGTCGGGGTGGTCCTGATGCCAACTAGAGAAATTATAGAATGGCTAATCTGATCTGCTGCTTATGGAACTGTGTCTTTACAGTAGAGATGATTCTACTTATCTAGGGTTTTTGGTTTGCACTATGCATGCTCATTTTTTATCTATGTCATCACTTATGTCTAAAAAACTTGGTGTGTTACTTGGTCGATGAAATAAAAAAGAAGAAATGTTGAATCTAAATTTGTTCTCGGAAAAAAAACCAAAATCCTAAACCCTAAACTAAAAAAAAACCCTAAACCTAAAAAAAAAAATAAAATAAAATAAACTAAATCTACATTAAAATAAACTAAAGTAAAATAAATAAAACCTAAACCTCAACCTAAAATAAACTAAACCAAAACCTAAACCTAAACTAAATAAAATTAAATAAAGTAAAACTAAACCTAAATGAAAACTAAAAAATAAAACCTAAAAATAAATCTAAAATATAAACCTAAAACCTAAACCTAAGAAAATAAAATAAAAACCTAAACCTAAACCTAAAACTAAAAAATAAATAAAACTAAAAAATAAAATGAAAATAAAACAAAACTAAAAAATAAACATAAACATAAACCTAAACAAAAAAAACTAGAATAAAAAACCTAAACTAAAATAAATAAACATAAAAGAAAATAAACTAAAAATAATCCTAAACCTAAACTAAAAAATAAAACATAAAAATAAACCTAAGAACCTAAACCCAAAAAATTAAAATAAAAACTAACTCTTAAACCTAAAAAAAGAATAAAACCAAAACCTAAATAAAAAAATTTAAAAAAAAAAAAACTAAAAGATAAACATTAACCTAAACCTAAACCTAAACCTACAAATTAAACTAAAATAAAAAACCTAAAATAAAATAAACTAAGCTAAACAAAAATAAAAAAGGCCTAAATAAAAATAAAAAATAAAATAAACTAAAATAATTAAAAAATAAATTAAATAAACCTAAACTATTGGTTTACTTAATTTATAAAAAAACCCTAAGCCCTAAATGCTAAATCCTAATCCCCAAACCCTAAACCCTAGACCTTAAAGCCAACCCTAAACCTTAAACCCTAAGCCTACAACCTTAAACCTATATCTCTAAATCCTAAAGCCTAAAGCCTAAACCCAAACCCTAACCCTAAACCCTAAACCCTAAACCCTAAACCCATAAACCCTAAAACCCTAAACCCTAAACTCTAAACTAACCCTAAACTCTAAACTAACTCTAAACCCAAAGCTAACCCTAAACCCTAAAGATTAAACATTAAACCCTAAACACTAAACCTTAAACTATAAAGCATAAAACCCTAAACTCCAAAACCATAAACCCTAAACCATATACCCTAAACCCTAAACCCCAAACCCCAAAAACCTAAAACCTAAACCTAAACTAAATAAAACCTAAAAAATATTAAAAAAACTTAAACCAAAATAAAATAAAATAAAACCTTAACTAAAACCTAAACCTAAAACCTAAAATAAACAAAAAAATAAACTAAAATTAAATTAATAAAACTTAAACTAAACTAAAAAAATAAAATAAACCTAAGAATAAAAATCTAAATAAAATAAAATGTAAACATAAAATAAAAATAAAATAAACTTAAAATAAAATAAAACAAAAACTAAATAAAATCCTAAACCTAAAAAATAAACCTAAAAATAAAGCCTAAAATAAATAAAAAAATATAACCTAATCCTTAAAGGAGAAAAATAAACCTAAACCCAAACTTAAAAAAACCTCATAAATAAAACTCAACTAATAAATAAACCTAAACCTAAACCTAAAATATTAAACTAAAATAAAAAACTTAAATTAAATTAAATAAACTTAAACTTAATATATTGAACTAAATAAAATATAAAAAAATAAACTTAAATAAAAATAAAAAATAAAGTAAACTAAAATAAATAAAATATAAACTAAATATACTAAATAAGCCTTAACCAACCTGTTTACTTAATTAATAAAAAAAACCTTAAATCCTAAACCCTAAAACCTAAAAAACCCAAAGCCCTAAATCCTAAACCCTAAAAGCATAAACCCTAAAACCCTAAACCCTAAACCCCAAACCCTAAATCTAAACCATAAAACCTAATAGACCTAAACCTAAACCTAAACCCTAAGAATGGCCAGAACCTTAACGACAAGAACATCACCAACAAGGCTCGCCTAGATTTGGTGGTGGAGGCAAAGAGGCGTTATCACAGTGGTGGTGGGGGATTTGGAGGTGCTAGTGGATATGGAGGTGGTGGTCAGAGTAGAGGTGGTTATGGTGGTGAGAGGAGCGATGGAGGATACAACCGTGGTGGTGGCAGAGAGAGATCGGGATATGATGGTGGATCCCGCTACTCGAGAGGTCGGGGTGGTCTTGATGGGAACTGGAGAAATTGAAGAACGATGAATCCGATCTACTGCTTATGGAACTGTGTCTTTGTAGTAGACACGATTCTAGTTATCTAAGTTTTTGATTTGCTCTATGCATGCTCATTTTTTATCTATGTCGTCACTTATGTCTTAGAAAACTTGGTGTGTTACTTGGTTGATGAAATAAAAAAGAAGAAATGTTGAATCTGAATTTTTTCTTTATTAGAAAAACAACCAAAACCCTAAACTATAAAAAAACCTAAACCTAAAATAAAAATAACATAAAACTAAACCTACACTACAATAAACTAAACTAAACTAAATAAACCCAAAACCTAAACCTAAAATAAACTAAATCAAAACCTAAAACTAAACTAAATAAAATTAAATAAACTAAAACTAAACCTAAACGTAAACTAAAAAATAAAACCTAAAAATAAACCTAAAATAAAAACCTAAAACCTAAACCTAAAAAAATAAAATAAAAACCTAAACCTAAAGCTAAAAATAAAAAATAAAACCAAAACCAAATAAATAAAGTAAAAAATAAAATAAAACTAAAAAATAAATATAAACCTAAACCTAAATAAAAAAAACTAAAATAAAAAACCTAAACTAAAATAAATAAACCTAAAATAAATAAAATAAACTAAATAAAAAAAATAAAATAAACTAAAAAAAATAAACTATATAAACCTAAACCTATTAGTTTACATAATTTTTTTAAAAAACCCTAAACCCTAAACCCTAAACCTACAACCCTTAATCATAATCCCTAAACCATAAACCCTCAACCCTACACCCTAAACCCTGACCCTAACCTAAACCCTAAATAATAAACCTTAAAAGTTAAACTAAAACCTTAAACCCTAAACTCTAAACTAACCCTAAACCCTAAACGTTAAAGCTTAAACCCTATATCCTAAACCATAAACCCTAAACCCTAAACCCTAAACCCTAAAAACCCCAAACCCTAAACCCTAAACACTAAACCATAATCCATACACCATAAACCCTAAAACCTTAAACCCCAAACCCTAAACCTTAAACCTTAAACCCTAACCCTAAACCCTAAACCCTATACCCCAAACCCTAAACCTAAATCTAATGTAACTAAATAAATTAAAAAATAAACCTAAACCCTAAGAATTGGTAACCTTCATGCCGTAAATAATCTATATGGTGGAGGCAAAGGCAGAGGTGGTAGTTATCATAGTAGTAGTGGGGGATTTGAGGTGCTGGTGGATATGGAGGTGGTGTTCAGAGTATTGGTGGTCATGGAAGTGGGAGGAGCGAATGAGATACAGGTGGCGGAGGGAGAGATCAGGGATATGATGGTGGATCCCGCAACTCGAGAGGCCGAGGTGATCTTGATGGGAACTAGAAAAATAGAAGAATGGTCAATCTAATCTGATGCTTATGTGTCTTTATAGTAGAAACTGCTCTACATCTAAGGTTTTGATTTGCTTTATGTGTGCTCATTTTTGATCTATGTCATCACTTCTGTCTTAAAAAACTTGGTGTGTTACTTGGTTGATGAAATTGAAAAGAAGAAATGTTGAATCTAAATTTATTCTCTATTTGAAAAATAAAAATCCAAAATCCCAAAACCCTAAACAAAAACCTAGACCCCAAACTAAAATAAAAACCTAAACCTAAAATAATAATACAATAAACTTATACCTACATTAAAATAAACTAAACTAAAATAAATAAAACCTAAACCTAAACCTAAGCCTAAAATAAATAAAATAAAATAAACTAAAAATTAACCTAAACCTAAATTAAAAAATAAAACATAAAAATAAACATAAAATAAAAACCTAAAACCTAAACCTAAAAAATAAAATAAAAACCAAAATCTAAACCAAAAAATAAAAATAAAAAAATAAAACCTAAAAAATCAAATAAAAATAAAACTAAACTAAAAGATAAACACAAACCTAAACTTAAACAAAAATAAATAAATTAAAATAAAAAACTATACTAAAATAAAAAACTAAACTAAGTAAAAAAAAAATAAACTTAAATAAAAATAAAAAATAAAAAACTAAAATAAAAAATAAACTAAATAAACTTAAACCTACCGGTTTACTTAATTTAAAAAAAAAAACCTAAACACTAAACCCTAAACCCTAAACCCTGAACCATCAACCCTAAAACTTATCCTAAACCCTAAGCTTTAAAACTTTAACCCTAAAACTTACCCTAAACCCTAAACCCTAAATAAAAAAATTAAAAAAAACCAAACCATAAAACTAACTATAAACCCTAAACCCTAAACCCTAAATGCAAAACCTAAAATCGTAAACCCTAAACCCTAAACCCTAAAAAACCATGAACCTTAAACCCAAAACCCTACATAAAAAATAAATAAAAAATTAAAAAAAAACCTTAACCCTAAACCCTAAACCTTAAACCTAAACCTACAACCCTAAACCCTAGAACCCTAAACCATAAACCATAAATCATAAACCCTAAACCCTAAAACCCTAAACCCTAAACCCTAAACCCCAAACCCTAAAACCTACAACCCTAAACCTAAACCCTAAACTCTAAACCCCAAACCCTAGACCCTAAACCCTAAAAACCAAAAAACCTAAACCTAAACTAAATGAAACATAAAAAATAAATAAATTTAAAAACTTAAACCTAAATAAAATAAAAAATTAAAAAAAATGAAAACCTAAAACAAAACTTAAACCTAAACCTAAACCTAAACCTATAAATAAAATAAATAAAAAATAAAAACTAAACCAAACTAAAAATTAATATAAAGCTAAAAATAAAAAAACCTAAATAAAATAAAACCTAAACATAAAATAAAAATAAAGTAAGCCTAAAATAAAATAAAATAAAAATTAAATAAAAACCTAAAATAAAATAAACCTTAAAATAAATAAAAAATAAAACCTAAACCATAAACTAAAAAAAATTAAACCTAAACAAAAATAAACTAAACTAAAAAAAATAAAACCAAAACCTAAACCTAAAATAAACTAAACCTAAATTGAAACCTGAACTAAATAAAACAAAATAAACTAAAAATAAAGCTAAACTAATAGTAAAACCTAAAAATAAACTTAAAATAAAAACCTAAAACCTCAACCTAAGAAAATAACATAAAAACCTAAACCTAAACCTAAAAATAAAAAAAAAATAAGCCTAGACCTAAAAAATAAATAAAATAAAATAAAATTCTCAACTAAAAATAAACCTTAACCTAAATCTAAACCTAAAAACTAAACTAAAATAAAGAAAATCTAGATTAAAATAAATAATCCAAAACTAAATAAACTAGACTAAATAAAAATAAAAAATAAACCTAAAAAAGTAACAAATAAAATAAATTAAAATAAATAAAAAATAAACTAAATAAACCTAAACCTACTGGTTTATTTAATTTAAAAAAATGCCATAAACCCTAAATCCTAAACCCTAAATCCTAAACCCTAACCCTAAACCCTAAACCCTAAAAGGATAAACCCTAAAACCCTAAACCCTTAACCCTAAACCTTAAACCCTAACCCTAATCCTTAAACCTTAAACCCCAAACCCTAAACTTAAACCTAAAGTAGCTAAATAAATTAAAAAATAAACTTAAACCCTAAAACCTAATAAACCTAAAACCAAAGAATGGATAAAACCTTGATGGCGACATCACCATCAACTAGTCTTAGTCTAGATCGGGTGGAGGCTAAGGATAAGTTATCGTGGTGTTGGGGATCTAGAGGTACTAGTGGATATGGAAGTGGTGGAAGCAAGCAGGTTATCGGCAGAAGAGTGATGAAGGTTATAGCCGTGGTGGTTGTGGAGGGACAGATCAGGGATATGATGGTGGATCCCGCTACTCGAGAGGCCAAGGTGGTTCTGATGGGAATAGGATAAACTGAAGAACAATAGATCTAATCGCCTACTATGGAACTTTACACTGGGATGTTTAGCTATCTAGGGTTCTTGATTTGCTCTATGCATGCACATATTTGATTTATGTCATCGCTTGTGTGTTAGAAAACTTGGTGTGTTTTTTGGTTGATGAAATAGAAAGAAGAAATGCTGAATATCAATTTTTTCTCTATAGAAAAACAAAAGACCCTAAACTAAAACATAAACCCTAAACCTAAAACATAAACCCTAAATTGTAAACCCTAAACTCTAAAACTCTAAACCCTAAACCTAAATCTTAAAATTGAAACCCTAAACCCTAAACCCCAAACCCTAAACCCTAAACCCTAAACCATAAACCCTAAACCCCAAAAAGCTAAAAACCATAATATAAAATAAATAAATCCTAAAAATAAAATAAATAAAAAACCTATACTAAATTAAAATAAAAAAATAAAATTAAACTAAAACCTAAACTAAAACCTATGCCTAAACCTAAACTTAAATAAATAAAAAATAAAAAATAAAAACTAAACTAAAATAAAATAAATAAAAACCTAAACTAAATTAAAAAATTTAAAACCAAAATAAAATAAAAACTAAACTTAAATAAAAATAAAATAAACCTAAAATAAAATAAAATTAAAGTTAAATAAATAATTAAACTTAAAAAATAAATAAAAATAAAACATAAACACTAAACTAATAAAAAAACCTAAGCCTAAAATAAAAATAAAATTAAGCTAAACCTAAACTAAAATAAACTAAACTAAAATAAATAAAACCTAAACCTAAACTTAAACTTAACTAAACTTAAACCTAAACCTAAACCTAAACTTAACTAAACCTAAACCTAAACCTAAGCTAAATATAATAAATTAAAGTAAAAATAAACCTAAACCTAAACTAAAAACTAAAACCTAAAAATAAACCTAAAATATAAACCTAAAACCTAATCCTAAGAAAATAAAATATAAGCCTAAACCTAAACGTAAAAATAAAAAATAAAACATAAACCCAAAAAATAAAATAAAAATAAAACTCAACAACCTAAACCTAAATAATAAATTAAAATCAAAACCTAAACTAAATTAAATAAACCTAAAATAAATAAACTAAGCTAAATAAAAATAAAATAAACCTAAATAAAAAATTAAAATTAAAACAAACTA